>OY979713.1:2798008-3509508 GCA_963855925.1 Inga laurina
TTTTTTTTAAGAAAAGATATCCTATAATATTTTTTAAGAAAAGAATAAAATATTAATTGTGGTAATGTTCAAACATCTTTTCTTTGTTTTTTTTTCTTATTCCAATAGTAAGATAAGTTTACCCACATACCCATATAGTTAGAATAATTATTTTAAAAAGGTATTTAATTTGTATTATATTTTTTTAGAATAATTTTTTTAGAACTTTATACTTCTTTTTAAATTGTTACTTTATTTTAGACTTTTTGACTAAATAAGATGTAAGTAACAACTAAGTCTAAGTGCTAACAAAAATAAGGATGTTACAGTTTTCCCCTCCTGAAAGGAATTTTGTCCAAAAATTCAAAATCTAAATCAACATCCAATGAGTTTCATAAGTTCATCTTTACAAGATTCGCCTAATTGTTCTCTCTTAACTCAACCACCATATTACTCTAAATACGATTATAAAAATATGACTGACCTAATATGATTCTAAAAAATCAAAAAGCCACAAAATTCACTTTTACCCAGAAAACCTTGTGTTTGGGATTGCAATGTAAAATAAATGTCACTCATAAAAAGTCAAATTAAGTTTAAGCAATTTTTTGTTGCTTTTGCAATCGCTTCTCCAAATTGAAGAGAGAAAAGAACTATTGTGAACCTGTGAGGGTGGGTAATAAACTAATAATATTTGGTTTTGTTTGATATCCAATTAACATGTTTTTATATATTATTTTATTTTATTTGGTACTAGTTAGTTGTTTCTGAGCACTAACACATAAGAGTGAGATGTGACACTATTTAAATACCTCTATTTGAATTAAGACTTTTAGTATTTTCATAATAATAAATAAATTATTTTTATTTTTGTAATTTTAAGTTTTAAATGTTTTTTAAAATTATCACATTATATACATATAAAATAGAGACATATTATTTAATAAAATTTTTGTCCTTATTCAAACATAAATATAATCTTTCGAAACACATACAGATTGTGTGTGTGTGTGTGTGTGTGTGTAGTGAGATGTGACACTATTTAAATACCTCTATTTGAATTAAGACTTTTAGTATTTTCATAATAATAAATAAATTATTTTTATTTTTGTAATTTTAAGTTTTAAATGTTTTTTAAAATTATCACATTATATACATATAAAATAGAGACATATTATTTAATAAAATTTTTGTCCTTATTCAAACATAAATATAATCTTTCGAAGCACATACAATATAACGAAGCACATACAGATGTGTGTGTGTGTGTGTGTGTGTGTGTGTGTGTGTGTGTGTGTGTGTGTGTGTGTGTGTGTGTGTGTGTGTGTGTGTGTGTGTGTGTGTGTGTGTGTGTGTGTGTGTGTGTGTGTGTGTGTGTGTGTGTGTGTGTTTTAAAATTGTCACATTATATACATATAAAATAGAGACATATTATTTAATAAAATTTTTGTCCTTATTCAAACATAAATATAATCTTTCGAAACACATACAGATGTGTGTGTGTGTGTGTGTGTGTGTGTGTGTGTGTGTGTGTGTGTGTGTGTGTGTGTGTGTGTGTGTGTGTGCGCGCGCGTGTGAAATAAATTAGCCACGGTTACCTCAACTCCAAGTTTAACCTTAACTTGAGTAGTAAAACATGAGCAATCACTGATCATAAGAAAACTCTACATTATCCATGTAGATACCAATTAACCACAAGTAATAATAAAAAAAATAATTTATGCAAATTCAACTTTCGAAAACTCAATTTCCTCTACAACTTTTATACTTAAATATTCTAATTTTCTTAACAATCCTTAGCCGTAGATCATCCCTCATGAGCCCAAATCACTCATTAAAATCCTTAAATAATCTCTATATCATATTCTCACATCATTTACTCAATTTTATAAATTAAAGTTTCACCTCCAACAATCTATAATCATAAAATCATCAATATCGACATTCTAGAACAATTAAATCTCGTTTCTAATTTATGAGTATAATCTAATTATTAAACAACTCTTCAAACCTCCACATAATTAAAATCATATTAAGTCCTAACTCCTATTTTTATATAGCTCAAAATCTACAACATAAACAAATTAAAACCTCAATAATACCTCCAATAATCCAAATAAAATATTTAAACCAAATTTAATTAGTAAAAACATTACATCGAAACTAATTTATAATTTTTTTATAAAAGAAATTGATTATAAAATTATAAAACAACCAAATAACAAATCTAAACACATTCAAATTAACTATTAATTATTTTTTATATTTTTATAGTTATATATTGACAAAACTCAAAACTTGCTTAAAAATCTTATCCCCAAAATATTCTCTAACTAGTAGAAAATTATTATCATAGGAAAGAAAAAAATTATTTAGAATATATTTCATAAAAGAAGTTTTGTGATTATAAAAGGTTTTAAATACCTCATTGATCTATAAAACTATAAAAATTGGGATTTTTCTCACATACAAAGTGAAGAAGGGGTGGGGGTATATATAAAATACCCCTTTCCTTTTTGCACCTCCTACCACATTTTTTTTTTTGTGTGGGTGCCTCCTCCCATCTCAAACGGCACCTACCACACTTTTTTTTAATATTATTTTATTTTTTTAATTTTTTTTCAAAACACATTTTTAACTAAATTCCTCTTTTCTTTTTATGCAAAAGCAATCACTACTAAATTTATGATTATCTCTAAATTATATTTGTATCGTAAAAATAAAAATAAGGATGTTACAGTTTCAAAACTTGATTTCAGTTTCACTTAAGGGTCTATTTGACGGTGTAACATCCTTTTTATAACACTTAAAGTTAATTATTATTTAATTTTTATTTAGTCAAAGAGTTAGAGTAAATTAATGATTTCAAAAGAAGAATGACTGTATAAAAATGTTAAGTTAATGCTATTTTGTAATATTATGAGATAAGAAGACTATGTAAATATAACAAAAAGTAAATTTATAATATTTACAATATATTAAATTTACTTATTGAAATAAAAAGGGACAATTGATGATCTGGAGTTTTTAAAAGCCTATCTAAAAAGTTCCAATCATACAATCTCCCAACAGTAAAAGTTAAAAGGTCTTGGTCCACAAATGTGGACTCGAGCAAAAGTTCCGATCATACAATCTCCCTACAGTAAAAGTTAAAAGGTCTTGGTCCACAAATGTGGACTCGAGCAACCTTTTCTGTGCTTGCTCGTATTTCATCATAAATTCGTCCATCTCATCAAGAACGCCCGATTGGCTACCCCCGCCTCCGGCAACACGTGATGGGTCTTCCTGACCTCTAATAGTAGCTTGAGGTTGAGTTTGACGTCCACTGATGACACTACTATTGGAAGCTCTGCTATACCACATGGAAGAACAGATTACTCTATCTCATCCCAATCCAATCATCCCAATAATTATCAATAAATATTTCAACAAAAATTTGTTTAGATTTTTACATTCATATAATGCTATTCAAATCATCTTCATATACATGCTATAATATCTCAATTTTCAACTCAAATATATATATATATATATGTTCAAATCTTAATGTTTCACAAAGTAATTTTTATCAAAATAATCATCAACATTATGATAACCTTCTTAATATCAATAAACATTTTGTTGACAAAAAAAATAAAAATTTTAAAATATTCATGGAAATATCCAATCAATATCAGTATACTATTTTCATTCTGAAAATTATTTTACAAAATACTCACAAACAACATACCAACACACATAACAAGTGAAAAATGGTTACATCTTGTCAAAGCTAAGTTTACCACAAGAATCTAAGTTTCAAACTCAACCAAAATTCACAAAACAAACTATAACAATAAATTGGAACCACACTTTAGTTTCAAACTAATTGAGTGGTAAAAAAATAGAGACTTAAAGTGTAATATCCAGAATTTTGGGCCTAGGAACTTGATAATAAGCCTGTATCAGACATACGACTAAGCCCAGTTTGGGAAGAGTCCCAAGAATGTCGAGAGATAGAAAAACTCTCGGGGACTATGTGATCCAGCCCTACTAGGCAAAGGGCCCAGTATGCATAGGCAATAAGATCAAAATGTAGGTGCAGATGTGCACAAGACACATCTACAGTGCTATTGGGTAGGTAGAAAGATGCAACACAGCTATGCCATGAGGTATAAGATTGATTGATTGAGCGAAATATGCGGTATAGGTGTACACATGACATTTTTAGGGCAGATATGTGTACCCTTTATTTTTGGAAAAGACACCGGTATGTGGCACCATATGGGGCTCACACACATACTCCAACCAAACGTCATCTTGTAGGCTCCGATACATGTGACGTAATCCTGAGTAAGTCATGAGTGAAACCCAAGTAGACATCGCTAAAGTAACTTTATTAAGGTAACTTTAATAAAGTAAGTCATGATGTGTAATGATTACCCTACTTTTGTGTTGGACATGCAAGAAGGTGACACATGTCTCTTAAAGTACACACAATCATGACAAGTACCATCCCTACTTTTTGGTTGGCACAACTAGAAGGTGACACTTGTATCTCATCATGAAGTGACTTTTTTGCCTTTTGTGTTGGTATTCCAAGACGGTGACATGTGGCACAGAAGTAAGGGGAATCCACCGGTCTCCGGCCTGACTTTTCCTGAACACTGTGTCTGAAAGTTAGGGGAATTCATCTGGCTTTCTTTTCCCTTGGCATTTTGGACGGCTAAGAGAGAGGAAAGAAGATAAAAGATCAAAACAACTCATTTTTTCCCATAAAAAGGTCATGCCTTGAAGATTTTTTTTCATAAATAATGCCTTATGTCACAAAAATCTTAATTATGGATATTTTTGTGGTGCAACATTATCTTCAATTAAGGAGAAGGTTGTTTTTTATGAAGTTCATGAAAGATATACCATATTGTTATCAGAAGGAAAGTGTTGGTTAATCTACAGAAGGAAAAAAATTCTGAAGAAGTGACAGTAATAAGAGGGTTAACATTGTTGAAAAGGTGCTTCTATGGCAAGCCTCTTCCTGCTTTATGCCCTCCTCTCTTGTTCTCGCCACTATGCTTCCTCCAATCCTTCGGCCAGCATCAATGGTGGCGGTTGCTAAAACAAGCACTTGGAGAGAGAGAGAGTCCATATGAAAAGAATCGAAGGCTTAGGTCAAAGAATTGGAGAGTAATCCCATTTCAGATAACATGGAATATGGTGGGAAATGAAGAATGGGCAGTGGAGGGTCTGTGTGGCTATGGGGCTTGTGAAGATGATGTTGCAATTAGGGTCAAAAAAATTTAGGGTTTGAGGTTTTGAACCAGGCAAAGATTGCTCATACACACTTAGCACTAACTAGGGAATACATTGGTAACCTCTCAAACACCCCCAAAACCTTTTTGACCACAATCATGCACTTAGGTCTCTATGACACAACCTATAATATCCCAATTTTGATTAAGGGCTAATCATGATTATTGTGGATAATTATGGATTTTATTGGAATTATTATATGTTGTATGGCAATATTAATTAATATGTCATAATTAGTGGAAAATTGGAAGAATGGAAATATTGGCCATAAGTGGTAATTAATGGGGAAATTAATTACGAACTAAGAGGAAAAATGAGAAGTGTGATTAAATGGCTAATGGAGGGATTAAAGTGGCTAATTGGGTGTTTACCTTTGCAAGAGTCAATGGTAGTATGACATGTGTCAAGGTGGAAGTTGGGAGTGAGTATGGGAGAAAGTCAAATGGGATAATATATTATTTTCTCTCTCTTCCTCTCCTCTCTTTTTGGCTGCAGCATGGGTAGAGAAGAATGATGATTGCTTCTTCTTCCTCACTCCATCTCTCACCTTCTCTCTATCTCTCTCCAATTCAAGCTGCCATTGTTGGGCAAGAAAGAGAAAGGAAAAGCTTGATCTTTGGGTAAGTAAATGCCCTCCATTGCTCAATCACCATTCATAAATGTTGATCCTTGAGTGATGAGCTTCATTTTGGTGTTTTTAGTTGAACCATTAGTTGAGGTTTGATCCCACACGAAAATCTGATTGTTGGAGAATCAAAGAGTGTCTTTGGAGAAGTGAAAGAGGTAAGTGAGACTAATCTATCTATCTAAGTTTCATGCCATTTGAAGTAGTTTATAATTTCTGGAAATGTTGGCTTGAATCCAAAAATGAGTGCCACTGTTCATTTTGTATGTTTTTCAATTGAGAATGGTATTTTGGAATGAGTTTAGGATAGATAGATTCATTGGAGGTTGAAATGTTAAGTTTAGTGATTTTGGGAAAATTGATTATTTGTGTTGATTCAAACCAAAGCATGATAATGGAGTTGGATTTTGGTCATTTTAATGATTCCATTGAATTCCTTGGGTGTTTTTGTGTGGGACTAGCTTTGGTTTGGTATTTAGGATCATTTGGATCACTTGGTAAAAATTCTAGAATTTCTGTCATACCTTCTGCGTTTTCTGGTTTCTGATAATCATGCTCGAGTGAGAGTGGTGTGCTCAAGTGAGGGAAGAACATCACTCGAGTGAGGGATTTTGTGCTCAAGTGATCCTCTTCTTTGAAAATTTTTGTGCTCTCGGGCAAGCACTTTCTATCCTCACTTTCTTGTGCTTGAGGTGATGTCCGTACAATGCTCGAGTTAGGGATTTTGTGCTCGAGTGATCCTCTTCTTTGAAATTTTTGTGCTCTAGGGCAAACACTTCCTGTCCTCACTTCCTTCCACTTGAGGTGATGTCCATACCAATGCTCGAGTAAGGGCTTTTGTGCTCGAGTGAGACCATTTTCACTCGAGGTGCAGCAGTGAAAAATCAGTTTTTGTGCTTCCAAAAGGGGATTTTTGGGATAGTTCTTCCAACCCTTTAGGAGTTGTGTTAGGGGTATTTAATGACTCTAAAAGACCAATAATGATAACCAATTAAGTATTATGAAGTGAATTAAGTCTTGGAATAGCGTATAACTCTTCGTCCCTAATTATGAATATAGGATTTGACATTTGCCCTACTCGGGAGAGACCGGCGTCAGGACACGCACGAAAGGACTCAGGTAGTGACTCTTCTCTCATATTGTGTATGATGTTTTGGTATGCATAACTTATCATTGCATTTTGTGAAATGTGTGCCATGGTCCATTACAACGTGAGTAGGTCAGCGTGAGCTGTGTAGGGATTGACATTGGTCATCTCTAGGTCGGTCGTTGAACTGCCGTTGTAATCGACATGGAACTTTATGAATCCGACCCGTGGGGCAACGTTTGTTAATCCAGCCATGGGCTGTGAGCTTTGAATCTTGCCTATATGGCTTGTGTGATGAAATGCTTTATATGAATCCCAGCTGTGGTGAAATATACTGTGTGGATTGTTGTGATGCAATGCAGCGTGAGCAATCATAAGGGATGACATGTGTCATACTAACCATTGACGTTGAACTGCCATTGTAGTTGCTTGTATGGATAATGATTTGATTTCATGCCTTATTATTGTACATTATATGATTGATTTGACACTACGGGGATTCTTTAGAATCTCACTCTCCCAAAATTTAAACATTTTAGACAGGGCTGAAGGATTGAAAGGAAAACGGATGGTACTTCTTCAATTGGGAAACATGAAACACATCATGAAGTCTGCTCAAGTTTGGGATTAGGGCTACTCGATAAGCAACAGGCCTAATCCTTCCAAGGATTTCAAAAGGACCTATATACCTTGGGCTCAACTTCTTTTGTTTAATTGCTCACCCAATACCGGTGACAGGAGATATTATCAGAAACACATGGTCACCAACCTCAAACTCTAGAGGCCTTCTCCTCTTGTCCGCATAACTTTTCTGCCGACTCTGAGCTGCAAGAACCTCTTACGAATGATTCAAATTTGGGCTACAGTTTGATCCACAAGATCCGGCCCATACAATTTCCTCTCAAACAATTCATTCCAACACAATGGTGATTGACATTTTCTTCCATACAACGCTTCATACGGCGCCATTTGAATGCTCGCATGATAGCTATTGTTGTAAGCAAACTCAGAAAGTGGAAGAAAACGATCCCAACTCCCTTTAAAGTCAAGAACACATGCCTGCAACATATCCTCTAGGGTCTGTATAGTCCTCTCTGACTGTCTGTCTGAGGATGATAGGCTGTACTGAATCTCAATTGAGTACCCAGTGCCTCATGCAATGCCCTCCATAATCTCGAAGTAAATCGGGGATCACGATCAGAAATGATATTCTTCAGTATGCCATAGAGCTTCACAATCTCACGAATATAAATCTCTACTAGCTTGTCCGGAAAGTAACTAGCATTGATCAGTAAGAAATGCGCCGAATTCATTAACCGGTCAACAATGACCCAGATCGCATCATAATTCCTGATCTTGGGTAGTCCCACAACAAGATCCATGGTCATACTTTCCCATTTCCATTCTGGAATTTCAGGACTTTGCAATAAACCAGGCGGTCTTTGGTGCTCAATCTTAACCTTCTAGCATGTGAGACACCTCACCACATACTTCGTCATATCACTCTTCAATCCCGGCCACCAATACACAGATTTAAAAGTATGATACATTTTAGTCATACCCGGATGAAGAGTGTACCGGCTCTTATGCGCCTCATCTAAGATTTTCTGCCTCAAATCTGCCTTAAGTAGAACACAAATTCTCTTTTGATAATGAGTCAATCCACTAGGCGACACATCATAGCCCTGAGCTTCTCCCCACTCTGTTCTAGCTAGATTATGCTATATCTAACTATCTTGCCTATGAGCCTCTTCAATCTCAGCTCTCAAATCACTTTCCCCTAGGGAAACAATATAGTTGGCACAGATGATCTGATTTGACAAATTCATATCTCAAAAATCAGCAATCAATTTCCCTTCTTATATCATCATAATTGCCACAAGTACAATCTTTTGACTAAGAGCATCAGCGACTACATTTGCCTAACCCGGATGATATTTTATTTCCAGGTTGTAGTCCTTAAGCAACTCCATCCAGTGCCGTTGTCTCATATTCAATTCTTTCTGATCATACAGATACTTGAGACTCTCTTGGTTGCAGTACAGTTCCACAGTCACACCATACAGGTTATGACGCCAAATATTCAAAGCAAACACAATGGCCGCAAGCTCCAGATCATGAGTGGGATAATTCAATTCATGAGGTCTGAGCTGTCGAGAGGTGTAGGCCACCACACGTCCCTACTGCATAAGGAGACACCCTAATCCCTGCCCATTGGCATCAGAATACACAACATATGTCAAACTGGGATCAGGAAAAATCAACACAGGTGCCATAGTCAACATCTATTTTAGCTCCACAAATCAATTTTCACAATGTTCATCCCACACAAACGGATTATCTTTTCTCGTGAGCTTGGTCATCGGCAACGCAATGCGGGAGAAATTCTGAATGAATCTCCGATAATAGCCAGCAAGACCCAGAAAACTGCGTACCTTTGCAACAGTTTCTGGCCTTTTCCAGTCTAGTATTGCTTCCACTTTACTGGGATCCATAGAGACCCCTTCTCACGAGATAACATGGCCTAAGAACTTCACTTCTGATGGCCAAAACTCATACTTACTTAATTTGGCATAGAGCTGCTTTTCACGCAATATATTCAACACAATTCTCAAATGATGCTTATGCTCTTCTCTACTCTTAGAGTATATCAAAATATCATCGATAAATACCACAACGAATTGATCTAGGTATTGCCGAAAAATACGGTTCATGTAATCCATGAAAACCGCAGGCGTATTGGTTAACCCAAATGGCATCACCAAGAATTCATAATGACCATATCTAGTCTGAAAAGCAGTTTTCAGAACATCTTCCGCTTTCACTCACAGCTGATGATACCCCGACCTTAGATCAATCTTTGAAAAGACACATGAACCAGATCGTTGATGGGGAGAGGGTACTTATTCTTGACGGTAATCTTATTCAACTCTCTATAGTTGATGCACAAACAAAGACTCTCGTCTTTCTTTTTCACAAACAAAACTAGAGCACCCCAAGGTGACACACTGGGTCTAATAAACCCTTTCTCAAGCAAATCTTCAATCTGTTTCTTCAATTCTACCATCTCATTTGGGCCATACGATATGGGGCTTTGGATATAGAACCCGCTCCAGGCATAATGTCAATCGAAAACTGAACTTCCCTCTCAGGTGGTAATCCACTTAAGTCATCCAGAAAAACCTCAGGGAATTCATTCACTGTGGGTATACTACTCAAAGACTCACTGATTTCTCCTTGTACAGAAAAGAAAACCATATATCCTTCACAACCCTTTTGCAAATATTTCTCAGCCTTAGCTGTTGAAAGGAAACTTAGTTCGACATTCTTGCCCTCAATGCTATAAGAAACAGGATACACTATCCTTTTGTTCCCACAATCTAATAACACATTATTCGCTCTCAACCAATCAAAACTCAAAATGACTTCCAACTGGCAGAGCGGTACACAAATCAGATCTACCACATATTCATGACCCTGTACAGTTACAACACAATTTAAACAGGCTTTTGTAGTTACCGCTTTCACACCTATCAGTGTTGACACAATCAGATTGAATGGTAACTTATACATATTCATACCCAGACGCTTCACACAATCATATGAAATAAAAGAGTGACTTGCACCCGAGTCAAACAAAGCTTGTAATACAAATCCATTGAGAAGAACTGTACCTTGTATCAACTCTGGGGACTTCCAAGCTTCCTCGTGAGTCATAGCAAATACTCGGCCTTGAGTTTTCAGCCTCTGCTCCGGTCATGGCTGTCCACACTCAATAGATGTATGCCCCACTTGCTTGCAATTAAAACAAATCACTCGACCATCACATGTCTTGCCATGATGTGGCTTATTGCAATGAGGACAGGTCCAGACCATAGGAGCTCTCTGCTGATCACATATCTCAGACTGATAGGGCGTCTTACTACCACCCCTATATGAGAATGATCCCGAGCCTTTCCGCTTCTAAGAAGCACTGCCCTTACCGGGCTCACTATGACCACCAACAGTCTTAGCTGGATATAGCTCTCTCAGATTGCTCTTTGTGATCCAATATTCTTCAACAACCTTGTTGAACTTGGAAATTTAATGGGTAGCTATTCTCTTCCTCATATCACGCCTCAAACCCCATATAAGCATGTCTGAGCTCAACTCCTCGTCATCCATTTTTTGAAGATAAGAGGAATATCGGGACAACCAGGTGAATCGGGATAAATACTCATCAAATGTGTCTGTGTCCCCTTGCTTGATATTCAGAAACTTGGTCTCCTTCTAAATCCTCATCGACTTGGGAAAGTATTTCTCATTGAAGTGTTGTTGAAACACCTCCCAGGTCAATAGTATATTCTTGCTCTTCAAAGACAAATCAATGTTCCGCCACCAGCAGTCTGCATCTCCCTCGAGCTTGTACACCGCTAACTTGGCTTTCACTTTTGAGGGACACTCTAGGACTTCAAAGATTTTCTCAAGACGGTTTAACCAATCTTCAGCCGCCTGATCATCAAATCTCCCTTTGAATGCCAGAGGTAGGTGCTTACAGAATCTAGGGACTCAAAACTGAAGATCTCTTTCCTCCCTAGCTGGCACACCATGGGATTCTTGGTTCGGAACAGAATGAGGAGGATATTCTAACGGTCTTGCCAACCCTTCAGTAGTTTCTTCCCGGGTTTCCTCTCGAGTCTCTTCGTGAGTAGAATGACCCCAGCGCTCATTATTCTTTGTTTTCTCAGCTCTGACCTCCTCTCTAAGCTCAGCTATCATATCTCGCTGATCTCTTATCAGACCCATTAACTCTTGCATCAGGTCCGGTGGATTCTCATTGACAATCTCCACCTCAGGATTTTCTTGTTGTACTCTAGGGCGACCTTTCGTCTTTTTCATTCTACAAAGAACTCACCCCATTAATCCAACAATTATGATATTCACATAATTTCCACAAAGCACATATATCCACATAACCAGACATATATATGTATACGACGGTTATTCATAATGATTTTCTATCACTTAAGACCACACTATGGGAGCTATCCTAGCAAACTCTACCCTTGCCAGGAACTACAGCTCTGATACCAAAAATGTAACCCCCTCACCGTAATTACATATGGATTATGAAATTTAAGTAAAATAGAGACCAATAAAATGAAATCAACAATTTATAATCCCTAATCACAAGATGGGGTATTTCCAAAAATCAGTTCAAAAAATAGTTGCTCGTGGTCTCACATTCACGTGTGGATATAATTACTTGAGAAATCAATTCACATAAAGAATATCAGAGTGCAGAAACTAAAATCCCGACAAACCCCGGGTTACTTACATACATATAATGGGTTTAAAGTTCCCAAAATGGGGGTTACATATCCAAAGTCATCATTTACATGTCATATACAAATGGTAATCCCAAATCCCAACTAGATAACCAACATCCAAAATACAAAATGTCCCTAAAGCCCTAACCACTCGGACACTTCCCTTTCGAGCCACTTGCCCTGTCTGAAAAAGTTAGTCTTTTGGAAAGAGTGAGATTCTAAAGAATCCTAGTAGTAACAAATCACTCATACAATATATAAACACAAGGCATGTAATGTATCATGTTCACCAGCATCATCAGCAACACAATAACATATGGCTCGTGCCACAGACGATAGCACTCACGACTGTATCACAATGCACTATGCCCGCTTTTGCGGTAATCACAATGACAGCTTTCATTGCAAACACTATGCCCGCTCTCGCGGTAATCACTATGCTAGCTTTCGCTGTAATCACAATGCACAAGGTATCTCAAAGCACAACATATCACAAGGCACAATGCTCCACAATGCGCACAAAGCAGCAGCAGCAGCACACAATGTATGATAGGCAAACATACAATACATTTACACAAAGTATAAGAAAGGAGTCACTACCTGTATCTTTCCTGACAATCTTTGGCACAATGGATTTTTAATTAAAAATTCATTTCTATACTATTTTTAATTAAAAATTCATTTCTATACTAGCGCAAGAACTAACATTTTGAAATGTAGACTTTAAATTACTAATTAGAACCTAATGAGATCAATATAAATCCTACAACTCATGCAATAACCTAGGCCAAGTACATAATCAAGATCAATCTCAAGAAACCCATTGTGTCTACAAACTAATCCTTTCTTGAGGCATGACATGCCTTTACAGATGTTCACCCTTGGCAATGTCAAATAAGGAGGTGATAGAAGAATGCAGTAGACTTGAAAGACCATAGTATCAAAACAATCTCTCATGATCCAATAAGCATACGACTCTATAAAATCCTCCAGTACTTCAACGCAGTTCTTCTATCAGCATCTACAACTTTATCTATTCTACTACAAAGGAACATTGAAATCATGTCCATTGAATGCACATGCCCACTGTCGTTGCCCAATCCAAGGCAACCAGTTCTGTTGTAAGACTACAATTTCGACCAAGTAGTTAAATGTAACAAAGCAATACTCTATATCAACATTCAATGTGAACTAATTAGTCAAACACTAAGAACACAGATCTTCCAACTTTAGCGACTTGTATTTATTTTTTCCCACAAAATCATAAATTGAAGCTGTGAGGAAACAAAAACAATTGTCCCAATTAAAACAATACATTTATCTATCACAATACACAAACATGATAGCATCTCAAGTACTATATATATAAAGAGTGAAAGAACATAGCCACGTACCCTACATTTGCAAAATCTTCAAAGGTAAATTAGACTTGGCCTTCAATGCAACACTACCCATGGATCTAGCTTTGAAAGTTGATCTAGAGTATCGCTCTGGTATATTTGGCTACTTGATTTGAACTCATAGTCTTACAACAGCTTTGGTGGCTTTGGGTCAGGCAGCCACGGTAAGGCATGTGCATACAATGTACATGATTTCAATGTTCTATTTTTAGTTGAATAGATGAAGTTGTGGACGCTGATAGAAAAACTGCATTGAAGTACTGGAGGATTTTGCAGAGTTGTAAGCTAATTGGAGCATGCAGAGAGCATGTCATGCCCCAAGAAAGGCTCAATTGACAAAAAACTAAGTTTCTTGAGATTGATCCTGATAACGCACCTGGATCAGGTTATTACACGAGGTCTAGGATTGACACTGAGCTCATATGATTCTACATAGTAATTTAATTTTTACATTCAAATAAGTTAGTTGTTGTGTTGGTATCCTTTCTAATAAGGGCTTATTGTTTTCAAATCTTTTGGTTGCTAACATATGTTTGAATGTAAAATATTATTGTTGTTTGAAACCTTTCAATCCAATGTGGGAGTGTTTTTGTCCTTATTTAGCTTATCTATATAGGTTTATATGGCTATATTATTATCTTAAAGACTAGATTATTGTGTCTATATTCACTATATTTTGTTATATCCAATAGGTGCATAAAATGGAAATGCCAAAACTCATAAGGATGATTAGGGCAAGGAATGTGCTTGCAATTAAGTTTTTAGCATTTATTGTGCACTAGAGTAAGGGTTCTATGAATTCATATTTGCCTTGTTTTACTTGACGACAACTCTCATGATATTTGTGTAGTATCATGAGTTTCAAGGTTTTTAGTGTGGTTTACACAATAAAAAAATGTGATTTAGTAGCGGTCAAAAAGGTGTATTTAATCACTACAAAATGACATAAGTAGTAGTTGACAAAATGACTATAAAATCTACTATTGTAAATGTTTTTGTAGCTATTATAAATAATGCTACGCAAGCAACAAAACCGCTACTATATTTGTAGCGATTTATTACAACCGCTACATGATTCTCATGATGATAACACATCATCTGTCAACATTGCAGCCGTTTTTATAAACGCTGCAAATGTTGGCACCACAATTTTGGGTGGCGAGAAATGAAAAAAAATTTGGCAGTGAAATTGTAATTTTTAAAAACATGGCGCTAAAAGTTAGTAGCGGTTGGTAACCACTACTAATAACATATGAAATTTCAAACTTGGCGAGAAATGAAAGAATAATAAAAATTTTTACCATATTTCATCACCTTGTTCAACTTCTCAGCTCTTAGAAAAAAAATTTGTAAATGAGAGAAAACGAAAGAGAGGTAGAGTTGAAAGAAATGGAGGAGTGTTTGAAATGAAGTGTGATAGGGCATTTATACGGATCTGCGTAGCATTTATAGATGTTAAGGTGACAGTTTTTGTAGCGGTCATTGTATGTTATTTGTAGCGGTTTTCACTTTTGCAACGGTTTTTGGGTGATTTTGTAGCGGTTATATATATTGTCTTGAATTTTTTTGAAAAAAAATATACATCAAGGGTTACAAAAACAAAAGAATAATTTGTTTAATCATTCTTCCTCGTTATCCCTACAAATATTGTGTGAAGAAATTGTTAGTGTGGTATTATTTTGTACAAAAATTAAATTTAAATGATGTGAACTTGAAAAAATGCATCGAACTATAGGTAAATTGTCATCGCCTTTAGGGAAGAAGTTTTTGAAATTGGTGGGCTAAAATGGCTTACTCTCATAGGTGATGTTATCACCATCACCCATGTCATAAAGGTCTCAAGGCTTTAAATGAACCACTATGTGCCAATCCCTGTGCCTCAGCCTCGACATAATAAACCTGGTGTGCCTATGAGGCAAGAATATAGATTCATCATCTTTAGAATGACTAGTGTGAATTGGCCATGAAAAATTTACTGATGTAATGCCTAAGTCGTAGTTGTGAGTTCGCGGGAAGTAGTGGTATTTGCCCACAAACCCAGAAACACTTGAACATTATCACGATGAAACAGCCTTGGTAATTTAGTTTGACGACATCAAGAAGCTTTCCATAGTAAGGGATGCCTCCGAACTGCATGTATACGTCACTGCTACTCACATAACACCTTGTCCCAGAGGTTCCATAAACACCTGAATTTTAAGTTTGTAATCCTTGATCTTGTGATACCATACTAAACTTGAAACCATTGACATTGTATACTGTAAACCATTTTGCATGGTCAAGAAGGCCGATGACGAGAGCTTTGAAATCTGGTGATTGTGAGTTGTGGTCACCTAGTATTTTGCGCGTAGACCAGCTTAGAAATTCTCTGTGGACCTTTTGTTAACTTTGGATGATGTTTGTGTATATTGTTAGAGCAAGTGTTTCACCCAAGAGGGGGGTGAATTGGGTGATACTAAAAATTCGTTGTAAATATGAAACTTTGACAGTGAATTTAAAACAGTAAAGAGTATGGAGAAATATCACCGAAGTGTACACCGGGAGTTATACTGGTTTGGCCACAACCACTTTGACCTACGTCCAGTCCTCAGAGCTTCTTTGAGAGTTTCACTATAACTTCCAAGATTCAGTGGGTTCTTGGCACCTCAGTACAAGCAAGTTTCTTCACCTGGACACTCGCTCCCCCTTACAAGTTGTAATCCAATCCCAACTCAAGGTTCCACAACCTTAAGTTATCTCAATAACAAATATTGAGTTTGAATGAAATATCTCTCTCACAGAGTGAATAAGAATCACTGAAGCATAGAGTTACAAGTATAATGTGAAACAGAGTAATGAACTTGATAATACGTTCGTGAGTGTGTTCTTGTTCCCTTCTCTGTTTAGATGTTCCCATATATATATAGATACGTTCGTAATGATTGCTGGAACATATTTCTTTATGTCAGTTGGAGCGTGCGCAGCCACTATTGACTTTTCCAGTTTTTGAAAAACATATGTTGCGGTAGGTGACGGTCGGTGACATTTGAGCGTTGCTTTTAACTTTCCTCATTTGGTAAGAATACTAATATAATGAAAAGTTAATCAAATAGGAAACAAAACAATGACCGTTGGAATGATTTTGAACTTTCTGGGTTCCCATACCCGAGTATTCATTAAAGTTTACTCGAGTACTTACTCGAGTATCATCGTGAAATCTTTGATGGACTCCCAGTTAACATATAAATATAAGATTACTCGGGTAGTGCATGGAATAAGCAAAATATCAAACCTTTGGAATGCTTGTTTACTCGGGTACCTACTCGAGTAATGCACTCTTTTCTTCATAGGTTACTCGGGTACCAACTCGAGTAATCTTCAAATAAACTTATGTTACTTGATGCTTTACTCCAGTAATGTTGGCAGGATTTCAAGGCCGAGAGCATTTCAAGTTTGATTTCCTTGTTACTCGAGTACATACTCGAGTAAACTTACTTTTTGTGCATAACTTACTCAGGTAATGACTTGAGGTTTTCCTTCAAACATAACACTGCATACTCGAGTACATACTAGAGTAATCCACTTAAAAAGAATCATTAAATTCTTGTATACTAGAGTAATGACTCGAGGAAAGTGAGATAAAATTAAATCAAGTTTATCGAGTACTACCTTCAAGTTTTTACTTACCTCAGTGCGTTACTCGAGTAACATTGGCAGTGGTACAAAGTGCCGAGAGCAACACATTTTCTAAAATAGAGTTACTCGAGTACATACTCGAGTATCATTGGCAGGCCGAGAGGAACTGGAAGACTTTCACATGGTTACTCGAGTAGCTACTCGAGTAACGTTGGCAGGCCGAGAGCAACTTGAAAACTTTTACACTATTACTCGAGTAACGTTGGTAGGTTACTGGAAGGTGCCTCTGGTTACTTCAAGTTTTGTCTCATGTACATACTCAAGTAATGCCTTAGAAAAATTACTCCTGCTCAAGTTTCTCAGCATTTTCTCTTGGTCTTTCCTCTTTACTCCAATGCATACTTCAAGTGATGCTTTTCCCTGTTATTACTTTGTTCAATCTTATTTATTACTCAAATCTTTTTCATACCATTCTTTGTTATCATCAAAACATGAGATCTAACATATAGATCTTGAGTTGATGCTTCACACGACTTTTGAATTCCTTACAATTAATCATGGGAAGGCAATCATGAAATGTAAGTAAAAAATGTTATGAAAGATATAGAATAACATGAGTGTACAATTCTTACTGAAGGAAGGGTTAAAATTGAGTGCAATTAATCAAGATATGTCTATATGCTTGCAACTTCTCAGTTGTTGTTAATGTGAAGTTCTAACTTCCTCCAACTGGTATACCAACACAAGGGATAAATTCTCCTGATAATGACGTAGGTTCAGGACAATCGTCTATATGAGGCGATCATTTGAAAGCTATCTTAATGTCATCAAAGTACCTTAAACAGAAATACATGACCTCAACCCCTATATAACTTTCAGCTACAGAACCTTTTGGCGACGCCTTATTCCTTACATAATATTTTAATTTCCTAAGAAACCTATAAATTAAAGAAGGGAAAAATGATACTAGATGCTGGAAAGAGTGTCTAGCAAATATAGGAACTAATGATGACACAAATAAGTAAATTGATTACCTCTCAATAGGTTACATCCATCGATATTGAATTGGGCCAGCGAGCTTTATTTCATTAACAGGGTGGACTGTAAGGTGAACCATCAAGTGAAAAAGGACGGAGGAAAGATTATTTCCAAATAATAAAGCGTAAGAATGATTTTGGACTCAACTGATCGAGCTCCTCAATGATCAAAACTTGGAACACAACTTTTGAATGAAAGAACAAAGCTCCACCAAAATGATGGACACATCGGGAGGAAGTGTACTCTTTATAGCCAGCGGAAGTAACTGTTGTACAAGAACATGTGATCATGACTTTTTAGGCCAGCAACCTTTCAAGCCTGCATGTCAATACATCAAGAAATGTTGCTTGAATACCCATCAGGAACTTTTATTTTCTTCAACATCACGAGGAAGACTTCCTTGTTCAGTTTTATGAGGGTGAACTTTACCGGTTGAAATTTTTCATGCTCATCTAGCCACTTGTCGTTACGAACTCCCATGGTGCATAAATCTTCATCGCTTGAAGATCATCTTTTGACTTGTTGGGTTCATTAAGCAGCGTATATAGCATATTGTCACATACATTTTCTTCAATGTGCATGACATCAAGACTGTTACGAAGTAAACTAGATTTCTAATATGGAAGAGTAAGGAAAATGCTTATTTTTCTCCATTGTTGAGGCACAGAAGCCCTGCTCGCCTTTTACTCTGCTTTTACGGCATCATCACTTTTTCTAAACTCAAATTCAACATCCTCAAGCTACTGTAAGATATCTGCACCAGATAAAGTCTGAGGTAGTCCTCTTTTTTTTGGTTTCCCATTGAAGTGATTCCATTGCAATCTAAACTTGTGCCTTCTATCAACAAACCTTTGATGCCTTCTAAAGCACCACTGTCAGCTGTGGGGAAGGCGTATTGCGTCAGAGTCAAAATTGCAAGCTGGACACATTGACCCATTATGCACATTCCACCCCGGTAATGTTCCCAGGCCAGAAAAGTAACTAATCATCCACATGAAGTGTAACCCCCCTTTGATAATCAGGCTGAGATTAGTGTTTAAAGGCATTTAATAATCGAATGAGAAATATGGAACAATTAAAAACATTTTGCAGAACCTGTACAAATGGATCTCTATTCATTTCATTCATCAAAATAAATGGCCTGTTTGGTTTGTCACAAATATAATATTAGAGTATCAGCACAATTCTCGACGTTCACCCGGGATAATAGCATTAATCCAATAGTTTATACAAGGCATCATTTACCATCTCAATATCCATACCGGGGATTACACAAACTATAATACTATCAATCTATTCAATATATTTACATTGATCCAAAATGATAACCAATTCGATATAAAACCAAAATATCTAACTAAGACTACCGGTGGCAGCCCTAATCGCCCTTATCCACTTGCTTGCTTTTCTATCCACTTGCCATGTCTAAAAATGTTATTTGGAAAGAATGAGATTCTAGAGAATCCCAGGAGCAACAGTTTATTTATATGATGCATATATACAAAGCAAGTCACATATATCACAATACAGCAATCAATATTTGAGACCGGGCTTACTCTACGCCCCCTTCACTTTATCTATATTTGAGTCCGTGCTTTCGCCACGTCCCCTTCACTTTCACTGTAATCGAGTCTGGGCTTTCGCCACGTCCCCTTCACTTTCACTGTAATCGATGACTAATGCAAACAAGCAATGCAATACACATGATATAGGATAAAGTGTTACTACCTTTGTCTTTCCTTCCTTGAGCAGGCACAGGCCTTCTAGGCTCTGGGCAGATATCAAACCCTAAAGTCATAATTAAGGACGAAACATTATTCTCTATTCCAATACTCAATTGACTCTTCAACACTTAGATTTGGTTATCAATAATGACCCTTAAGAAGCTATAAATGCCTCTAATAAAACCCTTAAAAGGTCGGGAAACAATAGGATCAAGATCTCTTTTCAAAAACTCAAAGTGCTGGAATACAGGGGTTGGTCGCGGCCAGCCACTCATGGGCCGCGGCCAGCCACCTTGGGCCGCGGCCAAGAAATTCCCTGATTAGTGGCTGAACTTCCAAAATTCATAACTAATTCTAGAAAAATCAAAACGAGCTGATTCCAAAGCAAAATAAAAGATATTTAAGTCCTTTTTCAAGGAAAAATATGGCTCATTACTTCAAATCATCACAAAAATACATAATCACCAAAAACTAAACACTACTCCAAAACAGAGTTCTGTTTCCATCCCAAACTTTGGACAATCATATCTCCTAGAATACTAAACGGAATGACACAAAATATATATCCATTTTGAAGCTTGGGATGTGAAATTTAAGGCTGGAAATTTTCAGAATTTTCCAACACCATTTGGTCATTCAAAACGCTCGTGAAAACTGACTGCCCAGACAGAGTTTACACAAGACAGATTTTCCAATTTTCTATCAAAGTGTTCAATGACTCCAAAATCAATAACCAAGTTTATTCCCACACAAAATCACTTAAGGAATCCAATAAAACCATTTAAACAACCTAATTTCCACTACATTAGCATGCTTAGGTCCATGGCCACATTAAACACTAACTTTCCAAACTTTCCAATCTCACTCATTTCTTTCCCAATCAATCCTATCTATCCATACACATTCCAAATATACCATTTCTATACCTTTAACATGCCAAATGACCAATGACACTCATTTTCAAAAATGGCCAATAAATCCCAGAAATTCAAAGCTACCTCAAATGGCACAAAACTTAGATGGGTAGATAGGTTTCACTTACCTCTTTCACTTTCTCAAAATGACTTTTCAATTCTCCAACTTTCACGATCTCTTGAGGTCACAAACTAACACCAATGAATACATTACAACCATCAAAATGAAGCTCTTCATTCAAGGATCAATATTAGAGAAGGAAGTTTGAGCATTTGGAGACATCTACCTTTTCCTTTTGAAGCTTTTCTTCCCCCTTATTTCTGCAACAATAGCGCCAAGAGAGAGGAAAATGAGAGAGATGAGAGATGGAGTGTAGAGATGAAGAATGATGATAATAATACCCCCCTCCATGCCTCTTCATCGAAAATGGGAAAGGGAAGAGAGAGAAGAAACAATAAAATACATCCCTTGACTTTTTCCCTTAACCTCTCTCTTACCCATGCTTGCCACATGTCCACTTATCATTGGCTCTCACACACTTAGTCACCAATTAGCTTCTCTAATCCTTCAATTAGCCATTTAATCACACTTCTCACTTTTCTTTTAGTTAGTAATTAATTTCCCCATTAATCACAAACTTAGAGCCAATAATTCTATCCTTTAAATTTTTCATCAATTATGACATATAAATTAATATTGTCACCAATATACAATAATTCTACTTTAATCCGATAATTATCCTCAATAATTATCATTAGGCCTTAATCAAAAATTGGGGCGTTACAATTCTCCCCCTGCGCAAGTGTGCCAAAAGTTGCCCGGACCCCTTCCAAGGCTGCCAAATCTTGCCACTACCATACCTAATGCTGCCAAGACTTGCCCAGACCCCGAACAAGGTTTCCAACCATGCCACCAAAAATTTGAATGATGAAAATCCATGCCCGGATCCTATAGAAAGTTGCATTGGGCTTAGAAAGGGGGGATGCAACAAAACAATAGAAAATGTAACAAAAAGATTTCATTTTGGCACGGGGGTGAAGTTTTTGCCTTGCGTAGAACCTTGCCCGGGCAAGTCCTGAGTAAGTCCTAAACCAGCCATGACCAGAGCTGGAAGTGCCAGGACTTGCCAGGACCCTGCTCAAGTGTGCCAAAACTTGCCCAGACCCTTTACAAGGCTGTCAAACCTTGCCACCACCTTGGCCAAGGCTCCAAGACTTGCCCGAACCTCGAAAAAGGTTGCCAACCCATGCCACCAAAAATCCTACTATTGATAATCCTTGCCCGACAACCCCTAGAATGTTGTATTGGGCATAGAAAGGGGAGATGCAACAAAAAGTCAAAAATGTAACGAGTATTTTTCATTTTGGTACGGGGCCGAAGTTTTTGCAGTGAGCAGACCCTTGCCCTACAAGTCCTGAGTAAGTGCTGAACCTGCCAGGACCAGCCCTCGACGTGCTAGACCAAGTCCTGGATGTGTCAGGACTAGCCCGAGCAAGGTTTTGCGCAGTGCAAAAACATCACCCCCGTACCAAAATGAAATCTACTAGTTACATTTTTATTTTTTTTCCATCCCCCCTTTCTATGCCCAATGCAACTTTCTAGGGGGTCTGGGCAAGGATTTGCAACAGTCAGATTTTTGGTGGCATGGGTTGGCAACCTTGTTCGGGGTCCGGGCAAGTCTTGGCAGCCTTGGGCAAGGTGGTGGCAAGATTTGGCAGCCTTGGAAAGGGTCCGGGAAACTTTTGGCACACTTGGGAAGGGTCCGAGCAAGTCCTAACACGTCCATGACTTGTCCTAGCAGGTTCATGACTTACTCAGGACTTGCCCGGGCAAGGTTTTGCGGAGTGCAAAAACTACATCCCCGTACCGAAATGAAATGTACCTGTTACATTTTTTATTTTTTGTTGCATCCTCCCTTTCTAAGCGAAATGTAACTTTCTAAGGTTTCCGGGCAAGGATTTGCAACAGTTAGATTTTTAGTGGCATGGGTTGGCAATCTTGTTCGGGGTCCCGGCAAGTCTTGGCAGCCTTGCGTAAGGTGGTTGTAAGGTTTGTCAGTCGTGGAAAGGGTCCGGGCAAGGTTTGGTAGCCTTGGAACGGGTCCGGGGAAGGTTTGACACACTTGGGCAGGGTCCAGGCAAGTCTTGGCACGTCCAGAACTGGTCCTGTCACGTCCAGGAATGGTCTTAGTAGGTTCAGGACTTACTCAGGACTTGCCCGGGTAAGGTTCTGCGCAGTGCAAAAACTTCTCCCCTGTACCAAAATGAAATCTACTCCTCACATTTTTTATTTTTTATTTTTTTGTTGCATCCCCCCTTTCTAAGCCTAATGCAACCTTCTAGGTGGTCTGGGCAAGGATTTGCAACAGTCGGATTTTTTGTGGCATGGGTTGGCAACCTTGTTCGGGGTCCGGGCAAGTCTTGGCAGCCTTGGGCAAGGTGGTGGCAAGGTTAGGCAGCCTTGGTAAGGGTCCGAGCAAGTCTTGGCATGTCTAAGACTGGTCCTGGCATGTTCAGGACATACTCAGCACTTGCCCAGGCAAGGTTCTGCGCAGTGCAAAAACTTCACCCTAGTACCAAAATGAAATCTACTCGTAATATTTTTTATTTTTTGGTGCATCCCCGCTTTCTAAGCCCAATGCAACTTTTTAGGTCATCCGGGCAAGGATTTGGAACAGTTAGATTTTTGGTGGCATGGGTTGGCAATCTTGTTCGGGGTCCCGGCAAGTCTTGGCAGCCTTGTGTAAGGTGGTTGTAAGGTTTGTCAGTCATGGAAAGGTCCGGGCAAGGTTTGGTAGCCTTGGAACGGGTCCAGGGAAGGTTTGACACACTTGGGCAGGGTCCGGGCAAGTCTTGGCACGTCCAGAACTGGTTCTGTCACGTCCAGGAATGGTCTTGGTAGGTTCAGGACTTACTCAGGACTTGCCCGGGTAAGGTTCTGCGAAGTGCAAAAACTTCTCCCCTGTACCAAAATGAAATCTACTCGTTACATTTTTTATTTTTTTGTTGCATCCCCCTTTCTAAGCCTAATGCAACTTTCTAGGTGGTTTGGGCAAGGATTTGCAACAGTCGGATTTTTTGTAGCATGGGTTGGCAACCTTGTTCGGGGTCCGGGCAAGTCTTGGCAGCCTTGGGCAAGGTGGTGGCAAGGTTAGGCAGCCTTGGTAAGAGTCCGAGCAAGTCTTGGCATGTCTAGGATTGGTCCTGGCATGTTCAGGATATACTCAGCACTTGCCCGGGCAAGGTTCTGCGCAATGCAAAAACTTCACCCCCGTACCAAAATGAAATCTACTCGTAATATTTTTTATTTTTTGGTGCATCCCCGCTTTCTAAGCCCAATGCAACTTTTTAGGTCATCCGGGCTAGGATTTGGAACAGTCAGATTCTTGGCGGCATGGGTTGGCAACCTTGTTCGGGGTCCGGGCAAGTGTTAGCAACCTTGGGCAAGGTGGAGACAAGGTTAGGCAGCCTTGGAAAGGGTCCGGGGATGGTTTGGCACACTTGTGCAGGGTCCAGTCAAGTGCTGGCACGTACAGGACTAGTTTTGGCACGTCATGGACAGGTCCTGGCATGTTCAGGACTTACTCAGGATTTGCCCGAGCAAGTATTTACGCAATGCAAAAACTTCACACTGGTACCAAAATGAAATCTACTCGTTACATTTTTGATTTTTTTGTTGCATCACCCCTTTCTAAGCCCAATGCAACTTTCTAGGGGGTCCGGACAATGATTTGCAACAGTCAGATTTTTTGGAGGCATGGGTTGGCAACCTTGTTCGGGGTCCGAGCAAGTCTTGGCAGCCTTAGGCAAGTTGGTGGCAAGGTTTGGCAGCCTTGGAAAGGGTCCGGGCAATGTTTGGCACACTTGCGTAAGGTCCAGTCAAGTGATGGCACGTCCAGGACTAGTTCTGGCACATCATGGAATGGTCCTGACAGGTTTAGGACTAGCCAGGGCAAGGTTCTGCGCAATGCAAAAATGTCACCCCCGTACCAAAATGAAATCTACTCATTACATTTTTGATTTTTTGATGCGTCCCTCTTGTAATATCCTAATTTTTTATTAAGGGCTAATCATGATTATTGTGGATAATTATGA
This sequence comes from Inga laurina, assembly GCA_963855925.1. NCBI lineage: Eukaryota > Viridiplantae > Streptophyta > Magnoliopsida > Fabales > Fabaceae > Inga > Inga laurina. The sequence continues at coordinate 2,823,084 of OY979713.1, forward strand.
ATTTAATTGGAATTATTATGTGTTTTATGGAAATATTAATTAATATGTCATAATTATTGAAAAATTGGAAGAATGGAATTTTTGGCGGTGAGTTGGTAATTAAGGGAGAAATTAATTACTAATTAAGTGAAAATGAGAAGTGTGATTAAATGGCTAATGGAGAGATTAGATAAGTTAATTGGTGACTTATTTGGTGAGAACCAATAACATTAAGACATGTGCCAATAGAGGGTATAGGGGAGAGTGCATGTGTGTAAGTCAAAATTGATTAAAATAATCAATTATCTCTCCTTCCTCTCCTCTCTTTTCGGCTGCAGCATGGGTAGAGAAGAATGATGATTGCTTCTTCTTCCTTACTCCATCTCTCACATTCTCTCTCTCTCCAATTCGAGCTGCCATTGTTGGGCAAGAAAGAGAAAGGAAATGCTTGATCTTTGGGTAAGTAAATGCCCTCCATTGCTCAAACACCATTCATAAATGTTGATCCTTGAGTGATGAGCTTCATTTTGGTGTGTATAGTTTGGCCATTTGGTGTTGTTTTGTGCCACACGAAAATCTGATTGTTGGAGAATCAAAGAATGTCTTTGGAAAAGTGAAAGAGGTAAGTGAGACTAATCTATCTATCTAAGTTTCATGCCATTTGAAGTAGTTTATAAATTCTGGAAATTTTGGCTTGAATCTGAAAATTGGGTGCCACTGTTCATTTGGTATGTTTTTGGCATGAGAATGATATCTTGGAATGAGTTTAGGATAGATAGATTGGTTGGAGGTTGAAATGTTAAGTTTAGTGATTTTGGGAAAATTGATGATTTGTGTTGATTCAATCCAAAGCATGATAATGGAGTTGGATTTTGGTCATTATAATGATTCCATTGAATTCCTTGGGTGTTTTTGCGTGGGAGTCGCTTTGGTTTGGTTTTTGGGTTTATTTAGATCACTTAGTATTCGAATAGTGATAGTGGTTATTGTTGTCAAAATAATTGAAGATTCTAAAAACTATTCAAATAGTATCATTATTTTTTTGTATTCGATTAACCAAAGCTCTATTCGAATAAAATTGATTTTGAATAACAACTGATTATTTCAATAGTGACAACTTGTAGTCGAATAGATTGCACTTTTCATATTTCACAGGTATATAGCATATTCGAATACCAAAGTCATTATTCGAATACAACTAGAAGCAAGGAACATAGGATTATTCGAATAGCTGGTAAACTATTCGAATAAAACACATGAATATCTGACCAAAGAATAATTATCCGAATACTACTCTTACTATTCGGTTAATCAGAAGTTACAGGACAATAGAGACTATTCGAATACTTGGACAGCTATTCGAACAGTTACAATCTTCAGAGACAGGAATATTCGAATACCACCAGAACTATCCGAATACAGGTATGCTCATTTACTCTCTTAGTATTCGACTGATTTCTTGAGTATTCAAATAGTACTCCCTTTATTCGAATACACATGTAATTATCCGAATAAAAATAGACCTAAATATAAGGGAACTAAGCTCAGTCTCTGATTATTATTCGATTACCACTCCATTTCTCTCCACATACAAACTCTTCCAATCTTCTTCGACTCTCTCTTGCGATCAAAACCCTCTAAAAATCTCACCATTTCCTCCTCCAAATCTCTAAAAATTCACAGTTTACCATAAAACCTAAACCTTCGACATACCTCAGTGAACCCAGAATGAGAACAAAGAGAGCTAATGTTGAGAAAGGAGAAGTTACTCCTCCTCCAAAATCATCCTCGAAGAAGACTTCAACTCATAAAAATCCAAATAAATTCAAACCCAAGGTAGCTGATACTTCATTCAAGGGGCCTTCTCAAGCTAAAGGAGTTGTTATCAGAGAGCCAATGGAGACTAGGTCTGTATCTAAAGCTACTGCAACCACTAATGACAAAGACACTGCAAGTGCATCTTCCAATAACTCTTCTACCGAGAGTGACAGCCTGGATCAAACAGTGAGGAATGTTGTCAAAAACATTCTGCAAAATGTTGAAGCTGGGCCTAGCAAGACTCCTCAAGTACAATCTCATATAAGTATGCCTGACGGATCTCGAAGTTTAATAGAGGAAGAAAGAGCTGGACCCCCTGCAAATTTCAATAATGGAGCTCTTCTTCAACCTGAGGAGAAAAAGAGGTACAGAGATCTATTCTCTTCCCGTCCTATGTGCCCTGTTATTCATGTGGACCTTTCCTATTTTAGAGACAACCTTGGTTTCAACTTGCATAAGTACTTAGAACATTACCAAAGATGGTTTCAGATTGATTTATCCTATAGTCCCTCTGTGGCAAGGGCCTTTTATTCTAATTTGTACTCTGTCAAAATCAAAGGAAATAAAAAGGAACTAGTTGAGGAGAGATTGGAATCTACAGTGAGAGGTCAAAAAATGCAATTATCTCCCTCTATCATCAACACTTACCTGGGATATGATGAAGATGAGTTTGATGAAATTCCTAAGTACTCTAGTGAACAGATTCATAAGATTATTAAGCCAATAAGACAAGCAAAGAAGTTCTCTTCAATGTGTCTCAATAATGAACAAAGAATTCTGTAGTACATCTATACAAGAGCTATCATCAACAAATTCCAGAATTTCAACTTCTTCTCATACAGAGACTTCCACTTTTTGGCTTGCCTATTGTCTAAAGTGAAGCTAAATGTTGGGCAATTCATATACCAAGAATTTGAGAGATACAGAATGGGATCCAACAAAACTACTCCTGCTCCTTTTCCTCAACTTGTCTCCTTATTAAAAATGCATATAAATTAAAAAATCATAGAAATGCAAAGGTTTTTACCGGGCTTTGTTTGTTTTTTTTGGCCATCTTTTATCAGGCTTTTAGGCAACGCTTTCCTCATAGTTGGTTGTCTTATAAAAGAAGATATTCAGGAATTAAAACCAAAAATAGATGGATGCGAAAAGCGGTATGGAAGCAATGAAGACAACAGATTATTTGTCTATAAATCTATAAAGAAAAAGCTGATAGATTGAGACAGTATAGGGTGGAAGAAGTGGGAGATTCAAGAAAATGGAGATCAAATGACAGAGCAAAGTATCTCCTGCCTGATAATAGATCTGAATATGAATGAAGCTGAAGAAGGTACCGGTATGAAACTAAAAAGGAATCTGGGTATTCTAGGTTAAAGGAAAGTTTAAATCTTACCAAGAAAATACCACAAGACTATCGGTTGAAGAGAAAAGAGAGGTTGGAACCGCAAGCAGAGTAGAGTAGAGCATATTGAAGACGCGGTCTGAGGCTGCAGAGTTGGAAAGTTAGAACATTGAAGTGACAATTGTACCTCCTAACCAGAAATAAAAACCCATTTTACCAGCTACACACACTATCCTATATTTGCTCAGAAACATCATTTGGGGTGTTGTCTTTGTGAATTAATCCTTAGAAATACCCATGTGACAGGTTACCAAACACTGGAACAACGTTGCAAGAGTCTTCAAGAGACAATTGATTGGCAACTTATTAACTAACTGTAGCTAAGAGTAGTAAACCATCCTGTATAACATCTTTTAATAAACTAAAATTTATACAGATTAGAAATCCTAGGATTAGGTGATGAAATTGAAAGGGGATAATTAAATAAGCACAAAAGACGTTCGGTATGATGAAGCTGAAAGAATCTTGGAAATTTGAGTACCCAACAGATGTACACAAATTACTACTAGTATTTTATAACTTAAACTAGAATGGTAAGAGAAGCAATATAAAAGATGTAACTAGAAATGGTTAGAGTACCCAACAGAAGTACACAAATTAAAAGAATTGGATAACCACAATAAAGGGGCTTAATGTAGTTGGCCGTGGATCAATGTACAATAAAGTAAGTAACTAGCTAACTTAGACAATGCTATTAAACCGCAAGAAAACATGAACAAGCTAAGGCTTAAAGCAGCAAATTATACAACCAATTTGGTTACATGCACCAGAAATGTTACCATAAAAACTCTATTTTTTGTTTGTTTCCCCAAAACAGGTTCCTTAGAAATCGTTTCTGACATGAAAAATTGTTTATGTTTGTTCTTGATAAAATTTGGGCCTAGAGCCTTCACCTAATAAGAGCCATGTATCTTGCAAGTTATTATATGAGAGTAATCAAATTAGAAGATCATTTCATGTTTCTAAATTATATAGACAACAATCAAACTAATGGATTATTCTATGAAGTCCACATAAGAGCTTTGATCAACCTCTTGACCAAAACTAGCCTTTAAATACTTCATTCGTGTCTTCTTCAGGATATCCAAGCTGTGACTCATGAATTCAATCCCGAACAACTTTCACTGCCTGCTTAAGCATATCACCACCATTAGATTATAATGGAATGGAGTAAAAAAATTAAGCAACTTACTAACATGACATAACCTGAAGGTGAAGATGGTGCAGCTTCATGGATTACACTTTTTGGTGTCTGTTTCATAGATGATGAGGGTTGCAATTGCCCACCAAAGTATTTAACAATTGAATGTGTTCCCTAGCACTAATGCAGTTCAAAAAAAACTTCTAAATATAATTTTTCAACAAAACTGTTCTGTTCCACCCAACAAACTAAACCATTTTTAGTAACTAAACTAAAGTATGGTATTTTGCTGAACTACACTTGATATTTACTACTCTTATTTTAAAAATTATACAAAATTCCATTGAATTTTGATATAAACAGCAAAAATTTACTTTCAATTTACTTTTTGTCAAAGAAAATAACTTTTTAGACAATATGAAGATATAATTCTAACATTAATGTAACAATAGAACTGTTAAATTGATATCAAGATATAATTAAGAGATTCTACTTTTTGAAGCAAGGCAAGGTTTGGCACACTTGGGCAGGGTCCAGGTAAGTCCTGGCACGTCCAGGATTGGTTCTGGCACATCCAGGATTGGTCCTGGCAGGTTCAGGACTTACTCAGGACTTGCCCAGGACTTGCTCGAGTAAGGTTCTGCGTAGTGTAAAAACTTTACCCCCGTACCAAAATGAAATCTACTCATTACATTTTTTATTTTTTTTGTTGCATCCCCCCTTCTAGGCCCAATGCAACTTTCTAGGGGGTCCGGGCATGGATTTGCAATAGTCATATTTTTGGTGGCATGGGTTGGCAACCTTGTCCGGGGTCCGGGCAAGTCTTGGCAGCCTTGGGCAAAGTGGCGGTAAGGTTTGATAGCCTTGAAAAGGGTCCGGGCAAGGTTTGGCACACTTAGGCAGGGTCTGGGCAAGTCCTGGCACGTCGAGGACTGGTGCTGGCACGTCCAGGACTGGTCTTGGCAGGTTCAGAACTTACTCAGGACTTGCCCGGGTAAGGTTCTGCGCAATGTAAAAACTTCACCCCTGTACCAAAATGAAATCTACTCATTACATTTGTGATTTTCTTTGTGCATTGAATCATACTCATCCCCCCTACATGTGGGGGTGCCTGGCCACCGGAGCCGCCGCCCGTGGTGGCCGTTTGAGGCTGCCCAAGGCTGAATACTAAAAAATTCATCAAATATTCTACGGGTGTCAAAAAATTATGAAACTTGGGGGGTTGATCTTCTGTTATGGTGCCTAGCATTGCTGCAAAAATTCGTGGAAAAATTCGATCTCTAGGTCCCTCAAAAAAAAGTTGTCGTTTGAGAAAAAAGTGTGTCTATTCGTGCCACAATAGAAAAGGCTCAAATTGCATATATAGGGGGCAACCCCACCCCTTTCCCCATGGCAGCAAAGTCCACACACAAGAGAGGTATGGATTGTCCCTTAGTGCAGAACAAGTGTGTGAGCCATGGGGTCGAGTTCCTTAGTCACTTCGTATGTCGGCGCCACCCGTGGCGACCGACCGCGGTCGCTGGCCGTAGTGGGGCGGCCTCCGGTGACTTTTTTGACGAATTATCCGACGGACCCTAAAATGTGTCAGATTTCATATGGGATGGATGGTGGCATGTACTTGGGGGTTCTTTGCCCTCCATTGAGCGAGAAACTCATCAAACCCGCATCCGTTAAGGGGACTTGCGCTACCTACCCGCGATTGGAAGGAAACCGCATGATTCCTAGGCTAGGGCGCGGTGGGGCTCTCACCCTTGTGAGGAAATTGTAACCCTTCATGTGGGATAGATGGTGGCATGTACTTGCAGGTTCTTTACCCTCCCGGGAGCGAGATACTCATCAAACCCGTATCCGTTAAGGGGACTTGCACTACCTACCCACGATTGGATGGAAATCACATGATTCCTAGGCTAGGGCGCGGTGGGGCTCTCGCTCTTGTGAGAACAATGTAACCCCCTTCATATGGGATGGATGGTGGCACGTACTTGGGGGTTCTTTGCCCTCCCGCGAGCAAAATACTCATCAAAGGGAACAAGGCCACTTGCAGTTAGCCTCCATCCGGTGCCTTCTAATAGGTGCAGGAGGATAATGAAGCACCCCCCGTGTTCCACCGAGCCTTTCATCGGACGCGTGGCCCACGGGGATGTGCAAAGCTCTTGGACCCAGCGTATGCCGTGGACGTGGACTCAGGCCCTAGTCTCGAGAGGAGCTTTAAGATATAATGTGTGATGGCCGCTCTCGCCCCTTGAACTGCCTCGACGGTGGGGGGTGACGTGCGACGTCTTGGAGTAATGCTACCTGGTTGATCCTGCCAGTAGTCATATGCTTGTCTCAAAGATTAAGCCATTCATGTGTAAGTATGAACTAATTCAGACTGTGAAACTGCGAATGGCTCATTAAATCAGTTATAGTTTGTTTGATGGTACCTACTACTCGGATAACCGTAGTAATTCTAGAGCTAATACGTGCAACAAACCCCGACTCACGGAAGGGATGCATTTATTAGATAAAAGGCCGACGTGGGCTCTGCCCGTTGCTCTGATGATTCATGATAACTCAACCAATCGCACGGCCACAGTGCCGGTGACGCATCATTCAAATTTCTGCCCTATCAACTTTTGATGGTAGGATAGTGGCCTACCATGGTGGTGACGGGTGACGGAGAATTAGGGTTTAATTCCGGAGAGGGAGCTTGAGAAACGGTTACCACATCCAAGGAAGGCAGCAGTCACACAAATTACCCAATCCTGACATGGGGAGGTAGTGACAATAAATAACAATATCGGGCTCATCGAGTCTGGTAATTGGAATGAGTACAATTGAAAAGCCAGTGGCGCGAAGCTATCGTGCGTTGGATTATGACTGAACGCCTCTAAGTCAGAATCTGGGCTAGAAGCGACGCGTGCACCCGCCGCCTATTTACTGACCAGCAGTAGGGGCCTCGGCTCCCAAAGGCACGTGTCGTTGGTGAGACCCTTGCAGCGGATGAGTCGTAAGGGATGCCCTGAAGAAATTCCCACCGAGCGGCGGGTAGAATCCTTTGTAGATGACTTAAATATGCGACTGGGTATTTTAAGTGGCAGAGTGGCCTTGCTGCAACGATCCACTGAGATTCAGTCCAAGTCACTCCGATTCGGTCCCCCCTCCCGCGACTCACCCTTGAGGTTTCAACACTGCTATAGCTTTGGCCAGGAAGAGCGCAAGTGTTGCCAAACTTGGCCGGGCGTGGGCTAAGTGTCGGCGAAATGCGGGCAGAGAGTTGGTAAAGTCCGCGCGACCCTGCCCAAGTGTTGGCAAGGCGGGGGCACAGCCTGGCAAACCTCGGGTGAGGCCCGGGCAAAGTATGGGCAAGTTCAAGGAAAGGCATGGCAACCTTGGGCAAGGTCGTGGCAAGTGTGGGCAAGTTCCGTGCATGGCGTCGTTTCGCGAAAAAAGACCCCCGTTGGTGGAACTCTTGAAATATTGTGTCTCTATTCTTTTTTTTTCAAAAAAAAAAAAAGCAAATCCCCTTCACGATTATAATATCAATATGCATGTATAGTAAATATTTATTCCATGCAAAATAGCACCTTTACTCTTGCCAATATAGTATCTTTGAATAAAAATATGTAAAGATATATATTTTTTAATTATAATTATAATAATACTATCTTGTGTTTGGGTTTAATTATCTCCAAGTCCACCTTATAAATATTTTAAAACATCAATTTTATTTTTTAGCAAAAGAAATTAGGTAATTTGTTTAACTTATCTTTCTATATTTTTGTTCCTCCATGTCACTAATAAGTTTTTCTCTCCTTCTCTCTCTCTCTCTCTCTCTCTCGTCTTTTCCTGTTCAATGCGCATTATTACTTTTGTTAATATGACATGTATTCCTTAAAATATTCTAGTTATATTGCTTAGCTCCCTCATTCTTTCTCTTCTTTGGGGGATCAAACTCATTTAATTTAGGGTGAATTGCGCTAATTTTAATACATTAGGGGTAAAATTGCTTCTCTAATATTTTAGGGTGTTAATTACACCTAAAATAGTGGTTGATGTGAGCTTTTAAATTTAATTGAATATAACGAAATGAAATGCTAGAGGATGCTTGGCGGTCTGGGTATGCTTGCTTGGTTTCTAGAAAGTATAGCATCACGAGAAATTCGACTGGACCTTGGTGTACACATCGCAATTTCATTGATGAGATTAATTTGTTGTAGTAATTATTAATTTTTCTTGATATAAGGGAGACTTACTGAATGGGAAGAAAGAGGTCTCATAGTTGGCCCCTCTCGACATCTGGTCTTCGTCAAGAGCAAATTTGGCGGACATTCGACTAGGTAAGTGAAAAAAATAGTCATTCTATATCATTTTCCTACACATTTTTCCCTTTATTATTTTCTTTCCTTTTCTATGTCTAAAAGAAGTGCTGTATCAGAATGTGTTTGGATGCATTAGTAATGTAAAAATATCCTTTCCTTGAATACGTAATTTTAACTCATCTTTAAAATAATAGAAAATGTAACCTATGGAAAATAATGTTCAACCTTTTATGTATATTTATTTTTAAAATATGTTTTTAATTTTTTTATATTACACTTTAATTCTTTCATTTGTATATTTTATTTTTAATTAGTTGTTAATAATGTATAATTTATTTATCTTTTTTTATTATACTTAGTTTGAAAAAAGGGAGAATCAGTAAGACCCCACCTTATATACCACTTATTATCGATCTTAATCAGAGTAGCAATGTGCAATTCGGTGAGCAACACAAGAATAACATAAATATACTGATAATATGTGCATGATTACAAAAATTTCCTATAGAGATTGTATATAACAATTACAAATTATGTAGCTGCACAGGGCTACTAAGGTGTTAATACCCGTTCCAGTGATACGCATACATCTTTCTGTCTTTGTTACACCACTGCGTTCCGCTCGTACGGTTTTCTTCTTTGTTCTCAGCATACCTTATGTCTTCGCCTGTCTAAATTGTTGGTAGGGGAGAGCGAGATTCGAGATAATCTTAGTAGGAAATAGTGCCAATATGCATGCAGGATAAGTGCTTAATACATGACATGCTTACATTACATAAACTCATGCTAATATAATGACATATCTGCGTGCTCAATGTTTTAAACAATATATTTATGGCCATAGTATAAATAGAAACAGAGCTTCAATCAATTTTATATGTTTCACATAATCAAACAAAACAATAACATGCATTAATACATACACCAACACAAATATCAAATACACGCAGGAGAGGTGAGTTCCCTACCTTAATCGGCATTCCCTGATCCTCTGCTTGTTCCATTTTCTATCCAATCTTATATTCAGCTTAGGCTACTGCCAAGACTTAAAATACCAAATGTACAAGAATTATGTTAAAATCCATTCGTGTATCACTTTAGACACTTCCAAAATGTTTTTTGTGGTTATAAGAGTCTATAGTGCAAAAGTACCAAAATGCTCCTGGGACCCAGCCCAGCCCCAACTTACTCGGTCCGACCGTACTTTTTCTGAAATTTTGACCCTGGCTATTTTGACATATTTTTGCCCAAGGAAACCATTTCCGGCCTTGGAATTATCAAATTCACTGTCAAAAGACAAAAATGCCCTTGGCAGTCCCTAGTTTAGGATTTTGGGGGCGTTTTGGTCATTATGTTTTTTAGAGCTTTTTTAGAAAAGTGTTCAACTGTAACCCCATCTAATTTTCCCTCTTGAACACCATGAAATCATCAAATTATCAAAAATCCAACTCTAAGATTCTTTGGAAAAAATTGGGTTTTTCGAATTCTGACTCTACAGACTTGTTCTTTTCTACTTCTAATTATTTTATTAACTATTTAATTACATTCCCACATGATTTAGACTTAAGTTGGGTAGTATAACGTCCAGGGTTCAACATTTCTCAAATTTTACAATCACAGCGGATCAACCAGAAATTCATTGATTAAACCTTCCACAGTAGTAACAACAATAATAATTTGAAGTTTAGGAAGTCACATTTGTTAGAACCGGCTGACACCCAAGAGGGGGGTGAATTGGGTGTAAGATAAAAAACTTAAGAACTTTGAAAATTTTTTCGCATCTTAGAGGAAGCAATAAATATGAAAGTCATGAATCATAAATCACAGTTAGATATTTAAATGATATATGCTGGAAGTATAAGAGCTTAGAGAAGAGAATATGCAAACTGTGATTTATCCTTGTTCGGCCCAATCCACGATGACCTACGTCCAGTCCCCAGGCTCCTCCTGAGATTTTCAATCCACTATCTTCCTCAAGTTTAACCGGGTACTTGAGAACCACTACAATCTCACAAGTTTGATCCGGGCACTTGTAAAGCCTTTACAATTCTCGCACTGAGATTACTCCCCCTTACACACCGTAAGATTACAACCAAGTTACTCTCCTTACACACCCTGTAAGGATACAACTTTGATGATGAAAGATTACAGTCAATCTTCTCTCTCAGAAGTGAATAGATGAATACTGAAGCACAATGAAAATAATCTCTCTCTCAAATATACATGGTATAGAAAATGGGTAAGAACAGAGAGTAGTTGGGTTGGAGTCGATGATTCATGATCTTCGCATGTTTCTCGTTGGTGTTCTCGTTGGTTGTTCTGAACTCTAAATGCTCTTCTATTTATAGTTGATGAAGGTTGATGACCGTTTGAGCATTTCAATATATCCGTTGGAGTGTGGCTTCTTCAATTTGAAAACTAGCCGTTGTGAACGTTGACGCTCCGCTTCTGTAAATTCACCTTTTGACTCTTCACATCATATCTTCATTGTATTCCTGGAGAAATACATTAAACACTAATACAATGAAGTGTTAGAGTGATTAGAAGTAAGAAGAATGAGTTATATGATCATTCCATTGATTTTCAGAATTTTCGGGACATTGTTCTGTTTTCCTGGGAAGCATTACTCGAGTACTTACTCGAGTAAACATCAAGTATCTTCACAGGTTACTCGAGTGGCCTTCCATTTTCTACATAGCTTACTCGGGTAGTGACTTGAAGTTCTCTTCTAAATAACTCTGCATACACAGTGCTTTACTCCAGTAGTGACTTGAAGTTTTCGTGTAAATAACTCTTCAAGTTTTGCTAGCACAGTGCTTTACTCCAGTAGTGACTTGAAGTTTTCGTGTAAATAACTCTTCAAGTTTTGCTAGCACAGTGCTTTACTCCAGTAGTAATTTGAAGTTTTCGTGTAAATAACTCTTCAAGTTTTGCTAGCACAGTGCTTTACTCCAGTAGCTACTCGAGTATTCATTAAAGTTTACTAGAGTACATACTCGAGTATCATCGGAAAAACTTTGATGAACTGTAGATTTTTGCTTACCATAGTGAGTTACTCGAGTAGCTCCTCGAGTAACATTGGCAGGATTGAAAATGCCGAGAGCAACTGCAAGTGATCTACATGGTTACTCGAGTACTTACTCGAGTAACGTTGGTAGGCCGAGAGCAATTGGAAGTTTTCTATCTGATTACTCGAGTACCTACTCGAGTAAAGTCTTTTGTTATCAACCATTTACTCGAGTAGTGCCTTCAAGTAAATTCTTGATTTTGACTCGAAACATGGCAAATTATATATCATCGGAAAGCCTTCATTATCCACATTCCAATGCAACAAGAATCAGCTCCAAACTCGTTGTGTACAGAAAGTTATGATCCAAAGAGTACTACTGTTCTTAGACAATCCTGAAATCACGAGCAGCAACTTCCAGAAGTCCTAGATCTTAGGATATAGCTTCAAATGTGACAAATTATATATCCATGGAAAGCGCTTTGAGGCTTCTTTCATATGGCACTGGTTTCGTCTCAATCCGATATGTATTTTGAGAGTTATGTCCAAAATATCAAAGCTGTCCTGGAATATGACGGTGATTCATGCATAAACTTCAACAGATCATATCTCCCACATATGAACTCTTTTGAATGTGATCTTGGTGTCAAATGTTCGTGTTGGAAGTGTAGTTTCATATGCCACCAGTTTCAGTTCGATCCGACATGTGGTTGGAGAGATATCATCAAAATACCGAACCTCTGTTCTGCCGCGCGAAAAACAGAGTGTCCATTACTTCAAGTGCCGCCTCGAGTGTTTCATCAAATAACTCAGCAAATTACTCGAGTAAACACCTCCAAAATCAGACAATGCCATATTACTCGAGTGATTACTCGGGTAATCATCCCCAAAGGTACCATAGCTTCCATATACATCATTTTAGCTTCGTATTAACCCGTTCCAACTTCCGTATGATCATAGAAACCTCCGGTATCACTTCTAGGAGCTTGAATCTTGATATTCTCATGTGATCTTACAAGTTTTTCTTTCTTTAATCTCTTTCTTCTTGTTTTTCCTCTTGATGATCATTCTTCATAACCCAACTTCAATCTTCTTGATGAATATCTTCAATCTTCATCTTTCTTTCTTCTTTCTTCAATTCCTTGCCTCTTGATTTTATTCTTGATGATTATTCTCCATTTATGAGGCATTATAATATCAACCCACAATGATGTCTATGACTAATCTACAAGATATACAACATTAAATATGGTAGTTAGTCAATGTGGAAGATAAGTATATTATACAAACTTTTTGCTCATATTTAACATCTATATTTGACATCATCAAAACTATTCATATCTAACAACATTCGCTTTCTTCTTGCTCTAGCTAAACCCTCCTCCTCCATAAACCTTGAAATTTTCTTGCTAAACACGCGGAATCATGGAGAAAGGTAACTTGAAGAAGGAATTACACAATTTGGAAGCCATATCTCAAGAGGAAATCACCTTTACCTTAAGATTTGCTCCTCTCTCTTTAAACCTTCAAGCTCTCTCTCTCTCTCTCTCTCTCTCTCTCTCTTTCTCCATGGGGTTGACGTGAATGAGAAAAAAGATGAAGGGGATGAAGTTTTTAAAATACCCTCCTTTCTTGCCCTAATTATTTAATTAGCAAAAAGTTGAGTTTTATGGCACTTGATGACTAGAGCTTACTTACATGAAATGTTGTCATAAAGCCCCATTTGATTTAAACTCCTCCTTGGTCAGCCCACTTTCACGTCCCACATCCTATATGAGAGGCCTAATAGGCTGGTGGGAATGTCTCAAAATTACATCATTTGCCATCACAAACTTTTCCATTTTTGGATTTGTGCCATTTCTGGTAGATTTTCTACCCAAATTTTGAAAAATCATAACTAAATTTATAGACATCTAATTAGATTGATTCCAAAGGCTATATGATAAGTAAAATATTTGCATATGTATTTTCCCTTATATGATGATTTTATGGACGATATTTGCATTTAATATAATAAATTTGGGTGTGATTGATAAATAAATATTGTTTTTGGAATAAATAGCATTTTTCAAAAAAATAAAAAAATAAAAATAAAAATAAAAAAAGAATTTTTTTTTTAATTTTTGTCTAGCCAAAGACGTTAAAGAAGGGCGGCTATTTGGGAGGCAACCCGAAACTTCTTTCCTACATTTTCAAAACTTCTTTCATACTCCCTCAATTTTCTTTCCCACTCTCTCAATTTTCTTTCCTACTCACTTATTTCTTTCCTACTCTCTCAAAACTTCTTTGTTACTCTCTCATTTTTCTCTCCTACTCACCTAAACACATTACACTGCATTGAGCATTTTAGTTTTCATCATTTTCATTTTAAGTTACCATGGAGGAATCTCTTGCAAAGCTTAAGAACAGGTTCCCCACTCTTCCCAAAGATGTGCTCAGGAAGATCTATAGCTGTCGACTTGAAAGGATGAAAGTATTCAATCGTTTGGGCCTTCCTGTAGACATACGTTGGATCATTGAAGCAAAGGTACGTTTAGCAGGTGAGATTCATGATTCATTTGTTAAACCTTTACCAGGAATGGGAAGAAGTTCTTACTCCAAAAAGAGAAGAGCTAAAAGAATAAATGTCTGCTATAAATGTGCAAGGTGGACATGTGATCAGCGCTGTAGAAGTAAAGGTATGGTTTCTGTAAATTGAGAAGATAAAATCAAATTTATAAAGGATGGACTGAGTAAGGAGTCACTGGATGATATCATTCAAACTCTTGAGACGCATCCGAGTGGTGATGTTCATCGTATTCTTCTCGATTTAGCAGACATATTCAATAAAGAAAAAGAGCGCTATTGTCTAGGGAATCTGACGTTAAAAGACCCTGTTTGCCAATTTATAAGAAAACTGGATGGGAAGCAAATCCTCGATTCATAGAAAGCGTTTAAGCCGTTTCTGGACGTAAAACCAGAGGAAGATGTGAGCCAAAATCACAACTACTGTACATAATCATGCATGTGTTTAATTTGTTTTGTCTTTTTCGTAGCTTTTGTCTAATCTTTCTTATCCTTTTGGCAGCTTTTTCCTACTCTACTGTATCTTTTGACTTTCTGTCCTCTTTTTGTTTAATTTCTTCACGCAGTGGCCCACCGGTCATTTGTGTCAGAAACTTTTTCAAACTTCTTTGAAAAATGTGTGATTTTGTTGTCGCCATTTTAGTATTATATATATGTACTCTTTCATTTGTAAATATGCACACTTCCATTTGTAAAAATGAATACCTTCTCTTGTAAGCGTACATGGTCCGAGAGAAACAAAGAGAAAGAGGTTATTTCACAAAAATGTAGATTTACATCTATTTGCATTTTTGGTGAAACTGATTTGGGCAAGAAAGGAGAGTTTATAACAGCAGCAAATGAACTTGGAGTTGCATTAGCTGCCAGAAAAATCAACGTTGTGTACGGGGGAGGCATCCAGGGCCTAAAGGGAAGTGTGGTCATTTCTGCATCCATGAATTGAAGCAAGGGTTTAAGTGTAAGAGTGAAGGGGTTGCAAGATCATGCTTTTTCCTTAGGACAAGAGTTACAGGTCTCGAGCTTGCCTGAACAGATGGGAGTAATGTTCCACCATGCTCAAGCTTTTATTGCTCTACCCGGTGGTTTGGAGACATTGGATGGCATTTCTAGTGTTGCTTATTGGGCTAAATTAAACTATCACAAAAAACCATTAGGATTATTAAATGTTAATGGTTTTTATGATAATCTGTTGTCTTTTCTTGATCATGCTATGGAAATAGGATTCATACCCCAAGCAACTCGCCATTCCATAATTTCTGCACCAACTGCTGATCAACTGCTCGATCTAATGCAAACCTATGAACCTAAACCAGATCTACTCGTCAAGCAAATAGGTGGGCCATCTTCAGATAGCAGTCAGAAGCAGAATCCAGATACCACTCTTAAGTTGTAACTTTCCTTAATCTCTTGGTTTTACTTTATTGTGTGTTTATGTTAAAATAAAACACCTTCTCTAAGTTCTAGAAGACATTGGGGACAATGTCTGATTTAGGTTAGGGGAGGAGAAAAAAAAATTTTCTTTTTCTTTTGTTAGTTAGTAAAACCATTAGATGCATGGGGTGTGGAAAAAGATGGCAGAGTAAGGAGTTATTCTTAACTCCTGAGACGCATTTCATTAGTTGTGTTTTATTAGTTGCATGATTTTGTTTTTTTATCTTTTTTTTTTAAAAAAATCTTTTTCAAGTGCTTTGTAATGATCTTAAGAAGTATATAAGTTTTAAGTATGGATCAATTGAATTTAGAGATTTTATAGCATGAATGAACAACTGATTGTTGCAATTGGTGATGAATTTTGAGATTGAATGAACTGAGTTTAAAAATTCCTAGCCGTGAGCTTCTGAGCCTATAATGATTATTTCTCTTGTGTGTGATATTCACCTATTAAGTTGTCACTCTAGAACATGCTTTAAATCTGGTTGAAATTACATCTCACATGCACATTCAAAAATGATAAAGGCATTCATTTTCTTTAGCTAAAGCCAAATAGCCAACCTTGCAATTATACCGTTGATAAACCCCTTTGAGCCTAATTGACTATTTCTTTGTTTTCAATCCATTAACATATGCTTTAATGATATATCAAGTGCTTTTACCTTATTCGACAGATTAGTGGAGCATTTGAAATTTTTGTGAAATGGGCTTTTGACAAAGTGTGGGGGTGTATCTATCATCAACTTTATAGTTGCAATTCAAAAAAAAAGAAGAAAAAATAGAAAAGAAAAAGAAAAAAAAAGAGAAAAAAAAATTATGAAAAAAAAAGAAAAAAAAAAGTTAAGTGTTTGAATTGTGGGTTGTTGTGAGATAAATGTATAAGTAGCCCATTTTTCAATTGCTCTATTTCTTTAGCCTTTCATATCATACTTTACATTCCTTTACCTTAACCCCATTACAACCCTTAATAAGTCCTTTTGATTTGAATTATGCATGTGAATTAGGTAGTGGAGATTGAGATTTTTAGCAAGCTTATGGTAGTGCAATTTTTTCAATTGAATTTGAGCGAAACACTTACCCTTAAACACTTGAGAGATTGAGAGAATGAGCTACAAGTACGAACTCAGCTTATTCATTTTCAATTAAAGTTACCAATTTATATTTTCATTGATTCATTAATACTATGATATCTTTATTTTTCAATTGTGTTCTTACTTATGACCTAACACTTCTGATTTTGTTGGAAGAACTTATTATTTACTTCTTGTCCGAGGACGTCCAAGAGTTAAGTGTGGGGGAATTTGATAAGTAAAATATTTGCATATGTATTTTCCCTTATATGATGATTTTATGGACAATATTTGCATTTAATATAATAAATTTGGGTGTGATTGATAAATAAATATTGTTTTTGGAATAAATAGCATTTTTCAAAAAAATAAAAAATAAAAAGTACTGTAGCAGTTGCCAGGCACTGTAGACGTCAACAGGAACTGTAGCGGTCAACTTCACTGCAGCAGCCGCCGGGGTACTGTAGCAGAAACTTCCAGAACACTGTAGCAGCCGCCGGAACACTGTTGAAGCTTCTAGAACACTGTAGCAAAGGGGTACTGTTGGAAGGCTTAGGATTGTATTACGTATTGTATGCCTCCATCTTGGAAGGCTTAGGATTATATTACGTATTGTATGCCTCCATCTTGAAAGGCTTAGGATTATATTGCATTTTGCATGCCGCCTACATGGAAGGTTTTACCTCCTCATTGGACGGCTAGATTTCTTCATTTTTCATGCATTTTTGGGTTGTATGTTTATGTTTGATAATGTAATATTCCAGTTTATGCATTTTTTCTAAGGATTTCATTCTAGTTTTATATAATTTATTTTGGTTTTGTTTTTATTTTTATCATGTGCTAAATTTCTATTTTCCTAGGGTGATGACGTAGCTTACTAATGACGGATTGAATCTTAACTTATTAAATCTAGTTTGAATTTCTCCTTCATGATTGAGTTTTAATTATTATTCTTAATGCTTTTGATTGACTCGCCATCTTTGGAATGATTTCAATATGCATGTTGAGACCGGAAGGAGATACATGTGTGTAGACCCTATATTTAAAACTATGACTTGCATATGAAATAGGAATATATTCATATGAGTTGTGTAGTCTTACTGAGTTCCATAAATCTTAATGCATAATTAATTGCTTAAATTCATATAGGAATATATTGGATTAGCAATTGATTATAGAATTGCTTGACCTTGGAAGAGGCTGGTAATTAAATTAGGGAAACTCGATTATCAATCATGTGGGATAAATTGGGCTAGAATAGATAAGTGATTCAATCCGGAATTTGTGAAGTGAAATCTAATCCCTCGGACTTTTTCTCATATTTGCTTTCATATCATTTGCATTCATATTTAATTGTGTTTTTTTTATTTTCTACTCTCAATCACCCACTAATCGATCGACTAAATAGAATTAAAATTACCTATTTTGGTACTTAGTGCTCAATCCTCGTGGGAAGATACTCTACTTACTTCTGTATTACTTGATTACGACAGTGTATACTTGCACTATTTAATTGATCATCTGAACTCGTATCACTATAGAACTCTTATTGAGTCTAGTTTCAAGGAAAAATATAGCCTTTAGCCAATTAGAAGCTTAACATCCCTAGATTTCAAATCTTTGGACCCTATTCCAGAAAATCTTCAGTTTCATTGGGTAAACTTCAAAAATTCATAATTT
Organism: Inga laurina; assembly: GCA_963855925.1. Taxonomy (NCBI): domain Eukaryota; kingdom Viridiplantae; phylum Streptophyta; class Magnoliopsida; order Fabales; family Fabaceae; genus Inga; species Inga laurina. Next base: position 2,841,478 of record OY979713.1, read on the forward strand.
TTTGTATACAGCTCCAAAAATTGCCCATTACCTATCAAATTAAAGCTTATGATGTCTATTTTCACCCTTGTGAAATTTCATAATTTTTGAACATCATGTGATCTTCCAAAATCACGTGACAAAACTCACTGCCTTAGAAGAAATCTCACTGACACCATAATCACATTCTCCAAAATTCACCATTCCATTTCATTAAATGCCACAAATGTTTACAAGGCATAATGGGGAATAAAATTTGGGGTGTTACAGAATCCCTAAAAAAGAACTTGGAAATTGGGAAATGACAAATCAAGTTTTTTACTAAAAGTTGATTAGAAAATGTCGAAACGTGATAAGCAATTCCCAACTTTTTTCTTGGGAAATACCTGATTTGTCATTTCTCAATTTTTAAGTTCTTTTTCAGGATTCTCCCTTGAAAAAATTGTCTTTATTTTTTACCTTAAATTTTTTTTTAAAATTATTTGGTTTTTAAATATATCTTTATCATTTTAAATTATTTGATGATGTTAGTATTAAAATTTTTTTTTGATTGTGATACTTACTTTAATTTTAAGTATGATTATTTCAGGTAAGGGTATTTTTGTCATAAGATATTTGTTCATTTTCTTTCTTTCCAGTTTTCTTCCACTCAACCAAACATGGAGAGTGATAATGTTTTTTCCTACTTTTCTCTTCTCTTCATTTTCTCTCTTCCCATTTTCTTTTTTCCCTACTTTTCTTCCCATCCAAGCGGTAAATCTCAAACCTAAACCATCAAATTTAATTTAAATTAATCTCTAAAAATATCATATGTATATATATGTGCGTATGTATATATATGTATATGAAAAACCCCAAAATTTTGAAATAGAAATTAAATTTTTAAATCCTCATGACAACCAATAATCAAATCTAACCCCATAGAAATTGACTAATAAAATAGCTTTACAATTTTGTGAAAACTCAACATTTGCTTGAAGCTCAAATTTTGTTCCAGTTTCTCTTTTTCTTTTTTCAATTCTTTTCTTTTCTTTTCATTTTGCTTTTATTCCTAGTTCATTAATATTTTATAATCTCCCCTATCCTCACAAACTATATTTTGCATAAATTTCTTTTATTTAATTATTGTATGGTGATATTCCATTTACGATGAATAATTTCTTCCAAAAATTATTTAAATTCTAGGAATAAAAACTAAGATGTTACAAGTAATGAAATACTAAATTTTTCTCAAGGAACAACATTCATTTGCTTTGATATCTCATCCATTTCCATTTGTATTTTTAGATGACTTCTGGTAGTATTACTCCTACTCGGTCCAATATAAAATGGGGACATAATCAAATAAAAAGTTTGTTGGAAGTACTCGAAAACAGGCTCAAAAAGGGAATGATATGGGTTGATCCAGGAAGCAATAAGCTTGCGGACCAGGTCAATCATAAATCCAACACTTCTTTTGATGACACGCATGTAAAAGCACAGATGAAGTTATTGAAACATGTTTATAAGTACCAAAGTTAAGTCTTATAAGTGGTTTGATTTCTGGATTTTGTATCTAGTTCTTGAATTGAGAGGGACTAGTTGTGTGGGACTAGTTCTTCTTTAATCATTTAGTACGTAATTTGCTATAAATCTCTCAAATATGATTTCTCTGCTTATCAAACTAAGTCCTCTATAAAAAGTAGGACCTTAAATTATATTTGTTGTTATGTTACATATATTCATCAAATATCAATAAGATAACCGCTTTCAACCTATTTAAATCTTTACTGTGTAAGTTGATTTAACTGTTTTGAGTAACTCAAAAGTTATGTTTTGTGGGTGGTTTCATTTCTAGTTTTTGTATCTAGAGTTTGAATAGATTGTGAGGGACTAGTTTTGCTTTAATCACTTAGAACGTACTTTCTCATAAATAGGACCTTAAATTATTTTTGCCATTCTGTTATATATATCCATCAAAGATCAATAAGATAACTGCTTTCAACCTGCTGCTTTCAAATATAGGAGAAGGATATTCCAAGTGTGAGAAGTTTACAGGCTTCTTGGAGTCATGCAGACTGGAATAAATTCCTTTATGTATTTAGACACATCAAATTCAGAAGAGGGACATTTGGAGCTTCCACTAGTAGCCAGGACACCAGTGAGACGAAGGCCAATAGCCAGGTGGAGAGTTCTCTGGAGGAGAATTCTGTGGGGACTCCAATGTATGACCCCAAGAGGCTTTACAAAGAAGCCCGTGAAAAGCTGAAAAGAATCACGTTGCCACCTAAGCTTGTCCCTTTTGCAAATGCTTGTTTGTTTAATGAACGTGCCTTAATGTCTTTTTTATCTGTTCCAGATGAATTGGTGTTCAAGTTTCTTAACTATAGAGTAACAGCAATGCGTAAGAAAGGCGTCAACATTTGTAATATAAAATGAACGGCATGTATAATTTTTATTACTTCACAATGTTTTGATGATAACAAAACTTCAAGACTATGGAGGAAGAAATCAATTTGGCAAGCAAGTGACAAATCCTGCAGAAAAAGCGTAGTGTTGAAACGGGGAGTAAATCGATTTATGGCTTACATAAATCCTGTGTTTGTTGAGGTATGATCCATTGGTATGGTTTTGTTACAACTCCTTCGCCCTTGTTTTGGATGTTAACTCCTCCTTACCTTTTATACAGTGAACCAATGACTATTATGCATCTTTAGTCTTGATTGTATGAAGATTGATGCACTTGTTGGTTATTATGAATCTTTAGTCTTGATTAGTCTGATTGTTCTTTTGTCATTATATGTGGAGAAGTCCAAGTTTAACACTATAAGTTGCTCGGTTTACAATTTCTAATGCGTGTTTTTACAACATCTTCATTCATTTTTACAACTTATTTGTCGTGTCTGAATGAAACTACCTTTATTCACATCTTTAAGTTTTTCAACTTCGTTATTATAAAATCTAACAATTTTTCAACTTCATCACTATTTCATACACACTATGCAACAAAGTGTTCATAATAATAAATGAATGGTAAAGAGGGGGGAAACCTAAAATGAGGGTACAAACATAGTATTACGTTGATGTGATTTTATTCATTATACGCCTCACATTTTAAAAGCACAGGAACATCACTTGTAACACTTCAATTTTTAGATTGCATTTAAACTCTTGTTTAGGTAACCTACCATAATAACATATAGATATGTATAAAGTATTATGCGTTAAAAAAGCAATATGAAAATGCACATTTTACCACTTGTTACATAACCCATGTATAGGTAGAGGGTTTCCATATCCTATTTCAATATCTAAATCCAAATAATTAATCTCTTCAAAACCTTCTTCTGCCTTGATCAATTATTTTCTCGTCATTTCAATACTTTGCTCTGTGTAAGCTATATTTTCTTTCAATTTCTTCAATTTTGTCTTCAAAACCACCAACTCTTGCTTCAGATTGTTCACTTTCATTGCCTTCTCCATATATCCTCTCATATTCAAAGCATATTTAACACGTGGATCCAACCAATTCAAAATTGTCATTGTCTTTATTTAACTTATCAACAATGTCTGATAAGACTTAAGGAGTTCAAGTTGTCAATCTCTATACCCAAGTAGTTAATTGTTTTGCTCAAATTATCACCAAAGCATCAACGGCTGACCCGCAGTAGGTGGTGAAGCTCCAGCCTCTAGTGCCGGCGAGGGTTCTTTCTTTTTTTTAAGGGGAAAAAAGTTGAGGGACATTTGGTAAAAACATACAAGCTTCAAAATCCTAGATTCCTACACATCACCTTTTTTCCTTTTCCATATTTTAATAGAACTTTTAATAATTTTCAAGTTTAAATGGTATTTAAATAGAATTTTTCTTTCTTCTATTTTACTTTGAACAATATATTTTTTTTTGTCATTTTCAATGGTTTAATTTGCTTCATGTTAACAAGATTTTCTTTCATTTTGTTCATTTCTATCTCCAAAACCACCAACTCTCGACTCATCCATTAATATTTTCACCTTCGTTGTCTTCTACGGGTATCCTCTCATATTTAGAACGGTTTAACACGAACAGGTCGAGTCCATTCTACTCGACTCAAGTTCCCTCCACGGCCCCAAAATGCTTGAAAGTTGCTCACAAACCTCCTCGTTCATGCAACTCTTTTAGTACATGATTTTAGGGGGGGAAACTATTTTTACCTAGATATAAAGATGTGAAATCATCATATGGAACTGATGAACATATATAAAGAGACGAAATGAATGGGGGATGGTACTCAACTGGTCAATGATGGAAAGAAAAGAAAAGAAAAGAAAGGGCTCAAAGTGGGTTGCAAATGGTCAATTGTTTAAAGTTTGTGTTTAGGTCTATATCAGGTTTAGAACAAATGCCTCTATCATTTACACCTCTTCCCATACATAAATGTAGCCATGGCAAAGAGCTAGGACAAGTTCTAGAGAGAACTAACTCTAGGAAGTATGCTCTCAATGTTTAGGAAATCAGATTTATACATATGAATATAAGGAATAGATCAGATCAGCTATAAGGAGAATAGCTACCACACCACTGGCCTATACTAATAGACATTAATGTGAAAAACATAAGAACACCCTCACTTAAATCTATAGCCAAATAACAAAAAGTAAATCTAGTGCCAACTATAAAAGGAAAAAGGAAATTAGAGAAGATCAGATAATAGGTAAGAGAAACAAAAAAAGAGAGAAGCTGGAAGAGCGAACACCTATCACATACCATAAAAATGGAATAGTACCGAAAATCTCTCCGCCATTTTCAACAATGAAGAAGGAAGGAAGGAACTTTGGTGCAAAAATCTTTGGCTCCTTTGTGTGGTGAAGAAAATAATTTTCTTTGGCTTAATATGAAAAATTACCATTTTGCCCGTACATTTGTGATTTTCGCCCAAAACTAGCAGCATTTTCACCCAACTTTGAAAATTCATATCTTTATTTGTAGAAATCGAATTGCAGTGATTCCAAAGGCTATGAAATCCTTATTGAGTCTAGTTTCAAGAGAGAAAATATAGCCTTTAGCCAACTAAAAGATCAAAATTCCCATAATTTAAATCTTTAAATGCCGTCCCAGAAATTGGCTAGTTTCACTGGGTAAACTTCAAAAATATATAACTTTGTGTACAACTCTAAATAATTCATATGACCTATCAAATTAAAGCTTGATAAGTCTACTTTTAGGACTTGTTTGATTGGAGGGGAAGGAATGGTAGGGGATGAAAAAGGAGCCCCTTCCCTTGTTTGGTATGAAAAATTGGAGGGGAGGGGCCCCAAAGAAGGGGCTCCAAATCCCTCCCATCCCCTCATTCTTGTTACCTCCAAATTGAGGGGTTTTGGAAGGGATGAAAAATGAGTCTCTCCCCTTCCACCCCCTCCCTTTGAACCAAACAAGCCCTAAGCATGTAAAATTTCATAGGCATTGGTCATCATTTGCCTAATTAAAATTGTCACACAATAAGACTGCTACACAGGGAAACGCACTGGCAGCAAATACAATTGTTTACACTTTGTGTTTTAAACATACTCATATTGTGTGTGATCACCAATTGGAGTATTTATCCTTTAATGTACATCACCATTCACTATTTTATCCCATTAAATATCTCATTACCTAAAAGGAATACTGGTGATAAAAATTGGCGTGTTACATACATGGCCTTTTTTGGGCTTGAACACATGACATGTTACTCTGTTATTTTTAAAAAAATATTAACGAAAGTTGCCATTAAAAAATTACAAACTCTACTTCGTATCCCTTTAACTTAACCCTTTTCTACTTAGCACCGTTTCTTTCTCACCTTCGCGTTTTCTTTCTTGCCTTTGCATGCACTTTCAATCTCACTCTCATCTCTACTCTCCTCTCTACATACTTCTCAATCGCAGTGCTATGGCCAAAGGTGGACTTGATGACAGGGGAGGTGAAGAAATACGTGTATAGAAAACAATGATGCGAAGGAGAAGACATGGAAGTCTAACCTGCAGATATTTTATAGTCAAACAAAAAGGTATTTATTATACATTTTTCCTTCTTTATTCAAACCAAATTTCAAATTTTTTCATTCATTCCTCATTGCACTTCCTTCTATATCTTCGGTTCCACTCCACAACCACCACTATACAGTACTTTTACTTTTATGCTCATTTTGCTTCTGTTTGTTTGTTTGTTTTTTCTGATGAGGCATTTTGTTGCTCCCGATCTAGTCTTATCAGAGCTGATTCTAGGTTTTTGATTGCGTTAGGAGCTAATGATAGCGTGAAAGGTTTGATCTTATTCTGCTGATGCCACAAGAGGAAGGAGTAGGAATGGAGATGGGCAGAGATCTGATGCGACGGGTGCATGGTTGTTTGATTTTGGTGCTCGTTTGGGATAGCTTATGTTTGGGCAATAAGTACTTATAAATCGTGATTTACAGTATACGAGGTAAGTGTAACCCCCTTCACGATTAAGGCCGAGATTAGTTCATAAAAATATAATTAATGTGGAATTAGAGACCGTAGATTATTTTGGGACTTAAACAAAATCAAACTTCCCAAAATCATGGCTTACAAAAACTTTTACCAAAATATGTTCATCACGGTCTCATATTCACATTTCAATACTAAATGGCCTGTACAAGTTGATTTCATTCACAAATATCAGAGTATAAACAAATTCCCGACACACTCGGGTTCCATTCATTAAATAAGGGATTTACAAATGCACAAAGCCCACAATTCATTACCCTTACTTGGCGATTACACAAAACTATACTACCAATCCCAATATACACAATTGTTTCCCAAAAATATCCAAAAGATATACATGATAACCAATAACTCAAAATATACATCTAACTGGAGTTCTAACTACTCTTCGTCGCCCGCTTGCCTTTTGATCCTTCTGCCCTGTCTAAAACATGGTTTTTGGGAGAGTGAGATTCTAAGGAATCCCCGTAGTAACAAATCAATCATATAATGTACAATAATAGTGCATGTAAGCAAATCATTAACCACAACAAGCAACTACAACGGCAATGGTTAGTATGACACATGTCATCCCTTACGATTGCTCACGCTGAATTGCTCACGTTGCATTGCATCACAGCAATCCACACAATACATTTCACCACAGCTGGGATTCATATAATGCATTTCATACACAAGCCATACAGGAAAGATACACACAGCCCACGGCTGGATTCACAAACGCCACCCCATGGGTCGGATTCACAATATCCATGTCGATTACTACGGTAGTTCAACGACCGACCTAGAGATGACCACCGTCAATCCCTACACGGCTCACGCTGACCTGCTCACGCCGTAATGGACTATGGCACACATTTCACAAATTCAACGATAAGGTATGCATGCCAAAACATCATACATAATATGAGAGAAGAGTCACTACCTTGATCCTTCCGTGCATGTCCTAGCGCCGGTCTCTCCCGAGGAGGGCAAATATCGTATCCTAGAATTATGATTAGGGATGAAGAGTTATATTCTATTCCAAGACTTAATTAACTTGAAACACTTAATTTTGGTTATCATAATTGACCCTTAAGAGGCCACAAATGCCTCTAATAAAAGCCCTAAAAGGTTGGGAAACAATGGGTTAGAGATCTCCTTTCGAAAACATAAAGTGCTGGAACACAGGGGTGGGCCGCGGCCCACCCTTCCATGGGCTGCGGCCCGCCACTCATGGGCCACGGCCCAAATCAGGCCAGAAAGGCTTGGGCCGCGGCCCATAAATTTCCTGACTCTGGGCTGAACTTCGAAAAAACATAACTAATTCTAGAAAAATCAAAACGAGGTGATTCCAAAGCCAAATGAAAGGTCTATGAGTCCTCTTTCAAGGAAAGATATAGCCCCTCACTGGAAATACTACACAAATACAGAATCACCAAAAACTACACACTACTCCAAAACAGAGTTCTGTTTTCATCCCAAACTTTGGACAACCATATCTCACAGAATTCTAAATGAAATGACACAAAATATATGTCCATTTTGAAGCTTGGGATGTAAAATTTAAGACTAGAAAGTTTCATAATTTTCCAATACCATTTGGTCACTCAAAACGCTCGATCAAACTGATAGCGAAAAACAGAGCTTAAACAAGACAGATTTCCAACTTTCTACCAAAGTGTTCAATGACTCCAAAATTAATGACCAAGCTTATTCCCACACAAAATCACTCAAGGAACACAATGGTAACCTCAAAATGACCAAAATCACCACCCAATCACATGCCCTGTTTTGCCCAATGCACCAAAGCATCACAAAGGTATCAACTATCACATTTCCAACCTAAATCCATTCTATCAACCCAAAACACATATCAAAGCACTAATTCCATGACAACAACATGCCAACCACACATTGACCCTCATTTTCAAAATTCAAAGCAAAATTTCTAGAAATTTCAAACTCAACCAAAGGCTACAAAACCTATATAGAAAGGTTTGTCTTACTCACCTCTAGAACTTTCCCAAAGGAATTCCTTGATTCACCCAAGTCCAGAATTTCGTGTGGCCACAAACCACCACCAATGGACAAGTTACAACCATAGAAACGTAGCTCTTAACTCAAGGATCAACTTTAGTGAAGGGAGTTTGAGCAATAGAGGTCATTAAGAGGGTCAAATGACTCACCTTTTGTACAAGCTTCTTCTTCTTCTTCTACAGAAATGGAGGACGCATGAGAGAGGGAAAAATGAGAGAGAGAAGGAGGTTGAAGATGAAATGATGACTCCTTATCCCCATGCCTTCTATGTCAGCGAAAATGAGAGGGAAGGAGAGAGAAGAAATGATTTCTTAATGCCATAATTGACTTTCTTACATCCTCTCTCACCCAACCAATTTGCCATGTGTCAGAATTTCATTGGCTCTCACTCACTAAATCCCTAATTAGCTTCTCTAATCCATCCATTAGCTATATTAATCACACATCCCATTTTCTCTTAGTTAGTAATTAATTTCTCCCTTAATTACCAACTCATGGCCAATAATTCCATTCTTCCAATTTTTCAATAATTATGACATATTAATTAATATTGCGATAAAACACATAATAGTTCCAATTAAATTCATAATTATCCACAATAATCATGATTATCCCTTAATCAAAAATTGGGATATTACAGTAAGTATGTAAGAAGGGTTTTATCTCGACTTATGTAATAAGTTCTTATTAATTATGGATTAATTATTATAATATAGAAATGATTTATATAAGTAAGTATGGTACTTTTAGAGCAACTTGAAGGCCTGTTTTCCATCGAATAGCTTATTTAGCATTTTAACTTGTTAGCCTGTTTGAATTTTTTTTTTATAAATACAAGCTTTTTAACAGGTTTCAGGTCAGGCCATGCCTTTATATAGGTCAGACTTAAGCCAAAAAAAAGGCTCGTAATAGGTCACAAGCTAGACTCAAGCCAATGCATTATAAACCAGGTCCAGCCTAGCCTACTTCCACCTTACGGTCTGTTTGCTATAAGGGATTTGGAGGGGAGAGAAATTTTTTATAAGTTGGATTTAAAAAAAAAGAAGGAGAAGTGAGGTTACAAAATTTTAACATAGAGAAGATGTAAGATAAAAGAATAAGAAAAATTAATTACAAAATTTATACCCATTTCTCTCATTTTTTTAAATAGAACTCAATTTTTTTTGCTCTGCCCACTTTCCCTCCCCTCCCCTCAAACCAAACAAGCCCTTAAGGTGTTTTGGTTTGAGGGGAGGGGAGGGGAGCATGGGGAAATTACAATTTTGGACCAAAAAAATCTAAAATTTACCCTCTCATTTTTTTAAAAAAATTTTAGATTCCCGCCCAAAATTTACTTTCTCATTCTTTTTAAATTTTGGATTCCCGCCCGAAATTTAAATTCCTTCAATCCAAAAAGGTACTTTACCCATCCTCCCATTCCGTCCCACCCCTCCCCTCAAACCAAACACACCCTTAAGGTCTGTTTGGTACGCGGACAATTGAGGAGGGAAAGGGAAGATGGCCAAGTTCCATAGGCAAAAACGCGTTTGGCTAGCGAAAGATATTGCAACTCACATTCCCGCCAACTTCAATCTTCCTTTAAATAAGGGAAAATGGGTTCCCACCAAAAGTGGGATCAACTTGAAATTGTTCCCATGAAGCCGAAAATGTCAGACAAAAAAGTCCCTACAAAACATTAAAATAGCTAAAAGAAGGATGCAGAACGCGCAAAACCAGATTGGTGTGTCAAAGGCGTGTCTGGAAAAGGGAAGAGGCAAACAGCGTGCGAAGTTGAACTCAGAATCAAGGTAATGTTCATTTGATCTTGTTGTGGTCTATTGCGTGAAGTGGGCAATTTTTTTCTCTTTGCTCTCTGTGTTGAACCTGACATGGGAGATGCGCAAAAAGCTAAAGGTTGTGTGTATGTTATAAATTGGTACGCTTGTGATGTGGGTCTTCTTTGCTGAACAGACGTGAATGAAAAGCAGAGTCCAAAGCTAAAATGTGCGTGGTTGCTTGCCATGTGACAATGTGCTGTATTTTTGTCTTGCAATTGGGTTTTAATTTTAAGTAGATCTAATTTATTTCATGAATGCTTAACAGTGAGTGAAGTTGAAAGTTTTGCTGGCTGTGGGTAATGTCGAATGAACATAGGTAGATGGAAGCAGTGAAAGATTAATAATTTCAGTAGAAAGATAGAATGGGTTGGTGGTTGATGCATAAGATAAGTGGGTTGTGTTTTTAATGTGTGAAAAGTGTGGGTGTAATTATGTGCATTGGCTCTTAATTTAAAATGTGATTTATTTAAATGTGTTAGTGTGGTTTGGAAAGAGGAGTTGGTAGATTATACTATAAAACGAATCAGTGTGGGAAAATTTGTGTAGGTAAGGAGCCACAATCACTCTCTGTTTTCCAGTTTCTATATTACTTATCATTGAGAGAGTGATTATTTGTATTGTACTTCAGTGAGTATTATATCCACTCTGTGAGAGAGTCTGTAAACACCTTCATCTATATTTCTGAGTTGATCTCAAGGTAGAAGGACCTTGAGAGGGTTGATTTTCTTACGGAGAAGCAGTAGAGAGAATTGCCGTAAGACATTCTGCTCGTAAGACTTACAAGGTGCAAGCAGTAGAGAACGTTGCTGCTCATAAGACTTACAGGGGTGTAAGCAGGAGAGAACGTTGCTGCTCGTAAGACTTGCATGAGTAAGCAGGAGAGGAAGATCTTTGGGATTGCTCTGCTCGTAAGACTTGCCGTAAGGGGGAGTATTTCAGTGAGAGATTTGTAAAAGGTTTCACAAGTACCCGACTAAACTTGTGGGATTGTAAAGGCTTTTCTTGTGCCTGGATTAAACAAGAAGATAGTGGTTTTGAAAATTTCAGGAGGAGCCTGGGGACTGGACGTAGGCCATCACAGATTGGACCGAACCAGGATAAATCACAGTTTGCATATTCTCTTCCCTAAACTCTTACATTTCCAGCATATATTATTTAATCTAACTGTTGATTTATAAACCTTCATGCTTACCGCTTTCGTTAAGATACGAAAAGATTTCTAAAGTTTTTAAGTTTTTATTATACACCCAATTCACCCCCCTCTTGGGTGATAGCCGGTTCTAACATACGTCTTGATCTCATCAAAGATATATTCTCCCAAGTCCTTTTATTCTTTGAGGATTAATGAAGCAAATTTTCTGAAGTCCTTCTCAATGAAATGAGTGAAGTTATTGGATTTGTTCTCCATGGCTCTAGAATAGATATACCATAGGACTCGATGAAAATCACTCATATTACTAGGATTGAAATTGAGAGGTCCAACTATCTCACCAGGTCTTAGGATAGAAAACAATTGGTTTGAATCGTAATTAGGATAATCATCATCAGGAGGGTTCTCTATTCCTAACCAGTTATTGATTCTGGAAGGTGAGATTAAAATTCTCTGTCCTCTGACCTTAGAAGTCATTTCTTCTTCCACAGACTTCCTAACGGGATCATTTATAGGTTTAAGGTTACAATAAAAATGCCTCACAACCTTGGTGCAAAAACGGAGTTTAATAAAAAGCCAGGGCATGTAGGAATCAAGATAGGGACTCAGATCGAATTTCAATACCTCTTGAAGAACCTTGTAGTTAATGTAATGCATCTTGCACACATTTCTTCTTGCAACATGACTTAGGTACTTCTGAGATTCCTCAAGCTTGCTCACATTGAATCCCTTTAGAGAAAATGTGATTTCTTTATCCCTCTCTTCTGGCTTCTTTGAAGATTGCCCTTTCTTTGCTTCCTTAGACTGAAAAGCTTCTTCAAGCATGGCTACCATGACTTTGATAAGCTTCTCATTAACCTTAGGCTTTTTCAGAGGTTTTGGAGAAAAAGTGGGTGTGTCGGATTAGTTAGAAGAAGGAGGAGATGGCTCCTTTGTTGCTTTGCCTCTTCCAAGAGGTGAGCTCTTCTTGGATTGAGCTATTGTGGCAATGGGCTCCTTAATCACAACTCCTTTCACCTTAGGCTTAGGTTGCGGTTTGGCTTTGGCTTTAGGAGAGATTTTTCTTTTCTTGGTAGGAGGACAGGAAAGTGAATTAGAGGGTTGATATGGTTGAGAGATTTGCAAACCGAGAAAGAAATTCAATTCTCCCATCATTGACATCTCAAACTCCCCCTGCATTATCTCAAAAAATTCTATGCGCATGGTTTTGTTAGTAGCACCGAAAACTATATCATCAACATATATTTGCACAATTAAGATATCATCACGTTTTTGTTTTGTAAAAAAGTGTTGTATCAACTTTCCTCGTACAAAACCTTGATCAATAAGAAATTTACTGAGCCTTTCGTACCATGCTCTAGGAGCTTGTTTTAAACCATTCAAAGCCTTTTTGAGTTTGAAAACATGGTTAGGTTTGGTTACATCTTCAAAACCAGGAGGTTGATCTACATATACTTCTTCCATGATGTAGCCATTTAGAAATGCACTCTTTAAATCCATTTGATAAAGTTTCAATCCTTTGATGCATGCAAAGGCTAAGAGTACTCGTATAGCTTCCAATCTAGCCATTGGAGCATACGTTTCCTCATAATCAATTCCTTCTTCTTGATTATAGCCTTTCGCCACCAATCTTGCCTTTTTTCTGACAATAATTATGGATTCATCAAGTTTGTTCTTGAATACCCATTTAGTGCCAATGATCGGATGATTTTTAGGTCGGGGTACCAAATCCCAAACTTGATTTCTTTCAAATTGATTTAGTTCTTCTTGCATTGCTATAACCCAATCATTGTCTGATAGGGCTTCATCAATGTTAGAAGGTTCAATCTCAGAAATGAATGCAGAAAAACTAACTTCATTGAAAATTCTATTTCTAGTTTTGACTCCTTCATTCACATCTCCTATGACTTGATCTAGGGGATGACTTCTATTATATTTCCACGCTTTAGGTTGTCGTAGTGACTGATCTTCTTCCTTGGTTTGATCAACTTCTGGAATAAGAGATTTAGAAATAGATTGACCATTTTCTTGATTTAAAACAACTTCCTGCTCATCATTAATGGTTTTGTCAGAGGATTCAAATTCATCAAATACAACATGAATTGATTCTTCAACAACACAAGTTCTTTTATTGAAAATTCTGTATGCTTTATTTCGGTTAGAATAGCCTAGGAAAATTCCTTCGTTTGTTCTAGAATCAAATTTTCCTAAGTTAACTTTACCATTATTATGAATGAAATACTTACAACCAAAGATGTGTAGATGGGAAGGTTTGGCTTCCTTCCTTTGTATAGCTCGTATGGTGTCTTTCCAAGTTTTGTTCTAATGTATGCTCTATTTGAAATATAGCATGCTGTGCTTATTGCATCAGCCCAGAAAACTTGAGACACGTTCTTTTCATTCAACATTGCTCTAGCCATTTCAATGAGCACTCTATTCTTTAGTTCCATGACTTCGTTCTATAGAGGTGTCCTTGGAGAAAAGAAATTGTGATCTATGCCATTAGTATAACAATATTTTTCAAAGGCTTGATTTTCAAATTCTTCACCATGATCTATCCTAATACCTATAATGAACATACCTTTCTCATTTTGCACTTTCTTGGCAAAAACAATGAATTCTGCAAAGGTTTTATCCTTTGATGATAGAAAAATAGTCTATGTAAATCTAGAGAAATCATCAACAATGACCAATGAATATAAGTTGCCACCAAGACTCTTAACTCTTGTTGGACCAACTAAATCCATATGTATCAAATGAAGTGGTCGATTTGTCGTAATTTCATTTTTTTTGATTTGAAAGATGATTTAGTTTGTTTACCCTTTTGACATGCATCACAAATCAAATCATTTTTAAAACTTAATTTGGGTAATCCAAGAACTAAATCCTTTTTGAGTAGTTTGCCTAGTTGGTGCATGTTGACATGAGCTAATCTCTTATTCCATAACCAACTTTCATCGGCATTACTCAGAAAACATTTTTCAGAATCACTTCTATTGATATCAAGTGTATAGCAGTTACCTTCCCTTTTTGATCTAAGCTTTACCTTGATATTTTTCTTATCAAGTTGTAAGTCTTTCTTGTTGACAATTGACATTCCTCTGAATCGAATATTACCCAGTTGTCTTTATCTGCACTTTGACTTACACTCAGCAAATTATGACACAAGCCTTCAACATAATATACATCTTTTGTAACCCCCTTCACGATTAAGGCCGAGATTAGTTCGTAAAAACGTAATTAATGTGGAATTAGAGACCTTAGGTGATTTGGGACTTATACAAAATAAAATTTGCCAAAATCAGGGTTTACAAAAACCTTTCCAAAACCTATTCACAAGGTCTCACATTCACATTACAATTTCAATATGGCCTGTACAGGTTGATTTCATTCTACATATCAGAGTACAAAGTAAATTCCTGACTCACTCGGGTTCCATTCATTAAATAAGGGTTACCCAAAGGCACAAAGCCCATAATTCATACCCTTTACTTAGGGATTACACAAAATCACCTCGCAAAACCCAATATATACAATTTTTTCTACCAAAAATATCTAGATGATATACAATGATAACCATTAACCAAAAAGGAACTCCTAACACGGAGCTCTACCCGCTCTTCGTCACCCGCTTGCCTTTTGATCCTTAAGCCCTATCTAAAACATGGTTTTTGGGAGAGTAAGATTCTAAAGAATCCCCTTAGTGTCAAATCAATCATAGTATACACAACAATAAGGAATGAAAGCAAATCATCACACACACACGGCAACTACAATGGCAAAGGTAGGTATGAATCATGTCACCCTTGCGTTTGCTCACACTGAATCGCTCACGCTGCACTGCACAACAAAATCCACATAATATATTTCACCACAGCTGGGATTCATATAAATCATTTCATAACGCAAACCACACTGGCAAGATATACACATAGCCCACGGCTGGATTCACAAACACCACCCCACGGGTCGGATTCACAAAGATCCATGTCGATTACAATGTCAGTTCAACGCTGAACTAGAGATGACCACTGTCACTCCCTAAACGGCTCACGTTGAAGTGCTCACACCGTAATGGACCATGGCACATGCAGTTCACAGTTCAATGATAAGTTATGCATACCAAAACATCATACACAACATGAGAGAAAAGTCACTACCTTGATCCTTCCGTGCGTGTCCTAGCGTCGGTCTCTCCCTAGTAGGGCAAATGTCAAATCCTATAATTATAATAAGTGACGAAGAGTTATTTCTCTATTACAATTCTCGATATCTTCTTAACACTTAATTGGTTATCATTATTGCTCTTTTAGAGTCATTGAACACCCCCAACAAAACTCCTAAAGGGTTGGAAGGCTATCCCCAAAGATCCCCTTTTGGAAGCTCAAACTGATATTTTCCACTGCTTCATTCGAGTGATGATACGGTTAGCACTCGGGTACAAGAGAGTGAGAGACAGCGAGTGCATACCCGAGAGCACAAAGAAGTTTTCAGAGACAGGACCTCGCCTGAGTAAAGGGCAAATGCCTTACTCGAGCATCAGAGAGTGAACTCCAGGAAGTGAAGACCCGAGAGCACACAAGTTCTCAAGGATCAGGATCACTCGAGCATAGCCAAATGCACTCGAGTGGATACCACATACCCGCGAGTGAAAAGGCATACCCTTGCACCATAACCACGATTGACAACACGAGAGGCAAGTTTTTGGTGTCAAATACACCCGTCACTCGAGCATGAGGAGGCTCACTAGAGTGATAAGCCACCGCACTCGCAAGTGAGGCAACACCTGCCATTGACCACGGAAGTGCAACAAGAACACAGAGAGCAGAAAATGAAGCTTGCACTACCGCACTCGAGTGGAGCTCATCACCACCCGAGTGTTATTCATCCTGCACTCGAGTGAACCCCAATCACTCAAGTGATTCTATCAGAACCAGAAAACGCATAAAATAGAGGTATTTTTCCCAACACTTGCCCAATTGATCCTAATGGACACAACACTTTACCCAAAGCCACTCCCTCAGAAAAACACCTAATAACCTCAATGGGATCATCAGAATCATCAAAATCCTACTCCATTATCATACTTTGGGTTTTAGGCAACAAAATCAACAAAATACCAATCTCATCTAACACATCACATTTCAATCACCAATCAATCTATCCACCCTAAACTCATTCCAAGTACCATTCTCATGCTAAAAGCATACCAAATGAACAGTGGCACTCATTTTCGGATTCAAGCCCAAAATTTCCAGAAATTACCAACTATTTCAAATGGCATGAAACTTAGATAAATAAATTTAGATTTTCATGTGATCACAAACCACAGCCAATGGACAAGCTACAACCATAAAAATGAAGCTTATCACTCATAAAACAACTTTAATGAATAGTGTTTGAGCAATGGAGGGCATTTACTTACCCAAATCACCAGCTTTATCTTTCTCTTTCTTGCTAACTTGGTCGCCGAAAATGAAGGAAGAGAAGAAAGAGAGAACGAGAGTGAGAGATGGAGTATGGAGGAAGAAGGGAAACAATGATGATGCTACTCCCTCCTATGCCACCAAATTGAGAGAGAAGAGAGGAGAGAGAAATGATTGTTTAATCAATTTTGACCTTCACACACATACACTCTCCTTTGCCACATGTCACAATGCTATTGGCTCACCCCAAAATAAGTGACCAATTAGCTTATCTAATCTCTCCATTAGCCAAATAATATCACACATCATTTTCTCTTGGTTAGTAATAAATTTCCCCATTAATTACCAATTCATGGCCAATATTTCCATTCTTCCAAGTTTTCACTAATTATAATATATTAATTAATATTGCCATAAAACACATAATAATTCTAATAAAATTCATAATTATCCACAATAATCATGATTAGCCCATAATCAAAAATTGGGATATTACATCTTTGACTTGTATTCCTTTGTCATTTTTGATTTCACCAATTCCTGCTATCTTTCCGGATTGATTTCCTCTAAATTTTACCTTTCAACCTTCCTCAGGTTGCAACGTAGTAAAACTTTCGAAATCACCAGTCATATGTCTAGAGCATCCACTGTATATATATCATTTATTGTTTTTGGATGCTTTAAGACATAACTACAATCAAATATGATTAAGTCTTAGGTACCCATATCTTTTTGGGTCATTTTGGGTTAGTATAGATGACTTTCTAACCATATGAACCTTTAAGTACCCATTTGTAGGTTCCTATCGTACCTTTCTTCTTATGAATGCATGATGAAGTATAATGACCTTTTCTATTACAATAATTATAATATGCAAAAGGATTTGATGTATGCACAGAATGCTAAAAATAGTTCAAGTATGATTTACCTCCATCTTTCTTTCTTCCTTTCCTTCTATTTGATTTTGGATCATATCCAATTCCAGATCGATCATTTACAAATTGTTGAGCTTTTAAAATTACATTTAGCATTTCACTTCCTTTAGTGAATTTTTCAAGAGTTTTAGTAAGATCAGTGTTTTTCTTTTTCAAAGAAGTACAGTTTTCACAATCCTTTTCAAAATTCTCTTTAAGTTCTATTTTGAAGAGCTTTGTTTTTCTTTTTGAAAACAACTAGTTCTTTAACTACTTTGATGAATTCAGAATGTAAAGCATTATATTCAGAAAGTGATGAAAGCCTCTTCATCGCTTTCTTCATCAGAAGAGCTATCTCCCCATATGGCAGTTACAAAGGCTTTCTTCTTGTTGTAGAATTTGCCTTTTCTCTTTTCTTTATTCTTCTGAATCAGTTCTTGACATTCTGATTTGAAATGTCCTGGCTTTCCACATTCATAGCATATGATGTGTTCTTTATTGTTTATTCCTCTTTTCTGAAAATTTTTTAATCCTTGGCATTTTTTATAAAACTTTCTGAATCGTTTTATGATTATACCGATTTCGTCATCGTCAAGCTCTTAATCTTCATCTTGTTCTTCTTTTGCTTTCAGTGCTAGACCTCTTTTCTTTTTGTCACCAATATCATCTAGTTCTCATTTGAACTTTAACTTACTTTCATATTCAAGAAAACTTCCGAATAGAGAAGCAACCGATCGCATTGACTCACCTTTTGCTTCCTCAATTGCAGTAACTTTTGCCTCCTAGTCTTTAGAAAGAATATTCAAAATCTTTCGTACTTGGGTATGTTGATCATAGACTTTTCCAAGCGCTGCAAGTTGATTAACAAGGTGAGTATATCTAAGTTCAAATTCAGCTATTGACTCACCTGATTTCATTCGAAGTAGATCAAACTCAGTAACCAGAGTATTGATTCAGTTTTCTTTTATTCCTGAAGTTCCTTCGTGAGCTATTTCCAAAGCTTCCCACATTTCTTTAGCTATTGGGAGTGTGCAGATTCTGAAGTACTCATTTTGACTCAAGGCACTTTGAATCATTAGAATTGCCTTGCTGTTGAGTGTGATGAGTTTCTTGTCATTCTCATCATATTCTGCTAGTGTCTTGGGAACTCTCCGTGAATATACAATCTTTTTAGGTTTGTAGTTTCCACTCTCAATCACATCCCATAGCCCATATTCAGTAGCCATTACGAGGACTCTGAACTTTGCTTTCCAGAATGAGAAGTGTTCGCCATTGAAACCTGGAGGTCTTGTGATAGAAGCTCCGTCGGGAAGAATTCCTTCAACCATGCTTGCTATTGGATCCTTCTTTCGTAGTTAAACGTTAACAAGAAGACCTACTCTCTGATACCAAATGTTAGTTCAAGCATTTCACCCAAGAAGGGGGTGAATTGGGTGATACCAGAAATTTCGTTGTATATAAGAAAATTGACAGAATATTTAAAGTAGTTGAGAGCAAAGAGAAATATCACCAAAGTGTACACCGGGAGTTATACTGGTTCGGTCACAACCTCTTTGACCTACGTCCAATCCTTAGAGCGTCTCTGAGAGTTTCACTATATTCTCCAAGATTCAGTGGGTTCTTGGCACCTCAGTACACAACAAGTTCCTTCACTCGGACACTCGCCCCTCTTACACGTTGTAATCAAATCCCAACTCAAGGTTCACAACCTTAAGTTATCTCAACAAAAAATATTGAGTTTATAATGAAAAACTCTCTCACAGAGCAAATATATAATCACAGAAGTACAATGCATGAGTATAAGAAAACAAAGCACTAAGAGTGTGTTGATCAGTGTATGTTCGTGCGTTCACAGTTGTTGTTTTCTGTTCTTTGAATGCTCTATATATATAGATGATTTGTAGTATCCGTTTGAAGTATTTCAAATATGTCCGTTAGAGTCGCGTAGTAACAGTTGACTATTCTTCGAATTTGAAAACTATCCATTTACGGTAGGTAGCGGTAGGTGAACGTTCAGACTTTTATTTGACTTTGTACTTCTGGCATGATCTCTTCATTGTTTCTCTGTAAATGTACTTAGAATACTAGTGCAATGAAGAGTTAATCATATAGAAAACAATTCAATAAACATTGGATCAAAGATGTGTTTTCTGGACTTTATTACTCGAGTGGCTACTTGAGTGATCAAGCTCATTACTCGAGTAGTCCCTCGAGTAATCCTATCAAAAATATGGCAGTGGTTTATTCAACAATTTTATACGATATTACTCGGGTAAGACATGGAGTGAGATACATCACAAACCTTAGAAATACCTAATTTTTCGAGTGGCTACTCGAGTAGCAATGTCTTTTCTTCGCAAGTTACTCGGGTGCTGCCTCCAGTAAGTCTATTACTCGAGTGGTGACTCGAGTGGCCATGGTTTTTCTTCACATGTTACTCGGGTGAGCCCTCAAGTAAATTTCAAATAACTCTCAGATTACTCGATTACTCACTCGAGTAATTGCATCAAATTTTTGGCTGAGAGTACCTGTTCTTTCTTTACCTGATTGCTCGAGTGGCTACTCGAGTAATGTTTCAAATAACTCGAGAGATTACTAGAGCGCTACCTCAAATAATGTCTTTTTCTCACATGGTTACTCGAGTAAATTGTTGCATTTCTTGGCCGAGAGCTACTGGAAGATTTTTGCCTTGGTTACTCGAGTGGCTACTCGAGTAATGACTCATAAATATTTGCATATTACTCGAGTGGCTACTCGAGTAATTCCTTCTAAATTTTGGCAGTGCTTCTCTGGATGAAATTCTTCATGATTACTTGAGTGGTAGCTTCCCTTACTTGAGTAGCTACTCGAGTAAGCCATTAGAAAATGTGCTCATTACTCCAGTTCTTACTTCAAGTAATGCTTTGCCACTTTGTTCAAATTCATTTGTTTGTTATCAAATCCTTTTAAATCATTGATCCAATCTTTGTTATCATCAAAACATATGAGATCTAACAATGTGCCTCTAGCATGTGTTCATATCAAAGAATACAATAACACAACATAACAATAATCACATAGTGTATAAGAGATAATAGTTACTACCTTAACCCTTTTTACCCTCGAACTCATGTCTCGTAAAGTGTGCCACCGACTGGGCTCTCAACTTGGTCTTAAGAAATCAAATATATAAGAAGGCCGAAGAGGGGAAAGGTTCCATGTGAACGGTACTTGCACATGGGTTAGTCGATCCTAAGAGACGGGGGAAGCCCGTCTGATAGTGTGCAGCACGCGTACTTCGAAAGGGAATCGGGTTAAAATTCCTGAACCGGGACGTGGCGGCTGGCAGCAACGTTAGGGAGTCTGGAGATGTCGGCGGGAGCCTCGGGAAGAGTTCTCTTTTCTGTTTAACAGCCTGCCCACCTTAGAACTGGCTCATCCGGAGGTAGGGTCCAGTGGCTGGAAGAGAACCGCACGTCGCGTGGTGTCCGGTACGCCCCCGATGGCCCTTGAAAATCCAAAGGACCGAGGGCCTCCCACGCCCAGTCGTACTCATAATCGCATCAGGTCTCCAAGGTGAACAGCCTCTGGTCGAAGGTTTTACACGGGGGTGAAGTTTTTGCACTATGCAGAACCTTGCTCGGGCAAGTCCTAAGTAAGTCCTGCACCAGCCAGGACCAGTCCTGGTTGTGCCTGAACAAATCCTGGACATCCCAGGACTTGCCCAGACCCTGCCCAAGTGTGGCAAACCTTGCCCGAACCCTTTCCAAAGCTGCCAAACCTTGTCCATAGCTGCCAAGACTTGCCCGGACCCCAAACAAGGTTGCCAACCCATGCCACCAAAAATATGACTGTTGCAAATCCTTGACTGGACCCCCTAGAAAGTTGCATTGGTTTAGAAGGGGGGATGCAACAAAAAAATAAAAAATGTAACAAGTAGATTTCATTTTGGAACGGGGGTGAAGTATTTGCACCGCAGAACCTTGCCCGATCAAGTCCTAAGTATTGCGGAATAACTTACCAGGATAATATTCTAGAACTCTAGTCATCTGGATCAATGAGTGTGTGCTTCATCATCCATAAATTCTTATACTCATATTGTTGCTCAAATGCATTACCATTTGTCTTCATCTATTTTTTGAGTAACTAGAATCTTGCACTTTAAGTCTTGCTGCCTTAAATATTTATCCATTTTAAGACGCAACTCTAAGAGGCAAGGTTATCTCTTGATCAATACTAAAGTCATCATGCTTATATATGTCAAGGTAAGCCATTTTGGCTAATTCATTCTTCATATGACTTTTGTTCTTGAGAAAATTCTCCAACATGTTAACTCTTATAATTAACATGTTATCTTAGTTGAATTCCTTAGTGAAGCTTTCTGATATATATTTTTCAACTGTTGACTTCCATTGTTTTTGGCATAAGCATTGGTATTTAACAAGCTTCATAAATGAGTTTTCATACATTCAAAATCTTAATGTCATAATGCATATTTATGATTCGAAAGAACATATGAGATTTTGAAACAATTTGCATATATCATTATCATTCTTGAAAATTTGGTTTCATTCATGATTTATCATTTCATAAAAGTTGGTCATTATGGATAGATTTTCTACTTTCTTTGATCCAACTTACATGGATTGCATAAAAATCATATCAATGACATATTTTCTATGAAATGTATTTACAAATTGTCATTGATCTTTGAAAATCATCATTCATTGATATCACTTATTCGTTACCCTTCATGATCTAATGGTTTAAATTTATTTAAGTGGGTAAAAATATATCTTGGTCTTTGTTGGTTTATAGTACTCCTTGCTCAAATTTCATATGATTAACTGCATAAGAGCATAAGAGTTGTTATATCTAATATTGTACGGACCCAAGAGAAGTTGGGTACCAAAGAGCATATCATTATACGTTTGCAGGAGTTGACCAAAATGCTCTACTTTTGGATACAAAAACCAAAGGCTAACAGAAGAGGCATGACTGATAGTGTTGCAGCGTGAGTTGAAGCAAAATATGTGATATTACTCAAATGACATCCCGCCACTAGCAAATAACTAGCTAGTGATACAATCAGAGAAAGAAAAAGAGAAGGAAGATCTCTTAGTAGACCCAGCGGAGATTATTTCAAAGCAGCACAGAGCCAAGAATAAGTTTATCCAATATGAATCTTTGTTGCCTACCCACCTTCCTTATCATTTCAAGGTGATCAGACATTTTCACTATGATATGGAGCCAACAGAGATGTTCAAAGAAAGATGCTGAGATGCACATAATCATCAAGCTTGATGAGCCTATGAGGATTCTTAACTACTATCTTAGCTCTATGTCTAATCTTCACTGGATTATCTGCTATACCTACACTAGAGCTATGGTGAACAAGGCCAATAAATGAGAGACGACAATTTGCTAGAGTTGGCCTCCATGATTCTTCATGCTTTGGTCCATTTGTCTAAGGCTTTCTAAGAGAGGAGCTTCAACAATCACACAGAGCTTGCTACAAACAATGTTGAGATCATCAGTCAATGATAAGATGAAGCAGCTATGTGAACCAGAACTTCAAAGTTCTATTTGAGATGATGAATGACAAAATAAGGGTGGTATGTGCTATGGTGAAATTAAAAGTTCTCAATGATGTTCGCTAAGCAAGGGGCACATACTAAGCCAATATGCACATAAAGCCTTACTCCGAGCTCAATTTGGTATCTTCTAGTAGCAACAGAGATTACATCGTCAGATCATATATTCAGACAGTAACTAGCCAATGATGTATCAATGGACTACAGAGGATTATGACTCGAATGATTACGATATTACTCGAGTGAGGTTTTGTATTCTTGCCTAATTCAAGATCCTTGAGTTGTATCACTTGAGTATTCAATTGTGTAATGATTGAGTAGAATCACTCAAGTAACCACTCAGGTGATATTAGGTTGTATCTCGTAAAACCTCTGATTAGCATTGCCATTTAATTTCTCTCTAAATCTTTATACTTTCAAAATCATTTTCTCTATAAAGTTTCCAATTATTTTCAAAATCCAGGAGAGTTATTACCTGTTTTCCTAATGAAAATTTTTAAAACCATGCATCAATTAAGGGGGAGCTTCACATTCATATGTGTTTTATATTTTGTAAGCTTATCTCCTATTGAGAAGAAAATCCTTTTAACATACTCATGTGTATTCACCATGTCTTGATTAGTTTTGATGATGAGTTATTCTTATATTATTCTTTTCATGATCTTAATTTTAATATATCATATGGAAAGGAATAGTTTGTTACTTGATTAAACTAACAATTCTCTTTGCAAAGAAAGATTAAATTTGTGACAGGAGAATTTGATTTGCGGAATAGCATTCCTCAACGCACTACAAGAAGAAACTATCGAACTTGAGGAAATATGGTTTTAATGCTCAATCAAGGAAAATATATTGGCGGCAATATTCAGATCAACAAATACATATGCCAATATAATTGAGCATTGAACTTGCTAAATAGAAGCTCAACTCAATTGGAGAATCCTGGCAACAACATGAATATATATCTGAGTTGCATAACAGAAGTGTGGTGTACATCAGAGTTGTACAAAGCACAACAGCATGCACCAGCATTGCCAAAGAAGCAACGGACTTCATGGAGCACTTCATCATTTTTCCAAATCTACATGAGCATTTCTAAACCTTCTCTCTTTACATTTCAAGAATATGTTTCATATATTTCACATAGGGGGAGTGTAAATTGTTTTCTTGGTACATTCATTTTGATTAAAGTAATTTTTACTCTATTTACTTCTTCACAAGCCTTACTTCTTTATATATTTCAAACTTTTTGCTGATGTCAAATAGGGGGAGAAAAATGTAAGAAAAATATGTATGTTGCATTATATATAATATGTATGTTGCATTTTGCATTATATGTGTATGTTGCACTTCATTCAGACATATTTTTCTTAAAGGATTTGTCATCATCAAAAAGGGGGAGAATGTTAGATATGATTAGTTTTGATGATGTCAAATATAGATATGAAGTAATAAGAGCAAAAAGTTTATATAATGTATTTCTTTGACTAACTACTATATTTAATGTTACATATTTTATTAGATTAGTCAAGCAAAGAATGAAGAAGATTGAAGGAATGAAAATGAACAAGAGGAAGAAGAAGAAAAGAAATTGAAGATATTCAAGGAGATGCTTACTTGGGTTATGGAAAATTATTATCAAGAGGAAAATCAAGAAGAAAGATATGGAAGAAAGAAGAACTTGTTAGATCTTACAAGAAGATCAAGATTCAAGTTGTTAGAAGTGATACTGGAGGTTTCTATGATGATACCGGAGGTTTCTATGATCAAATAATGGTTGGAATAGGTTAATATGAAGCTAAGATGACTTATATATGAGTTTTGGCACTTCCAGGGGTGTTATGCTCGAGCACGAGGTGTTTCACTCGAGCACAGGAAGAACACACTCGAGCACAGATGAATTCACTCGATCACGGGGTGAAAACTCTGTTCTACTCTGTTTTACGTTCAGCCTGAGCGAGGTCTGGTATTTTGGTCATATCTCTTAAACCACACATCGAATTGACCCGAAACTGGTGGCATATGAAAGAAGACTCCCAACACGTAATATGGGCACCAGGATCACATTGAAAGAAGATCAAATGAAGGAGATATGAATCGTGGAAAATGAAACTGAAATCACCGTCATTTCTTGACACAGGTTCGGTATTTTGAGTGTAACTTACAAACTACACATCGGATTGAGACAAGACCAGTTCCAAATGAAAGTAGACTCAAAGATCTTTCCATGGATATGTAATTTGCCTAATTTGAAGGTATATTCTAAGAGCTATGCCTTCTGGAAGTTGACGGTTGTGCAGTATAGCGAAATATACACTCTTTCGATCATAACTTGCAGAATACAAGGAGTTTGGAGCTGATTCTTATTGCATTGCATATGGCAAGAGCATTCTTATGATACATCATTTGAATCAAATAAACAAATTTTTTCTAAAGTGGCCCCACATCACCCGCGAGTGTAAAAACTGACTCTCTGAAAAAGTTGTGCGAGTGATGTCCAGAAGCAGCTGAAACGTGAAGGAAATTTCATCACTCGAGCACTAGGATCCATGCTCGAGCATTGGATGATTTCTCACTCGAGCACATGGAAGTTTTGACGTGGAAGTGATAACCCGAGAAGAAGTTTGTACGTGGAAGCATGAAACTTACTCGAGCATGACGTTTTGTGCTCGAGTGATTCGAGAATTCACTCGAGCAGATGCGAGTGAAGTGCAGCGAGTGCTTGCCCGAGAGGAAGTCAGAACGTGAAAATATGAACTGCACTCGAGTGAGCCATATTGCACTCGAGTGAGGTGCTGACAGAAGCAACGCAGAAACGAAACAAAGCCTCACAACAATCAATCCAAACGTGGTTAAATGTTATACAATCATTATGTTTTCACTTGTTATTGTTCCTAAACATTAACTAACATATATTTCAAGTGTAAAACAGGAGATTAAATATTTGGGTTGTATCTTCAAGAACGGAGGTCATGGCGAATATCTTCACTCAACGTGATGAGTCACAGAAGACAGAAATTCAATTTTTGACCAATGATCCAACATACCCATGACTAATACTTCATCATATTAGTGATTAAGTATTTTGCAATGTGAAATAGGATATTAAACGTTCGGGTTGCAGATTCAAATAAAAGTCAATTACGGTGAACTTTATCATTACACACCGAATGGCGGCTACCAACCACGACAAGTAACTGACCCACCATGAGAGATTGTCTGGAAACTCAAACGTTTTCATTCCGCTCCACAACGTTACTACAGCTCAAAATGAATCTTCCTGCTGTTCAACAAAACGCTCCACTTTGCAACGGACAGTAGCTCGTTTTCAAATATGCTCAACGGTCAAAATGACTCCAACGGATGAATGCTCACAACGGTCATCAAATTCATCAACTATAAATGAGAGAGCATTCAACGTCGATGGAAGACAGAGAAAACAGAGCAACGACACCAACATGAGAATAACATGAATCCTCTGCTTCTACTCATACACTCTCTGTTTTCCAGTTTCTATATTAATTATCGTTGAGAGAGTGATCATTTGTATTGTACTTCAGTGAGTATTATACCCACTCTGTGAGAGAGTTTGTAAACACTTTCAATTATATTTCTGAGTTGATCTCAAGGTAGAGGGACCTTGAGAGGGTTGATTTCCTTACGGGAGAAGCTGTAGAGAGAATTGCCAGAAAGACATTCTGCTCGTAAGACTTACAAGGTGCAAGCAGTAGAGAACGTTGCTACTCATAAGACTTACAGGGATGTAAGCAAGAGAGAACGTTGATGCTCGTAAGACTTGCATGAGTAAGCAGGAGAGGAAGATCTTCGGGATTGCTCTGCTCGTAAGACTTGCCGTAAGGGGGAGTATTTCAGTGAGAGATTTGTAAAAGGTTTCACAAGTACCCGGCTAAACTTGTGGGATTGTAAAGGCTTTTCTTGTACCCGGATTAAACAAGAAGATAGTGGATTTGAAAATCTCAGGAGGAGCCTGGGGACTGGACGTAGGCCATCACAGATTGGACCGAACCAAGATAAATCACAGTTTGCATATTCTCTTCCCTAAACTCTTGTATTTCCAGCATATATTATTTAATCTAACTGTTGATTTATAAACCTTCATACTTACCACTTTTGTTAAGATACGAAAAGATTTCTGAAGTTCTTAAGTTTTTATTATACACCCAATTCACCCCCTCTCTTGGGTGATAGCCGGTTCTAACATGAATAAACATTATTTCTTATATGTGGAGATTCTCCTGGGCTTCTAACTCTTGATCAGTGAGATTCTTATTGAGAGAGAGGTGAGAAGAGAGTTCCTATACTTAGACACCTGAGCGTTATCAGTGGGCAGCGAATAACGACAATGCTTATGTATCTAAGTGACAATGTTGAGGGTGGTGAAACATATTTCCCAGCGGTAAACTTCTTGCTTTCTAAAGTCTACCATTTAGATTATTTTACCTCATTATTAGATGACAGATATGAAGCAGATGTGTAGATCATCTCTATAGTGTCACAAATATAGGTTCCTTTCTATCTGAGATAAGGAGTTATGTTTGATTTAAAACAAATAATGGTGTGTGTGTTTATCAGTTTCTCCACCTTTTACTTGAAACATACAGTGATCTGGTAAGATAACTGCTGTAATTTGCCGGCAGTGCCTAAAATATTGATTGGAATCTCTTGTAAGGAGATCCTCTGGCTGTTATTAATATACATAAATGCATTGTAGGGTGGTTCGGGTGAGTGTAACAGTGGTGGGAAAATTGTTAAAGGGCTCTCTGTGAAACCTATTAAAGGAAATGCAGTACTTTTTTGGAGTATGGTTAGTATTCATTTTTGCTTTTATATAAGAGCAACTAGGCACATTTTTCTGTGCAATTCTGATAAATGAGTTCCACTTTTCCTGATTATAAATAATGTGATTTGCTCTTGATTTTACTCCCTCTAGTCCTTCTTATAAGGACCTTTCTCATGGTCCTTAATATAAAACCCTTTTGTCCAAAGCAGTAATATCCCTTCCTCTAAAATGCCCATTGCTTTGATATTCATTAACTAATTAAACAATCTCATAACTCATTAAATAGCATCTTCTAATTGATGACCTTCATTGGGGATAATTTTGCTAGTTGAAAAGCATGAACTATTTTTAACCGAATTCCTATATCTATGTAAAGTTGTTAATATATCCTTATATTAAGGACTGGAGGGAGTATTATATAAGACATTACATAATTATTAACAATCATATGAGTTTTGTATGCTAATTTTAAATGATACTCCCTGTGGTCTTTAATATAAGAGCTAGTTAGGGAGTTGGATTTTATCCTAAATATAAGATTTCAATCTATTTTGTCTCCTTTATTTATCATTTTTCTTCCAAATTAATTTATCTAATAAATGATATACTTCCTCCTTCCCTAATTATTAAGCTTCAAATTTGTGAATAAATGTATCCCAAAATATAAGCTTCATTTTATCAGGGTTATGAAAACCGGACCGGACCGGCCGTTCCGGCCCGGTAACCGGCGAACCGGCCGGTTGGCCGGTCCGGTTTTCATTTTAAAAAAAAAAAATTTTTTTTTAAAAAATTTTTCCTTTAGAATTTCATACTATAAGTCTAAAATCTTCAATTTTTCACCGGTTTGGTCCCGGTTTAGCTCCGGTTTGACCCACTGACCCTTAACCCAGTACCCCGACCGGTTCAATGACCGGTCCGAGTTTTAATACCTTGCATTTTATATTTGTCTAAGTATTTATCTTGTTTTCCCAACTTCAACCCTTATTGATTGTATTTATTACATTTATTTTCTCTCACTTATCCTCTTTAGTCTTTATGAATAGTTGGAAAAATAATACATATTTGTTGCCTTTAACTAATTTTAATTTTTTTATTGATTAATGTAAATAGTTTATTTAAAGCTTATAATAAGGGATAGGGGAACTCCGCCTATGTATTAAATGTTTTGGTGTGTTACTTCAGGGACTAAATGGAGAATCAGATCCGAAAAGCCTTCATGGAGCATGTGAGGTACTTTCTGGGGAAAAATGGTGTGCAGTAAAGTGGATGAGACAGAGGGCATTCAGGAAGAACCAGCTTGCGCCGTCGGGCTGGCGGGCTAAAGTGGGCTGGCCCGCTTTTTGTTTTTTTAATAAAATAAATTTAAATACCTTTATTGTCTTTCTTTTGATGCTGTGTTTAATTAATTTCTCATACTTTTTATTTGACACTTTTATTTTTATATTATATTTATTTATTCTATTATTATTAAATTTAAAAGAGATGTGTTTATATGTTTTGGTTATGTGAGTAGATGAAAAAAAAAGAAAGTAAGAATAAAATTGGATTCCTAACACAAATGTATAAAATAAAAAAAGAAGTGTAATGTGAGTGGGTGAAAGAGAAAGGGAGTGAGAATTTAAAAAAAAAAAAAAAAAAAGAGACAGGCGTCGGGCCCGTGACGGGCTAACCCGCAACTTACCTGCTAACCCAAATTCCCAGTACTATTCACCATCTCCTATAAATATAAATTAATTATAAAAGGGTTCTCTATTGATGAAAAATTTCCCTTATAGGATAGATTAATAATTGTGGTTTTTTCTTGACAAATACATAATGAAGTTAGATTACATCATAGTTTTAATTAAAAAATAAAGAAAGAAAGAAATGAGCTTTAGTTAATTTGTTAATATTACTAGTAGAGCTACCGCAGAGATGGGATATCATTAAGCATGTTGTCCAAACGATTTCTTGAGATATTTCATATCATTGTAAAATTACATTCAACCTAATTTACAATTTTTTAAAAAATAAAAAAAATAATTTATTTATTCATTTTTGTGATATTGGAAGCATTTAAATATCTTACTTCAACTTGCATCGTACCATTGTTATTCAGTTAGCCGCATGTGGCCTATATTTATTTTCATTTTAAAAATTAGATAACTTGTTATTCAGGAACCACAAGTATTATTCCAGTATTTTGTTGTTTTCCCTCCCTACTTTGCTTGACATTAACGCTAAGAAATGCACAACTTGATATATGGAATATAAACATTCTAACTAGTCATATTATTATATAAATCATAAATAATATCAGGCATTTTTCAGGCTATACAACAAAACCCCAATTTTATATCAAAATGCACGAGTTAATTGTAATACCCCAAATTTTATTTACCAAGGGTATATTCTGATTATTTTATATATTTAAGGCTAAAAGAATTAAATATTGAAAATTGCAAGTTGAGTAGTGTTTTCAGTGATCCTCTGCGAGGCTGTGGGATTGTCATGTGGTTTTGGAAGAACAATTGATGATAAAAAATTATGAAATTTTATAGGATGAAAATAGACATCCTAAGCTTTAATTTGATAGGCCATATGAATTAATTGAAGCTATGTATAAAAAGATATGAATTTTTGAATTTAGTCCAGAAAATCTGGAAAGTCTCAAGAGCAACGGTCAAAGAAATGAAATTTAGTATTGATATGCTTCCAATTGGCTAAAGACCATATTTTTTTCTTGAAACTAGACTCAATAAGAGTTCTAGAAGGAGATATGTTATGATATAAAGGAGGTATGCGTTGTGATATGAAGGAGATAAGAGTTCGTACAAGTGTCCTCAAGTGTCATCATATGAGGGATTTTTGAAGAATTTAGTAATTAAGGAAAAATAAGAGATATTTTAGAAACTCTCTCTTCATCTTTCTTTGTCATTTCTCATGCCTAGACACTCAAGAAGAGAAAGAGAAAGTGTCATAAAATTGAGCCAAGTACATGTAGTGTCATAAATAGGATTTTTGTAATAACTTAATTAAGGAAAATGGTAGGATATTTTAAAGTGCTTGGACATCTTTCTTTCCTTCTCATTTTTTTAACACACCAATAGAGAGAGAGAGAGGGAGCTTGAAGAAAATCTAGAAAGAAGGAGGAGCCAAGAGGAAGAGAAAGATCAAGGTAAGATTGGGATTTCTTAAGATTTGTCTTCCAAACTTGTGTAGCCTCTTCTCTAAACTCTTCTTCTCCATGAAAACCTATTGTTTAGCAAGCAAATCTTGAGCTTAAGGAGAGAGGAGGAGGAAGCCTAGAGAGAGGAAATCCAAGAACTCAAGAGGTAGCTACACCAAACTCAAATCTATACTAGTATGAAGTTGTTGTTGGTGATTGTTGTTGGTTTTGGTGATTTTTGGTCAAGTTGTGAATTTGGAAAAGCCCTAACCCTAAGGGTTATGCTATCCAAATTTCTTTGAATTATGGTTAAGATTTGTTTAAATGAGTTAATGAAGGATTAGAAGTGGAAAAATATAAGTTTTGGAAGCTAAAACACAAAACTCCATGTTCCATTTTTTTGGCAAAGTTTCGGCCAAGGTCAAAACAGGGGGTAGGAACTGGATTTTCATGAAATAGATGGTTCCATTGGATTCAGTGGGTAAAAATAGGTGGAATTATGGTTGGTCACTTTTTCGGAAAAAGCCGAAAAAAACATAGTTATGAAAACACCACTAAAATCCCTAAACTGGGGTTGTCAAGGGTATTTTCATAATTTGACACTGAATTTAGTGATTCTGAGCTCAAAAATGGATTTCTTAGGCGAAAATATATTAGGATAGCCCTAGTCAAAATTTTGGGAAAACGTGCCATCGAGCCGGATACGGCAGGGCCGAGTTAGGGTCCCGGGGGCATTTTGGTAAATTTTTAGTATATACTAATATAACTACAAGAAATACTATGAAAGAGTCTAAAATGATACTTGGAGAGGTTATGACCTATTTCTTGTCCATTGAATATTTTAGGACAGAGTCGAAGGCCGGACACGGCACGTTTTACGAGTTATGACCTATTTCTTGTCCATTGAATATTTTAGGAACATTATCCTTCAGATATCATGTCATAGTTATATGCTTGTGTGGATGCCAATGTTTGTAAATGCGTTTTATTAATCAACAAGGTTTGCTTAGAGAGGGGCATTTAGTGACGGGGTGCACTTACATTGAGAGTTGGCTGAAGTCCAACCGGTGTAAATTGTGGGATTGTGCCCTACTCATTTATACATGACGATGATGTGTTTATATTGTTCATTAATTAGTGCATACCTTGGCGCATGTCATATTTACTTTTCGCATTTTCTATGAACGATAGTATGTTTCTACATGGAATCTTTGGAATCTCACCCTATTTTTAAAATAAACATCTCAGTGGGTGCCAATGGGACAAAAGGCAAAGGTACAGATATGGAGAAGTGACTTGCATGTGTCTTGAGGCGAGGTTGAAGATGGTGGTTATAATTAGTTTATGCTTTAGATATTTTGGGGAATCCTGTGAACATTAGAATTTCCGCTATTTCTCTGTATTTTCTGTATTTAATTGACGAATGATGTTAGGATTGTAAATGAATACTTTTATCAGTATACTTGTATTTTTCTTTATGCCCACGAAATCTTATTTTTATTACTCTTCGATTATCGAAATGGAAACGAGTGTTGACATTAATAGCAAATATCATCATGAAAGTTTAAATGTTAGACTGTCATCTAATAAGAAAATGAAATAAATCTCTGAAATAGAAAGAATGGTTAAAGCAAAAGAAATCACTCACCTACCCCCTAAAATCTCACATAATTATTGACCTAAGAATTGGACTCAACTTGATTATTGTTGTTGTTGTTGTTGTAATAACATGTACTAGTTGATATCAACTAATCAACTTGAAGCATCTTTATCATCATTTGATTATTATGATCATCAAGTCCTTCAACATTGCTCTGCATCTTCCTCTTTAGCTAAGCACGCTGGTTTTGAAACCTGGCCATGCCTGCTCAATACCACTGTAATCTCCATGATCTTCCGGTTGTTTGGATGAGATATGCCGCCTTTCTCGAATAAACTCTCCAGAATCTCAATCTGTTCTCGTGTCGGAGCCCATCGCCTTTTACTACTCCATTTTTGGCTACCATTCAATGTCAAGGGCTCTTTCTGTAGTGTGTTTTCTGTAATACCCCGAATTTTGAAACTTGAGGCTAGAGAATAAGCCTGAGATAAGTGGACTGCTAAGCCCCGGTTTAGCAAGATCCTAAATTGTGATTAAGAGATAATGACTCCAAAAGTGGATGTGGTTAGTGATAAATAACCCTTTTGGAGAATTCGATGTGATTTGAGTTCCGGATGTGATTCGTATGTGCTGTGAGCAGCGCCGAAACCCTGTATTTAAGTTCAATTATGGATTAACCTCTAAATTGACTTAAAATAGAGGGAGGGCGCATAATGTGGTGATATGGAAAGATATGAAGTGTTTGGTGGTGATTCAAGAGAGATTACCATAATCAGGGACAAAACAGTAAATCTACCGACTGACTGGTTAGTTACTGATGAGAACACTCCTTAGTAATCAAGATCAATGGCTAGGATTGAAAGAACAAGAGGTGGAATCCTATGCATGCAAGTTTATATGAAATCATAGTAGGAAGTATAGGACGGTGCCAAGTGGCAAAACAAGGACCCTTGGATTAAAGTTAAGCTTTCTAATCATTTTTCTCTTCTCTCCACTTCTAAATGGTCGGCCAACACATGAGAAAAAAGGGGAAAATCTGATCACTATCTTCATCATCTTCATCTCTCCAAAGCTTCCATTTTCGCCAAGCAAGGAAGGAAAGAGAAAGGAGAAAGCTTATGGTAAGTGATCTTTA
Organism: Inga laurina; assembly: GCA_963855925.1. NCBI lineage: Eukaryota > Viridiplantae > Streptophyta > Magnoliopsida > Fabales > Fabaceae > Inga > Inga laurina. The sequence continues at coordinate 2,875,505 of OY979713.1, forward strand.
TGGTCCTCTATTGCTAAAACACCCTTCTATAATGTTGTTCATAGTGATGAGAGCTTCATCTCTATGGTTTTAGATTCTTGATTGGAGGTGTTTAATGGCTTGAGGAAATTTGGAAAGATGGAGAATCAAAGAATTGGTTTGGGAAAGAGGAAGAGGTGAGTATTTGAAGACTTTTGATCTAAGTTTTGTGAGTTTTGGTTGAGCTTTGTGAATTTCGAATTTTGCCCTGATTTTCTTGTGATTTTGGATTGGATGAATTGGGTTGTGTTTTATGTTGAAAATGGTGCCATGTTGTGGTATTTGATCATTGGAATTGGTTTGAATTGGATTGGACACAATGGTTGAAAAACTGGAAATTCTGTCCAGTGAGAATTCTGTCTGGGTAGTCTGTTTGTATTGCCGTTTTGAATGGGCAAATGATGTCGGAAAATTATGAAACTTTCCAGTCTTAAAGTTCACATCTCAAGCTTCAAAATGGACATAAATGGCTTTGTGAGCTGGGAGTTTGAACTGAACAAAGTTTGGCATCCAAACTGGACCCTGTTTTGGCAAGTCTGTTCTGGACAGTCAGATGACGTGGACGTTTTGACTGGGCAAATGATTTTCTAAAATAATGAAACTTTTCAGTCTTAAATTTCACATCTCAAGCTTCAAAATGGACATAAATTTTGTGTCATTTCGCTTTTTGAGTTGGGAGTTTGAGCTGACCAAAGTTTGGTATCCAAATTGAACTCTGTTTTGGCACAATGTTAGTTTTTTGGTAAATCTGGACTTTTGTGGTGATTTCTAGTAATGGCTAATATTTTTCCTAAAAATAGAACTTAAATAGCTTTCATTTGGCTTTGGAATCACCTTATTTCGATTTTTCCTGAATTAGTTATGATTTTTGGAAGTTCCGCCAAGAAACTGGATTTTCTGGGCCGCAGCCAACCCCCATTTTCAGCATTTTGAGATTTTGAAAGGGTTCAGTATTCGTTTGGTTCGCGAGTAAGCGGAGCTGGAGCATACGTGGAAAGAAAAGTGTAGGGAACTTACCTCTCCTGCATGTATTGATATTTGTGTTTGTGTATTGATGCATGTTATTGCTTTGCTTGATTATGTGAAACATATATGAATGATTGAAGCTCTGTTTCTATTTATGCTATGGCCATGAGTATGTTGTTGAAACATTGAGCATGCGAATATATCATTATGTGAACATGAGTTATTGTGATGCAAGCATGTCATGCATTAAACACTTATCTTGCATGCATATTGGTATCTGTTTCCTACTGGGATTCTCTAGAATCTCACCCTCCCCTACCAACATTTTAGACAGGTCAAGTGGCTCATGGAAGGAGCAAGTGACTAGGGGCGGCGAGAATCCCTTATGGGTATTTGTATTTGGTAGTTGGTTATCGTTATATGCTGGGATAATTGTATATGTTCGGATGATAGTTGGGATGTATATTTGGATATTGTATTTGTATATTGGATGAGTATTAAGTATGCATGTATGGAGTTGAGATTTGTGTAATCCCCGTTTGAGGAATTGTAAAAGGGCAAATGTGCCCTATGAATTCTATGTAAAGGTATGAACCCGGGAGTTGCCGGGAAGTTATTGTTGTACACTCTGATATTTTTATAAATGTGATATTTCGCGTAATGTAATTGTATTCGAAATTGAATATGAGACCAAGTAAATTATATTTCGAAAGTTATCTGTGAAAACCCTGTCGTGAAGATGGGATTTTAAATAAGTTTTGTTTCCTATTGGTCTTTATTTCATTTTAATTGAGTATTTCGGATATAATTACAGAAGGGGGTTACATTTTGGTATCAGAGCTGTAGTTCCTAGCAAGTAAAGGATTTGCTAGGATAAAGGCAGTAGTTGCTACCTTAAGTCATAGGAGATAACTTTGTTTGTTGTGGTATACACATTTTGGTCCATGTTGTTTGTGGATATATGAGAGTAAGGGATGTGTGTATACATTATCTATGATGTGGATGTGGTGAATCAGTGTGGTTTACCTGAGAATATGATGTATAAACTCAGTGGTGGAAGAAAATGATTTCCCAGGAATGTGATATTGAGCTTCGAGGTGTTATGTCTAACCTATATGTTGGGTAAGTAACCTAGGGTGGTATGATGTTACATGTAGTGATATCATATTGAGCTTGTGTGTGTAAAGGCCTTAAGACCTAGGGGACCAGTGTGCCTTAGGCTAGTAGAGATATCTGGATTTGTATAGGAGTTGTGATGCTCCGTGGAAATGAGGGAAGTGATTTCCCGGTTCAACTAAGGTTGAGGTTTGGATAGATGAGTTGTGATCCAAGGATCAGACTCCATAGTTGAGCTGATTCTTAGGAATTCAGAATGATCTGAGGATGGTTTTGATAGAACCATGAATAGTTAAGAGATATGGTCTCAAGGTTGAGACAAAGAATGGGATGTGTAAATGGCTTCTGAGTTCTCGTTACAATGATACCTTCATTTTGAGACAACCAACTGGAAAGAGCTATCTACGAAGGATTCAAATTGGAAAGGGCTACCTGCGGAGAGTTCTGATAGGAAAGGGCTACCTATGAGGAAATCTGATCGCAAAGGGCTACCTATGGAGAGTATTGTACCGTAGTGTGGAGCCACCGAGACGATAACCCTAGCGCGCAGCCGCCTTGACAACGAACCGTGGAGTGCAGCTGCCATGATGTTGAATCGTAGATTAGCGCTGTGGAAGTGTTGGCTCTCAATGATGGTATATTGCAATGAATCCCACAATGAATAGGTATTCTAGAGATAAGAAGTTATATGGATCTAAATGATTCAATTTGAATCGGGCCAAGGTCTGGCACAAATAAATATATGTTGTGAATGTTGTCAGTTGTAGTGGGAGATTCCTATGGGACTCCTGTTAAATCAACTTGACATTGTGAAAGCACAAATGAGGAGAAAGACCTCAGAGTGTGCAGCGGAAGTGTGTGAATGTGATGTTTGAGAATTGTGTTAAGCAGAAGCTCAAATTTGCAGAAAGTGCGATGTGCTAGTGAGGGCTTCAAGAAGTTGAACTTCAGAGCCATGTAATTGTGTGAGAAGGGAATCTTGGAGGATCCCTGTTTGATTTTGTGAAGTACCATAATGTGTTGTGAACAAGCAAGGGTTTGGGTATATCCTACCTAGCTTGATGGCTTATGTGAATTATGATGAAATAAAGCATCGGTGATAAGTATACCCCGTTCCAGCTTGTTACGATTGTGTACTGTGAGTCCATCTTCCCGGTTGGGCTGGATCAGTTTGGTCTGGTGGGCTGCGCCTGGTAGTCATAGGCTCAGAATGTGACTGATATTTGTGAGTCTTTCACCTGCGGCCCATTGGGTGATTCCGGTGGGAGGACCGTACCTTCGGGGCGGTAGTTTACGGGGGATTGGCTATTTTTGAAGGCCGATGGGCCAATTGCGAAACCCGAATAGCTATATGAGCTATAAGGCTATGTGTAAGCACTGCCACGCCAACAGTCCCTGAGTAGCTAACAACGGTTCGGGTAAAGACTGTGTGTCTTCCCGGCGGAGAAAGGGGATGAGGGTGGAGTGTGATGTGGAAGCCGAAAGGCTATTTGTAAGCACCGCTACGCCAATAGTCCCTGAGTAGCTAACAACGGTTCGGGTAAAGACTGTGTGTCTTTCCGGCGGAGAAAGGGGATGAGGGTAGGGTGTGATTGTGGATCTACTAATGTGAGCCAGAATGGCTATATGTGTGCACTGCCATGTCAATAGTCCATGAGTAGCTAACAACGGTTCGGGTAAAGACTGTGTGTCTTCCCGGCGGAGAAAGGGGATGAGAGTGGAGTGTGATTGTGAATCTGTGACAATTGTGGATAAGCTGGGACTGAGGTATAGTTGTCTAGTAGAGCAGAGCTAATTCAGCTGATGGCTAATTCGACTACATGATCGAGGGGTTCTCTATTCTGAGGGCACTACCCCGGCATGGCCAACCTGGCTAGCCACCATGTTGGTTGCACCGGTATTGACCCCAAGCCGAAAGGCGGTGCATAAAATTAGAATCTGCGATGTGTGTTGTTGTAAATGTGAATTGTGATGTGAATATCGGAAGGGCAATTTGTATTTGTGAGACAGTGAGAAGCTGTCGTATTTGTGCAAGCGGCGGAAGCCGAGGCATTCTTGCAATGTGATATGTGTGCAAGTGGCGAAAGCTACGTATCATTGTATATCTAGCTGTGGGTGCTGTCGTTTGGTGAAAATCATCACGTATTAATGTGAATATGTTGTGGACATTGTGTAATACCCAAAAGTTCCAGATGTGTGAGGGTAGCGCCGTGAAACTTGATACTGCAATGTGATATGTGATTGTTGTGAATACCCGAAAGTCTCGGTTACCACAAGTGGAGTTACTGGTGGGTGTACGGGTGAGGGTAAAGCTGTGAAAGTGGATATAGTGAAAGCTGAAATGTTTGTGTATACAGCTGAGGCTGTCGTGTGATGTATTGAGGTTGTGGTGTTTACTCCCTGAAGGGGTAACTAGATTGAGTTGAGCAGAGTGGTGGCCTATGCTGCCCAACTGTCGAGATCTTATGATATGGCTCATGATTTAGAACCTCCGGGTATTGTGGTTATGTGATCATAGAGTTTTGTGCAATCGTGTGCGGAGGCGATTGCACTTGTTAGTAAATGTGTGGCGATTTTGTTTGTGCGGCAATCGTGAAATGGGCCGATTGCAATTTGTGGCAACTGGGTTGCATTTATTGTGTAAGATTCTTTTGAGAATCTGAATTGTGATGCACTAATTGTGGGGGTGGTCTAGCAAAGACTTTCCTGAGATAGAGTAATTGGTGAAACGGAAGCCGTCATGAAGAGGCAACCGAGTTTATGGTTTATGTGGTGCGACAAATTTCGAGGACGAAATTTATTGAACAGGGGGAGAAATGTAATACCCCGAATTTTGAAACTTGAGGCTAGAGAATAAGCCTGAGATAAGTGGACTGCTAAGCCCCGGTTTAGCAAGATCCTAAATTGTGATTAAGAGATAATGACTCCAAAAGTGGATGTGGTTAGTGATAAATAACCCTTTTGGAGAATTCGATGTGATTTGAGTTCCGGATGTGATTCGTATGTGCTGTGAGCAGCGCCGAAACCCTGTATTTAAGTTCAATTATGGATTAACCTCTAAATTGACTTAAAATAGAGGGAGGGCGCATAATGTGGTGATATGGAAAGATATGAAGTGTTTGGTGGTGATTCAAGAGAGATTACCATAATCAGGGACAAAACAGTAAATCTACCGACTGACTGGTTAGTTACTGATGAGAACACTCCTTAGTAATCAAGATCAATGGCTAGGATTGAAAGAACAAGAGGTGGAATCCTATGCATGCAAGTTTATATGAAATCATAGTAGGAAGTATAGGACGGTGCCAAGTGGCAAAACAAGGACCCTTGGATTAAAGTTAAGCTTTCTAATCATTTTTCTCTTCTCTCCACTTCTAAATGGTCGGCCAACACATGAGAAAAAAGGGGAAAATCTGATCACTATCTTCATCATCTTCATCTCTCCAAAGCTTCCATTTTCGCCAAGCAAGGAAGGAAAGAGAAAGGAGAAAGCTTATGGTAAGTGATCTATATGGTCCTCTATTGCTAAAACACCCTTCTATAATGTTGTTCATAGTGATGAGAGCTTCATCTCTATGGTTTTAGATTCTTGATTGGAGGTGTTTAATGGCTTGAGGAAATTTGGAAAGATGGAGAATCAAAGAATTGGTTTGGGAAAGAGGAAGAGGTGAGTATTTGAAGACTTTTGATCTAAGTTTTGTGAGTTTTGGTTGAGCTTTGTGAATTTCGAATTTTGCCCTGATTTTCTTGTGATTTTGGATTGGATGAATTGGGTTGTGTTTTATGTTGAAAATGGTGCCATGTTGTGGTATTTGATCATTGGAATTGGTTTGAATTGGATTGGACACAATGGTTGAAAAACTGGAAATTCTGTCCAGTGAGAATTCTGTCTGGGTAGTCTGTTTGTATTGCCGTTTTGAATGGGCAAATGATGTCGGAAAATTATGAAACTTTCCAGTCTTAAAGTTCACATCTCAAGCTTCAAAATGGACATAAATGGCTTTGTGAGCTGGGAGTTTGAACTGAACAAAGTTTGGCATCCAAACTGGACCCTGTTTTGGCAAGTCTGTTCTGGACAGTCAGATGACGTGGACGTTTTGACTGGGCAAATGATTTTCTAAAATAATGAAACTTTTCAGTCTTAAATTTCACATCTCAAGCTTCAAAATGGACATAAATTTTGTGTCATTTCGCTTTTTGAGCTGGGAGTTTGAGCTGACCAAAGTTTGGTATCCAAATTGAACTCTGTTTTGGCACAATGTTAGTTTTTTGGTAAATCTGGACTTTTGTGGTGATTTCTAGTAATGGCTAATATTTTTCCTAAAAATAGAACTTAAATAGCTTTCATTTGGCTTTGGAATCACCTTATTTCGATTTTTCCTGAATTAGTTATGATTTTTGGAAGTTCCGCCAAGAAACTGGATTTTCTGGGCCGCAGCCAACCCCCATTTTCAGCATTTTGAGATTTTGAAAGGGTTCAGTATTCGTTTGGTTCGCGAGTAAGCGGAGCTGGAGCATACGTGGAAAGAAAAGTGTAGGGAACTTACCTCTCCTGCATGTATTGATATTTGTGTTTGTGTATTGATGCATGTTATTGCTTTGCTTGATTATGTGAAACATATATGAATGATTGAAGCTATGTTTCTATTTATGCTATGGCCATGAGTATGTTGTTGAAACATTGAGCATGCGAATATATCATTATGTGAACATGAGTTATTGTGATGCAAGCATGTCATGCATTAAACACTTATCTTGCATGCATATTGGTATCTGTTTCCTACTGGGATTCTCTAGAATCTCACCCTCCCCTACCAACATTTTAGACAGGTCAAGTGGCTCATGGAAGGAGCAAGTGACTAGGGGCGGCGAGAATCCCTTATGGGTATTTGTATTTGGTAGTTGGTTATCGTTATATGCTGGGATAATTGTATATGTTCGGATGATAGTTGGGATGTATATTTGGATATTGTATTTGTATATTGGATGAGTATTAAGTATGCATGTATGGAGTTGAGATTTGTGTAATCCCCGTTTGAGGAATTGTAAAAGGGCAAATGTGCCCTATGAATTCTATGTAAAGGTATGAACCCGGGAGTTGCCGGGAAGTTATTGTTGTACACTCTGATATTTTTATAAATGTGATATTTCGCGTAATGTAATTGTATTCGAAATTGAATATGAGACCAAGTAAATTATATTTCGAAAGTTATCTGTGAAAACCCTGTCGTGAAGATGGGATTTTAAATAAGTTTTGTTTCCTATTGGTCTTTATTTCATTTTAATTGAGTATTTCGGATATAATTACAGAAGGGGGTTACATTTTGGTATCAGAGCTGTAGTTCCTAGCAAGTAAAGGATTTGCTAGGATAAAGGCAGTAGTTACTACCTTAAGTCATAGGAGATAACTTTGTTTGTTGTGGTATACACATTTTGGTCCATGTTGTTTGTGGATATATGAGAGTAAGGGATGTGTGTATACATTATCTATGATGTGGATGTGGTGAATCAGTGTGGTTTACCTGAGAATATGATGTATAAACTCAGTGGTGGAAGAAAATGATTTCCCAGGAATGTGATATTGAGCTTCGAGGTGTTATGTCTAACCTATATGTTGGGTAAGTAACCTAGGGTGGTATGATGTTACATGTAGTGATATCATATTGAGCTTGTGTGTGTAAAGGCCTTAAGACCTAGGGGACCAGTGTGCCTTAGGCTAGTAGAGATATCTGGATTTGTATAGGAGTTGTGATGCTCCGTGGAAATGAGGGAAGTGATTTCCCGGTTCAACTAAGGTTGAGGTTTGGATAGATGAGTTGTGATCCAAGGATCAGACTCCATAGTTGAGCTGATTCTTAGGAATTCAGAATGATCTGAGGATGGTTTTGATAGAACCATGAATAGTTAAGAGATATGGTCTCAAGGTTGAGACAAAGAATGGGATGTGTAAATGGCTTCTGAGTTCTCGTTACAATGATACCTTCATTTTGAGACAACCAACTGGAAAGAGCTATCTACGAAGGATTCAAATTGGAAAGGGCTACCTGCGGAGAGTTCTGATAGGAAAGGGCTACCTATGAGGAAATCTGATCGCAAAGGGCTACCTATGGAGAGTATTGTACCGTAGTGTGGAGCCACCGAGACGATAACCCTAGCGCGCAGCCGCCTTGACAACGAACCGTGGAGTGCAGCTGCCATGATGTTGAATCGTAGATTAGCGCTGTGGAAGTGTTGGCTCTCAATGATGGTATATTGCAATGAATCCCACAATGAATAGGTATTCTAGAGATAAGAAGTTATATGGATCTAAATGATTCAATTTGAATCGGGCCAAGGTCTGGCACAAATAAATATATGTTGTGAATGTTGTCAGTTGTAGTGGGAGATTCCTATGGGACTCCTGTTAAATCAACTTGACATTGTGAAAGCACAAATGAGGAGAAAGACCTCAGAGTGTGCAGCGGAAGTGTGTGAATGTGATGTTTGAGAATTGTGTTAAGCAGAAGCTCAAATTTGCAGAAAGTGCGATGTGCTAGTGAGGGCTTCAAGAAGTTGAACTTCAGAGCCATGTAATTGTGTGAGAAGGGAATCTTGGAGGATCCCTGTTTGATTTTGTGAAGTACCATAATGTGTTGTGAACAAGCAAGGGTTTGGGTATATCCTACCTAGCTTGATGGCTTATGTGAATTATGATGAAATAAAGCATCGGTGATAAGTATACCCCGTTCCAGCTTGTTACGATTGTGTACTGTGAGTCCATCTTCCCGGTTGGGCTGGATCAGTTTGGTCTGGTGGGCTGCGCCTGGTAGTCATAGGCTCAGAATGTGACTGATATTTGTGAGTCTTTCACCTGCGGCCCATTGGGTGATTCCGGTGGGAGGACCGTACCTTCGGGGCGGTAGTTTACGGGGGATTGGCTATTTTTGAAGGCCGATGGGCCAATTGCGAAACCCGAATAGCTATATGAGCTATAAGGCTATGTGTAAGCACTGCCACGCCAACAGTCCCTGAGTAGCTAACAACGGTTCGGGTAAAGACTGTGTGTCTTCCCGGCGGAGAAAGGGGATGAGGGTGGAGTGTGATGTGGAAGCCGAAAGGCTATTTGTAAGCACCGCTACGCCAATAGTCCCTGAGTAGCTAACAACGGTTCGGGTAAAGACTGTGTGTCTTTCCGGCGGAGAAAGGGGATGAGGGTAGGGTGTGATTGTGGATCTACTAATGTGAGCCAGAATGGCTATATGTGTGCACTGCCATGTCAATAGTCCATGAGTAGCTAACAACGGTTCGGGTAAAGACTGTGTGTCTTCCCGGCGGAGAAAGGGGATGAGAGTGGAGTGTGATTGTGAATCTGTGACAATTGTGGATAAGCTGGGACTGAGGTATAGTTGTCTAGTAGAGCAGAGCTAATTCAGCTGATGGCTAATTCGACTACATGATCGAGGGGTTCTCTATTCTGAGGGCACTACCCCGGCATGGCCAACCTGGCTAGCCACCATGTTGGTTGCACCGGTATTGACCCCAAGCCGAAAGGCGGTGCATAAAATTAGAATCTGCGATGTGTGTTGTTGTAAATGTGAATTGTGATGTGAATATCGGAAGGGCAATTTGTATTTGTGAGACAGTGAGAAGCTGTCGTATTTGTGCAAGCGGCGGAAGCCGAGGCATTCTTGCAATGTGATATGTGTGCAAGTGGCGAAAGCTACGTATCATTGTATATCTAGCTGTGGGTGCTGTCGTTTGGTGAAAATCATCACGTATTAATGTGAATATGTTGTGGACATTGTGTAATACCCAAAAGTTCCAGATGTGTGAGGGTAGCGCCGTGAAACTTGATACTGCAATGTGATATGTGATTGTTGTGAATACCCGAAAGTCTCGGTTACCACAAGTGGAGTTACTGGTGGGTGTACGGGTGAGGGTAAAGCTGTGAAAGTGGATATAGTGAAAGCTGAAATGTTTGTGTATACAGCTGAGGCTGTCGTGTGATGTATTGAGGTTGTGGTGTTTACTCCCTGAAGGGGTAACTAGATTGAGTTGAGCAGAGTGGTGGCCTATGCTGCCCAACTGTCGAGATCTTATGATATGGCTCATGATTTAGAACCTCCGGGTATTGTGGTTATGTGATCATAGAGTTTTGTGCAATCGTGTGCGGAGGCGATTGCACTTGTTAGTAAATGTGTGGCGATTTTGTTTGTGCGGCAATCGTGAAATGGGCCGATTGCAATTTGTGGCAACTGGGTTGCATTTATTGTGTAAGATTCTTTTGAGAATCTGAATTGTGATGCACTAATTGTGGGGGTGGTCTAGCAAAGACTTTCCTGAGATAGAGTAATTGGTGAAACGGAAGCCGTCATGAAGAGGCAACCGAGTTTATGGTTTATGTGGTGCGACAAATTTCGAGGACGAAATTTATTGAACAGGGGGAGAAATGTAATACCCCGAATTTTGAAACTTGAGGCTAGAGAATAAGCCTGAGATAAGTGGACTGCTAAGCCCCGGTTTAGCAAGATCCTAAATTGTGATTAAGAGATAATGACTCCAAAAGTGGATGTGGTTAGTGATAAATAACCCTTTTGGAGAATTCGATGTGATTTGAGTTCCGGATGTGATTCGTATGTGCTGTGAGCAGCGCCGAAACCCTGTATTTAAGTTCAATTATGGATTAACCTCTAAATTGACTTAAAATAGAGGGAGGGCGCATAATGTGGTGATATGGAAAGATATGAAGTGTTTGGTGGTGATTCAAGAGAGATTACCATAATCAGGGACAAAACAGTAAATCTACCGACTGACTGGTTAGTTACTGATGAGAACACTCCTTAGTAATCAAGATCAATGGCTAGGATTGAAAGAACAAGAGGTGGAATCCTATGCATGCAAGTTTATATGAAATCATAGTAGGAAGTATAGGACGGTGCCAAGTGGCAAAACAAGGACCCTTGGATTAAAGTTAAGCTTTCTAATCATTTTTCTCTTCTCTCCACTTCTAAATGGTCGGCCAACACATGAGAAAAAAGGGGAAAATCTGATCACTATCTTCATCATCTTCATCTCTCCAAAGCTTCCATTTTCGCCAAGCAAGGAAGGAAAGAGAAAGGAGAAAGCTTATGGTAAGTGATCTATATGGTCCTCTATTGCTAAAACACCCTTCTATAATGTTGTTCATAGTGATGAGAGCTTCATCTCTATGGTTTTAGATTCTTGATTGGAGGTGTTTAATGGCTTGAGGAAATTTGGAAAGATGGAGAATCAAAGAATTGGTTTGGGAAAGAGGAAGAGGTGAGTATTTGAAGACTTTTGATCTAAGTTTTGTGAGTTTTGGTTGAGCTTTGTGAATTTCGAATTTTGCCCTGATTTTCTTGTGATTTTGGATTGGATGAATTGGGTTGTGTTTTATGTTGAAAATGGTGCCATGTTGTGGTATTTGATCATTGGAATTGGTTTGAATTGGATTGGACACAATGGTTGAAAAACTGGAAATTCTGTCCAGTGAGAATTCTGTCTGGGTAGTCTGTTTGTATTGCCGTTTTGAATGGGCAAATGATGTCGGAAAATTATGAAACTTTCCAGTCTTAAAGTTCACATCTCAAGCTTCAAAATGGACATAAATGGCTTTGTGAGCTGGGAGTTTGAACTGAACAAAGTTTGGCATCCAAACTGGACCCTGTTTTGGCAAGTCTGTTCTGGACAGTCAGATGACGTGGACGTTTTGACTGGGCAAATGATTTTCTAAAATAATGAAACTTTTCAGTCTTAAATTTCACATCTCAAGCTTCAAAATGGACATAAATTTTGTGTCATTTCGCTTTTTGAGCTGGGAGTTTGAGCTGACCAAAGTTTGGTATCCAAATTGAACTCTGTTTTGGCACAATGTTAGTTTTTTGGTAAATCTGGACTTTTGTGGTGATTTCTAGTAATGGCTAATATTTTTCCTAAAAATAGAACTTAAATAGCTTTCATTTGGCTTTGGAATCACCTTATTTCGATTTTTCCTGAATTAGTTATGATTTTTGGAAGTTCCGCCAAGAAACTGGATTTTCTGGGCCGCAGCCAACCCCCATTTTCAGCATTTTGAGATTTTGAAAGGGTTCAGTATTCGTTTGGTTCGCGAGTAAGCGGAGCTGGAGCATACGTGGAAAGAAAAGTGTAGGGAACTTACCTCTCCTGCATGTATTGATATTTGTGTTTGTGTATTGATGCATGTTATTGCTTTGCTTGATTATGTGAAACATATATGAATGATTGAAGCTCTGTTTCTATTTATGCTATGGCCATGAGTATGTTGTTGAAACATTGAGCATGCGAATATATCATTATGTGAACATGAGTTATTGTGATGCAAGCATGTCATGCATTAAACACTTATCTTGCATGCATATTGGTATCTGTTTCCTACTGGGATTCTCTAGAATCTCACCCTCCCCTACCAACATTTTAGACAGGTCAAGTGGCTCATGGAAGGAGCAAGTGACTAGGGGCGGCGAGAATCCCTTATGGGTATTTGTATTTGGTAGTTGGTTATCGTTATATGCTGGGATAATTGTATATGTTCGGATGATAGTTGGGATGTATATTTGGATATTGTATTTGTATATTGGATGAGTATTAAGTATGCATGTATGGAGTTGAGATTTGTGTAATCCCCGTTTGAGGAATTGTAAAAGGGCAAATGTGCCCTATGAATTCTATGTAAAGGTATGAACCCGGGAGTTGCCGGGAAGTTATTGTTGTACACTCTGATATTTTTATAAATGTGATATTTCGCGTAATGTAATTGTATTCGAAATTGAATATGAGACCAAGTAAATTATATTTCGAAAGTTATCTGTGAAAACCCTGTCGTGAAGATGGGATTTTAAATAAGTTTTGTTTCCTATTGGTCTTTATTTCATTTTAATTGAGTATTTCGGATATAATTACAGAAGGGGGTTACATTTTGGTATCAGAGCTGTAGTTCCTAGCAAGTAAAGGATTTGCTAGGATAAAGGCAGTAGTTACTACCTTAAGTCATAGGAGATAACTTTGTTTGTTGTGGTATACACATTTTGGTCCATGTTGTTTGTGGATATATGAGAGTAAGGGATGTGTGTATACATTATCTATGATGTGGATGTGGTGAATCAGTGTGGTTTACCTGAGAATATGATGTATAAACTCAGTGGTGGAAGAAAATGATTTCCCAGGAATGTGATATTGAGCTTCGAGGTGTTATGTCTAACCTATATGTTGGGTAAGTAACCTAGGGTGGTATGATGTTACATGTAGTGATATCATATTGAGCTTGTGTGTGTAAAGGCCTTAAGACCTAGGGGACCAGTGTGCCTTAGGCTAGTAGAGATATCTGGATTTGTATAGGAGTTGTGATGCTCCGTGGAAATGAGGGAAGTGATTTCCCGGTTCAACTAAGGTTGAGGTTTGGATAGATGAGTTGTGATCCAAGGATCAGACTCCATAGTTGAGCTGATTCTTAGGAATTCAGAATGATCTGAGGATGGTTTTGATAGAACCATGAATAGTTAAGAGATATGGTCTCAAGGTTGAGACAAAGAATGGGATGTGTAAATGGCTTCTGAGTTCTCGTTACAATGATACCTTCATTTTGAGACAACCAACTGGAAAGAGCTATCTACGAAGGATTCAAATTGGAAAGGGCTACCTGCGGAGAGTTCTGATAGGAAAGGGCTACCTATGAGGAAATCTGATCGCAAAGGGCTACCTATGGAGAGTATTGTACCGTAGTGTGGAGCCACCGAGACGATAACCCTAGCGCGCAGCCGCCTTGACAACGAACCGTGGAGTGCAGCTGCCATGATGTTGAATCGTAGATTAGCGCTGTGGAAGTGTTGGCTCTCAATGATGGTATATTGCAATGAATCCCACAATGAATAGGTATTCTAGAGATAAGAAGTTATATGGATCTAAATGATTCAATTTGAATCGGGCCAAGGTCTGGCACAAATAAATATATGTTGTGAATGTTGTCAGTTGTAGTGGGAGATTCCTATGGGACTCCTGTTAAATCAACTTGACATTGTGAAAGCACAAATGAGGAGAAAGACCTCAGAGTGTGCAGCGGAAGTGTGTGAATGTGATGTTTGAGAATTGTGTTAAGCAGAAGCTCAAATTTGCAGAAAGTGCGATGTGCTAGTGAGGGCTTCAAGAAGTTGAACTTCAGAGCCATGTAATTGTGTGAGAAGGGAATCTTGGAGGATCCCTGTTTGATTTTGTGAAGTACCATAATGTGTTGTGAACAAGCAAGGGTTTGGGTATATCCTACCTAGCTTGATGGCTTATGTGAATTATGATGAAATAAAGCATCGGTGATAAGTATACCCCGTTCCAGCTTGTTACGATTGTGTACTGTGAGTCCATCTTCCCGGTTGGGCTGGATCAGTTTGGTCTGGTGGGCTGCGCCTGGTAGTCATAGGCTCAGAATGTGACTGATATTTGTGAGTCTTTCACCTGCGGCCCATTGGGTGATTCCGGTGGGAGGACCGTACCTTCGGGGCGGTAGTTTACGGGGGATTGGCTATTTTTGAAGGCCGATGGGCCAATTGCGAAACCCGAATAGCTATATGAGCTATAAGGCTATGTGTAAGCACTGCCACGCCAACAGTCCCTGAGTAGCTAACAACGGTTCGGGTAAAGACTGTGTGTCTTCCCGGCGGAGAAAGGGGATGAGGGTGGAGTGTGATGTGGAAGCCGAAAGGCTATTTGTAAGCACCGCTACGCCAATAGTCCCTGAGTAGCTAACAACGGTTCGGGTAAAGACTGTGTGTCTTTCCGGCGGAGAAAGGGGATGAGGGTAGGGTGTGATTGTGGATCTACTAATGTGAGCCAGAATGGCTATATGTGTGCACTGCCATGTCAATAGTCCATGAGTAGCTAACAACGGTTCGGGTAAAGACTGTGTGTCTTCCCGGCGGAGAAAGGGGATGAGAGTGGAGTGTGATTGTGAATCTGTGACAATTGTGGATAAGCTGGGACTGAGGTATAGTTGTCTAGTAGAGCAGAGCTAATTCAGCTGATGGCTAATTCGACTACATGATCGAGGGGTTCTCTATTCTGAGGGCACTACCCCGGCATGGCCAACCTGGCTAGCCACCATGTTGGTTGCACCGGTATTGACCCCAAGCCGAAAGGCGGTGCATAAAATTAGAATCTGCGATGTGTGTTGTTGTAAATGTGAATTGTGATGTGAATATCGGAAGGGCAATTTGTATTTGTGAGACAGTGAGAAGCTGTCGTATTTGTGCAAGCGGCGGAAGCCGAGGCATTCTTGCAATGTGATATGTGTGCAAGTGGCGAAAGCTACGTATCATTGTATATCTAGCTGTGGGTGCTGTCGTTTGGTGAAAATCATCACGTATTAATGTGAATATGTTGTGGACATTGTGTAATACCCAAAAGTTCCAGATGTGTGAGGGTAGCGCCGTGAAACTTGATACTGCAATGTGATATGTGATTGTTGTGAATACCCGAAAGTCTCGGTTACCACAAGTGGAGTTACTGGTGGGTGTACGGGTGAGGGTAAAGCTGTGAAAGTGGATATAGTGAAAGCTGAAATGTTTGTGTATACAGCTGAGGCTGTCGTGTGATGTATTGAGGTTGTGGTGTTTACTCCCTGAAGGGGTAACTAGATTGAGTTGAGCAGAGTGGTGGCCTATGCTGCCCAACTGTCGAGATCTTATGATATGGCTCATGATTTAGAACCTCCGGGTATTGTGGTTATGTGATCATAGAGTTTTGTGCAATCGTGTGCGGAGGCGATTGCACTTGTTAGTAAATGTGTGGCGATTTTGTTTGTGCGGCAATCGTGAAATGGGCCGATTGCAATTTGTGGCAACTGGGTTGCATTTATTGTGTAAGATTCTTTTGAGAATCTGAATTGTGATGCACTAATTGTGGGGGTGGTCTAGCAAAGACTTTCCTGAGATAGAGTAATTGGTGAAACGGAAGCCGTCATGAAGAGGCAACCGAGTTTATGGTTTATGTGGTGCGACAAATTTCGAGGACGAAATTTATTGAACAGGGGGAGAAATGTAATACCCCGAATTTTGAAACTTGAGGCTAGAGAATAAGCCTGAGATAAGTGGACTGCTAAGCCCCGGTTTAGCAAGATCCTAAATTGTGATTAAGAGATAATGACTCCAAAAGTGGATGTGGTTAGTGATAAATAACCCTTTTGGAGAATTCGATGTGATTTGAGTTCCGGATGTGATTCGTATGTGCTGTGAGCAGCGCCGAAACCCTGTATTTAAGTTCAATTATGGATTAACCTCTAAATTGACTTAAAATAGAGGGAGGGCGCATAATGTGGTGATATGGAAAGATATGAAGTGTTTGGTGGTGATTCAAGAGAGATTACCATAATCAGGGACAAAACAGTAAATCTACCGACTGACTGGTTAGTTACTGATGAGAACACTCCTTAGTAATCAAGATCAATGGCTAGGATTGAAAGAACAAGAGGTGGAATCCTATGCATGCAAGTTTATATGAAATCATAGTAGGAAGTATAGGACGGTGCCAAGTGGCAAAACAAGGACCCTTGGATTAAAGTTAAGCTTTCTAATCATTTTTCTCTTCTCTCCACTTCTAAATGGTCGGCCAACACATGAGAAAAAAGGGGAAAATCTGATCACTATCTTCATCATCTTCATCTCTCCAAAGCTTCCATTTTCGCCAAGCAAGGAAGGAAAGAGAAAGGAGAAAGCTTATGGTAAGTGATCTATATGGTCCTCTATTGCTAAAACACCCTTCTATAATGTTGTTCATAGTGATGAGAGCTTCATCTCTATGGTTTTAGATTCTTGATTGGAGGTGTTTAATGGCTTGAGGAAATTTGGAAAGATGGAGAATCAAAGAATTGGTTTGGGAAAGAGGAAGAGGTGAGTATTTGAAGACTTTTGATCTAAGTTTTGTGAGTTTTGGTTGAGCTTTGTGAATTTCGAATTTTGCCCTGATTTTCTTGTGATTTTGGATTGGATGAATTGGGTTGTGTTTTATGTTGAAAATGGTGCCATGTTGTGGTATTTGATCATTGGAATTGGTTTGAATTGGATTGGACACAATGGTTGAAAAACTGGAAATTCTGTCCAGTGAGAATTCTGTCTGGGTAGTCTGTTTGTATTGCCGTTTTGAATGGGCAAATGATGTCGGAAAATTATGAAACTTTCCAGTCTTAAAGTTCACATCTCAAGCTTCAAAATGGACATAAATGGCTTTGTGAGCTGGGAGTTTGAACTGAACAAAGTTTGGCATCCAAACTGGACCCTGTTTTGGCAAGTCTGTTCTGGACAGTCAGATGACGTGGACGTTTTGACTGGGCAAATGATTTTCTAAAATAATGAAACTTTTCAGTCTTAAATTTCACATCTCAAGCTTCAAAATGGACATAAATTTTGTGTCATTTCGCTTTTTGAGCTGGGAGTTTGAGCTGACCAAAGTTTGGTATCCAAATTGAACTCTGTTTTGGCACAATGTTAGTTTTTTGGTAAATCTGGACTTTTGTGGTGATTTCTAGTAATGGCTAATATTTTTCCTAAAAATAGAACTTAAATAGCTTTCATTTGGCTTTGGAATCACCTTATTTCGATTTTTCCTGAATTAGTTATGATTTTTGGAAGTTCCGCCAAGAAACTGGATTTTCTGGGCCGCAGCCAACCCCCATTTTCAGCATTTTGAGATTTTGAAAGGGTTCAGTATTCGTTTGGTTCGCGAGTAAGCGGAGCTGGAGCATACGTGGAAAGAAAAGTGTAGGGAACTTACCTCTCCTGCATGTATTGATATTTGTGTTTGTGTATTGATGCATGTTATTGCTTTGCTTGATTATGTGAAACATATATGAATGATTGAAGCTCTGTTTCTATTTATGCTATGGCCATGAGTATGTTGTTGAAACATTGAGCATGCGAATATATCATTATGTGAACATGAGTTATTGTGATGCAAGCATGTCATGCATTAAACACTTATCTTGCATGCATATTGGTATCTGTTTCCTACTGGGATTCTCTAGAATCTCACCCTCCCCTACCAACATTTTAGACAGGTCAAGTGGCTCATGGAAGGAGCAAGTGACTAGGGGCGGCGAGAATCCCTTATGGGTATTTGTATTTGGTAGTTGGTTATCGTTATATGCTGGGATAATTGTATATGTTCGGATGATAGTTGGGATGTATATTTGGATATTGTATTTGTATATTGGATGAGTATTAAGTATGCATGTATGGAGTTGAGATTTGTGTAATCCCCGTTTGAGGAATTGTAAAAGGGCAAATGTGCCCTATGAATTCTATGTAAAGGTATGAACCCGGGAGTTGCCGGGAAGTTATTGTTGTACACTCTGATATTTTTATAAATGTGATATTTCGCGTAATGTAATTGTATTCGAAATTGAATATGAGACCAAGTAAATTATATTTCGAAAGTTATCTGTGAAAACCCTGTCGTGAAGATGGGATTTTAAATAAGTTTTGTTTCCTATTGGTCTTTATTTCATTTTAATTGAGTATTTCGGATATAATTACAGAAGGGGGTTACATTTTGGTATCAGAGCTGTAGTTCCTAGCAAGTAAAGGATTTGCTAGGATAAAGGCAGTAGTTACTACCTTAAGTCATAGGAGATAACTTTGTTTGTTGTGGTATACACATTTTGGTCCATGTTGTTTGTGGATATATGAGAGTAAGGGATGTGTGTATACATTATCTATGATGTGGATGTGGTGAATCAGTGTGGTTTACCTGAGAATATGATGTATAAACTCAGTGGTGGAAGAAAATGATTTCCCAGGAATGTGATATTGAGCTTCGAGGTGTTATGTCTAACCTATATGTTGGGTAAGTAACCTAGGGTGGTATGATGTTACATGTAGTGATATCATATTGAGCTTGTGTGTGTAAAGGCCTTAAGACCTAGGGGACCAGTGTGCCTTAGGCTAGTAGAGATATCTGGATTTGTATAGGAGTTGTGATGCTCCGTGGAAATGAGGGAAGTGATTTCCCGGTTCAACTAAGGTTGAGGTTTGGATAGATGAGTTGTGATCCAAGGATCAGACTCCATAGTTGAGCTGATTCTTAGGAATTCAGAATGATCTGAGGATGGTTTTGATAGAACCATGAATAGTTAAGAGATATGGTCTCAAGGTTGAGACAAAGAATGGGATGTGTAAATGGCTTCTGAGTTCTCGTTACAATGATACCTTCATTTTGAGACAACCAACTGGAAAGAGCTATCTACGAAGGATTCAAATTGGAAAGGGCTACCTGCGGAGAGTTCTGATAGGAAAGGGCTACCTATGAGGAAATCTGATCGCAAAGGGCTACCTATGGAGAGTATTGTACCGTAGTGTGGAGCCACCGAGACGATAACCCTAGCGCGCAGCCGCCTTGACAACGAACCGTGGAGTGCAGCTGCCATGATGTTGAATCGTAGATTAGCGCTGTGGAAGTGTTGGCTCTCAATGATGGTATATTGCAATGAATCCCACAATGAATAGGTATTCTAGAGATAAGAAGTTATATGGATCTAAATGATTCAATTTGAATCGGGCCAAGGTCTGGCACAAATAAATATATGTTGTGAATGTTGTCAGTTGTAGTGGGAGATTCCTATGGGACTCCTGTTAAATCAACTTGACATTGTGAAAGCACAAATGAGGAGAAAGACCTCAGAGTGTGCAGCGGAAGTGTGTGAATGTGATGTTTGAGAATTGTGTTAAGCAGAAGCTCAAATTTGCAGAAAGTGCGATGTGCTAGTGAGGGCTTCAAGAAGTTGAACTTCAGAGCCATGTAATTGTGTGAGAAGGGAATCTTGGAGGATCCCTGTTTGATTTTGTGAAGTACCATAATGTGTTGTGAACAAGCAAGGGTTTGGGTATATCCTACCTAGCTTGATGGCTTATGTGAATTATGATGAAATAAAGCATCGGTGATAAGTATACCCCGTTCCAGCTTGTTACGATTGTGTACTGTGAGTCCATCTTCCCGGTTGGGCTGGATCAGTTTGGTCTGGTGGGCTGCGCCTGGTAGTCATAGGCTCAGAATGTGACTGATATTTGTGAGTCTTTCACCTGCGGCCCATTGGGTGATTCCGGTGGGAGGACCGTACCTTCGGGGCGGTAGTTTACGGGGGATTGGCTATTTTTGAAGGCCGATGGGCCAATTGCGAAACCCGAATAGCTATATGAGCTATAAGGCTATGTGTA
Organism: Inga laurina; assembly: GCA_963855925.1. NCBI lineage: Eukaryota > Viridiplantae > Streptophyta > Magnoliopsida > Fabales > Fabaceae > Inga > Inga laurina. The sequence goes on from OY979713.1 coordinate 2,895,814, forward strand.
AGCACTGCCACGCCAACAGTCCCTGAGTAGCTAACAACGGTTCGGGTAAAGACTGTGTGTCTTCCCGGCGGAGAAAGGGGATGAGGGTGGAGTGTGATGTGGAAGCCGAAAGGCTATTTGTAAGCACCGCTACGCCAATAGTCCCTGAGTAGCTAACAACGGTTCGGGTAAAGACTGTGTGTCTTTCCGGCGGAGAAAGGGGATGAGGGTAGGGTGTGATTGTGGATCTACTAATGTGAGCCAGAATGGCTATATGTGTGCACTGCCATGTCAATAGTCCATGAGTAGCTAACAACGGTTCGGGTAAAGACTGTGTGTCTTCCCGGCGGAGAAAGGGGATGAGAGTGGAGTGTGATTGTGAATCTGTGACAATTGTGGATAAGCTGGGACTGAGGTATAGTTGTCTAGTAGAGCAGAGCTAATTCAGCTGATGGCTAATTCGACTACATGATCGAGGGGTTCTCTATTCTGAGGGCACTACCCCGGCATGGCCAACCTGGCTAGCCACCATGTTGGTTGCACCGGTATTGACCCCAAGCCGAAAGGCGGTGCATAAAATTAGAATCTGCGATGTGTGTTGTTGTAAATGTGAATTGTGATGTGAATATCGGAAGGGCAATTTGTATTTGTGAGACAGTGAGAAGCTGTCGTATTTGTGCAAGCGGCGGAAGCCGAGGCATTCTTGCAATGTGATATGTGTGCAAGTGGCGAAAGCTACGTATCATTGTATATCTAGCTGTGGGTGCTGTCGTTTGGTGAAAATCATCACGTATTAATGTGAATATGTTGTGGACATTGTGTAATACCCAAAAGTTCCAGATGTGTGAGGGTAGCGCCGTGAAACTTGATACTGCAATGTGATATGTGATTGTTGTGAATACCCGAAAGTCTCGGTTACCACAAGTGGAGTTACTGGTGGGTGTACGGGTGAGGGTAAAGCTGTGAAAGTGGATATAGTGAAAGCTGAAATGTTTGTGTATACAGCTGAGGCTGTCGTGTGATGTATTGAGGTTGTGGTGTTTACTCCCTGAAGGGGTAACTAGATTGAGTTGAGCAGAGTGGTGGCCTATGCTGCCCAACTGTCGAGATCTTATGATATGGCTCATGATTTAGAACCTCCGGGTATTGTGGTTATGTGATCATAGAGTTTTGTGCAATCGTGTGCGGAGGCGATTGCACTTGTTAGTAAATGTGTGGCGATTTTGTTTGTGCGGCAATCGTGAAATGGGCCGATTGCAATTTGTGGCAACTGGGTTGCATTTATTGTGTAAGATTCTTTTGAGAATCTGAATTGTGATGCACTAATTGTGGGGGTGGTCTAGCAAAGACTTTCCTGAGATAGAGTAATTGGTGAAACGGAAGCCGTCATGAAGAGGCAACCGAGTTTATGGTTTATGTGGTGCGACAAATTTCGAGGACGAAATTTATTGAACAGGGGGAGAAATGTAATACCCCGAATTTTGAAACTTGAGGCTAGAGAATAAGCCTGAGATAAGTGGACTGCTAAGCCCCGGTTTAGCAAGATCCTAAATTGTGATTAAGAGATAATGACTCCAAAAGTGGATGTGGTTAGTGATAAATAACCCTTTTGGAGAATTCGATGTGATTTGAGTTCCGGATGTGATTCGTATGTGCTGTGAGCAGCGCCGAAACCCTGTATTTAAGTTCAATTATGGATTAACCTCTAAATTGACTTAAAATAGAGGGAGGGCGCATAATGTGGTGATATGGAAAGATATGAAGTGTTTGGTGGTGATTCAAGAGAGATTACCATAATCAGGGACAAAACAGTAAATCTACCGACTGACTGGTTAGTTACTGATGAGAACACTCCTTAGTAATCAAGATCAATGGCTAGGATTGAAAGAACAAGAGGTGGAATCCTATGCATGCAAGTTTATATGAAATCATAGTAGGAAGTATAGGACGGTGCCAAGTGGCAAAACAAGGACCCTTGGATTAAAGTTAAGCTTTCTAATCATTTTTCTCTTCTCTCCACTTCTAAATGGTCGGCCAACACATGAGAAAAAAGGGGAAAATCTGATCACTATCTTCATCATCTTCATCTCTCCAAAGCTTCCATTTTCGCCAAGCAAGGAAGGAAAGAGAAAGGAGAAAGCTTATGGTAAGTGATCTATATGGTCCTCTATTGCTAAAACACCCTTCTATAATGTTGTTCATAGTGATGAGAGCTTCATCTCTATGGTTTTAGATTCTTGATTGGAGGTGTTTAATGGCTTGAGGAAATTTGGAAAGATGGAGAATCAAAGAATTGGTTTGGGAAAGAGGAAGAGGTGAGTATTTGAAGACTTTTGATCTAAGTTTTGTGAGTTTTGGTTGAGCTTTGTGAATTTCGAATTTTGCCCTGATTTTCTTGTGATTTTGGATTGGATGAATTGGGTTGTGTTTTATGTTGAAAATGGTGCCATGTTGTGGTATTTGATCATTGGAATTGGTTTGAATTGGATTGGACACAATGGTTGAAAAACTGGAAATTCTGTCCAGTGAGAATTCTGTCTGGGTAGTCTGTTTGTATTGCCGTTTTGAATGGGCAAATGATGTCGGAAAATTATGAAACTTTCCAGTCTTAAAGTTCACATCTCAAGCTTCAAAATGGACATAAATGGCTTTGTGAGCTGGGAGTTTGAACTGAACAAAGTTTGGCATCCAAACTGGACCCTGTTTTGGCAAGTCTGTTCTGGACAGTCAGATGACGTGGACGTTTTGACTGGGCAAATGATTTTCTAAAATAATGAAACTTTTCAGTCTTAAATTTCACATCTCAAGCTTCAAAATGGACATAAATTTTGTGTCATTTCGCTTTTTGAGCTGGGAGTTTGAGCTGACCAAAGTTTGGTATCCAAATTGAACTCTGTTTTGGCACAATGTTAGTTTTTTGGTAAATCTGGACTTTTGTGGTGATTTCTAGTAATGGCTAATATTTTTCCTAAAAATAGAACTTAAATAGCTTTCATTTGGCTTTGGAATCACCTTATTTCGATTTTTCCTGAATTAGTTATGATTTTTGGAAGTTCCGCCAAGAAACTGGATTTTCTGGGCCGCAGCCAACCCCCATTTTCAGCATTTTGAGATTTTGAAAGGGTTCAGTATTCGTTTGGTTCGCGAGTAAGCGGAGCTGGAGCATACGTGGAAAGAAAAGTGTAGGGAACTTACCTCTCCTGCATGTATTGATATTTGTGTTTGTGTATTGATGCATGTTATTGCTTTGCTTGATTATGTGAAACATATATGAATGATTGAAGCTCTGTTTCTATTTATGCTATGGCCATGAGTATGTTGTTGAAACATTGAGCATGCGAATATATCATTATGTGAACATGAGTTATTGTGATGCAAGCATGTCATGCATTAAACACTTATCTTGCATGCATATTGGTATCTGTTTCCTACTGGGATTCTCTAGAATCTCACCCTCCCCTACCAACATTTTAGACAGGTCAAGTGGCTCATGGAAGGAGCAAGTGACTAGGGGCGGCGAGAATCCCTTATGGGTATTTGTATTTGGTAGTTGGTTATCGTTATATGCTGGGATAATTGTATATGTTCGGATGATAGTTGGGATGTATATTTGGATATTGTATTTGTATATTGGATGAGTATTAAGTATGCATGTATGGAGTTGAGATTTGTGTAATCCCCGTTTGAGGAATTGTAAAAGGGCAAATGTGCCCTATGAATTCTATGTAAAGGTATGAACCCGGGAGTTGCCGGGAAGTTATTGTTGTACACTCTGATATTTTTATAAATGTGATATTTCGCGTAATGTAATTGTATTCGAAATTGAATATGAGACCAAGTAAATTATATTTCGAAAGTTATCTGTGAAAACCCTGTCGTGAAGATGGGATTTTAAATAAGTTTTGTTTCCTATTGGTCTCTATTTCATTTTAATTGAGTATTTCGGATATAATTACGGAAGGGGGTTACATTTTCCACTTTAACTTCTAGAAAAAAGATAAAACTCTAATTATCATAATTTTAAGTCGCGTTAATTAGCTTGTTTGTTTATTTCTTGAAAGATGAAAAGCTTTTATTTGCTTTTCTTTTTTCAATAGGGAAATGACACTTGAGAATGTTAAAAGGCATGTAATGACATATAAAGCTAGACCTTAGTTTTGAGAATGAGTTTAAAAGAAAATAATATTATAGATAAAAATACTCCTAACAAGTCAAAGAGTTTCTAAATTTTAATGCATAAATAACAACAACAAAAAAAAACGAATTTGATATAATTTACTGCCAAGTTTTTTTGTTTGAATTTACAGCTAAGTTATACACTCACTCTCTTTTTTTACGCCCAACATGCATGAAATTGATAAGTTTGTGTTTTTGGGAAATAAAATATTATTATTCTTGTTCCTTCTTTGCTTTTTTTTTTTGGGTGTAATTCTTCTTCTTGTTCTTTCCATTTGTTTCCTTATGTTGGTGAACTTTTCAGATCAGAGCAGATTGGGGAATGGAGGGGACAAGCTGTGAATTTTATTTTATTTTTCTTGTCTCATTCTAGTATATCTTGTTCCATATTTAAAATAAGAAAATATTATTATAAAAAATTGTGGATTTATAATTAATACATAATTCATTTTATACACGTTATAAATATTGTAACAAAATATGTAAGAAGTTCTTCCCATCAACATTCAACACCAATATTCATACATAAACTTATTAGAAGTTATTTACAAAATACAGAACTAACAAAATAGAAAATTTGTGACAGAAAATTTTTCACTGTAAATTTTCGTTGCAAAAAAAATTGTGATAAATCCTTGTGTTGGATTTTGTGAAAGAAGTAAAAAAAAAAAATTACAACACACTTAAAACCTATCCTGTCCATTATAAGTATATAACCTAGATAACTAATTTGTAAAGATTAAAAAAAGTATTTGTAAAAGAGGCATTGCTTTATCTAAATTACCCCATTGAGCCATTCGCATTGAAAACTAGCTTTGATGAAAACCTATTTAACATATGTAATCTATAGGGGATAGCTAGTTTTTAAAAAAAATTATAAATTTAAAAAATAAAGTGAATAAAGATGTTACATTTAGGGGAAAAAATAGGGAAAATGTCAGTTAGGTCCCAAGGTACACAAATAATCTTAAAAAACTCCCTTTGAAAAGTCAAAGGTCAGAAAAGTCCCTAGAGACTTTTCTGACATGAATTCCCTATGAGCAATTACAAAAATAACCCCCACTCAAATAACAAAAGAAAACGTACAGAGGAGAGGAGGGACGCACGTTTTTGTGATCAAGACATTAAGGAAAAAGAGAAAAATACATGGACGAAGAGCGTAGGTGGTGCAACGTCTTCATCATCGTCTTCATTAATGTGGTTGGGAACATCGTCTTCATCATCGTCCAGGTACGAGTAACAATGTACAGAAGCGAACTGGAAAATTTTGTTTTTTTCTGTGTGAAAGTTGGTTAGATTGAGATTGAGGGGTTGGTGAAAGGTTGGATCTTAGGCTAAAAAATGGAGTAAGTGGTAGGTGATAGACAAGAAATGCTAAGAATTTGGTAGACAAATGAGCTTGATCATTGAAGTTGGGGTTTCACCTTGGGTGGATTGTGTTTATGTTATAGTGCTCTGTTTTTGTGGCATGGTAACAAAGGAGCTGCTGTGTTTAAAGTGAGAATGGTGAATGTAATTGGTATTCTTTGTTGGAAAAATGTTGAATTGAACACAAAATATTGTTGTAAATTTGTGCATATGAAGTTGTAAATATTACTGTGGAAGTTGTTAATACGTATCGTAGCTGTGCTATGTTTTTGGGGAAGCAAACAAAGGTTTGACCTTGTTTTAAGTGTGTTTGGTGTTATTAGAAAAAGCACATGTGTAGGAATAAAACGTGTAATTAACGTGTTGTTAATATGTGCATATGAAGTTGTAAATATTGCTGTGGAAGTTGTTAATACGTACCGTAACTGTGCTATGTTTTTGGGGAAGCAAATAGAGGTTTGGCCTTGTTTTTAGTGTGTTTGGTGTTATTAGAAAAAGCACATGTGTAGGAATAAAACGTGTAGTTAACGTGTTGTTAATATGTGCATATGAAGTTGTAAATATTGCTGTAGAAGTTGTTAATACGTACCGTAGCTGTGCTCTATTTTTGGGGAGGCAAACAGAGGTTTGACCTTATTTTTAGTGTGTTTGGTGTTATTAGAAAAATAAAACGTGTTGTTAATATGTGCATATGAAGTTGTAAATATTGCTGTGGAAGTTGTTAATACGTACCGTAGTTGTGCTCTATTTTTGGGGAGCAAAAAAAGGTTTGGCCTTGTTTTTAGTGTGTTTGGTGTTATTAGAAAAAGCACATGTGTAGGAATAAAACGTGTAGTTAACGTGTTGTTAATATGTGCATATGAAGTTGTAAATATTGCTGTGGAAGTTGTTAATACGTACCGTAGCTGTGCTCTGTTTTTGGGAAAGCAAACAGAGGTTTGACCTTGTTTTTAGTGTGTTTGGTGTTATTAGAAAAAGCACATGTGTAGGAATAAAACGTGTAGTTAACGTGTTGTTAATATGTGCATATGAAGTTGTAAATATTGCTGTGTAAGTTGTTAATACGTACCGTAGCTGTGCTCTGTTTTTGGGGGAAGCAAACAGAGGTTTGGCCTTGTTTTTAGTGTGTTTGGTGTTATTAGAAAAAGCACATGTGTAGGAATAAAGCGTGTAGTTAACGCGTTGTTAATATGTGCATATGAAGTTGTAAATATTACTGTGGAAGTTATTAATACGTACTGTAGCTGTGCTCTATTTTTGGGGAAGCACACAGAGGTTTGGCCTTGTTTTAAGTGGGTATGATTGAATGTTAGTGTGTTTTGTGTTATTAGAAAAAACACATGTGTAGGAAAAAAACGTGTAGTTAACATATTGTTAATATGTGCATATGAAGTTGTAAATATTGCTTTGAAAGTTGTTAATATGAAGTTTGTGTTGCAGATTGACATGAAAGATGGGAAGTTGTTAAGGGAAGAATCTATTTTGTTTCTTTCAAGTGGAGGGAGTTTTTAAATGGTGAAGAAGATAAAATGCAATATGTTGGTGGTTTAGTAAGAACAAGATGCGTAAACGAAGGCACAACATATGTGTAAATATAGCATAACATATTGTCAACAATCATAGAAGTGCCACCAAAGTGTTATGTATGTTGTAAACAATGAGAGAAGTTCCAAAAAAGTGGTGTGTATGTTGTAGCTTCTTGCACAAGCTACTACCCTGATGCAACAGGTGGAAATAGTTATAAATATAGCTTAAAGACTTGTTAAAATAACTTTAAGTGTTGTAAACGTAGCAGAATATGTTGTAAACATTGCACAAGCTCGCTTTTTTTCTTATATGTTGTAAATGTAACTTAATACGTTGTTAATATAACTTATGATATTGTACATATAGCATAACATGTTGTAAACGATGAGAGAAGTGCCAAAAAAGTGGTGTGTATGTTGTAGTTTCTTGCACAAGCTACTGCCCTGGTGTCACTGGTGAAAATAGTTGTAAAATTAGCTTAAAGACTTGTAAAAATAACTTAACGTGTTGTAAACGTAGCAGCATGTGTTGTAAACATTACACAAGCACGCATTCCTTTTACATGATATAAATGTAACTGAATACGTTGTTAATATGACTTATGATGTTATAAATATAGCATAACACGTTGTGAACAATGACAGCATACCATGTTGTGTACATGTTGTAAAAGTAACTGAATATATTGTAAACGCTATTTGAGATTTTGAGAGTTGGTGGGACAAGCACACATCCAATGACCTTTATGAAAACATAAAAACATCAAACAATTGTTAAAATGACATCAACTATTGTGAAAACATGCATATCCACTGGTAAACCATAAAAACAAAAAAAAAACCCGATTTGGGGACCTTGTTGTCTAAATACGTTGGCCCTTGCACCTGTCAAACAACCTGATTAAACCACCAAAAAACATGTTGTAAACATATACATAATGTGTTGTCAATGTACACAACAACTAGCCTATACTACAAAATAACATCTCAAATGCTACATGTCTTTCTTCCTCTTCATTTGTTGGTTGCCAGTGAGAATAGACATCACATCTCTATTTGCTTCCCCAAAAATAGAGCATTTCCTCTGTTTGCTTCCCCAAAAATAGAGCACAGGTTCTGTATGTATTAATAACTTCCATAGCAATATTTACAACTATATCTACACAAATTTACAACATGTTAACAACACTTTTTTTCATCATATCATCATTTTCTAATAACACAAACCACACTCACACCTCTGTTTGCTTCCCCAAAAATAGAGCACAGGGACAAACTTCGTATTAACAACTTCCACAGTAATATTTACAACTGTATCTGCACAAATTTACAACACATTAACAACACTTTTTTTCATCATATCAGCATTTTCTAATAACACAAACCACACTCACACCTCTGTTTGCTTCCCCAAAAATAGAGCACAGGGACAAACTTCGTATTAACAACTTCTACAGCAATATTTACAACTGTATCTGCACAAATTTACAACATATTAACAACACTTTTTTTTCATCATATCAGCATCTTCTAATAACACAAACCACACTTACACCTCTGTTTGCTTCCCCAAAAATAGAGCACCGGGATAAACTTCGTATTAACAACTTCCATAATAATATTTACAACTACATATGCACAAATTTACAACACGTTAACAACACTTTTTTTATCATTTCAGCATTTTCTAATAACACAAACCACACTCACACCTCTGTTTGCTTCTCCAAAAATAGAGCACAGGGACAAACTTCGTATTAACAACTTCCACAGCAATATTTACAACTGCATTTGCACAAATTTACAACACGTGTTAACTACACATTTTATCCTGCACATGTGCTTTTTCTAATAACACCAAACACACTAAAAACAAGGTCAAACCTCTATTTGTTTCCTAAAAAACAGAGCACAAGTTCGGTATATATTAACAACTTCCACAGCAATATTTATAACTTCATATACACAAATTTACAACAATTTTTTGTGTTCATTTCAGCGTTTTTCCAGCAAAGAATACCAATTACATTCACCATTCTCACTTTAAATACATCAGCTCCTCTGTTACCATGCCATAAAAACAGAGCATTCTAACATAAACACAACCCACCTAGGGTGAAACCCCAACTTCAATGATCAAGCTCATTTGTCTACCAAATTCTTAGCATTTCTTGTCTTCCACCTACCAATTACTCCATTTTTGAGCTCAAGATTCAATCTTTAACCAACCCCTCAATCTCAATCTAACTAATTTTCACACAGAAAAAAAAATTCTAGTTCCCTTCTGTACCTTGCTACCCGTACATGGACGATTATGAAGACGAGATTCCCAAGCACATTAACGCCACTTTGTATCCCTTCAATGTTGCACCTCCTACTCCCTTCGTCCGTGCATTTTTCTCCTTCTCCTTAATGGCTTGATCACAAAATCGTGCATCCCTCCTCCTCCTCTGTGCGTTTTCTTTTGTTATTTCAGTGGGAGTTATTTTTGTAATTGGCCATTGGGAATTCATGTCAGAGGGAGTTTTTAGGCATTTTTTCTGTACCTTGGGACCTAGCTGACATTTTCCCAAAACAATAACCGACCAACCAATAGAAGAGGAGAAAGTAGTGACCAACATGTTAAGGCAAACAATCTAGTGTGTGGCTATATATATAAAGATGAACAATGCAAAAAGCTTTATGATGTAATGCATACTTGTTTTAACTTTTTAAGAGTGATTGTAAGAATGTGAAAAATATTTTATCTCGTTTACGAAAAAATGGTTACAAAAACACTTTTTTGTGTTTCCTAAAAAAACATCTAGTTGTTTACTGACATTAACACCCTCAAAAGTCGCGGGTTCAATTCTACTTATTTTTCAAGCTATTAAACTTGTCCGCATGTGACTGAAAAAAAAAGTTACAATAATGATAATAGAAGAAGAAGCGTATGTGTAGGGAATGAGAAAGCAACCTGGAAGTGGAAGATCTGGCAGTGGTGGCTGAAAGGTGAGGCAGTAGTTGTGTAAATCAGCAATCAGCAAGCATGTCACGTATGTAGTTATATACTGTTATTTGCATCCTTAGTGTCTCTATTTGTTCATCAATCATCATATTATTATTATTATTATTATTATTATTATTATTATCCATCTTCTTTATTTTTCCTTGCATTTTGATTCTCTCTCTTTTTCTTTTTCAGTTTTTCTTCTTCGCAATGTTATATATAGCTAGGGAGACAAAGACTAAAGAAGAACCCTAGTCAAAAACAAAGAAACTTTCCTATTCTGATTTGATGGCTTGCGGATCAAGTTTAGGGAACATATCTTTGGATGAGCGATCGGTAATTGAGCTTGTTTTAATTGAATTTTTGGTAATATTATTTTTGGTAAAAGCTAAATTGTGTAATGTGATTCATGTTTAGATTAACGGTTGTATAAATGACTTTTACAAAAATAAACTTGTTTGGATTGACTTAAGCACAAGTGACTTTTATGATAATAGTAAGAGAGAGTGGGTGGAAAAATATTTAAAAAATCAAGTAAATATTTAAAAATTACTTTAAAATATTATGTGCTACTGGAAAAATATTTTTGAGTGAGTGAAAATCAATAAATCGGTATTCTAAGTTTTTGGTGCTCTTTACTACTAAAAGAAAATACATTAAAGGTAAAATTGTAGTCAGTCTCTTAAGACTGGGTAGAACTGAAAAATTATTTTAAAGAGTTTAAAGCACAAAAAAATATTTTAAAGTAATTTTTGGAGCTGAAAAAATACATTAAAGGTAAAATTATAATAATTCTGATAACACACTAGGTACAATTGAAAAAATAGTTTAAGCGTTTAAAAACACCAAAAAAATATTTTAAAGTAATTTTTGGAATTGAAAAAGTACATTAAAGATAAAATTGTAATCATTCTGATAGCACATTGGGTACAGCTGAAAAAATATTTTAAGGGGTTAAAAACACCAAAAAAATATTTTAAACGGTTAAAAACACTAAAAAAATATTTTTGAGTGGGTACAACTAGAAAGTGGGTAAAATTGCAATTAGTCTGATAGCACACTAGATAGTGGATACAACTAGAAAAATATTTTAAGGGGTTGAAAACACTCAAAAAATATTTTTTGATACTACATACTATTTAAAAAATATTTTATGGGAAAAGCCAATATCATATAACTAATTTCCAGACAATCCAATCTAGCATAAAATGTCATTAGCTTTTAACAAAAGCTCCATTTTCTAGTTTCTCCCAATTGAGCTTTCACCAATTGAACTTTGGCAAAAGCTCAATTGCCAATTGACCTCTTCAAACACTCAAAATATTAGTTCTCAATTGATAATTAAGCTTATGATATTCAATTGGGCTTAAAAGGTTCCCTAAACACACTTTGTTTCTCTTTTTACCGCAAAATTAAATATACGATATAATCATTTTTTAATGATTCAATATTGGGCAGTGTTCAAAAGTCGTACTATTATATTAAATTATCATATTTTTAGTAATAATCAAAATTAAAAATAGTAGTAGTACTCATAGTAGGTTAAGCAAATTAAAAGTGATACGTTTGTCATGTAAAGACAGGATTTTCCCTTAATCCAAAGACACGGCGAAAATAGGTAGGACGGCGCGGCTGCTCCGTTGAGCCGTGCCACAGAATCGAGAGCTCCAAGTGGGCCATTTTTGGTAAGCAGAACTGGCGATGCGGGATGAACCAGAAGCCGGGTTACGGTGCCCAACTGCGCGCTAACCTAGATCCCATAAAGGGTGTTGGTCGATTAAGACAGCAGGACGGTGGTCATGGAAGTCGACGTTGCTTTTTGATCCATCGATGTCGGCTCTTCCTATCATTGTGAAGCAGAATTCACCAAGTGTTGGATTGTTCACCCACCAATAGGGAACGTGAGCTGGGTTTAGACCGTCGTGAGACAGGTTAGTTTGGCGCTGCCCGACTCACGGAAGGGATGCATTTACCAGCGCGGGTTTTGATGTCAGGACGGCCCGGTCGGTCCACCGGTCTGACCGGTTCCCAATCCGTGGGATGTTCCACGTTTTCAATCGACATGAAGTGTTCCAAAATTCCGTGAGTCCAGGGCCTCGTGGGAAGGTCCAACCGGTCGGTCCGTGGGTCAGCGTGTGCGGTTCAACTGATCAGGTCGTGGGCCGTGCACGTCGGACTGACCTGTCCGGCCCCTGTCCAAAAAATTCGACAGGGTGAAAAAGGGACGAGATGTCCTCAAACACGCACGTTCTCCGGACAAGCAAAAAAGGGGTTCACCACGAGGACTTCCTAGGAGGTCACCCATCCTAGTACTACTCTCGCCAAAGCACGCTTCACTGCGAAGTTCTGATGGGATAAAGTGCATTAGTGCTGGTATAATCGAACCTGATAGGTGAGACAAAATCATTAACTATATTACCACCGATGAGAAATCCTCCACGGGGTGCATGCCCTGCATGCCCCAGCACGGGTTTCGATGTCAGGACGGCCCGGTCGGTCCACCGGATGGACTAGATCCCAATCCGTGGGCCGTACCGCGTTTTCAATCGACCTGCAGTGTTCCAAAATTCAGCGAGTCTGGCGCCTCGTGGGACGGTCCAACCGGTCGGTCCATGGGACCGCGTGTGCGGTCCAACTGATCAGGCCGTGGCCTATGCAAGTCGGACAGATCTGTCCGGCCCCTGTCCGTAAAATTCTACAAGGTAAAAAAGGGACCAGATGTCCTCAAGCACGCACGTTCTCTAGACACGCAAAAAAGGGGTTCACCACGAGGACTTCCCAGGAGGTCACCCATCCTAGTACTACCCTCGCCCCAGCACGCTTCACTACGGAATTCTGATGGGATACTGTGCATTAGTGCTGGTATGATCGAACCCGATAGGTGAGACGCAATCATTAACTATATTACCACCAATGAGAAATCCTCCACGGGCTGCATGCCCCGCATGCCCCAGCGCGGGTTTCGATGTCAGGCTGGCCCGGATGGTCCATCGGTCAGACCGGTTCCCAATTTGTGGGTCGTACCGCGTTTTCAATTGACCTGCAGTGCTCCAAAATTCCGCGAGTCCGGCGCCTTGTTGGACGGTCAAACCGGTCGGTCCGTGGGACCGCGTGTGCGGTCCAACTGATCAGGCCGTGGGCCGTGCATGTCGGACGGACCTGTCCGGCCCCTGTCCGTAAAATTCTAGATGGTAAAAAAAGGACCGGATGTCCTCAAGTGTAACTCCCTTCCTTAATTATATCCGAAATACGCAATTAAAATGAAATAGAGATCAATAAGAAACAAAACTTATTTAAAATCCCATCTTCACGTTAGGGTTTTCACAAATAACTTTCGAAATCTAATTAACCTAGTCTCATATTCACATTTCGAATACAATCACTTTACGCGGATAATCACATTCAATATATAAATCAGAGTGCACAATATAATCCCGGCAACTGCCAGGTTCATACCTTTACATAGGATTCATAGGGCACATTCGCCCTTTACAACTTATCACAATGGGGATTACACAAAGTCATCTCAAATACATATCCAAATACTCATCCCAATTAACCAAATATACATTCGAAACATGTACAATATCCAAATATACATAATCCCAACCATAATGATAACCAACTACCAAATTGACAACTCGAAGGAATCTTCACCGCCCTTGGTTGCTTGCTCCAACCTCGATCCACCTACCCTGTCTAAAATGTTGGTAGGGGAGGGTGAGATTCAAGAGAATCTCAGTAGGAAATAGATACCTATATGCATGTATGATATGTGTTTAATGCATGACATGCTTGCAATACATAACTCATGTTCACACAATAACATATCTGCGTGCTCAATATTTCTACAACATACTCATGGCCATAGCATAACTAGAAACAGAGCTACAATTATTCATACATGTTTCACATAATCCAGCAAAGTAATACAAGCATCAATTCACAAACACAAATATCAAAGCATGCAAGAGAGGTAAGTTCCCTACACTTGTTCTTTCCACGTAAGCTCCAGCTCCGGCTGCTCACGATCAGGGCGAATATCCAACCATATAACCAAATCAAGGACATAGGGTTATTCTCTATTCCAAATCTTTACTTTCATATCACTTAAATTTGGTTACCATTCACACCCTTTAGGTGGCTAAAATAAGCTCAACGAAAGCTTAAAGGATTGGGACGTACTAGGTTGGAAATCACCTTTTAAAATCACAAATTGCTGAAAATGGGGGTTGGCTGCAACCAAGAATCCTCTGGCTGCAGCTAGAACACGCACAGAAGGTTTTTGGCTGTAGCCCAGAATTTCTGGCTGCGGCCAAAACATGCACAGAAACCTTTGCGTTGCAGCCAGGATTTTCTGCTGCAGCCAAGGCAACTTCGGAAATTCATAACTAATTCCACAAAAATCGAAACGAGTTGATCCCAAAGCCAAATGAAATATTTTTAAGTCCTCTTCATAGGAAAAATATGGCTCATTACCAGAAATCACCACACAAATCCAGATTTACACAAAATCCAACATTGCTCCAAAATCAAACCCAGTTTCGACCTCAAACTTTGGGCAAACATAAATCCCAGTTCACAAAACGAAATGACAAAATTTATATGTCCATTTTGAAGCTTAAGATGTGAACTTCAAGACTGGAAAGTTTCAGAATTTTTAGAGACCATTTGTTTATTCAAAACGTCCACAACACCAGACTGCCCAGAACAAAACTTCAAAAGACAGAATTCCAAATTTGCACAATTGGCTTCCAATGGTCCAATTTTCATATAAAACATCATTCTCACACAAAATTTCACAAAGAATCCATTGGAAACACCAAAACAACCAAATTCATATTATATTGACATGTTTCACAATGAATTGCAACATGTCACACAATATCACATTTCAACTCAACATTGCACAACTTTCCATCTCAAGTTCCCAAATCAATTCCAATGACCGAATACCACAACATGGCACCATTTTCAACATAAAACACAACCCAATTCATCCAATCCAAAATCACAAGAAAATCAGGGCAAAATTCGAAATTCACTAAAATCATCCACATTCACAAAACTTAGATCAAAAGGCTTCAAATACTCACCTCTTCCTTTTTCCCAAACCAATTATTTGATTCTCCATCTTTCCAATTTTCCTCAAGCTATCAAACACCACCAATCAAGAATCTAAAACCATAGAGATGAAGCTCTCATCACTATGAACAACTTTAATGAAGAGTGTTTGAACATTAAAGGTCACATAGAGCACTTACCATGAGCTTTCTCCTTTGTCTTTCCTTCCTTGCTTGGCGAAAATGGAGATGAGAAGAGAGAGAGATGAAGATGAAGGATAGAATCAGATTTTTGGCCTTTCAATGCATATTTGGCCGACCTAATAGAGAAAAGAGAGAGGAAAGAGTGTGGAACCTTTGACCATGATCCAAGGGTCCATATTGTGACACTTGTCAAGATCTTGTCACACCTCCATAAGCTCACATGCGCACACATACACTTGATTCCACCTCTTGATCTCTTGCATGATTTAATCCTAACCATTGATCTTAAAATTACCAATGAGTTTCCTCTTTGGTAACCGATCAATTGGTTGGTAACTTTACTGTTTTGCCCCTGATTATGGTAATCTCTCTTGGATCACCACCAAACACTTCATATCTTTCCATATCACCACATTATGCGCCCTCCCTATATTTTAAGTCAATTTAGAGGTTAATCCATAATTGAACTTAAATACAGAGTTTCGGCACTAGGCATAATACATACGAATCACATCCGAATCTCAAATCACATCGGATTCTCCAAAAGAGTTCATTTATCACTAATGACATTTACTTTTGGAGTCATTAGCCCTTAATCACAATTTGGGATCTTGCTAAACCGGGGCTTAGCAATCCACTAATCTCAGGCTTATTCTCTAGCCTCAAGTCTCAAAATTCGGTGTATTACATTTCTCCCCCCTATTCAATAAATTTCGTCCTCGAAATTTGTCGAACTACTTAATCCACAAACTACAGATGCTTCTTCACAACAGCTTCTGTTTAACAATTCATTTCACATTGGAATAGTCCCCTCTAGACCACCCAGACAACTGGTGCACCATAATTCAGATTCTTGAAAGAATCTTACACAATATATGCAACCCAGTTACCACAAACTGCAATCAGCCTATTTCACGATTGCCGCACAAACACAATCACCACACTATTTCCAAACAAGTGCAATCGCCTCCACACACGATTGCCACAAAACTCTATGATCACATAACCACAATACCCGGAGGCTTTAAATCATAAGCCATATCATAGATCTCGGCAGTTGGTCAGCATAAGCCACCACTCTGCTCAACTCAATCTAGTTACCCCTTCCAAGAGTAACCCCAAAACACCACAACCTCAATACATCAAACAACAGCCTTAGCTGTATACACAAACTCTTCCGCTGTATTCGCATTCAGAACCTTACCCTCACCCGTACATCCACCAGTAACTCCACTAGTGGTAACTAGGACTTTTGGGTATCAACATAATATTACTTCTGTATCAACTTTCATGGTGTCGCCCTCACCCGTACACCCACCAGTGACTCCGCTAGTGGTAACCGGGACTTTTGGGTATCAACACAATATTACTTCTGTAGCAACTTTCATGGTGTCGCCCTCACCCGTACACCCACCAGTGACTCCGCTAGTGGTAACCGGGACTTTTAGGTATCAACACAATGTCACATCATCTGGTCACTCCGGAATCTCAATTTCTTCTATCCAAAGTACCCGACCGTAATGGCCCACCTAGAGTCTCAGTCTCTTCTATCCAGGCGCCTTTTATTGTCAAACCCTCCTTAATGGGTGCCCACGCTTCCGCTGCGTGGCTGGCTCCCACATCACACCAGTCTGATAGATGCCCGTGGGTTACCGGACTCACAATTTTATTGTCACACCCCTTCAGAGTGCCCACCCCCTGGTCAACTACGTACCAGGGCTACAATGGCCGTCCCCTAACCGGGACTGGCAGGCAGCTGGGTTACTCACCTTTCACCCAAGACTCACAAGAAAATCCACTTCCTTATCAAACGTACATTGCAGACTCTAATGTTACGCACCGCCTTTTGGCCTCGGGTCAACACCAGTGCAACCAACGTGGTGGCTAGCTAGGCTGGCCATGTCGGGGTAATTGCCCTCACAAACAAGAATCCACGATTATGTAGTCGAATTCACCATCAGCTAAACTAGCTCTGCTCTGCTACGACACACCCCAATCCCAGCTTGTTCACAACTATCACAGATTCACAATCACACTCCACCCTCATCCCCTTTTACCGCCGGGAAGACACACAGTCTTTACCCGAACCGTTGCTAGCGACTCAGGAACTATTGGCATGGCAGTGCATATACATAGCCTCGCGGCTCACAAATAGTTAATCCCCTGCAACTACAGCCCCAGCGGAACGGTCCTCCGGCATAGGCATTTTAATAATTCCACCCACCACAAATTCTTTTAACCAAACTAGTACTACTCTCGCCCCAGCACGCTTCACTGCGGAGTTCTAATGGGATACGGTGCATTAGTGCTGGTATGATTGAACCAAATAGGTGAGACGCAATCATTAACAATATTACCACTGATGAAAAATTCTCCACGGGCTACATACCCCGTATGCCCCAGCGCCGGTTTCGATGTCAGGCCGGCCCGGTTGGTCCACCGGTCTGACCGGTTCCTAATCCATGGGTCGTACCGCGTTTTCAATTGACCTGCAGTACTCCAAAATTCTGTGAGTCTGGCGCCTCATGGGATGGTCCAACCGGTCGGTCCGTGGGACCGCGTGTCCGGTCCAACTGATCAGGCCGTGCAAGTCGAACGGACCTGTCCAGCCCCTGTCTATAAAATTCTACAGGGTAAAAAGGGACCGGATGTCCTCAAGCACGCACGTTCTCCGGACACGCAAAAAAGGGGTTCACCATGAGGACTTCCCAGGAGGACACCCATCCTCGTACAATTCTTGGGACCGCGTGTATTGTCCAACTGATCAGGCCGTTGGCCGTGCAAGTCGGATGAACCTGTTCGGCTCAGGTCCATAAAATTCTACAGGGTAAAAAAGGGACCGGATGTCCTCAAGCACGCACGTTCTCCGGACACTCAAAATGGGGTTCACCACGAGGTCTTCCCAGGAGGTCACCCGTCCTAGTACTACTCTCGCCCCAGCACGCTTCACTGCGGAGTTCTGATGGGATACGGTGCATTAATGCTGGTATGATCGAACCCGATAGGTGAGACTCAATCATTAACTATATTACCATCAATGAGAAATCCTCCACGGGGTGCATGCCCCGAATGCCTTAACACGGGTTTCAATGTCAGCCCGGCCCGGTCAGTCCACCGATCTGACCGGATCCCAAACCGTGGGCCGTACCGCGTTTTCAATCGACCCACAGTGTTCCAAAAGTTCACGAGTCCGGCGCCTCGTGGGACAGTCCAACCAGTCGATCCGTGGGACCGTGTGTGCGGTCCAACTGATCAGGCCGTGGGCCGTGCAAGTCGGACGGACCTGTCGGGCCACTGTCCGTAAAATTCTACAGGGTAAAAATGGTACCGGATGTCCTCAACCACGCACGTTCTCCGGACACGCAAAAAATGGGTTCACCACGAGGACTTCCCTGTAGGTCATCCATCCTAGTACTACTCTTGCCCAAGCACGCTTCACTGCGGAGTTCTGATGGGATTCGGTGCATTAGTGCTCGTATGATCCAACCCGATAGGTGAGATGCAATCATTAACTATATTACCACTGATGAGAAATCCTCCACGGGATGCATGCCCTACATGCCCCAGCGCGGGTTTCGATGTCAGGCCGGCCCGGTCGGCCCACTGGTCTAACCGGATCCCAATCCGTGGGCCGTACTGCATTTTCAATTGACCTGCAGTGTTCCAATATTCCGCGAGTCCAGTGCCTCGTGGGACAGTCCAACCGGTCGGTCCATGGGACCGCGTGTGCGGTCCAACTGATCAGGCCGTGGGCCGTGCAAGTCGGATGGACCTGTCGGGCCACTGTCCGTAAAATTCTACAGGGTAAAAACGGTACCGGATGTCCTCAACCACGCACGTTCTCCGGACACGCAAAAAATGGGTTCACCACGAGGACTTCCCTGTAGGTCACCCATCCTAGTACTACTCTTGCCCAAGCACGCTTCACTGCGGAGTTCTGATGGGATTCGGTGCATTAGTGCTGGTATGATATAACCCGATAGGTGAGACGCAATCATTAAGTATATTACCACCGATGAGAAATCCTCTACGGGCCGCATGCCCCAGCGAAGGTTTTGATGCCAGGCCGGCCCGGTCGGTCCATCGGTCTGACCGGTTCCCGATCCGTGGGCCGTACCGAGTTTTCAATTCACCTGCAGTGCTCCAAAATTTCGGGAGTCCGACGCCTCGTGGGACGGTCAAACTGGTCGGTCTGTGGGACCGTGTGTGCGGTCCAACTGATCAAGTCGTGGGCCGTGCAGGTCGGACGGACCTGTCCGGCCCTGGTTCGTAAAATTCTACAGGGTAAAAAAGGGACCGGATGTCCTCAAACACGCACATTCTCCGGACACGCAAAAAAGGGGTTCACCAAGAGGACTTCCCAGGAGGTCACCCATCCTAGTACTACTCTCGCCCAAGTACGCTTCACTGTGGAGTTCTGAAGGGATATGGTGCATTAGTGCTCGTATGATCCAACCCGATAGGTGAGACGCAATCATTAACTATATTACCACTGATGAGAAATCCTCCACGGGATGCATGCCCTGCATGCCCCAGCGCGGGTTTCGATGTTAGGCCGGCCCGGTCGGCCCACCGGTCTAACCGGATCCCAATCCGTTGGCCATACTGCATTTTCAATTGACCTGCAGTGTTCCAATATTCCGCGAGTCCAGTGCCTCGTGGGACGGTCCAACCGGTCGGTCCATGGGACCGCGTGTACGGTCCAACTGATCAGGCCGTGGGCCGTGCAAGTCGGACAGACCGTCCGGCCCTAGTCCAAAAAATTCTACAGGTTAAAAAAGGGACCGGATGTCCTCAAGCACGCATGTTCTTCAGATACGCAAAAAAGGGGTTCAACACAAGGACTGTAGAATTGTTCGGGGTCCGGGCTAGTCTTGGCAGCCCTTGGCAAGGTGGTGGCAAGGTTTGGCAGCCTTGGAAAGGGTCCGGCCAAGGTTTGGCACACTTGGGTTGGGTCCAGGCAAGTCCTGGCATGTCCAGGACTGGTTCTGGCACGTCCAGGACTGGTCCTGGCAGGTTCAGAACTTACTCAGGACATGCCCGGGCAAGATTCTGTGCAGTGCAAAAACTTCACCCCCGTACCAAAATGAAATCTACTCGTTACATTTTCGATTTTTTTGTTGCATCCCCCCTTTTTAGGCCCAATACAACTTTCTAGGGGTTCCGGGCATGGATTTGCAATAGTCGGATTTTTGGTGGCATGGGTTGGCAACCTTTTTCGGGGTCCAGGAAAGTCTTGGTAGCCCTGGCCAAGGTGGTGACATGGTTTGGCAGCCTTGGAAAGGGTCCGGGCAAGATTTGGCAGACTTGGGTAGGGTCCGAGCAAATCCTGGCACGTCCAAGACTGGTTCTGCCACATCGAGAACTGGTCCTAACTAGTTCAGGACTTACTCAGGACTTGCCGGGCAAGGTTCTACCCAGGGCAAAAACTTCACCCCAGTACCAAAACGAAATCTACTCGTTACATTTTTGATTTTTTATTGCATCCCCCCTTTCTAGGCACAATGCAACTTTCTAGGGGGTCCGGGCGTGGATTTGAAAGAGTCAGATTTTTGGTGGCATGGGTAGGAAACCTTATACGGGGTCCGGGCAAGTCTTGGCAGCCCTGGGCAAGGTGGTGGGAAGGTTTGGCAGCCTTGGAAAGGGTCTGGGCAAGGTTTGGCACACTTGGGCAGGGCCCGGGCAAGTCCTGGCACGTCCAGGACCGGTTCTGGCACGTCCAGGACTGGTCCTGGCATGTTCAGGACTTACTCAAGACTTGCCCGGGCACGGTTCTGTGCAGTGCAAAAACTTCACCCCCGTACCGAAATGAAATCTACTCGTTACATTTTCGATTTTTTTGTTGCATCCCCCCTTTCTAGGCCCAATGCAACTTTGTAGGGGGTCCGGGCATGGATTCGCAACAGTCAGATTTTTGGTGGCATGGGTTGACAACCTTGTTCGGGGTCCGGGCAAGTCTTGGCAGCCCTGAGCAAGGTGGTGGCAAGGTTTGGCAGCCTTGGAAAGGGTCCGGGCAAGGTTTAGCACACTTGGCCAGGGCCCGGGCAAGTCCTGGCACGTCCAGGACTGGTGCTGGCACATCCAGGACTGGTCCTGGCAGGTTCAGGACTTACTCAGGACTTAAACTCAATGTAAAATAATCAAATACTATTTGAATAGTCCATAATTGAAAAAGGGTGATTCTATTAGAATAGAAGCAATGCTATATGAATAACAGCAGCAGACTTTGTTTCTTTCAGTATGGGCGAGGTTTAGTAATTTGGTAATATTTCCCAAACCACAACTTGGATTAAGGTAAAACTAGTGACATATGAAACTAGACTCCTAATGTGTCATTTTGACACCTAAATCAAGTTAAAAGGAGCTGAGATGAAGGAGATATGAATTTTGGAAGATAACATTCAAATCACTGTCATATTTCATAATAGGTTTAGTATTTTGGATATACCTCTCAAATTACATTTCGGATTGAGATGAAACTAGTGCCATATGAAACTAGACTTTAATATCTTTCCATGGATAGATCATGGGTCATATTTAGAGTTATATTCAAAGAGATATACCTTCTGGAAGTTGGTGATTGAAATCAAGCTCTGTTTTGTTCCAGACCAATCGATACACATTGAATCATAACTTTTGAAATACAAAGTATTTGTGATTGATTCTAGTTGCTGTGCAAATAAGACTTAAAGAGTTTTATAGGGATAGTTCATTTGCCATCGATTTATATCCAAAGAGTTACACCCTCAGAAGTTTATTCAAATATAGAGGTTGCAGTATTCGTTTGTGAAAATTCATTATCAAAGGTGCACTATTCGAATAGAGCAAGTACTATTCGAATAATATCATATATTTTGTGTGAGAAGCTATTCGAATAAAGGAATGATTATTCTGATACATTTCAAGTTCTAAGAGTTTATTCAAATAGAGGATAAAGTATTCGAATAAGGATTACTTATTATCAAAGAACGCTATTCGAATACAAATTGTTTTATTCAAATATAAATCAATGTTTTACAAAGGGAGTCATTCGAATATAGAAAAGATTATTTGAATAAAGGACAAGCTATTCGAATACAAAGGAATGTATATTTGAATATACTTCAACAGAATATGAGTTCTTCTATTCGAATACAATAGA
Organism: Inga laurina; assembly: GCA_963855925.1. Lineage (NCBI taxonomy): Eukaryota > Viridiplantae > Streptophyta > Magnoliopsida > Fabales > Fabaceae > Inga > Inga laurina. Next base: position 2,918,260 of record OY979713.1, read on the forward strand.
GGTTATTCGAATAACTGATTTTCCAGAAAACAGAGTATCACCTTGAAACTTTTGAAAATCATTGAACTTTTGTGTGACTTGTTCTTATTGATTCTAATCACTCTAACACTTCATTATATTAGTGATTAAGCATTTTCCAGGTGATCAAATAAGGATTAACACACAAGACGAAGAAAACACTTTTGTGTCAGAAGCTTCCAACGACTAGTTCAACAGCAATATTTTAAGCCTCAACGGGAAGAAGAAAAGCTCAAATGGTCAAATGCTCTTCATCAACTATAAAAGAAGAGTCATTCAAAATGAACGAGGATAAGAGTCCATGCCTACAATGTTGATATGCTGTTACTCTGAATCTAACCTGACTGAAGCTTTATAATGATACTCTCATTATATACTTCAGTGTTAATCATTATCTACTTTATATAGAGAGAAGTAATCTCTCATTGTAATCATTCTATATTTGTGAGAGTTACTCAAGATTGGGGAATCTTGAGTAGGAAACAGATTGTATCCTTACAGTGTATAAGGGGGAGTCCTTGTCTTAGTACGAGAATTGTAAGAGCCTCACAAGTGCTTGGATTAAACTTGTGGGATTGTAGTGGTTCTCAAGTACCCTGTTAAACTTGGGGGAGATAATATTGAAATCTTAGGAGGAGCCTAGGAACTGGACGTAGGTCATCGTGAATTGGACTGAATTAGGATAGATCATAGTTTGCATCTTCTCTTCCCTAAACTCTTATATTTCCAGCATATATGATTTCAATAACCGATTATGGTTTTATATTTCATTACTTACATACTTATTGATTTGATAAGATGCGAAAAGAATTTCAAATTTATTAAGTTTTTATAATACACCCAATTCACCCTCTCCTGGGTGTCAGCCAGTTCTAACATATATGACATGTGTTATGATTAAAATTAATTTAATGAAGGCTTTGTTATTTGTTGTGAAGAGTAAATCTTGTGATGTGAATTATTAAAATTTGCATATAGCTTGAAATAAGCATTAAGTAGTGATATGAAAATTTAATTATTTATCTAGGGTTTAGATAAAGGTGTTTTAAATTTTCATAATTTATGGATATGTATTTATCTTGGTATATACATGCATGATTACTGTAAATATATATTAAATTTTAATATGGATGACTTGCATAGTCAAATATATCATATTATGCCCTTGCAATCATGAGAGAATCACATGTGATTTTGGGCGTTAAAGATCATAAAAGACAAGTGATGATAAATGAGAAATGTTTGTGAAGATTGGTTTTGTATGTGAATAGTCCTTATGAAACTTGAATTGATCTTAAAGCTCAATCAATGTATGCACAAATTGTCAAGAATTTGTAGCTCAGATAAATGTTGATCCAGTGACATAGCAAATGATGTGTAGAGATTGAGCATATAGATAAACTCTTATGAGGAGAAAGAAAATAGTTAGAGGATGTCGTAAATGATGACATCATATACAAGTGGATTCCTGTTGTAGAGAAATACACTGATGGATGTTGAATGAAATTCATTTATATGAGGAAATTCACTTTTAGTAGTGGTAAAAATAAAAATATTATATGCGTAAGAGTTGATAATTCTAAAAATGGATGGAATGTTAAGAACGTTGAAAATCTCTTAACAAATATTTTGTTATGAAACCGATACTAACTATCGATAATATATGCTTTCTAGATATGGCAATAACCATTATAGAAAGAACAATGATGTAAGTGGAAAATCGTTTGATATATTATATGAATAAGCATGCTTAAGAATTATAGTAGAGTTATCTCAATCGATTGGGTAAGGTCAATAATAGACCTATCAACCGTTAACAAAACCTTGCAGGATGAAATAAATTAGTCGAGGGCAATGGGACTAAAGCCAGCTACTAATTGACAACGATGACAACCCAACCTTTGTGATTGGTGATCCCATGAAGAAGGTTCAATGGGTAAGAACAAGTCGTTCGTCAGTTCTGACTAGCACAAATATAGTTTACATTCCTTCTTGTGACATTTTGAATGTACTAGATTGCCTTATTGTAGGTTAAGCAAAGCTTTTAATGATTTCATAGTTCAACGAGGCAGTGTGCATAGTGCAGGCACAAACTTAAATGAAATCACCTATATGAATGTGGAGTGTGGCCGCTCTTATGAGATCTTGGCAAAATCTCTAGAACATTCATTACGCACCAAGCATGTGCATGGCCGACATAACGCGGAAAACCGTCGTAAACAGTGAAAAAGAGAGGAAATAGTCTGACCTTTAATGCCTCTTATATACGCCCAAGAGATGTGAGTTTATAGTCCACAGGACTACTGACATCTCTATGTATCATGTGTTATCGGTCTAGGTCTAGTTCATAGTCCAAAAGACCACTAGATATAATAGTTATATCCATGGGTGTAACTCAACAAATGGTGTGTTTTCTTTGACACATGTGGGGGATTGTTGTAAATATTGCATATGGGTGTGTCAAAGAAAGAGTCTCTCCAATTTTATGGAATATATTTAAATGAAGAGATGCGATATGAGAAGTCATGTTCTTATAAATTAAAGGGATTTGTGTTGGTTCATCATCAATATGGTTCATGGAATTAACAAATAGTTATGACATTTTAATTAAAAAGGTGTAGTATTCAAGAGGCACTATTTTAAGACATTGATTCAGTATCTATAAATATCTCAATTGGGACACCATTTGATATAGAGAAATAGAAGCCTCGGTAATCTCTCACTGAGTTATTTTATCTTTCGTCAGTTCTGTCATGTATCCTTATAGAAAAGGTTCGTTTAATCTTAAGGAGATGTCTCTTCTTATTTATTGAAGGGCTATGAAATATCTTTTAAAATCAATATCCTCAAACACGATTTGAATTAAATATTTTCTTATTTTTTTTCAGATTCGGACTACAAACATCCATTTCTGTTTAGAATTAGAAACCTCGGAATCTCGGCGTTTCTTTTATTCTTTAGGGCGTATTTGAGTTTCTTATCTGCCTCAAATTTCTGTATTCCCTGTGCACTCTCAATTTCAGTCTATTCCGGTGGATAAGACAGCATCTTTTTTAAAAAGCATCTTTGTTTCCACTTTGAAACCCACTTGTGTCTGAGATTGTGAGGTACTTAGCGGTGTTCTTGCCCAAATTTCCTGTTTCGATATCCACCTCTCACAGTCACGGGTCGAGAATTCTGTTTGCTAGCTTTAAACGGGGGTGATTCTCTGGATTTGACAGTGGTTCTCTCGCTAGACTACCTGGAATTAGCTCGAAGTCGCATCCAGTACCTCTTGGAACTGTTTCTTGTTAACTTGTGTTGGTTACTGTTGTGGATGAGCTTGCTCTATGTAGTTGGATTTGGCCTAAAGTTGGGGCATCTACTCTTGGCGCTGTGTTTCTGGATTATATCAGTCATGTACATGAAGTTCAACAACGGAGGAATCATGGAAACCAAGGTCGGTTTTCTGGGTGGTGGTGGCAAGATGTGGCTCAAGTGGTGGGACAAGATCTCAGGCAATAGTTGTAAAATTCATCAACACTACTACCATCGTATTGGATCCAGGAAAGTTCGGAGAACTCTGTGGAGAAAGTTTTTACTGACATGGGTACTGGGCTGGACCATGGTATCTTTGTGGATCTTTTTCTTCATGACCTTGCAAGCCACTGAGAAGAGGAAAGAGATTCTGGCAAGTATGTGTGACGAAAGGGCTAGGATGCTTCAGGATCAGTTTAATGTTAGTATGAACCGTATCCAAGCCATGTCAATTCTCATCTCAACCTTCCACCACGCCAAGTCCCCTTCTGCCATGGATCAGGTAAGTAGATCTCAATTCACTACCAATGATTTAACAAGGTTAATTGAGCATAGGCTGGGATGAGATCTGGTGTTTTTCTTTGTCTTTGTGAGGAAATCATTCTAAATTCTAACTTATAAAACCCTCAGAGGACATTTGCTAGGTACACAGAACGAACTGCTTTTGAGAGGCCCCTTACTAATGGTGTTGCTTATGCTGTGAGGGTGCTTCATTCTGAAAGGGAACAGTTCGAGAAGCAACAAGGCTGGACCATTAAAAGGATGGATACCCTTGAGCAGAACCCCATTCATGAGGATGACTTTGCCCACGAAGCATTGGAGCCTTCCCCAGTTCGAGAAGAATATGCTCCTGTCATTTTTGCACAGGAAACAATTTCCCATGTAATTTCTGTCGATGTGCTGTCTGGAAAGGTGGGTTTCTTTTGCGTCTTCTCTAATAATGTTTCTGAAGCGTTAATTAATTTTGTGTTTTAACATGTCACTAGTACACTTCAACCATTTTGTGTTCAATTCTCCCTCCCAGTTTGTTGGGGCGCGCATTTTTCTTTTTGTATTGCCTATTTCAGTGGGACTATTTTTTTCTGAAAATAATAATACACATGAATAATCTGTTTTTGTGAATTTCACTAAGTTACTCTTTCGTTCAATTACACCTATGTCAACTACATTTCGAATTAGGACTCTTGTTAGCTTGTTCATCAACAGGAAGATCGTGAAAATGTTCTGCGTGCTAGAGAGTTAGGGAAAGGAGTTTTAACTGCTCCTTTTAGGCTGCTCAAAACAAATCATCTGGGAGTTATCCTCACTTTTGCAGTGTACAACACAGATCTTCCATCAAATGCAACCCCAAACGAAAGGATTCAAGCAACAAATGGGTATGTGTAAATTTAAGGACTTGCTGGGATCTGACATTGTTGAATTTTTGAACATTCACATAGCTTATTTCCAGGGAAGTTATAGCTCTGAAGTAACTAATCCGCTCTACTGGGCGACTTATCTCTGCTTTAAGATTCAGGGAAATAAACGATTCATGCATGATGTTTAGGTTAGAGAGAGCTTTAGTGTTTAATCACTGTTTTGCAGGTATCTTGGTGGCGTCTTTGATATCGAGTCATTGGTTGAAAAATTGCTTCAACAACTTGCTAGCAAGCAAACTGTGATTGTTAATGTGTATGACACTACTAATCATACCCACCCTATTCCCATGTATGGTTCAAATGTATCAGATGATGGATTCTATCATGTTAGCTCCCTGATCTTTGGAGATTCTTTCCGGAAGCATGAGATTCACTGCAGGTAACTGAAATGACGCATAAAGAGTCTGATGTCTCTATTCTTCCTTGCTCTCAGGCACAGTTTTTAACATGATGCTGCTTTTTTAAAATAGAAAAGAATATACTCAGTGTGATGAGGTTAGTCCATATAAGATGATGTCTGATTCTTGAGTCTTGTGAGGTTTTGCCACTAGCACTACCAAAATGAGTGCCTTTTATTTTATTGTTCCCTTTTTTAGGGGCTTGCTAGTTATTTATTTGTTTATTGCAATAATTGAAATGTGGAAATCATCTAAATATATGAACTTTGGATTAAATTCAAGTTTGGTTCTGGCACAGGTTCAAACAGAAACCTCCATTTCCATGGTTGGCAATTGCTGCAGCAATTGGCATCCTTGTTATTGCGCTTCTTGTAGGGCATATTTTTCATGCTACGGTAAATCGAATTGCTGAAGTGCAGGATGATTACTGTGAGATGATGGAACTTAAAAAACGAGCTGAGGCAGCTGATGTTGCAAAATCCCAGGTATGCGATCTTTCCATTTTCTTTGTAAACAACTCGAGGCTTAATGTTTTTACTATTCAAGTAGGACTAACCAAATATTGATACTGCAGTTTCTGGCCACTGTTTCTCATGAGATCAGAACACCAATGAATGGTGTTCTTGGTAAGTAGCTGAAAACTCTGTTCTAGACTTGTCTTAAATTGCCAAGGTTACACACACAACACTGCACAAATAAAAGCTTCTGCTGTGTACTGGCCTCACTCTAAAATTGAACATTCAGGAATGTTGAATATGCTTATGGACACAGATCTAGATGTAACACAGAAAGAATATCTCAGAACAGCACAGGGTTGTGGAAAAGCTCTAGTGTCTCTTATAAATGAGGTTTTGGACCAGGCAAAGATTGAATCTGGTAAGCTTGAGCTTGAGGCAGTGCTATTTGACATCCGAGCAGTCTTGGATGATGTATTGTCACTATTCTCTGAGAAATCTCAAGAGAAAGGAGTAGAGGTAACTTTTCTTGCTTTATGTGGTCGAACTTTCTTCTTGTTGTTAATTATAAAATGTGCATCGTATGATTATAATTGGCTCTTCCTGATTTATTTTTTGGGTACAGTTGGCAGTGTATATCTCAGATCAGGTTCCTGAACAGCTAGTGGGTGATCCAGGAAGGTTTCGGCAAATAATTACAAATCTCATCGGCAATTCAATTAAGGTAATTCTGGGCTGTTTCAAAGAAAGCCTGTGGAGAGAAGAAAATATTCAAATTTTATCAAACTTTCCATGTTTTATTTTGCAAAAAAATTGCTTCTCTGTTATGATGTCATGTTATTCTGTTACCCTGATTTTACCCTTTTTTGGTTTAAAAGCGTGTCCTATTGCTCATTGAGAAAAAGTGGGCGAAGCCTAATTTATGTAGAGATCTACCGTAGTCACCTGTATTGTTAGTGTCCTAGTCAGTTAAATGTAATTTTATAAAATATTTTCCATAATGAACTTAGTTTTCCGTTGTTCCAGCCAATTGTAGTTATCAAAAGAGCTAAAGTGAGAAGTGTTTTTGATTTGGTAATTCTTTGGCAGTTCACGGACAAAGGGCACATATTTGTCACTGTCCATCTTATTGAGGAAGTTGTCAATTCAATTGAAGTTGCAACATCAAAGAATACCTTGAGTGGCTTTCCTGTTGCTGATAGATGTAAAAGCTGGAAAGGATTCAGTTTTCTCAGTCAAGATGGACCTCTGGGTTCTTTCTCATCTTCCTCCCCTGATCGCATTACTCTTATTGTTTCTGTGGAAGATACTGGCGAAGGAATTCCTGAAGAAGCCCAACCCCGCATCTTCACTCCATTCATGCAGGTTGGTCCATCTGTCTCCAGAAAACATGGGGGAACAGGTATTGGGCTAAGCATTAGCAAGTGCTTGGTTGGCCTCATGCATGGCGAAATTGGATTTGAGAGCACACCGAAGATTGGATCTACTTTCACATTTACAGCTGTCTTTACCAATGAATCCCCTAGTTCAACTGAGGGTAAAACCCAGCAAATTAACAACCAACCTAACCTTGCATCCTCAGAATTTCAGGGCATGACTGCACTTGCTATAGAGCCTAGACTTGTCAGAGCTCAAGTGTTGAGATATCACATTAAACGGCTTGGCATTCATGTTGAAATAGCTTCAGATTTAAATCAAGGTTTGTCGGTCATAAGCAATGGGGATATAGTTATTAATATGATCCTAGTTGAACATGAAGTCTGGGATAGAGATTCTGATGTTTCATCTCAGTTTATCAGTAACATGAGGAAAGTTGATCGGTGGGTTTCTCCAAACCTTTTCGTTCTTGTTAATTCTAGTAGCTCTTCCAGAGCAAGTTCCATAACATTTGGTGTTCATAATCCAACTGTCATTGTAAAACCTCTGAGAGCAAGCATGCTTGCTGCTACAATGCAGCGAGCCATGGGTGTTGGGAACAAGGGGGATCCTCGAAATAGGGAGCTTCCAAGTTTGTCTCTCCGCCACCTTTTGCGTGGGAGGAAAATCCTTATTGTAGATGACAATAGTGTGAACCGAACAGTAGCAGCAGGAGCATTAAAAAAGTATGGAGCTGATGTGGTCTGTGTTAACAGTGGAAAAGATGCCATCTCTATGCTGAAGCCGCCCCGTCAATTTGATGCCTGTTTTATGGATATTCAAATGCCAGAAATGGATGGGTATGCTACAACTGAGCTTTTTCTTTGGAATTTAGTTGAAAGTATTGATAATTTTTATCCTTTAATATATGTTAATTTGGCAATGAATAATAATACAACTGTTAGCTTGTACATTAGTTGCTAATATAGAACCTTGTTTCAACAGGTTGGAAGCTACTAGGAGGATTCGGGACATGGAATACCATGTGAACAAAGAAGTGCCTGTGGAAACCTTGGAGAATACTTCAAACTGGCATATACCCATTTTGGCTATGACTGCAGATGTGATTCAGGCAACGCATGAGGAATGCCTGAAGTGTGGAATGGATGGATATGTTTCAAAACCATTTGAAGCTGAACAGCTTTATCAGGAAGTTTCACGGCTTTTCCAATCTACTTCATGAGAGAATACAGTTCAGATCTAAATCAGAGTACTCGCAACGGCCACATTGCTGTTTGTTCTTCAGGACACTCACAAGCCTGTAAATAGGTTCAGAAGTTTCCTGACGGTAAGTTCTCCATTTACTCACTGATGACCGATGAAACTATAGTTCTCTATGAAGTTTAATATTTTGAATATCTTGGATATTTTGGGATAATTTGTATATATTATCTAATCCCGCGGGAAAACCTGTGTTGAAATCAAGTACATTGTATTAATCTATCAGTATATTTATGCTATTCCTGTGTAACCTACCGAACTGCATTCATATACTCTGATTAATATCAATAGTAAGTGGTATGTAAGACGAGGCCTTACATATCTAAAAGTTCCAAAATATCTTTTCAGCCATGCTTTCTATTTTTTTATTTTATTATTGTTATTGTTATTATTATTATTATTATTATTGCCATCCATACTTTCTATATTTAGCATAGTACTCAAACTTGGACTAAACTGGTCCAGACAGGCCGGTCTGACCAGGAAACCGGCGAACTTGCTAGTAGATCGGTCTGATTCAGTGATCAACCCGGTTCGGTACATTTTAAAAAGAAAATCGTCCTTTTAATATTTTTTTTAGAATTTTATATTAATAAATCTAAAATCTTCAATTTCTCATCTGTTTGGTTCTAGTGTAAGCTCCGGTTTGACTCCAGTCTTCCTCACTAATCCTTAACTTAGTACCTCAACCAATTTAATGTGACCGGTTCACAAATTTAATTACCTGCTAAAAAAGGGAAAAGTAGTACCAAGCACACAACTCGTTGAGTTATTTTTATAACATGTTGAATTATAAAATACGCCTAATGAGTTGTTATTTCTTTTTCGTAGAGGAATTTGCTAGCATTTTTTTTAGTCCTTGGGACCTCATGTCATTTTCCCAAAAATATATTGTTATAAATGCAAATTATCATAATAAGGGAATACAAAAGAAAACTAAAGAAAGGAAGCAAATAGTTCCCCAAGCCACATAAAACCTGTGAAGGGGGAAAACTTAATGACAATGTAATCAATCTATTTTTGAAAATGCCTCTCATTAATTGTTAATTAAATAATTCTTCAGGCAACATAAAATTTAGTGAATGAAATTCCTATTATTCTTTTATTGATTAAATCAAATTAAAATTGGCTTCTCTCTTTTCATTTTCCCATCTGTTATCCTTTACGTCCTTCTATAATTATTGGATTAATATCTAATGATCTATGTTTAATATTTTATGAAAATAGTATCCAATCCGTTTTCTGTACTTTGAAAACGACACACCAATAACTGAGATTGAAAACTCCATTATAGGGCACCTTTAGAAGAGATGCATGGTCCACAATATAGGGCACCTACAATTTAATTAATGCATTTTTTCTTATTTTGCCTATGTAATTAATACTCACTTTACAACTTTACCAATTAATTATATCCCCCTCTCTAAAATAAAAATTCCAAAAAAAATAATGACGCTCCCCCCCCTAAATGCCTTTTTGAGGTTGAATAAACATCATGAATGAATTTTTTTTATCTACCTTAGGAGATTGAAAAAGCATATAGGAGTAGATGTGAGAGAATACAAATTAGGAGAGAGAAAAACCATTTTTAAACACATTTATCAATAAGGGTAAAAGTGAAAAAAAAAACTTATATTTTAGGATATATTAAATGACTTAACTGTCATTTCTTATTTTCTGTGAAATAGTTAAGATGTCCTATATTGTGGACCGAATGAAGTATTTCATATTTTTAATTGTAAAAAAATATAATTAATATTTTCTTTAAAAAAAACTGATATTTTCCCAGTAAATTTAAATAATTTTTTTTTTTTAAAAACTGACTCTTTTTCATTAAAAAAAAAAAGAGTCAGTTTTTACTTGTTAGCTACCTTTTTAATTAATTGAAAAAATTATAATTAAATACATAAATATTTTTACCCTTTGCTCTAGAGTTACTCTCAAATAATTTTAAGTTATCAATGAAACCGCATCTTCCTTTTTCCTATTTTTAATAATGACACTATTAAAGATTCAACATATATTCGCAGCTTTTTGCCTTACTTGACCAATGGATATAAGTTAAAAATTTTGGACCGAGAGAGCCTTCAAATCATCAATATATATTAAAGGGGGAATCACGCATAGATCCCAAGGATCAAAGAAAATAACAGTAAGGTCGCTGTAAAAAGAAATAACAACTCGTTAACCATGTTTTACAACATGTTGAGTTGTAAAACACGCTTAACGAGTTGTTATTTCTTTTCATAGGGACCTTGGTGTTATTTTCTTTGGTCCTTAGCACCTCACAGTCATGAAAAGATGAGAGCATTCAGATGGACGAGTGTTATGAAATCACATCAGTATCACATCAGTATATTAAAGGATGAGAGCATTCAGATGGTCGAGTGCTATGGAATCACATCAGTATATTAAAGGACGAAAATTGTGACTTTGGTTCAGGGTCAGGGCACAACGAAAGTAAGAGTCAAAGGTGTGTTTGGCTTGAGGGGAGGGGAGGGGAGGGGAGGGGATGGGGGTAAATTACCTTTTTGAGCAGGAGGAATCCAAAATTTACCCTCTCACCTCCCTTTAATAAGAGGGTAAATTTTGGGTTCCTCCTGCCCCCAAAGTTAATTTACCACCCTCTTTTCTCCTCCCCTCTCAAACCAAATACACCCTAAAAGGGGAGAAAAGAGGAATTCGAGGGGGCGTCAGGCCAATTGATGTGGGAGAGAAAAGAATACCCAACCGGGGATCATAAGTTAAAATAAAAGTAGATAGGTCAAATCGGATGTGATGATGTTGGGTTAATAGGAGTAAATATATAAAAGAGTTGGGCATCATTAGGTTTCGGGATTCTGAAGCGATGAGGCCAATTAAGTGAGTGACTCTGCTTTTTCCCTTCCCATGCGTGAATGTGCTCAAACAAAGGAATAGTTGTAGTAGTTTGTAGTAATTAGTGTGTGTCACACCCTTACTTATTTTGACTTGTAGCGAAATATTAATGCGTGGTTCAGTGGGTAACACATGAATAACATAAATATACTGATAATATATGCGGGATTACAGAACTTTCCCTTAAGAGTTTGTACATTATAATTACAATTAAAGTAGCCGCACAAGGCTACTAGGATGTCTAAACCTGTCCCAGTGAAATGGAGACATCTTTCCCTCTTCATTTCACCACTGCAATCCTCTCTCGTGTAGTTCTCTTCTCTGATCTCTGCGTACCTTCTGTATTCACCTGTCTAAATTGTTGGTAGGGGATGGTGAGATTCGAGAGAATCTCAAAAGTAAATAGTACCAATATGCATGTAGAATAAGTGCTTAATACATGACATGCTTGCATTACATAAACTCAAGCTAACACAATGACATATCTGTGTGTTCAATGTTTAAAACAACATACTTATGGCCACAGCATAATTAGAAATAGAGCTTCAATCATTCATATATGTTTCACATGATCAAGGAAAGTAATAACATGCATTAATATACCAGCACAAATATGAAATACACGCAGGAGAGAAAAGTTCCCTACCTTAAGCCTTTTTCTCCTCGAAACGTATGCCTCAATTTGCGTGCCAAACCCTTGAGCTCTCTACTCGGTCCTAAAATGGTAAATGTACAATTTAGACATTTCCAATATGTTCTTAGTGGTTGTATGAGTTTATTATGAAAATTTACTAAAAGGGGCTCGACCAGGCCTTGCCCTGCCATACTCGATCCGACCGTACTTTTCCTGAAATTTTAACCTGGGCTATTATGACTTATTTTCACCCAATGAATCCATTTCCAAACTTGGAATTATCAAATTCACTATCAAAAGACCAGAATGCCCTTGACAGCCCCTATTTCAGGGTTTCAGGGGCGTTTCCATAATTATGCCTTTTCAGGCTTTTCTGAAAAAGTGATCAACTGTAACCCATCTAATTTTCCCTCATGAACTTAATGGAATCATCAAAACATCAAAAATCCAACCCTAACCCCTCCAAACAGTAGTGGTTGAAACCTGAAATTCTTAGGAGAAAATTGGCGTTTTTGAGTTTTAACTCTGCAGACTTGCTCCTTTCTACTCCTAATCACTTCATTAATTATTTAATTACGTTATAACTACCATTTAGGCTCAATTTGGGTAGAATAACGTTTAGGACACAACTTTTCCAAATTTACAAACAGAGCAAATCCAGCGGAATTTCATCGATTAAATTACTCACAGCAGCCATAACAATTAATATTTGAAGTTTAAGAGGTTACCTCTTTTTCCTTCTGGCTTTTCCTCTTGACCAAAATCCCTAGCTCCCAAAACACCAAAATCCTTGCTTCAAATACCTTAAATCACATAGAGAAGAAGCTGAGGAGAAGGTTTACACATGTTAGGAGCTAAATCGTTGGAGGAATCAACTTACGTTGTGAGTAGAATTCTCTTAAGTTTTCTCTCTCTTTTTTCTGCATAAGGCGTCATTTTGGAGGAGGAAGATTATGGGAAATTTTTTTTATAATATTTCATAATTATCCCATAATTTATTTTCCCATTTTCGGATTTTTTACAAATTCTAGCAGCTTTTCTGCCCAAACTTTGAAAAATTATAACTAAATTTGTAGACATTGTATCAGAGTAATTCAAAAAAGCTATAGAACCCTTATTGAGTATAGTCTCAAGGAAAAATATAGAATTTTGCCAATTGGAAGCACAAAATCCCCAGAATTTAAGTTTTTGAATGTTATTCCAGAAAATCAACAGTTTTTCTTGACTAATTTCAAAAATTCATAACTCTTTGTATATAGCTCTAATTGATTCATATAACTATCAAATTAAAGATTATGATGTCTACTTTCATTCTGAAAAATTTCATAAATTTTTGTCATCATTTTATCATCCAAAACCATATGATAAACTCACTGTCTCACAGGCGATTTCACTAACAACATAATCACGTCCCCAAAATTCACCTTTCCATTCTATTAAATACCTCAAATACTTATAAGGTATATTGAGGAATAAAATTTGTGGTGTTATAGTGTGTGTCAGAAGGTACATAGGTCTGGGATGTGATAACTCATTGAGATTTGAAAACTCCAAGTCCGGGCATTGAAGTGGAACAGCAAAAAAATTTCAAGTTGTACAAATATATTGCCAATTTTAATCGAAAATCACTCATAATTTCTCCCCCCCTCTCACACATCTCTACCTCATGGCTCACTGTTTTTTTCACTCTCCTTCCTGCTTTAATCTTCCCTACTTTTTCATTAGTCATCACCGTCCAGTTTTTTCTCCTCATCCTCCCTTCCACAACTTTGTTTTAATAATATTGGGGTTGAAGAATTTTAAACCCCTACCAGATGTGGCTTTTTACAGGAAAATAATGAGTTGAATCCTCCCAAAACCAAATCCTTTAAATTTGAAAAAGCCATATTTGAAGTGAACAAATATGGAGAAAATAGTGATTTTAGATTCTTTGCTTTTACTATGCACACTGCAAAGCATGCGTGTATTTTATTTTCTAATTATTTACACAAAAAATTTCAAAAAATTATCACGGCTTCCCAACAATATTAAAATATGAGTTTTGAAGTTTTGATATATCAAAAAGAAACATGATATACCAAAAAATTTTACCTTATAAAACTAAACAGAGAGACTATTATAGTACCATCCAAGAGCCTAAAATATTTTTTCAACGCCACTCAACATCCTAAAATGATTTCTGGACCATTTAGCACCTTAATATATTTTTTCCATACAACCCAATATTTAACTCCTAGCACACAAAAGAATATTTAGGACACTAGATGTATTTAAACATGTTTAATGAACTACAAAATACTTTAAGATATTAAATACATTGAGGGGAAACATGCTTCAAAGTATTAAATGAGCTTAACCCTTTCTTTTTTCATTTATAAAATTTTATTTACAAGCCACACATGATCATGTCGGCTAAGTGATTTGGCTTCTCTGGTGCCATTCCTCTCCTCTACCCTCTTTTTGTGCGTTAGATTTAATTCTAGTATTTAATAAAAAGAATCATATTCATATCAAGTTTTTCATAACTATTATGTCAAGTTTTATATTCATATAGGCACTAATGGAAAAAAGACTTTTTAGACCGGTTAAAAAAGACGTTTTAGACCGATTATAAATTAGATCTTGTTAGAGCCAGTCTAAAAAGTCTGTTACTTTTTAGATCGGTTGTTAGAATAAGTCTAAAAAATACTTTTTAGACCGGTTGTGCCCTAAAAAGAATGGTTTTTAAGACCGGTTGTGACCACTTAAAAGAAATATATAAACCCACTAAAAAGAAATATAACAGTCACCTGCTATATATATATATAAACTTGACTCGAATATTTTCTTTATAAAAAAATGTCTTTGTAATTTTACTTAAAATTGCATAAATAATTTCTTCAAACTACTAAAATTTGATTTGAATAAGGGCTATTATTATTATTATTATTATTATTATTATTATTATTATTATTATTATTATTATTATTATTATTATTATTATTATTATTATTATATAAATAAACTCATAATCTCCCGGAACATCTTTTATATCACAAGGGTATAACCTATAAGATGCAAACTTCAAATCGGACCATTGATGCTTGAATAGCCTGGGTTCAAACACACGAGCAAGTCTCACTTGCTTTTAGCATAACGGGGTTTAGGCTAATAAAACAAGGTAATTAAAAACAATTCGTAAGTTATTAGTTAAAAGACAAATTTAAGTAAAATTAGAAAAATAGGAGTAAATTAGAAAAATATTAACAACTAAAAAATTATATCTTATAATTAGTACAAGCTGTGCAGCTTCTCTTATTTTTGCTATTCATATGAACAATACTGGCTCTATAAACGGTGCTGCTTGTCCACATGGCCCCATGCTTACTCTTTTTCTGTAAGATGATTTCAAATTTTAAAATTCCCATCCATTTGAAATTCCTATTCCCTCTCTTTCTTTTCATCTCAATAATATCCAATAGGACTTTTCCTTCTTTATTTATTACTAGGAGAGAGGAGCTCCTTTTATATACTAGGAGAGAGGAGGAAAGAAATAAGAGACACAAATTTCCTTGAGAATGCTCTTGCAAAATGAATGGGACACGAAACGGGGGAAGGACAAGTTTTCACTAAAAAGGTGGATCCACACTATATGGTGATGTGCCCCGATCCTATTTATAAATCCTTTTTAACTAAATTTCACATGCCGAGAAAATATAGCTAACTCAATAATTATAGAGTAAATTTCCAACTTTGCTCTCATTTATGAATAGATATTTTTTCTTAATTATTTTCCCTCTCTCAATCTTCAATAGGGCAAAATTATCATAATCTCATTTACTACCTTAAAATTGGACTTATAAATAAGACCAAATTTTTTTAATCAAAAATATTTATAAATAGGATTTATAAATATGGAATATAAAGGGCTGGGTGGCTTACAACTTTGAAAGAAGGGTTTGACTAATGAAGGCCTTCTCTTGTGTAACGCCCATGTGCTACCGTAGTGGGTTCAATTATTGGTGTCCTCTTCCGCCACTGCTCTGGATAACGTGTCTTAACCACATTTTACCGACAAGATAGGGGTGGGGGGCCTTGTACAAAGGATGAGAAAGCAAAATAAAAAATTAAAGAAAGCACTCTCAAGTTAAGAGGCCATCTGTATTACTCCCAAATAGTCTGTACATCTGATGTGAGGGAGATTAGTTGAGCAAAGAGAGAAAGGATAGAGGAGAGAGATTAAAGGTTATAAAGAGAAAAGAGGGAGAGTAAAAATTGAGGTACTAAGGTATTTAGAAACTGGTATTTTATTTTTTTAATAAAATATTATATATTATATTATTTAAATTTTTAAATCTGAAGTCCAATCCGAGTCTGAAGGAAAAATACAGCAAATTGAAAATTTGTCTGACATATTAGCTAGTGTCTTGTCATGTTGCTCTCACTTTTCACTGCCATCCTCCTTCTTCTTTAACGTAAATTGCATTTAAGAATCCAAATCTACCATCAAGCTCGTCTATCTTTTATTTATCTTTCCTTTTTCCTATTAAACAATACATTTTGAGCAGGATGATGATTCAACATTTGCTGATTTTATTGAATTTTTTTTTTGTATTTGATGATGTTTAGTTATATATTTTTAATAACTATTTTTTGATGAAGCATTGCCCAGAGGTCCATGATTCTTGTCCAACTTTGTCCACCATTGCCCGTACTTGCCACGCCCTCATCCAACAATAGAGAAGCAGTTTTTTGCAAAATAAAACATGATCTGATGAACATTTTCTTCTCTCCACATGCTTTCTTTTGAAACAGCCCATAATTACCTTAATTGAATTGCCCATGAGATTTGTAATTATTTGCTGAAACCTTCCTGGATCACCCACTTGCTGTTCAGGAACCTTATCTGAGATGTACATTGCCAACTGTACCCCCAAAAAATAAACCAAGAAGAGCCAATTATAATTACACGGTTCACATTGTAATTTTATCCAAGCATGCAAGAAATTAAGACCAAGCTTAAAAGCACATTCCGAAGAATAACACACTACTTTACTTAACAAAGTCCACTTTTAGAACCAAACTAAAATTGTTTCAAATAACTTGAATTTGAAGGGCGTGAAATCAAACTCAATATAACGTAAATGGGACCATCATTAATATATCAAGAGATAAATATTTTAGCATTCAGTATCTTCATGTCATGGAAGTGAATGCAATCATGTATATGCGCTCATCAGCTAGATGCTCGGTATCTTCATTCAGCCTCTTAGCATTCATTGAAATTCTCCTAGAAACAACCTGATTTATTTGACCCAACATTATTTGCAATGAAAAATTAAACAAGACTATTTGCAATCGATACTCACTATTGAAAGTTCAATCCAAACAAACAAGAATACTAATCCTAAGGTACAATAGTTTGTTGCTAAAAGTTGGTAATATCCATTGTCTCACCCCATATACAAAAACACAAGTCTATCTGTTAATAAAGAATTCAGCAAAACAAGTGATAAGCTAAAATTGAGAATGGGTGTTTCAGGCTTACCTCAAACACAACAAAACCACAATAAATCTCAAACAAGTGATAAGCTTTTCAAATGATTATACTGAAAAACCCAAAAAATAAATATAAGATTTAGAAAAGTGATAGCTTTACTAGATAACTTCAAATAATTACAATGAGCTCATAAGATTTATGCTCTTGTGATTTAGTGTTTGGCTTTTGCGTTACCGATGTCAAAGAAGAACAGAGTTTGAGCGAAGAAGACGGAATGTGTTTGCAGTTTGAACAAGTGGGGCTGATACTGAAGTTAGTGGGAAAACGTTTTAATGAAGTATTTAAAAAAAAAAAAAGGCTATCGTAGCCCTTGTTCCACTCCCCGCTTCTTCGTTTTTCCTCTGATACAATGCTTTATTTGTCTTGTCAATCTTTTCCCTCTACCTTCACTAATATTTTACTCTCATTTGTCTTGTCAATCCATTCTCTTTTCTCCCATGCTTCACTAATATTTTACTCTCATTTATCATGTCAATCCATCCTCTTTTTTTCCGTGCTTACTATGTATGTTGGTACAATCCATCATCTTTTCTGCCTACTCCCTTCAATCTTTACTGTGAGTCTCATCTTCTCGCACAACTTTTTCTTGATTTACGGTCCCGTAGGTGTCTGTGCGCCCATAGCCCATAGGTGTGCCTAAATCCTCCATACCTCCACCTCTTTTTTTTTTTTTGGCAATCATATCTCCACCTTGTAATATATATATTGAATATTTTCTTTAAATTTTCTCAAGTTACTCCTCCCTTCTTTTAACCTATACTGGTGAACTGGAATTTTTTTATATTATTTAATTTATTTTCTGTATTGGTTTTCTCTTCAGCTGGAAGCCTTCAATCTTCATTTTTTTGGTGTTTCTCTTCCCTTTACTTTTTTTCATGTAAAAGCTTTTGTATCTATTTCCTTATAATTTGATGTATCAAGTCTTTCCTTCCTTCGCCCTTTTTGTTATTATCAATAAATATTAATAGGAATAAATTAAAAAAATTAATAAATAAAAAAAATTATATCTTAAAACTAGAATTAAAAATAAAAGGGAGTAACATGTAGGACATGTAAAATTCCCAGTTACCCGATCATACAATTTTATGCGATTTAGTTTTTTTTTTATTAGCACCTGAAGGTACGGACGCGGGATCGAACCGGGAGAGGAGGCACATAGGCCTCACTCCTATCTCAACTACGCCAAGATGCACTGGAGTGATTTAGTATTTAGACTTTGAATATATACACCCAATCCCAATAACTAACTATTTCATGGCTTAGTCAAAACTCTACACAGGGAGAGGCTAGTTTAAATGCTTGGGAATTGGGGAGTACATCCATTATGCCGCATCTAACATCCCTTGTATAAGAGTTTAGCTGGAGCGATATGGTGTCGTTTATTTCATACTAATATCCTAAAATTCGGACGGGACGTCAAGTCAGCGAGTTGTAGTTTAAACGATCAGATTGGTTGGGTTGTCTGGTCAGGCCGTTGTCACAATAATTAAATAAAAGATAATATTATATACACTTATAACTATATACACTTAAAAGATAATTTAATAAATTCACTTGATAAATTAATAATATAATACCATATCTCAAGAGTCACAACACACAAGTATCATTCAGCTTAGTTTGAATTGGTTAAAAATTAAGTAGGAAGTAAAATTACGAGGAAAAAATTTTCAAAATTATAAATTTTTCTCATATTTTATTATATTATTCTTTTCTCATATATCAGTAGTAATCTTTTTCTTTAATGTCAGAAGTAGTAATCTGTTGATGGCCCAAAAAAAAATCAAAGGAGTCATCTGTTTTAAACCATATTTTTTATTTAACTCTATTATTTTATTATAAACAAAAATTAAGTCCCCCACCCATGTGAATGACGTGACCTTTAAAAAAGGCTAGGAAAGATAACATCAAAGCTCCATCATGAAAACCGTGAGGCACAATTTTCCATTATTCAGACTTTTTGCAGTTTTCTTTTGACTTTCTGCGCTCAAACATGGAAGGAGCAGGAGCAGTAATTATGTGTGTGTCAGAAGGTGTAATAGGGCTGAAATGAAACAAAAGAGGAGAATACGTTTAGGGAGTTGGGGCAAACTTAGGATGTGTTTAGTTTGAGAGGAGGATAGGAGGGGAGGGCTAAATTATCATTTTAGGTTAAAGTATTTAAATTTTAAATAGGAATCTAAAATTTAAAAATAATGAGAGGATAAATTTTGAACTGTAATCTAAAATTTAAAAAGATAAGAAGATAAATTTTAAGTTTTTTTTTTAATGTAAAATTTTAATTTACCTATCTTATTGTTTCCTCCTCATGACCCCTAATTAATTTTGGACATGAATACACCACCCAACCTGACCTTCCATCACTGGCAAGGAATTAAAAAAAGACCTGACCTTCCATCACTTTCATCAATACACGCCACGTGAACCTCCACTCCATTCGTCCTCTCCTAATGTAATACATTGTTCTTTATTCCCAACAAATGTAGAAGCCTTCCTTCGTCAACATTTGGTTTTTTTGGCTCCCCAATATTTAGTTCCCACTTGTTTGAACACTACAACATTTGATTGAACATTACAACATTTGAGCGAACACTTTTGTTTAGAATAGCCGGAGCATACAAGAAGTTAAATATTAAACTGTAAAGAAATCAAACTTTGTGAAAAACATTTTCTATCAAATAACTAAAATGAATAAGGAAAGTGCACAAATAATATTTAAATTACCATGACCTCTAAAAAGTGTAAAGAAATCAAACTTTGTGAAAAACATTCTCCAAAACAAGGCCTCCTGATGGTTGTGGTGTATGTAGCCAAAAGAACAAGAAGCAATAGAGGAGTGAAAAAAAAATAGGTCAATCTATTTAGTGTTTTACAAAACTAGATATCTCAATCCTATTTAATTTATTTTCTTAAAAGAGAAGTATTGTATCATATTATTTGTATATAGATGTATGAGTAATGAAAAAAAGAACATTCCTTTATCTTGATATTTCATCCATTTTTATTTGTATTTTCAGATGAGTTCAGGACACAACAAATCTAATATTGAGCCATCAAACGCAGGCAATATGTTTAGTGTGTGTTTGGATATAAAAACAAAAAAAAAATGCTTTTAGCACAAAACCATGAATTTATGCTAAAACACCCAAACACAAAAAAAAAAAAAAAAAAAAGATAATATATTTGTACAACTAAAAAAAACCGAGAGGGAAAAAACAGTGGGACCATGGGTTGAGATGTGTGAGAGGAGAAAGAAATTGAGAGTTATTTTCAATTAAAATGTCCACTAATTACATATCAAGCTCTTGAAGATTCACATCAGGAGCAAGGAAATAATTCTCTTTCATCTTGTTAAATATGAATTTGGAGAATCTCCAAACGAGCACTAAATATGTAATATACAATCTTATGTCTTCATTATTTCATAATAAAATCCATCCATGTGATAAATAAAATGATCATTTTCGCTTTCATGGCTAGGCCGGCCGGTTTTAGTAAATGTCCCAATAAGTCTAAATGGGGTTGGTGTTGCTATCAGTCCCTCTAACTCTAAATATAAGATAGGGTTGACTCTTTTTTGAAGATATTAAGGAAGCTAATTAAATTACTTTAAAATATTAATATTTATTATTTTTTCTCCAACCTATTTTACCTAACGATAAATTAATACATAATATAATGATACACAACGTATGATATAATTAAATAATTTATTTAATTTACTTAAGAGGGTGCTTCTGAAAAATTACCTTTATAGTGGTGAATGTCAAAAAAAAAAAATTAGTTAAAAATCTTGAGTGCTATTGAATACATATTTAGGGTGTTATATAAAGTAAATAAGTGATATTAGTCATGACCACTCGAGGGTATATTTGGAAATTGGTAGGGGAAGAAACATTAAAACATTGACTAAAACACCAGGAAAAAAAGATGTTACTTTCTTTGATCCTAAATACTCCCTCCGGTCCTAAATATAGGACATATTTTGTAGTGCAATTTAGGACCGGAGAGCTTGATATGTCCTATATTTAGGACCGGAGATAGTATAAAATAAAGTTGATTTTTTTGGACAGATTAAGGAAGCTAATTAATTACTTTAAAGAGGAGAGTGAAGGAAGAAATTAAGGAAGATAAATGGAGTGTTTTAAAAAATACATATCATTTTAACTAAATTAATTAATTTTGCTTTATCAAATCAAATTAGACAATTATGTCTTATATTAAGAATTAAAGGAAGTATTATGAATATTCACATGTTATCATTACATAGTTTTCCAATCAAATAATAATAATAATTTTTTGAATAAAAACAATTATATTAGAAATTAAAATAAAAGATAAAATGTTCTACATAGAAGTTTAATACGAGTGTAAATGGGACAAAACATGGTTTAAAAAACTCTAAATAGGAGCAAATGTCAGAAAAAATGTCATGTTATGATGCACTAGTGAAACTTGGAACCAATACTCAAACTTTATTTCCATTTTTGTTTTGTCTTTCTTTCTTTTTTAAGGATGACAATTTGTTGTATTCCTTTTTTTTCTACTTCTCTAAATTTTATCACTTTCTTTTCGTTATGGTTCTTAGTTTCTAAAGATAATGGGTTCTTATAAATTCAAAACATATATGAACATTACAATTTGCTTCCCATATTCCATACACCGGCACCACATATAGAAAAACATGTCTAACCCAGTTATGAAAATAAATTAAATTAAAATACACAAAAAAATAAAAATACTTTTTATTCGACATCAAAATACAGATACGATATACACTTAGTGAACAACCCTAAAAATGGATACCAAAACCAAATCCACTCAACCAGCACATGCTTAGACACACAAATATTATCCATTGCAGGAGAGACCAAAATAAATAAATAAATTAGAAAAAAGAAGAAAAAAAAGGTTCAAAAGCTTGCTTACTCTCATACTGTGACTTTCGGCAATATCAAGCTCCCTTATCGTGTACCATAAATGGTGAAAAACACGTTCGCTAGCCTCATACTCAACAACAAACATAATGCAGTATGTTACAAAGCTCAAGGACCATACAATACAACTCTTTACAGCAGGTAGAGAAAAGTCATTTCAACTACCAAGTTCTAAAACACGAGAAGACACAAAACGTGGCAGCAACACAGGAAAATTGATACTCTCTTCAATGATTTGTCTGCCTGCGTCTCTTGCCTTTTCAATCTGGGGGTGTTAGCTTCCACCACATGATAAGAATTCCGATACGCGTATATATTTTCCGGGTCACCAAACACTCTAGCATACACCATCTCCCCAAACATCCCACGCAGAGGATGATGAAAACCGGGCATCAAGTTAGCACCAAGATTAACCATCTGTTGTGGTGATGAAGCATTCTCATGGTATAGAGAAGAAGCAACAAAATGCGGATTCTGATTAGGGTTACAAGGAGGATTAGATAATGATAATGATAATGAAGCTTCAACACTTGCAGCAGGTGGTCTTGGTGGTATAAAAATGTCCGGATCCAATGACTTCTCATCGTGGTGCTCACTTTGAGCCAGTGAGGCCTGTCCTCGGCTGTAGAGCGGGATGATTGTGGTAGGATATACATTGAGGGTGCTCATCAGATGTCAAGGAATCAGTTTGGAGATGAAGCCACTTGTAGATGCAGGGCCAGTAGTAAAGGTGGCCACAGTGAGTGACTACCGGTTCGCAAGCAAAGTCTAAGCAGATGTTGCAGCTGAAACAACCATCGGCCAAGTTTTCATCCTCGCTAGGGCTGGGTTTCCATTCCTGGGATACGTAGTGCCCATAGGCCATGAATTTGGAACCCTTATTCACAAGTTTGACCTATATAAAACAAGAGATGAAACTAGGTCAATATAAAGAATTGCAATACATAGCAGCATCTGCCAAGAAAAATTTAAGATGAAGAGTAAGGACAATCTATTGCTTCTGAACACTTAAAGCACCAAATGAACTTCTTCAGAGAAAAAAAATAGCAGACAGGTATAGGATAAGGGAGAGGGGAAAGGAAGAAAATTTGGATAGAAGAGACAAGCATTTATGTATTTTATTTCATCAGTAAGCTATAAAGGAAAATAAAACCATGCTTAAAAACAATAAGAAAGATTCACAACCTATATATCATTGACTATACTACAAATAGTTTTTTCCCCATCTTTCATCAGCCCCTTAGCTTGGAGAAGCACCAGAAAAGGGCAACTTAAAGCAGTCAAGTAGTAATGGAAAAATGATGACACGTAGCAAATTTGGGACTCTCAAACAATGCATTCGGTATACTTGAACTTTGCCAGGTCAGTTATCAGATATATTTCATAAAGGTAAAGTGCTGTGTGGTGGAATAGAATATAAATTTCATGAGATACAAGAGAGTTTTTCTTCCTCTTACATATATGTTCCTTGTGCATAGGTTCCTCAAACTCTATAGTTTCTCCTTATTTTACCATTTGACAGCTCAAATTCCATTACACCAGTGTCCAGAGGAAAGAGAAGGTCAAGAGAAGAAGAATTAATCACTTCAATAATGAGGACGTTGACTGTCACTATGAGATTATGTTTCATACTTGGGTAAATATAACTTTTGGTCCCTCAAGTTTGGGCTGATTTTGGTTTTGGTCCCTGAAGTTTAAAATTGATGGTTTAAGTCCCTCAAGTTTAGAACGTTTATAAACATTAGTCCTTTAGGTTTCAAAAGGGGGTAAATATAACTTTTGGTCCTTCAAGTTTGGACCGATTTTGGTTTTGGTCCTTAAAATTCAAAATCGGTGGTTTAGGTCCTTGAAGTTTATAAACGTTAGTCCTTCAAGTTTCAAAAGAACTTGTTGGGCTGTCTAATGGCGTTAAACCTAGGTGGCACTAACGGCGTTGATGTATCCTATGTGTAGTGCTTGTTAGGACATCTAATGTGGCAAAATTATATAATATTGGTCTGAATTTTAAAAAAAATAAATAAGAAAAGCCAACAAAACACACGCACGCACGCTTCAGCCCAAAAAGGAAAACGAGGATTTGCACAATGACATAAATCAATTTGCCTATGTCGTAAATCGATTTATCATTGTTGTCACAATGACATAAATTGATTTGCCTATATCGGAAATTGATTTACCACTTCTTTAAGTGATAAACCTTGTAATGGACATAAAACAGAGACAAATGATAAAACAAAGACAATGACATAAATCGATTTATCATTGTTATCGCAATAACATAAATCGATTTTCCTATATCGTAAATCGATTTATCATTGTTGTCACAATGACATAAATTGATTTGCCTATATCGTAAATTGATTAACCATTTCTTTAAGTGATAAATCTTGTAATGGACATAAAATAGAGACAAGTGATAAAACAGAGACAATGATATAAATCGATTTAAAGTATGATATAAATTGACTTATCATTGTTGTCGCAATGACAAAAATCGATTTATGTCATTGTCTCTGTTTTATCACTTGGCTCTATTTTATGTCCGTTGTAAGGTTTATCACTTAAAGAAGTGGTAAATCAATTTGCGATATGGGTAAATCAATTTGTGTTATTGTGACAACAATGATAAATCAATTTACGATATAAGTAAATCAATTTGTATCGATTTACGATATAGGCAAATCGATTTATATCGTTGTGCAAATCAATTTATGCCACCGTCATTTTCCTTTTTGGGCTGAAGCGTGCATACGTTTTGTTGGCTTTTCTTATTTATTTTTTTAAATTCAGACCAATATTATATATTAAATTTGCCACAACAGATGTCCTAACAAACATTACACATAGGATAAACTAACGTCGTTAGTGCCATCTAGGACGATTTAACACTGTCAGAGAACCCAGCAAGTCCTTTTGAAACTTGAAGGACTACGTTTATAAACGGTCTAAACTTCATGAACCTACGCCACCGATTTTAAACTTCAAGGACCAAATCCAAAATCAGCCTAAACTTGAAGGACCAAAAGTTATATCTACCCTTCATACTTTAATGGGTCATCGAAAAGATATTGTAGCATCAGCACCAAAAGAAATGGATTTCAATGTCTTGATAATTATAGAAGTGAAATAGAATCAAATAAGATATTCATGATTATAAATAGAGAGTTTAGCACCAATGCGAAAGGACTACATTCATATGTTTTGGGATCACCAAATATTTTGTATTCAGTAATAAGCAAAAGAAGAGTTCATTTCAATTTCATCCCAGTGTTACCAAGATGCTCTTAAATGGAGGGTTTCAAAATTACAATACAGGAAAATATAGACTTGATAACACTGAGTAAGCTTTATGACTAAATATGGCTTCCAGAAGCCGGTTGGCAAATCAAAAAAGAACAAAAGAATAGAGCATTTATATATATCAAGATAATCTTTTATAAGAGGGAGATCCACCTAATCAAGGACTGGTAAGATGCAATGAATGAACCCAATAAGACTTTAATATATAATTTGGATGGCATATTCAACTTGTGTGTCAAGTATTGCAGTAAAAATAAATATTAGTCAGTGCAGTTAAACAACCCAAAATGTCATAGCCCAGTGAAAACTTAAACTTATAACCCTGAGTTCTACAAGAGGACTTAACTTCCATGCATCATAAATCCCACATGTTGATCAAAAACTGTATATGACAAACATAAGCACTGACGGGATTTTTTTTTTCACAGAAATGCTATGGGGGCGTTTGATTTGTGAATCTATTTGGACTTTTTACATCATATTATTATATTTCCCATGTCTGTTATTAGCTGGGAAAAAAAAAACCCTTCTAATATGTTAAAGGGGTTATTTTGCCGTTCATCAGCATTGTAAAACACTTACGAAAGTAATGAAACAAACATAAGTAATTATAATAATAACAAATAAAATATCATTAAATGATTAGAATAAATGCCATCTCTATCAAAGCCTAATCTTTCTCAAGAAGAACTAGTAGTTAAGCATAGAAAGACTATTTGCTTGATCTATATATTCTATATGTCAACAACTTAGTTTGCAGATGAATAATGGGGTCCTCGATTCAGTGTTTTAAATGAGAAATGGTTCCAGAAGAACGACTGAAAAGGAAACAAGAACACAAGATCCCAAAAATTCAGAAGAATCTAGTGAGACCACGAGCACAATTTATCTATCTTTTAATTAAGAGGGGAAAATCAGAAAAGACATCGAAGATCATGAAATGATAACGACCCACCACCGTCCAACCACAGTTTACTCGAGCAAAGGGGATGAACACTATGGGAACAAACAAAGGATAGCAAAAATGAAAATAAAGAGCCATACCCAGAAACGAAGAAGGCCTCACAGATGCTGTATACAGGGAGATCAATCTTGTTCGGAAGCGAAAATGGCGAATAAAATGCGAACGGAGTGGAGCACAGAGAAGAGGAAGACGGTGGGGGATTTTAAAGAAGCAAACCAAGTCAGGACCAATATTGCTTCACCCCACCACCAATTACAATCTCAGTTTAGTGAGTTTACTTTCTCTTCGGTTCGGAAGAAATTAAAACGAACAGCTCATTCTTGATTTTCTTTTTCAATAAAATACTCTGAACATCCTGTTTTTCCTTAATTATACGGTTTAAAAACATACATTTAAGTCAAAACAGTTAATTCAATTAAGAATATTTTTAAAATATTTCAAAAATATATTTTTTTAATTAAATTTTATATAAAAATAAAATTTATTTACTATTTTACCCTTAATACTCGATCCTAGTTTTGCTTGAGAGTTTGTAGACTTCCGAAAGAAAAAACACGAGCCGCAAGAATAACTATGTAGAAGACAACTGCAACATATCATGAAAATAAAAAGGTATAAAACTTATCAAATTTTCATTTAAATCCATTAAACAATTTATATCACATATATTTTATGGTCTTTTATTTCTAATAAAACAAAATACTGTAGATGATATATAAATATATAATTATTCACTGTAAGTGTCACATGAAATAAAGCATTGATCGTGGCTTTTTTTTTAAAAAAAAAACATTGTTCTTTGATTGGGATTATCAGTTCAAGTATATAAAAAACAACAGTTGGTTAATGTAAATATCACAAATGTTGAATATTCAAGCAAGCTTTTAAATAAAAATGTGCTTGATCAAATGTGTTTATAAATGTTTGTGAAAAATTTTTTAAATTATAAATTTAAATTACACATACAATCTTAAACTTATATAGTTTATTATATTTGATAAAAATATATGTCTTTAATATATATTTTAAGTCAAAATTAATTTATAATATCAAAATTAATAAATTTTTTAACGAATTAGAAAGTTAGAAAATCTATTAGAATAAATTTTTTATTGTATAAATTTTTATTAGCCCCTATATATATATGTCTAAATAATTCTAATAGTGAAGAGGGACATTTTGGTCAAAAAAAAAGTTCAAAAGTCAAATTTAACAATCAACTAACGGTTTAGATGAATGGAAATAGAATCTTATATTATAAGGGGGTTTGTGTAATATATATTTTAGTTTTAAGGGAGGTTTATATGGGTTTCCAAAATAGAGGGGATGTATGTATAATTAAGAAAAAACAGAGGGGTGGTTAAAGTATTTTATTCTTTTTTTTTGGTAAAAAAGCTCATTCTTGATTTTAACCAAAGATAAAAAAAAATAAAGAGACTTTCTAAAGGCTAATGCTGATTTCATATCTCATTAGGCAATTTAAAGGTGTTTATTTACCTAAATCGAAATACAAATTTTGTACATCGGTAAATTAAAATTGAAAAAATACTCTTAAGGGTTTCAATTGACATTCCAATGAAACACTAAGAAATCACAGAATAAAAAGAAGGGTTAAGTTGCAAAAATAGTAACAAACTATTTTACTATGTACACCCAACAAAATTAACTATTTTTGGATACAAAACTAGATATTAACAATATTTTTGGGTGCAAACGTATACACAATCAATTTATTCGAGAGCAAATATAGCAACGTTGTTAACCCAAGTTATTTTTTGCACTATGAACCCCGCCAGTCTTATCACTCTATTATTTTAACATATTTTTAGAATGATTAAGGTACAAATTTAGCAATGAACTATTTCTTTATGGGCATCTAACACAATTATTTTCATAAGAGCATTTACAAGACAAATATGAGCATTTATATTAATGATCTTACTTTATTTTTTTCATAAGAATATTTACAAGATAAATAAAGAGATTTACAAGACAAATAAAAGTATTTAAAAGAATCCGGGGGGTTAAAAAATTTTGGTCATTTACATATTTATCTTATAAATGCCCATATTTATCTTTTCACTGACAAAACCTAACTTTTATTTGACCAAATGGGGTGCAGTAAAAAAAATTTCGCTCAGTATATTCTTTTAAATCTCTTTATTTGTCTTGTAAATTCTCTTATGAAAAAAACAAGTAAATGTCCTGATATAAATGCTCATATTTATCTTGTAAATGCTCTTATGAAAAATAATTGTGTTGGTATCCATAGGGAAATAATTCATTGCTAAATTTTCAACTTAATCCTTTTAGAAATATATTAAAATAATAGAGAGTGAGAACACTGGTGGGACTCACAATACAAAAAGTAACAGAAGTTATGTCTCTTTAACGGCGTTGTTATATCTGCTCCTATATAAATTGTTTGCCTATTTTTGCACCTAAAAATAGTTAATTGTGTTGGGTACCTATAAGAAAATAGTTGTTTACTAAATTTGTACCTTAACTATTCTAAAAATATATTAAAATAATAGAGTGAAAAGACTAGTGGGATCAACAATGTAAATAGTAATTGAAGTTAACTTGGTTTAGCAGTATTGCTATATCTGCTCCTAAATAAATTTATTTTATATACTTTTACACTCAAAATTCTTATAGGTACCCAACATAAATTATAATTATTGGATGATTTAATCGCTTAGTCGGTAAACCTCTCGTATGATTTCTCTGCTTTCTGCACTTTTAAAGCTACAAAAATTAGAATTTTGAATTATTTTGATGTGCTGTTGCTGTAAGCTTCATCTTAATTTAATTTTTAATTTGGATTAGTCTTGGAGGATTCTAATTGACACTAAAATATTATTAACTCATTTTTTAAAATGTATTTTAGAGACACTCCGGCAGTAGAAAACCTTAGACGAACTCTGGGTGATGAAACTTGGAGAAGATTTTTGCAGATCTTTAGGCACGTAAAAGGGAATGCTAGAAGTAGTGGGGGGCCGGCACGGTCCCCGCTCCGCCAGCCGCCCCAGCGCCGGCGCCGGCCCCCGCCCCCCCAGCCGCCCCCGCCCCAGCCCCCCCAGCAGCCCCAGCCCCCGCCAGGTGGCCGTTATCGAGGAATTGCTGAAAAAATCAGAGATCTCATGCAGCAAAGGATAAGGTGTCTAATTGCCCATATTTAGCACGAAGACATCTGCTGTATGCTTATCGCAATTTGTACAATATGGAGTTTATAGATGTGGTTCTTGAGACTCCTGATGAACAGTTGCACAATTTTATTGAATACTGTATTCATGATGAAAGGCAACAGTAGAATATGCTTTTAGGAATTTGTACAGTAGAGACTTTATAGATGTGTTTCTTGAAACTCCTGATCAAGACATGCACAATGTTATTTCATTATGTATGTTTTTTTTGCCATCTATTTCATTATGTTTGTTTTTTCTTTAGCCTGTAGACTAGCAGCAATTAGCAACCCAGGTTGACAAAATTATTGAGACAATGAATGTCCCGATAGATAACAAACATAAAAAGATGTTATTCCTCAAGTATAATGATTCAAATTTACCTTGAAATAGCAGCAACAACATCAGGAAACTTTCCAGTGTTATGTTCAGCATTTCTACTGTAAATCTCAACTGATCCATTATCCATATAATGAATCTGCTTCAATAAAGCTATTATTACAGTAATAAATATCAAGAGCAGTATATTCCAGGTGGTAGGTTTGACCAGAAAATATCACCTGAGCACGCTCTCCATCATATTTTTATTCACAAGTAAATTCTACATCCTAGAATTTATTTAGAACTTCAGTAATACCCTTAGCTGCTTTAGACAACATAGGTCCAACCGGAACACCCAGAGTAAAGTTGCACATCTCTGGAAGTTTCCATACACCACCACTAAGCAATGCAGGAATTATTTTGTCATACACAGGAAGAACAGAATACACCTGTTTAACAATCTTTGCAGCCTGACGCAAAATCAAACCACAATATCAATCATTTTTTTATATTTTACATAATACAAAAGAAATTTGATTAAAGGGCAGAAGAACTAAGGAAAAGTGGCAGATATCTTCAACAGGAAGCACTGGCATTCCTACTCAAGACCTATTTCAGTTGGACCCACAAATCATCCTTCCCCTCTCTCAGCTTTCAGACAGAAACCTATTTTAGATGGACTCATAAATCATCCCCCTCCTCAACTTAAACTGCTAGCGGGTACGCCAAAGGTTTTAAACCATATCATAGCATTGCCTTCACCACATACTCAAAAGGAACAGAATGATACATTATAATCTTGCACTCTACATATCATATTTTGCAAACTCAAGGATGTTAAGTTAACTCGTAATGTTAAAAAATAACGTTAACTTAATATTCGCATATAGTCAAGATTTGACAACACCTTGATAAAAATGATAAAAGTGATATAATATCAACTCTAAAGTATATCAAGAGTTAACAATCTTCGAATGTGAAGCAAAATTCAAACATGGTTAGTCAATAAAGAAAATAAACTATAAATAATACATTTCATATGAAGTCATATAAAATCATATTTAAATATAAAAATGTTAAACCCTTGTTTATCCATTTAATTACCACCGTGGTGTAATAATACTCCCCTCCGGTACTAATTATAGGACATATTTATTAGAGAAATTAAGGATAGTAGTTAAATTAGTTAATCATATTTATTTTTCAAAAATACCCTTATTTAAAATTTAAAATGGCATCCAATTACGTGGATTCTCTGTTTTTTCTTGTAATTCTCCTGCCTCACATGACTTCTCCTAGCTATCACACAATCCGGCGTCTTCAATCTCCATCAATAACTTCCGATCTACTCTTATTAAGTTATTATTACGTTTAATTATTATTGAGAAAATATCAATAGGGCGTATTTTGGGAAGAAATTGATAAAAATTAGAATTTTGTCCTATATAGGATTAAGATCAACTCTCAAATATTATCCTATAATTAGCACAGGAGGGAATAGTAATCATCTTGTGTAGAACAATAGCCTGATAATTTAGAGAGAGAAGGAATATTTTTATGTAATTTGAAACCTTGTATAGCAGCTTCACTCTTTGTAACCCCCTTCCCACCTTTGGCCGGGATTTAGTTCTTAAACTCATAATTAAGTTGTAATTAGAGACCATAATGAAATTGGGACTTAATAAGCTACACTTTTGCCCAAAAATCGGATTTTTCAAAACATTTTTCAAAGCTTATTCACAATGGTCTCAAGTTCTCAATACAAAATAACACTGGCCTGAACAGGTGGATTCCATTTACAAATATCAGAGTGCAAATAAATTCCCGACTCGCTCGGGTTCCATTCATTAGATAAGGGATTTACAAAGGCACAAAGCCACAATTCAATACCCTTAACTTGGGGATTACACAAAATCTACAAATACAAGTCCAAAATATACAATGATAACCATATTTCCAAAATATACTCCCGAACAGGAGCTCTAACTACTCTTCGTCGCCCGCTTGCCACTCGATCCTTCAGCCCTGTCTAAAAGGTTTAATTTTGGGAGAGTGAGATTCTAAAGAATCCCCGTAGTAACAAGTCAATCATATAATATAAAACAATAATGCATGTAATCAAATCATCATCCACACAAGCAACTACAACGGCAGTTGCAGCGGCAATGGTTAGTATGACACATGTCATCCCTGACGATTGCTCACGCTGAATTGCTCACGCTGTATTGCATCACAACAGTCAACACAGTATAATTCACCACAGCTGGGATCCATATAAAGCATATCATATTCGTAAGCCACATAGGCAAGATACACACACACAGCCCACGGCTGGTTTTTACATACGCCGCCCTCACGGGTCGGATTCACAAAGATCCATGTCGATTACGACGGCAGTCCAACGGCCGACTAGAGATGACCACTGTCACTCCCTATACGGCTCACGCTGACCTGCTCGCGCCGTAGTGGACCATGGCACACATTTCACAAGTTCAATGATAAGATATGCATACCAAAACATCATACAAGATATGAGAGAAAAGTCACTACCTGAGTTCTTCCGGACGTGTCCTAGCGCCGGTCTCTCCCGAGGAAGGCAAATATCAAATCCTATTTTCACAATTAGGGACGAAGAGTTATTCTCTATTCCAAGACTTAATTCACTTCATAATACTTAATTGGTTATCATTATTGCTCTTTTAGAGTCACTAAATACTCCTAACAACACTCCTAAAGGGTAGGAAGAACTATCCCAAAGATCCCTTTTTGGAAGCACAAAACTGAGATTTTACACTGAATCACTCGAGCACAGATGACCGTGCTCGAGCACAGATTGTACGGACACTCGAGCACAAACGGCTTCACTCGAGTGATGGTACGGACATCACTCGGGCACCAGAGAGAGTGAGAGCAGAACGCACTTGCCCGAGAGCACAACACCTTTCAAGGAAACAAATCACTCAAGCACAAAATCCTCACTCGAGCACAGGTACGGAATTCACCTCAAGCACAAGAGGAAGTGAGACAGAAAGCACACACCCGAGAGCACAACGAAACTCTCCAAGCACAAGATCACTCGAGCACAGCCATATGTGCTCGAGCACACACCTCCCACCCGCGAGTGAGAAGGCACACTCGTGCAACTTTCCCGCGAGCATCAACCCGAAAGCACAACTCTCACCTGAAGCACCAGCTCACTCGAGCAGACACCCAGTGCTCGAGTGAGAAGGCAATGCTCGCGAGTGTCAGAGCACACTCGTGGCAATCAGCCCGCGAGTGAAGACCAGAAAGCAACCCTTTATTCTGGACTCACACCATCACTCGAGCAGCCCCCAGGCTTACTCGAGCACGTTCTTCCCTCACTCGAGCACAAAGCGATGTGCTCGAGCATTGCTCATAAAAACCCAGACAAACTCGAAGCATCAAAAGGGAAAAATCACTCAGCACTCGAGCAGAGTTCATCCCTGCTCGGGTGATCTTCAACCCTCACTCGAGCAGACCCCTTCTGCTCGGGTGATGTTCATACTTCACTCGAGCACACCCCAGTCTGCTCGAGTGAGTACCTCAGATAGCAGAAAACGCAGAAAACAGAGGCACTCTCCTCAACCTTTGCCCAATTGATTCCTATGGCCATAAAACTTAACCCAAAGCCATTCCCACACAAAATCACCCAATAAATTCAATGGAATACTCAGAATCATCAAAATCCTACTCCATTATCATGCTTTGGGTTTTGGGCAACAATTTCATCAAAATTCCCATTTCATCCTATCATCATATTTCAATCTCTAATCTATCTATCTAACATAAACTCATTCCAAAATGCCATTCTCATGCCATAAACATACCAAATGAACAGTGGCACTCATGCTCATGATTAGGCCAAATTTCCCAGAATTTATAAACTATTCCAAATAGCATGAAACTTAGATAGATAGGTTAGTTTTACTCACCTTATCAACTTCTCCAAAGGGAGTTCTTGATCCACCAACACTCAGATTTTCGTGTGGCACCAAACAACACCAAATGGCCCAACTATACACCCCAAAATGAAGCCCATGATTCAAGGATCAACATTTATGAATGGTGTTTGAGCAAAGAAGATCATTTACTTACCCAAAATCACAAGTTCTCCTTTCTCTTTCTTGCCTAAAACTTCCGCCGGAAATGGAGGAAGAGAGGAGAGAGAAACGAGAGAGAGAAATGGAGGGATGGGGTGAAAGAGGAAAAGCAATCTTTTGTCCTCTTGTGGCCTTCATCCAACAACTCTCACAATGCCACTTGTCAGCATCTCCTTCATTCCCACAATGAGCTCACACAAGCTAAATACACTGGATTCCGACCCACGGTCAAGGAATCACCACCCTTGATCTTAAATACCACACATATACACTAATATTTCCAATTTCCACTAATTATAACATTAATTAACATAGCCATAAATCACATAATATTCCCAATTAATTCATAATTATCATTAATAATCATGATTATCCCTAAATCAAAAATTGGGATATTACACTCTTCACAATGACGGTTGGTTTATGAACGCCCAATGTTATGGAACTTGCTCTGGAAGAGCTACTAAAATTAATAAGAATGAACGGCTTTGGGGGAAACCCGCCATCAATTTTCCTCATGTTATTGATACACTGAGATGAAATATCAGATTCTTTATCCCAGACTTCATGTTCAACTAGGATCATATTAATAACTATATGTAACATCCAAATTTTATTTACCAGTAATTATTTAAATAATTTAATAAAATGGTGAATATTTATGAATTTTAAATATAATAATAAAAGTAATAGAGGAAAAATTGGAGGGAGGGGGAATAAGCAATGTTTTTAAGACCGGACGGGACGGTCCCGCCGGTTCAGCCGTCGACCGGAGTAGGCCCCGACTCAGTTTCTGGTTAAGAGCTGTTTTGTGTGTCGAGCCACACAAATTGTCTGGTTCAATAGACAATTAAAACCCAGATTATCCACTCTACCTAAAAGCTGAGTGATTTAGAGAACGATGTCGTTATATAAGATGACAAGGGGAGTGGGTCAAGGTGTGAAAAGTTTTGTGATCCCTCTCTTGTCCTGAAGATTCGTTTGTACTACCTGCATTTATTTCTGCATCTTCACTTTTTGCTTTTCTGATTTCCTTTCCTTTTCTATCATGTATTTCAGCTAATTTTGTCATTTGTATCATACATGACTGGAATATAATATTTGCGATTGGCAGACCTCATTTAATATCTGTTATATTCACTTTTTAGTATTATCACATTTTCCTCTGACTTTCTCATGGATCTGAATCTTAATTTACTTGCTCTATGATGATGCTGGATTTTGTTTTGCTCTCCGTTCTGTAGTGACAATGTTGAGTTTATATTGTTGAACCTTTAATTTGGATTATTGTAGTTGATTATAGATTAGGAGATGATGATTTCAATCTTTAATTCCTTTAATGTTGTGTTTGTTGATTCAATTGTGCAATGGGCTTAGAAAGCAGGGATGCAACAAAAAATCAAAAATATTACGAGTAGATTTCATTTTGTTACGGGGTAAAGTTTTTACACTTTGCAGAATCTTGCTCGGGCAAATGATGAGTAAGTCCTGAACACATGCCAGGACCAGTATTGGACATGCCAGGACTTACCCGGATCCTTTCCAAGGCTGCCAAATCTTGCCACCACCTTGCCCAAGCCTGCTAAGACTTGCCCGACCCCGAACAAGGTTGCCAACCCATGCTACTAAAAATCCAACTATTGCAAATCCTTGCCCGGACCCCCTAAAAAGTTGCATTGGGCTTAGAAAGGGGAGATCCAAGAAAAAAAAATCGAAAATCCCTAAAAAGTTGCATTGGGCTTAGAAAGGGGAGATCCAAGAAAAAAAATCAAAAAATGTAATGAGTAGATTTCATTTTGGTACGGGGTGAGGTTTTTGCACTGCGCAGAACCTTGCCTGGGCAAGTCCTGAACCTGCCATGACCAACCTTGTGTTAGAATCGGTAGGCACAACGGAAGAATTTTAAAAAAAATTTCACCGATCCTAATCGAGGATCTATTAACGGCATTTAAACCAAATTGGAAGGATTCATACCTTTTGATGATTCAGAGTTTTCACGATCTCTAGGAGCCAACACGTCAGGTCTGCTCCCTCTACCGGTATCCATATGAATGCTCTCCAACCGAGACTGCGTGCTAGCGCCTCTAATGTCTCCTAGGGTTTCACTTGCGGCTCTCAATTCTCATGTGCGTATCAATATATCTGCTCTATCAAGTTTATAACCTATAAGGGCTATTTTCAAATTTCAAAATTAATCATCATTAATTTTGAAATTAATTAACAATTAATTATATTGATGAGCTAATTAAATAAATTCAGTTTAAATTAAATCTATCCAACATTTTTAATTTGACCTATTTATTTAATCGAAATAAA
Source organism: Inga laurina (assembly GCA_963855925.1). Classification (NCBI taxonomy): domain Eukaryota; kingdom Viridiplantae; phylum Streptophyta; class Magnoliopsida; order Fabales; family Fabaceae; genus Inga; species Inga laurina. The sequence goes on from OY979713.1 coordinate 2,954,677, forward strand.
GAGCCTTTAGATTTAATTTATCTTAATAAATTAAATCTTACATACTATATCTCTATCATGTTAGTCATTAAATTTAATATATCTTAATAAATTAAATTTAAAACTAACATAATATAATAATATCATATAATATATATATACATATATATATATATATAAAAGATATATATTTCAAAAATATATATATCTATATAATATTATTAATGAATTTTATATTATATATATATATATAAACATAAAATTGGGTAAACATAACTTTTGATCCCTCAAGTTTGGGCCAATTTTGGTTTTAGTCCCTGTAATTTCAAAGTGGTGGTTTTGGTCCCTGAACTTTGGACCGTTTCAAACCGTTAGTCCCCCAAATTTCAGAAGGACTTGCTTGGTGTTTGACGGTGTTAAATAAGCTGACGTGGCTCTAACGGTGTTAAAATTGCCTATGTGTCATGCTTATTTGGATAGATGATGTGGCAAGTTTAAGATATAATTATTCCTCACTTCAAAAACAGAAAAAGACAACGCACGAGCAAAAACCCTCAGACACGCACGCATTCTTCAGCCATTAGTGGAAAACACTCTTTCTGAATAATTCAAGTGAAAAAGTATTCGAATAATCAAGGCTCTATTCGAATAATTATATCTTAAACTTGCCACACTGCCGGTGCATTCGTCAAACCGAAGGGCATCACAAGGAACTCATAGTGCCCATATCTCGTTCTGAAAGCAGTCTTCGGAACATCCGCTGCCTTCACACGCAACTGATGATATCCAGAACTTAGATCAATCTTGGAGAATACACACGACCCAGCCAATTGATCTAACAAGGCATCAGTTCTTGGGAGAGGATACTTATTCTTAACAGTTACCTTGTTAAGTTCTCGATAATCAATACAAAGCCTCAAGCTTCCATCTTTCTTTTGGAGCTCCCCACGGTGATGCACTGGGTCGGATGATTCCTTTTTCAAGAAATTCTTCAATTTGCTTCTTCAACTTCGCCATCTCGTTAGTGGCCATACGATATGGGGATTTTGATATCGAACCAGCTCCAGGCACAATCTCAATTGGGAATTCTACTTCCCTTTCCGGAGGTAATCCGCTAAGATCCTCTGGAAATACCTCGGGGAATTCTCTTACCACAGGTATACTCTCTAAAGCTTCACTTGACTCTCCCTGAACAGAGAAGAACACCATATACCCTTGGCATCCCTTCTCAAGATATCTTTCTACTTTAGCCATTGAAAGTAAGTTCAAACTGGCATTTACATTGTTCTCCCGACATACATTTCGGAAAGTTATCCTCTTATTACCACAATCAAGCAATACATCATTTGCTCTTAACTAATCAAAACCCAAAATGACTTCTAGTTGTTGAAGTGGCAAACAGATCAAATCAACTGTAGACTCCCAACCCTCAACAACTATTACACAATTTAAGCAGGCTTCGACCGTTACAGTCTTGACACCCATTGGCGTCGACACAACCAAATCAAATGGTAGTGTAACCCCCTTCACGATTTAGGCCATGATTTGCGTTCCTAACACGTAATTAAGTTTGAATTAGAGACTGTAAGATGATTTGGGACTTATTAGATTAAACTTCCCAAAATCAGGGTTTTCAAAAACTTTTCAAAACCTTATCATAACAATCTCTTATTCATAATACAAAACAAATATGGCCTGTATCGGTTGGTTTCATTCATACATATCAGAGTACAACATAAATTCCCGAAACACTCGGGTTCCATTCATTAATAAAAAGGGATTTACACAAAGGCACAAAGCCTACAATTCATACCCTTTTTCTCGGGGATTACACAAAATCTACTATATACAATCGTTTCTACCAAAAATATCCAAAAGGTATACAATGATAACCATTAACCCAAAATATACTCCTAAACTGGAGTTCTAACTGCTCTTCGTCGCCCGCTTTCCCTTAGATCCTTCAGCCCTGTATAAAATGTTTAATTTTGGGAGAGTGAGATTCTAAAGAATCCCCATAGTGTCAAATCAATCATATAATGTGCAATAGTAAGGCATGAAATCAAATCATTATCCAAACAAGCAACTACAATGGCAGTTCAACGGCAATGGTTAGTATGACACATGTCATCCCTGACGATTGCTCACACTGTATTGCATCACAACAATCAACACAGTATAATTCACCACAGCTGGGATCCATATAAAGCATTTCATAACCCAAGCCATACAAGCAAGATATACACAGCCCACAGCTGGTTTCACAAACACCGCCCCACGGGTCGGATTCACAAAGATCCATGTCGATTACGACGGCAGTTCAACGGCCGACCTAGAGATGACCACTGTCACTCCCTATACGGCTCACGCTGAAGTGCTCACAGAAGTGCTCACGCCGTAATGGACCATGGTACACCGTTCACAAGTTCAATGATAAGTTATGCATACCAAAACATCATACAAAATATGAGAGAAAAGTCACTACCTTGATCCTTCCGTGCATGTCCTAACGCCGGTCTCTCCATGCGTGTCCTAACGCCGGTCTCTCTTGAGTAGGGCAAATGTCAAATCCTATATTCACAATTAGGGATGAAGAGTTATTCTCTATTCCAAGACTTAATTCACTTTATAATACTGAATTGCTTATCATTATTGCTCTTTTAGAGTCATTAAATACCCCTAACAAAACTCCTAAAGGGTAGGAAGAACTATCCCAAAGATCCCCTTTTGGAAGCACAAAAATTCATTTTTCACTGCTTCACCTCGAGTGAAAATGGTCTCACTCAAGCACTGGTATGGACATCACCTCAAGCACAAAATCCTCACTCGAGCACAGGTACGGAAATCACCTCAAGCACAAGGAAGTGAAGACAGAAAGCACATGCTCGAGAGCACAAGAACTTTCACAGAAAAGGATCACTCGAGCACAAAATTCTCACTCGAGCATAGGTACGGAAATCACCTCAAGCACAAGGAAGTGAAGATAGAAAGCACATGCCCGAGAGCACAAGAACTTTCACAAAAAAGGATCACTCGAGCACAAAATCCTCACTCGAGCACAGGTACGGAAATCACCTCAAGCACAAGGAAGTGAAGACAGAAAGCACATGCCCGAGAGAACAAGAACTTTCACAGAAAAGGATCACTCGAGCACAAAATCCTCACTCGAGCACAGGTACGGAAATCACCTCAAGCACAAGGAAGTGAAGACAGAAAGCACATGCCCGAGAGCACAAGAACTTTCACAGAAAAGGATCACTCGAGCACAAAATCCTCACTCGAGCGATGTTCTTCCCTCACTCGAGCACACTCACTCTCACCTCAAGCACGATTATCAGAAACCAGAAAACGCAGAAGGTATGACAGCATTTCCAGAAATTTTTCCAAGTGATCCAAATGAACCCAAATACCAACCCAAAGCTACTCCAACACAAAAACACCCAAGGAATTCAATGGAATCATTAAAATGATCAAAATCCAACTCCATTCTCATGTTTTGGTTTGAATCAACACAAATCATCAATTTTCCTAAAATCACTAAACTTAACATTTCAACCTCCAATCAATCAATCTATCCTAAACTCATTCCAAAATACCATTCTCATGCCAAAAACATACTAAATGAACAGTGGCACTCAATTTTCGGATTCAAGCCAAAATTTCCGGAAATTATAAACTACTTCAAATGGTATGAAAGTTAGATAGATAGATTGGTTTCACTCACCTTATCAACTTCTCCAAATGAAGTTCTTGATTCACCACTTTCCAAGATTTTGTGTGATCACAAACCACAACCAATGGCCAAACTAAAAACACCAAAATGAAGCTCATCACTCAAGGATCAACATTTATGAATGGTGATTGAGCAATGGAGGGCATTTACTTACCCAAAGATCAAACTTTTCCTTTCTCTATCTTGCCTAGCTGATCGCCGGAAATGGAGGAAGGGGAGAGAGAGAAAACGAGAGAGAGAGAGATGGAGGGAGAGAGATGAACAATGATGATACTCCCCATGCTTCCAAGTCAGCTACACAAGAGAGGAGAGGGAGGAGAGAGAAAGCTTATTTTATCAATTTGACTTTCCTTAACCTCTCTCATCTTGACACATGTCACACTACCATTGGCTCTCACCAAATAAGTCACAAATTAACTTATCTAATCTCTCCATTAGCCATTTTAATCACACATCCCATTTTGTCTTAGTTAGTAATTAATTTCCCCATTAATTACCACTTCATGGCCAATAATTCCATTCTTCCAATTTTTTCATTAATTATGACATATTAATTAATATTTTCATAAAACACATAATAATTCCGATTAAATCCATAATTATCCACAATAATCATGATTATCCCTTAATCAAAAATTGGGATATTACACTATGTGTCATGCTTATTTGGATAGGTGATGTGGCAAGTTTAAGATATAATTATTCCTCACTTCAAAAATAGAAAAAAGACAACGCACGAGCAAAAACCCTCAGACACGCACGCACTCTTCAGCCATTAGTGGAATTTGGTTTTGAAGAATGCGTGCGTGTCTGAGGGTTTTTGCTCGTGCGTTGTCTTTTTTTTTGTTTTTGAAGTGAGGAATAATTATATCTTAAACTTGCCACATCACCTGTCCAAATAAGCATGACACATAGGCAATTTTAACACCGTTAGAGCCACATCAGCTTATTTAACACCGTCAAACACCAAGCAAGCACTTCTGAAATTTAGGGGACTAACGGTTTGAAACGGTCCAAAAGTTCAGGTACCAAAACCACCACTTTGAAATTACAGGGACTAAAACCAAAATTGGCCCAAACTTGAGGGACCAAAAGTTATGTTTACCCATTATAATTTGAAGAAGCTATTGCTTGTGCATGAATTGTTTTCTTATCAAGACAGTGTCCAATAAACATTCAACAAACTCCCAAAAAAATAATGCTTCCATGAATAAGATTTGATAATATAATGATGAACGGGATAGAATATTTCGAAGGGTTCTATAGCGTTCAAGGTTTTTGATTTGTTAATGTTGATGATAAGATGATAGCATAATCGACTGACAGAGGGAGTGAGATGGAATATTGGATTCTGGATATAAGGAGAAACAATGCACGACACGTGGGTTTGGAGTTGCAAGTTCTGAATTCAAAGTGCAAACCGCATGTATTTGTTCCGGGGGTAACTACTTTCCGTGCCTATCCTCTGGGAGCTTGTCTAGATCTAGATCTGGACGATCTAGATTTGAATTTTTTTAAAATGGGTGATTTTTGAATAAAAAACTATTTTTTGAAAAAATATTAATTAAGAGATTATCTTTATTTTAAATTCTGTATCTGTTAAGGTAATTTTTTAAAAAATAAAAAGTAAAAAAAATTAAATCTATACTATCCGAATTCCATCATACAGTCTAGATTTCGGTGCCTATCCTTCCTTCTATTTCTTTTTCATTTTACTTTTTTTTGTTGGTTGTCCTGCACATGGCACATAATCTCAAAAAAAAAGAATATCCAAATCGTCCATGTGGAAATGGCCGAAAAGCGGAGAGCCCTTCTGCACTCGGATGCCTTACCAACTGAGAAAAGTATTTCTAAGGATCTGACTTCTTTGTGAATTTTACCTGAACAAATTGTTACAATCTCTAATTGGTATTATTCTGTATGAGATTTGTCCTTCGGGCTGTGTGAATAGGATTTAAATATCATAGTTTAGAAGCGAATTAATTTGGTGTGGACACTTTTGGGTTTGTTTGGTTGTAGGTTTTATTAGGTTAGGTTAGGTTATGGTGGGGTTGGAGATAAAAAAGTGATATTTGGTTGAAGGACGTTAGTTCAGGTGTTGGATGTTTTCTTGTCTTCTAGTAGTCACCTAACCTAGGTTGGGAATCCTCCAAAATTGGGATTTTTCCTAGGTGAGAGAATATTTGTCTTCAATTGTGACTAAATTGCCCATGGCAATTTTTTTAAAATTCCAACACTGCCCTTCCCTGTAAAAAGTCGTCACTTTGTTTCATTCCCCTCTCCTGCCAAAAATCCCAAATTCTCTCATCTTGTCCGTACACTCTGTATTCAACTCCTTCGCCACGCTGCTTCTCCATCGTCGTCTTGGGTCCTATAGATCCATCCACCACCTCCTCCTCAAGTAATAATAAAAAGGGGATGCAATAAAAAAATCGAAAATGTAACTGAGTATATTTCAATTTGGTAAGGGGGTGAAGTTTTTGGGCTGCGCAGAACCTTGTCCAGGCAAGTCCTGAGTAAGTCCTGAACCTGCCAGGACAAGTCCTGGACGTGTCAGAACCAGTCCAGGACATGCTAGGACTTGCCCGGACCCTGTCCAAGTGTGCCAAACCTTTCCCGGACCCTTTCCAAGGCTGCTAAACCTTGCCACTACCTTGCCCAAGGCTGCCAAGACTTGCCCGGACCCCGAACAAGGTTGCCAACCCATGCCACCAAAAATCTGACAGTTGCAAATCCTTGCCCGGACCCCCTAGAAAGATGCATTAGGCTTAGAAAGGGGGGATGCAAGAGGCAATGCTTGAAGAACGTTCTGCTAGTCTTCATTCCACAGTGATTCCCAAACCAAAGGTCTCTGTTTTTCTACTGTTCATTCTCTCTGTGCGTGGTTTATTTATGTTGTGATTAATAAGGTGTGACTGTTTTAAACTCGCTTCTTAATTGCAGCCTTATTATCAATATGCAGAGACAATCAATCTTGATGTATGGTTTGAAGCTTCTGAGGTGCATAATTTTAACCTGGCTTGATAATCTACATCTGTTTTCTTAATTCCCTTTCACTTGTGTACTATTCCACATTTTTGTTGTAAATAATACTGAGAAGAACAAGAAGCACGGACATTGATATGACATGAACACATAAAAGTTCACCTAGAATTGCAGGAATCGCCGGTATCCTGCGATTCCTAAGATTTTGGCTTGTATCGCTACTAGAATCGTAAGATATATATATATATATATAAGTAAGATACATCAACAGATTCATATCTTTCCCACCTATTTTTGAATTGAATCATGAGATATGAATCGAGGTTCATGAGATTTTAATAACCATGGTGATACAACCAAATTGTATTGATGCAACTTGAAGTTTTGTGTTGTGTTTGATACAAGTTATAGACACGGACACACTACATGGCTGGCTTCTTCTATGAAGCGTCCCTTGCATAACAATGAGAAATCTAACATTAAAAGAAAATACATTGAAAGCATCTATTGAATGCAATACTTTCATTTATACAGGTCTTTTTGTTGTCACCTGTGTTGTTTTGTTTCTTACAGGTGTGGGAGGTGAAAGCAGCGGACTTGACCATTAGCCCTATTCATCGTGCTGCAGTAGGCATAGTAGATTCAGATAAGGTACAGGGAATGCATTGATACTGGAGTACTGAGGAATTTTCATTTCACATTGGTATTGTACTTGTCTTTGGTTGATCATATAGTTGCCTATACTATTTTTGTTTTGTCTTTTTGATAAAGGGCATATCTCTTCGGTTCCCTCGATTAGTTCGAGTTCAGGATGACAAGCTCCTAAACAAGCAACTCCATCTCAGATGGTAAAGAAAAATCTTCTAATCAGACTAGTAATTGCACATGATAGAAGATTGAGATAAGAGCCGTGAATACTTCAGCTATGTTCGTATCTGCCTTGGCTTATCAATCTCCATTTTTTTAATCTCATTTTCAGGTTGTTGAAATGTATTTTGCTCAAAAGCACAATCTCCCAAACAACCCGGATGATGAAGAGAATTGAGTGCTCTTGTTCCCAATGTTGGGAAAAGGGTCAGCCCGGTGAAAAAAAATATATTTAGTCAAAAAGTACCATATCGTAATATAATTGGAGCATTTATGTTCACACACTTTTGCAAAACAAAATTTATGTTCACACACTAAGAGCCCGTTTGGTTCAATCCCATTGCATATCTGCAATGGTAATCATGATTGTATTATCAAGAGAGGAGTGTTTGGTTGCTCTTTAGCATGGTAATAGGGCTTACCATGGTAATGATGATTACCAAAAAAATGGTAATCCACATTCATACCTCCCCCCTATGAATCCTTATTATCATCCCATTGCATGGTGAAAAAGTCTAAGTTATCCTTTAGTTTTCTGTGTCTATTTCACTTATCTCATTTCTGCGGCCATCTCCTCCTCCTCCACCACCCGCCGCCGCTGCCACCTCCTCCTTGGCCAGCCGCTGCCTCCACCACAATTTCCTCCACTACTCACCGTTGCCATAGCCGCCGCTTCCACCACCTCCTCCATCGCCACCCCCTGTTGCCGCCACCACCTTCTCCTCTACCACCCCCCGTAGCCATTGCCGCCACCGCCGCCTCCTCCACCACCACTCGCCGCCGCTACTACCTCTTCCTCCACTACTGCCGCCACCACCACCTCCTCCTCCACCCCCCAGCCGCCACTACCCACCGCCACCACCAATACCTCCTCCTCCTCTACCATTGCCCCCACCCCCACCATTACTGTCACCACCACAGCCGTTACCACCACCACTACCTCCTCCGCCGCTGCTGCCACAGTCACACACCTGTTGCAGGCACCACCTCCTCCTATATCGCCACCACCGCCGCTTGCCCACCGCCACTGCCGCCACCACCTCCTCCTCCTCTACCGCCACTCCTATTGTTGCTGTTACTACCTCTTCCTCCTCTATCTCTACTACCGCCCACTCTTAACTATTTTTTCTCTAAATATTATATTAAGGGTAAAATAGACTTTGTGCAATATATTAATTTTAAATAATTGTTAAAATATTAACTCATTGCACCTTACTTAAAAATCAAACCAAACACTACCCCTGTAATTAATATTGCATTGTATTACCATTGCATTGCACTGCACTGCATTGCAAGGTATGATGGGATCGAACCAAACGGGCCCTAAATGATATATCATTTGTTGTTAACTTATTAGAAAGATAATGTTTTTAATCAAATGGAGACATTGGAATGATGATAAGTATATTCTCGGTTACCTTAAGGGCACTATGAACATTAAAAGTTAATGATTATGGTAAATATGAAAAGATGTATAAACATGAGGGTCCGTTTGTTTCTATTTTTTGTTTTTCTTGTTTCCAAAACAGTTTTTGTAAAATTGTTTTTAAAAAAAGTTTTAAAACAAAAAAATTATGTTTGGATAGTTGCTTTAAAATATCTATTTTTGAATCGATGTGGAAGCAGTCATCGCCGGCGATGATATGGTGGTGGTCGCCGTCGGTAGTGTGATGTTGATAAGGGCAAGGTGGTGGCAAGGTTTGGCAACCTTGCAAAGTGTTCGGGCAAGGTTTGGCACACTTGGGTAGGGCCCTGGCAAGTCCTAGCACGTCCAGGACTGGTTCTGGCTGGTTCGGGACTTACTCAGGACTTGCCCAGGCAAGGTTTTGCGTAGTGTAAAAACTTCACCCCCGTACCAGAATGAAATCTACTCATTACATTTTTTATATTTTTGTTGCATCCCCCCTTTCAAAGCCCAACACACCTCTCTAGGGGGTCCGGGCATGGATTTGCAATAGTCGGATTTTTGGTGGCATGGGTTGGCAATCTTGTTCGAGGTCCAGGCAAGGTTTGGTACACTTGGGCAGTGTCCGAGCAAGTCCTGGCATGTCCAAGACTTGTCCTGGCTAGTTCAGGACATACTCAAGACTTGCCTGGGTAAGGTTCTGCGCAGTGCAAAAACTTCATCCCCATACCAAGAGCCTTAGTGGCATAGATCTCTTAGAAAAGATAGAATTGGGGCTACAGCTTGGTTGTTGGGAAGAAAAGAGAGGATATGGTAAAGAATATGGTCTGGAAAGTTGCTAATAATATCCGTATTCTCTGATCCTTGTGCGTTTGGATGATGATGATGATTTTGCCATAGCTTTGATTTGATTCTCTTGGACCTCTGCCTCTCTGCGAGTTTGAAATGAAGGTTAAAGAGAGTGGAGGAAGAATGGGAATAGAGTTCTGAAGCAAAGGAAGAGAGATGAAAATAGAGAAAAGATGTAGAGAGCTACAAGAGAGGGAGGAAGGAGTGAATAAAAAAAAGAGAAAAATCAATTTAAAAAGAAACATGGTGTGGGCAAGCAGAGTAGCAGAGAGATTATCAAGGCTTCAAAAAACCCAAGAGAGTAGTTTCCCCCAACAAGTTGGATAGCTGCATCTCAAGAAAGAGAGAAAAAGAAATGAATCAAAAAAATAAAGGAATTAATTTAAAAATGGAGAGACTTTCAAGAGAGATGTGATGTACTCCTTCCTTTCACAGCACGAGTAACTTCTAGGATAATTGTTTGATTCACCGAAAAAGTCACTTACAATGAGTAGTATTTAAGCATTAACTATTTGTCAATCAAATTGACAAATTTACATTAATTACACTCAAAGTGAGTTATTCGATGAATCAAACCATTATCCTATAAGTTACTCATGCTGTAAAAGGAATGAGTACATCACATCTCTTTTGAATGTCCCTCCAATTTTAAATTAATTCATTTATTGTTTTGATTCATTTCCCTCTCTCTTTTTATTGAGATGCCAGCTATCGAACTTGTTGAAGAAGCTAGCTCTCTTGAGTTTTTTGAAGCCTTGATTATCTCTCTGCTATTCTGCTTGCCCACTCCATCATCCTTTTTAAATTGATTTTTCTCTTTTTGTGATTCACTCCTTCCTCTCTCTCTCTCTCTCGTAACTATCTCTCTCTTCCTTTGCTTCAAAACTCCATTCCCCTTCTTCATCCACTATCTTCAACCTTCGTTTCAAAATCATACAGAGGCACAGGTCCAGAAGAATCAAAGCAAATCTATGACGGAATCATCATCATTATCCAAACGCACAAGATCAGAAAATACGGATATTATTAGTAGCTTACCAGAACATCTTCTTCACCATATCTTCTTTTTGCTTCCCAATAACCAAGATATACCCACAAGTCTTATCTTATCAAAGAGATTTACACCACTAGGACTCTCAATGCCTGCTCTTAGCTTTAATGCCTCTTCATTTCCTTGTCTTAAGTCCTTCACCAATTTCACTGATGCACAACTATACTTTCTTTATTCCAAGCCCATAAACGTGTTTCACATTGAGCGAAATAAGAGTTTCGAATGCCTTTTACAAGGATGAATATTTGGATTAAAATTGTAATAAGCCGTAAATTTGAGAATAGGAGTTATGTTTTGCATCTTTTCCTCGTTGTCACATTGATGTTCTTACTAGTGTTTTCCACAACAACGCGATTAAGGTTTAAAATTGAGAAGAACAATGTTGAATGTCACGTCCCCTGTTTATTTGCCTTAATTCAAAGCGTTGTATCCGGTGAGAGATAAATATTCAGATCCTGAATCTGTCTTTTCTTGAAGAATTGTTGTTACAATCTACGTATTTGTGTTCGGAAAACATTATTGTCCTAATATTGGAAGGTTCTAGCATCTGATATCCGCAAAGGTTATTCAACATCTTCACATTTCACTGTTGTCTGCTTTAAGTAATGTAATGTTTCTTCGGTCTCCTCTGGTATATTTATAATGATTTATTTATAGATCTTTTTTGTTTCATTCCCATAATTATTTTTTAGTTGATACAATCTTTGTCGCTCAAGTTCACACCAATCTTTGGTTTTTGTCCCTCAATTGGAAAAGACAGGCGTTCCAGTAAAAAGTGAAAAGGACAAAGCCCTTAACTCCAATATGTTAATCAAACTCTTCCTTCGCCCTCACGGCTACAATTTCTTTACAATTGAAGTTTGGCTTCACATTTCAAATTTCAAATTTTAAATGATATATTATATTATATTTAGTAAAAACAAAATACAAACATTTATCACATTAGCACATTGCTCTCTATCTTCACCAATGTAATGGAACTCGGATCGAGCGGCTCGGACCGAAAACTGGCCTGTATACAGGTCTGGTCCGAAATTGTTATTTTTATGTTGTTTTAAAAAAAATACTTTTTTTAAATTTTTTCTCTAGAAGTTCATATTAATAAGCCTAAAATATTCAACCTCTCACTAGTTTTGTCCTGATTTAACTTCGGTTTCACTCCGGTCTGACCTACTGACCTTTGATTCAGTAACCTGGCTGGTTCACTGACCAATCCTGGTTTAATTACCTTAATCTTCACACTTTTATTTTTTACTCTCTTCACTTTCTTTCTTTCATCCTTTCTTCTTCTCTCCTCGACGAGAACATATGGAGAACTGTGGAGGTAGAGCGATGGGTGAAGAAGGAAAAATTTAATGGTACCAACTTGGGAAAATGGTAAAGAGCTGGTTGTATGACTTTACATTCTTCTTCTTCTCATGTTTCACAACTTAAGAGTTTTAACTTGCTCAACTTGATTCTTAAACGGTGAGTTCACCGACTTTTACTGAGTTAGAACTGAGTCTTACCGTAAAACCATACATGAAACTTGCCCACACTTGTCAGGACCATGACCAAGGTTGCCATGCCTTTCTATGAACTTGCCCACACTTTTCCCGGGCCTCGGCCAAGGTTGCCAATATAAAATCCTTTCCTTACATTTAATCAAATCTTTGGATAATAAACACTACTACGGTGTAAAAGAGAAACTTATAGTAGACAAGATTACAACTTATCTTTTGAAAGTTAACCATTGTAGAAAAAGAGTTCAGCTAACAATTGGAAAATCGTACCATGGTTATAAATGATTTAAGTCACTGTAAAGATTTATCCATGATAGAAAAGTGTAAACTGACCATAAAACCTTTTGTTAGAAGTTGTGTTCTAAACCATTGCAAATTAGGATGTTTATAAAGAAATTAGAACTAAAAGTTGGCCCTGAGCTTCTCGAAGCTCGGAATATAGTTACCAACCATAAGCCCAGGGATATGCTCATTTTGAATAATATTCTTTTACGAACATTTATAAAATGTAAAAAGTTAACTATCTATCAATCAAACATTTAATTAATTAACAAACCACACTATAATTAATTAACACACTTGGGCTATAGACTTCACAAAGTCTTGAATATAATCATTCTCCCAAAAGGCCAATATCAAATTTAATTATCAAAATACTTAAACAACAGTTTTCTTAAATAGCCACTTACCATGATAGAAAACAATATAATCCAAAACGTATTATCACATCAGAGTATCACTCCCGCACCAAAATGAAATCTACTCGATTGTGGCATTCACTCTTTCTAACCCCAAATCAAATATTTTTTGAGTCCCGATTGTTACATTTACTCTTTCTAACCCCAAATCAAATCTTTTGGGGGTTTGGGCAAGGATTTGCAAGAATAGGATTTTGGGAGCCATTGGTACGGGGGCTAGCTCGGGCAAGGTCGTGTGCAGTTCAAAAACTTCACTCCTACATCAAAATGAAATCTACTCGTTACATTTGAGCCTTGATTGTTGCATTCACTCTTTCTAATAGCAATGCAAATGTTTTTGGGGGTCTGGGTAAGGATTTCCAAGTGTTGGATTTTAGGTGCCATGGGTTCAAGACTTGCCCGCTCTCACAGTACAAAAACTGTTAGAAAGAGTGAATGCAACAATCGGGACTCAAATGTGACGAGTAGATTTCATTTTGCTTCCGGAGTGAAGTTTTTGTACTGTGCACCCAGGCAAGTCTATGTACCCATGGCACCCAAAGTCCAACTCTTGCAATTCCTTGCCGGATCCCCAAAACATTTGCATTGCTGTTAGAAAGAGTGTATGTAATAATTAGGACTCTTACTAATATTTACATTTCCCTCCATTAACAAATTAAAAGCAAACTAAGAGCACCCTTTCAATCAACACAGTTCGATTTAATAACATCCAAAACCACAAAAAATATCCAGCTGAGTCTCGGTAACTAACATCCACAAAGGAAGCCAAAACTCGGTTAATAACATCCAGCTACAAGGAAAAAACAAAACAATGACATCTAAACATTAAAAATAGAGCACCAACAATCAAAAACCATAGAGCAAAAACTAGCAATCAATAATGGAAATTATTATAGAGCAATGAACCATAGAGCAATGACAAATCGGTTACAGTGCAATCATTACAGAGTAAAGTGAATGGTGAAAATGAACCACAGAGTAATGAAAATTGACACCACAATCAAAAACCAAAGTTATTGATTAAAAGTTATTATACAGTAGAAAATTAAAAGTTATTGATCAAAAACCATAAACCGAAAGTATATTTGTTGAAAAGTTATTGATCAAAAAGCGAAGAGCCAAAATATATCAAAACTACAGAGCCAAAGTATATTGCTTTGCAATAAGGGTTCAACAAGGGCAATAGGGAAAAAAAGAATGCCAATATCATTCAACAGACAAGGGCAACACAGCAACAGAGCCAAAGAAGAACAATTTAAGCTTGAAGCTTGCCAGTATCGTTCAAAAAAAAACCACGGGGCCTCTGGACCATAAACTAACCGGAAAAAAAGGGGGGGGGGGGGAAGGGAACACACTAAATTTCTGTATCATTCGAAAAAAACTCAGAAAGGGAACACAAACTAATCGAGCTAGGATAGCGACCTTCGAGCTTTGATGACGAACCATAAAGGGAACTCAACCTCTATAACTGACGACCCATTGTGGAACTAGGACGGCGACCATCAAGCTTCGACTGTGGCGAAATAAGGGCGACATTGAGACGGAGCGAAAGGGTTTCATGGATGAGGACTACTTTGCCACCGAAAGAGAAACTGGCAAATTAAGAGGGAGAGGGTTTCACAGACTAGGATGACTCCTTCTGTCCTTCACTCCTTCGTTTCTCAGTTCTCACTTAACCTCTGAATAGAACTCTGAGTTGAAGTAAAGTGAATGGTGAAAATGTCAAAATGATCAGACTTCAAAGTCAATCTCGCCTCGCGCCATGAGCTCTTCACTTCAGCCAACTTTAGTTTGAAATAAAAAAAATGAAATGACGTCGCCTTATCAATGAGGCAGACCAAAAAAATAGGTGTGACTCGGTGACTCTCCAACTCGACGGAGTCAGACTGAGTTTGCCGAGTTGACCTAGAGCGGCCAGTCCAATTTGGGTTTCAAAACCATGATATCAAGGACTAAATGAGTATTAAATCTCAACAATTAAAACTTGATCTAATTGTGGATACATTAAATAAAGAGGAAATGAAGAGAGAGATCAATATATACACCTCTCTCCCGGTGGTGACATAGTGATAGTCGTCACTAATAGTATGGTGTTGATAGTGAATAGTTGGCGGCCTCAAAAATAAAAAATAGAAAAACAAAAACAAAAAAACAACCAAAAATTGTTTTTGTTTTTTAGTTTTTAAAAACAACTATT
Organism: Inga laurina; assembly: GCA_963855925.1. NCBI lineage: Eukaryota > Viridiplantae > Streptophyta > Magnoliopsida > Fabales > Fabaceae > Inga > Inga laurina. Next base: position 2,969,943 of record OY979713.1, read on the forward strand.
TATTTTTTTAAAACAACTTATAAAAAACAATTTTCCAAACAAGTTTGTTTTTGTTTTTTGGTTTTTAAAACCAAAGAAACAACTGTTTTTTAAAAAAAATAAAAAACTTAGTTGGAAAACTATTTTCATAATTGCTTTAAAAAACTAGAAAAAAAAAATTAGATGTTTTCTTGTTTTTTAAAGCCACCACCTATCCATTATCAACACCACGCTACCGACGGCGACCACCACCATATCATCGCTTCAAAAATAGATATTTTAAAGCAACTATCCAAACCTAATTTTTGTTTTAAAACTTTTTTTAAAAACAAATTTACAAAAACTGTTTTGGAAACAAGAAAAACAAAAAATAGAAACAAACGGACCCTCATGTTTATACATCTTTTCATATTTACCATAATCATTAACTTTTAATGTTCATAGTGCCCTTAAGGTAACCAAGAATATACTTATCACCATTCCAATGTCTCCATTTGATGAAAAACATCATCTTTCTAATAAGTTAACAACAAATGATATATCATTTAGTGTGTGAACATAAATTTTCTTTTGCCAAAAGTGTGTGAACATAAATGCTCCAATTATATTACGATATTGTACTTTTTCACTAAATATTTTTTTTTCACCGAGCTGACCCTTTTCCCAACATTGGGAACAAGAGCACTCAATTCTCTTCATCATCCAGGTTGTTTGGGAGATTGTGCTTTTGAGCAGAATACATTTCAACAACCTGAAAATGAGTTTAAAAAAATGGTGATTGATAAGCCAAGGCAAGATACGAACATAGCTGAAGTATTCATGGCTCTTATATCAATCTTCTATCATGTGCAATTAACTAGTCTGATTAGAAGATTTTTCTTTACCATCTGAGATGAAGAGGCTTGTTCAGGAGCTTTGTCATCCCGAACTTGAACTAATCGAGGGAACCGAAGAGATATGCCCTTTATCAAGAAAGACAAAACAAAAACAGTATAGGCAACTATATGATCAACCAAAGACAAGTACAACACCAATGTGAAATGAAAATTCCTCAGTACTCCAGTATCAATGCATTCCCTGTACCTTATCTGAATCTACTATGCCTACTGCAGCACGGTGAATAGGGCTAATGGTCAAGTCCGCTGCTTTCACCTCCCACACCTGTAAGAAACAAAACGACACAGGTGACAACAAAAAGACCTGCATAAATGAAAGTATTGCATTCAATAGATGCTTTCAATGTATTTTCTTTTAATGTTAGATTTCTCATTGTTATGCAAGGGACGCTTCATAGAAGAAGCCAGCCATGTAGTGTGTCCGTGTCTATAACTTGTATCAAACACAACACAAAACTTCAAGTTGCATCAATACAATTTGGTTGTATCACCATGGTTATTAGAATCTCATGAACCTCGATTCATATCTCACGATTCAATTCAAAAATAGGTGGGAAAGATATGAATCTGTTGATGTATCTTACTTATATATATATATATATATAAATGTGGAATAGTACACAAGTGAAAGGGAATTAAGAAAACAGATGCAGATTATCAAGCCAGGTTAAAATTATGCACCTCAGAAGTTTCAAACCATACATCAGGATTGATTGTCTCTGCATATTGATAATAAGGCTGCAATTAAGAAGCGAGTTTAAAACAGTCGCACCTTATTAATCACAACATAAATAAACCACGTTCAGAGAGAATGAACAGTAGAAAAACAAAGACCTTTGGTTTGGGAATCACTGTGGAACGAAGACTAGCAAAATGTTCTTCAAGCATTGCCTCTGAGAATCCCGTGCCTACTCAGCATAACATGAAAGTTAAGAAGCAGAACTAATTCTAATATACAAAGGGTAGTGACTTGAAATGATAAAACTGACCTATTTTACAAATGCTTTGAAATTCTTCATTATTGCTGTCATAGCAAGCAAGGAGAAAAGCTCCATACACTCCTACAAAGCATCATCATGACCATTCATTTAATACAGGTATGACCCAAAATCATATGACAGAGGCACTAGAGAGAATACAAAGGTAAGCCAAGCCTGGCCTCGTTTCACAGTGAAACAGAACACTGGAGCTGACTGTCTCAAAGATGAGAAAGAAAGAACACAAACAATCATCTGCTCATAAGAATAACCTATAAGATCACCTGTACGTCTCCCACGACCATGAAAAGCAGCAATAGGCACCAAATCCAGTGAGTCCCCTGTACTGAAAATTAGAACCAGTGAACAAAACAACAAATGAAGAATATTAAGGGAATATAAAAAAGGAAATGAATATCACATCCCCTCACTTCTCAAGATAATCTTTCTTCAGTTTTAGCCAGTTGAGTGACCGCTTGGAATGTTCGTACGTAGTATCTTCATATAAAGTTTTGATAATTAAACACAACTACAAATCAAGGGAAATACCAAAGTATAATGAAATATATATTAAAGTCCAAATTAATTGTATAATCAACATCTCTAGTAATAATAACATCTCTAGTAATAATAACAATTCAACCACAATAATAACAATTCAACCACTCGAAAGAGGCATAGAGATGCTGTAGGGAGGAAATGATAGTTAATAGCAAATACATGATTCTCAAAAGATTCATATTGCAATTTGACCGACAGGGCATAGGCGAGCAACTGGGTTCCATCATGGCCTCAATAAACCCCGACACTTTAGGCCTTGACATGGAATCATCACATTCCCATTTTGATTATACCATCCCGAGTTGGTCAATCTTATAATTCCCGCCCAACTTTACGGGTGTTTGGTATGAGCTTAAGCACTTCAGACAATTGTACCAAAGACTCCATAATTCAAGCATCTAAATAAGAAAAAGGGAAAAACAAAGACAATGGTGGTACCTCTCTCCGGATTTTTAGGCTTTCTTGAAGTAGTGGCTTGCCATTGAGATACAAGATATCAAAGGCAAATATGCACACATCAACTTTTATATCACTCATAGAAACATTTTTCCGACCTCGAGTGCTGAGAACCTGTCATATCAATTACTACTCTGTATGCAACATATCAATAACTGATGATGAGCAACATGGCCAACACAGAAAAAATGATGGGGTGAAAAAAAAAGGCCTTATCAATTTCTTAAGAACATGACTGATTTGTTATTCATAATTGAATAAAACCAACTCATCATAATCAGAACTATTTCCTTCATATCTCACCTGAAAAGGAAGAATTTTCTTTTTTTCCCTCTCATAAGCCACAAGTTCACAATCAAGAACAGATTTCTTTAGCCTGTAGACTAGCAGCAATTAGCAACCCAGGTTGACAAAATTATTGAGACAGTGAATGTCCCGATGGATAGCAAACATAAAAAGATGTTATTCCTCAAGTATAATGATTCAAATTTACCTTGAAATAGCAGCAACAACATCAGGAAACTTTCCAGTGTTATGTTCAGCATTTCTACTGTAAATCTCAACTGATCCATTATCCATGTAATGTATCTGCTTCAATAAAGCTATTATTACAGTAATAAATATCAAGAGCAGTATATTCCAGGTGGTAGGTTTGACCAGAAAATATCACCTGAGCACGCTCTCCATCATATTTGTATTCACAAGAAAATTCTACATCCTGGAATTTATTTAGAACTTCAGTAATACCCTTAGTTGCTTTAGACAACATAGGTCCAACCGGAACACCCAGAGTAAAGTTGCACGTCTCTGGAAGTTTCCATACACCGCCTCTAAGCAATGCAGGAATTATTTTGTCATACACAGGAAGAACAGAATACACCTGTTTAACAATCTTTGCAGCCTGACGCAAAATCAAACCACAATATCAATCATTTTTTTATATTTTACATAATACAAAAGAACTTTGATTAAAGGGCAGAAGAACTAAGGAAAAGTGGCAGATATCTTCAACAGGAAGCACTGGCATTCCTACTCAAGACCTATTTCAGTTGGGCCCACAAATCATCCTTCCCCCTCTCTCAGCTTTCAGACAGAAACCTATTTTAGATGGACTCATAAATCATCCCCCTCCTCAACTTAAACTGCTAGCGGGTACGCCAAAGGTTTTAAACCATATCATAGCATTGCCTTCACCACATACTCAAAAGGAAGAGAATGATACATTATAATCTTGCACTCTACATATCATGTTTTGCAAACTCAAGGATGTTAAGTTACCACTTCTAAAGGGGACTGAACTTTAGCAGGCGGTACAAAATGTCCTTCCGCGTACACCGCAGCCTGGCCCGGCAAACCCAATTCGCAACTTTGACTGCAAAGAATAATAATTATCATAATCATAATATTAACAATTTCGAGAACAAAACCCACCACACTATTTCAATAAGTACACCATGATTGCAACCTGAAGCAGACGAATTAGATACTGAGGTTCACAGTCAATTGCAGCAACAAGAAGTCCCTTGATGTGATTATCTTTCTTCCCTTAGCTGTCTTCACCAGATTCCTGTTTACATTTAGAGATATGGGGAAAATTAGTAGCAGACTCTAGCAAAGCAACATCAAGTAATCAATAAAAAAAATGTTCAGGTTCCCAGTAAATTCATCTTTTCTTCCCTTATATCATATCAGCATTCAACAAACTGAAATATAACGTATCTGGGAAGCATGAATCATCTCTATACAATACCAAACTCCAATCTATTCCTAAAACTTTAACAACGCTCATGCAGTGTTACAGAATTGTAATTCTGTATTGAATAGAAACAGAGAAAGAGAGGGAAAGGGAGATAAAGAGAGGAACAGAGGGATTAAAGAGAAGGAAGGCAGAGAGAATAAGAGAAATCAGAGAACAAAGGGATTCTGAACATGCACACACTTGTTATTCCATCATTGACAAATCTGATTTACTATAGGGATTAGGCCCTTATTTATACACTAGACTAACTTAATGACCAAGCTATGGCTAAACTAACTAACTAACTTCTAAAGGCTAACTCCCTAACAAACTCTAACTATTAACATTTTATTACAGTTACATATAATGCAGCCCAACCCCTCAAAGGAAGATATTTAAATATATAAAATACAAATGAAATGTAACATATCTAAGAAGCATGAATCATCTCCATACAATACTAAACTCCAATCTGTTCCTAAAACTTTAACAACGCTCATGCAGCCCACCCAACCCCTCAGGGGAAGTGATTTAAATATATAAAGAGTGATGTAGTGTACCTCACAAATAAGACGAAAGGGGTCAAAAACCTTCCTAATAGTTAATGGATCAGGCTTCCGCATCATTGGTTTAGATGATCGGCTTGCTTTGGCAACAAGGCCCAAATCAACTTTTTCCTACCAATAATAAACAACAAATAAGTGCTAGCAACCAGGAACCAAAGTTCTTCAGGACATACGAAATTATGAATTTATTTGATCAAATTTCATTTCAAGAGGAATAATTACAGACAACCGAAGAGGCTTTACTTTTTATAAATTATGAAAAGCGATATTTTAATGTCAGTCACGTAGTGCCCCCATGATACCAAATATAACCGTATGCATTTGCAGGGGTGCCCATCATCATTAGATTTCCAAACTCTTGTTCTATAATAACTCTAGCATCCAACAAAAGGTAAGTCCTTATATTTATCATAAGTTAGATAAAAAATCGATCAACACACTTTGGCCCTTCAACCGTTCAGTCTCTAGCCAAGAATTCGAAACAAGATACGGGCAGACTTATTCTTTTGTCTTTTTCTTGTATAAAAATGGCTCGTAAGCAACGGAAAAATCCCAAAATTATTGTTAAACAAGACAATAACAATGCAGAACAGAGTAAACTAATCAAATGTATGGGCAAAAGCTAAAAACACCACAAGTATCAGGAAAAATCCCAAAATTATTGTTAAACAAGACAATAACAATGCTGAACAGAGTAAACTAATCAAATGTATGGGCAAAAGCTAAAAACACCACAAGTATCACCTTATACTGATTTTTTATCTGCTCCTTAGATCTTCCACATGCCTCTGCAAGCGCCTTAATAATTGAAGCATCCCCTATTCCCAATTTCAACCCTTTATGTGAAGGAGCAATCTGATTTGCCAAAAGATAACAACAGCCACTAGATCCTCGGGTGTAGTGTTCATGACAGTCCTCAGCATATTGCACACTATATCTGTACTCACAATCCGTCCAGTTTCTTCAACAATCATATAAAATTCCAAACAGGGAAACAGAAAGGGCACAGGTTCACCCTTGTCGCAACAAGATATCGAAGTACGGTCAAAATCTGCAGGCTTCTTCTTCAAGAGAGAAGCTTTTTTCTTCAGTTCTGTAATCTTCTTATGGGAACCTACAACGCGCATTCTCTTCGGCTCGGAATCCCTAATATCAGCGCATTTAGTATCGTTGTTGGGTTCCGGAAACTGACCAGTACTTTCCGTTCTATTGAGGAGTTTAAGGTTATGGGTTGAGTTAGAATTCAGGGTTTTTCGTTTATGGGGAGAACATGATTGGGGCTTCTTCTTGGCGGCAGCACGAGCCCCGGACATGAGAGCATCAAAGGCAGATGGTCACGACAGCATGTTACGATAGCAATGATGTCTCGTCAAGAGGATCGGCTCAAGCGCGAGGGTTGCAGGGGGTGAGAGAAAAATCTCTGGATGAAGGGGGAAAATAAAGGAAAATTTTCAGTTAGCCCTCCGTAGCCTGAGTAGCGAAATAATTCCAGTTGAAATCTTAGTACACCAAAGCCAAAATGAAATTAATTTTATCGGTGAGATGATTCGAGAGAATCTCAGTAGGGAAACATTATCAATATGCAGGAAAGATAAGTGTTTAATGCATGACATGCTTGCATCACATAACTCATGCACACATAGAATAACAAATCTATAAGCTCAATGCTTCGAACGATACACATATAGCCATAGCATATATTGAAACATAGCTTCAAATCATTCATACATGTTCCACATAATCAAGCAAAGCAATAACATGCATCAACACATTAATACAGTTATCAGAGAATGCAGGAGAGATAAGTTCCTTACCTCCAGTCTTTTATCCTCGATTTACGTGCCAACAACTCGGGGCTTCACGTTCGATCCTACAATGTCAAATGTACTATTTTGACACTTCCATAGTGTTTCTGGGGGTTATATGAAGCTATATTGAAAATTTACTAAAATACCCCCGGGGACCCGGTCCGGCCCCACCGTACCCGGTCCGGCTGTACTTTTCCTGAAATTTTGACATGGGCTATTCTAACATATTTTCGTCCAAGGAATCCATTTCCGGACTCAGAATTATCAAATTCAATGTCAATTACAAAATTACCCATGACAACCCCACTTTAAGGGTTTTAGGGGCGTTTTCGTAATTATGCTTTTTCAACCTTTTCCGAAAAAGTGACCAACTGTAACCCCACCTAATTTTCGCTCCTGAACTCAATGGAACCATCAAATCATTGAAAATCCTACTCTAAGACCCATTTATAGCCATAACCGAAATATACAAGTACTCCGGGGAAAATTGGGGTTTTTGGGTTTCGGCTCCGTAAACGTGTTTCTTTCTACTCCTAACCACTTTATTAACCATTACATTAGGTTACAACTAACATTAAGACCAAATTTGGGCAGCATAACCCCTAGGCCATGTCATTTCCAAACTTTACAAACAAAGACAATCCGGTGAAATTTCACCGATTAAATCAACCACAGCAGCCAGAACAATCAAAGATTGAAGTTTCGGAAGTTACCTCAATTCCCTCTGGCTTTTACTCAATATGGCTGAACCCTAGCCCCTTTTAAACAGCAAAATTAAGCTTCAAGTACCTTAATCCATGTAGAAGAGAAGCTTAGGAGAAGGATTATACGCGTTAGGTACGAATTCACCGAAGAATCGACCTACCTCGCGAGTTTTCATCCTCTTCTCTCTCTAAAACTCCCTCTCTCTCTTTCTCCATGGTGCTGCACGGTTCAGCACGAAAATGAGAGCTGAAGATGAAGAGAAAATGTTTTAATTTCCATTCTGATGTCATCTTTTATTTTGATGATGTCATAATTCCCATTTTCGGATTTTCTGGCAGATTTTCTGCCCAAACTTTGACAAATCATAACTAATTCTAGAAAAATAGAAATGAGGTGATTCCAAAGCCAAATGAAAGCTATTTAAGTCCTCTTCATAGGAAAAATATTGGCCATTACTAAAAATCACCACACAATTCCAGAATTACATAAAACTCATCACTGCCCCAAAACAGAGTTCAGTTTCCATCCCAAACTTTGGACAGTAATATATCCTAGTTCACAAAACCAAATGGCACAAATTATATGTCCATTTTGAAGCTTGAGATGTGAAATATAATATTGGAAAGTTTCATAATTTTTAGACACCATTGGTCATTCAAAACGTTCACACAAACTGACTGCCCAGAATAGAGTTTCACTGGATAGAATTTCAGATTTTGCATCTTTGCTTCCATTGGTTCCATTTTCATACCAAATATCATTCCCACATAAATTTTTACAAGGAATCCATTGGAAAAACCAAATCAATCAAATTCACATCACATTGACATGTTTTCACAACAATCTCAACATGTCAACAAAATTCACATTCAATTATTCCCTCTATTCTAAGTCAATTTGGATGTTAATCCACAATTGAACTCAAATACAGGGTTTCGGCGCTGCTCACAACACACACGAATCACATTCAAGTGCCAAATCACATCATATTCTCCAAAAGGGTTATTTATCACTAACCACATCCACTTTTGGAGTCATTATCTCTTAATCACAATTTAGGATCTTGCTAAAATGAGGCTTAACAGTCCACTTCTCTCAGGCTTATTCTCTAACCTCGAGTCTCAAAATTCGGGGTATTACATTTCTCCCCCCCCTCGTTCAATAAATTTCATCCTCGAAATTTGTCACACCACTTAATCCACAAACTACGGATGCTCCTTTACGACAGCTTCGCGTTTCACAATTCATTTCACATTAGGACGGTCTCCTCTAGACCACCCAAACACAAACGATAATCCACAAATCTGATTCTCATAAGAATCTCAAACAATGAATGTAACTCAGTTGCCCTAAATTGCAATCAGCCCATTTCACGATTGCTGCGCGAACACATTCACCATACATTTTACCAAATAGATGCAATCGTCCTCACGTACGATTACCACAAAACCATCACCACATAACGCCCCCCAATTCATGAGTAGCTGCACATTCCGCTCAACTCAATCTAGTTACCCCTTCCGGGAGTAACCCCAAAACACCACAACCTCAATATGTCAAATGACAGCCTCAGCTGTATACACAAACATTTCAACTTTCGCTATATCAACTTTCACAGCTTTACCCTTACCTGTACACCCACCAGTAACTCCACTAGTGGTAACCGGGACTTTTGGGCGTCCACAACATCACATGATCAGGTCACTCCGGAATCTCAATCTCTTCTATCCGAAGCACCCTACGATATCAGCTTACCTAGAGTCTCACTCTCCCAACACCACCCTCATCCTCTTTCTCCGTCAGGGATGCACACTACACACCCGAACCGTTGTTAGGTACTCGAGGACTATTGGCGTAGTCACATTGCAACACCCAAACCATTGTTAGCTACTCAAGGGCTATTGGAATGGTAGTGCATACAATAACAACAGCTTTCGTTGTAATCTCTATACTCAATGTATTCACAATGCCATCTTTCGCTATAAACACCCCACATAGGTGCCTTTCTATAGTCACACCCCTCCCATGGGTGCCCACCTTACACTGCGTGGCTGGCTCCCACATCACACCCGTCTGATAGGTGTCTGTGGGTTACCGGACTCACGATTTTATTGTCATACCCACCCCGGTTTTACCCCCTCTAGGGATGGCCCGTGCCGGTAGTGCCCACCCCGATTTTACCCCTACTGGGGATGCCCCACGACGGTGGCTGGGTTACTCACATTTCACCCAGGACTCACAAGAAAATTCATTTCCTTATCAAACGTACATCGCAGACTCTAATTTTACGCACACTCATGTTCATTATTTAGGTTAGTTTCATTCTCATATAGGTTTTAGAGTAATTTGCATTTAGGTAGTAGAGTCTTGCATTTTAGTTAGGTTCATTCCATTGCATTTTTTATCACCTAAATTCAATTCTAGAGAAAACCCATATATTGCTCCTTGGGAGAATGACCTAGGTTGCCACTATATTGCATTAGTAGGTTGTCCTAGTTATTAATTGATTGCTTTAGCGACAGAAGCACGCATCAACCACTCGAGTAAGGTGTGAAGAAAAATGAAGCCTACTCGAGCAGCCACTCGAGTAAGCAATTTACCACAGTGATCACCCGAGTAATTTGTGAAGGTAAAGACATGGCCACTTGAGTAGCCACTCGAGTAATCGGTATTCTCAAGGTTTGTAATATATCACTTCATGTCTTACCCGAGTGATATCTGATGCAAAATCTTGATTTGCTCACTGCCATATTTTTTACAGGTTTACTCGAGGGACCACTCGAGTAACAAACTTGATCACTCGAGTAGCCACTTGAGTAAGGTAATCCAGAAATTTTATTTTCATCAAATATCTCTTGATTTGTTATCTATATGATTAACTCTTCATTGTATTAGTATCCTAAGTACATTTGCAGAGAAACAATGAAAGAGTATGACAGATTTAAGAAGTCAAATAAAAGTCCGAACGTTCACATAACTCTACCTACCTCCAACGGATAGTTTTCAAATACGAAGAATAGTCAACCATTGTTGCGCAACTCTAACAGACAAGTTTGAATTACTTCCAACGGAAACTACAAATCATCTATATATATGGAGCATTCAAAGAGAAGAAAATAGAGAAGTCATAAACTAAGATTACACTGATCAACACACTCTTAGTGCTTTGTTTTCATATAGACATTCATTTATACTTCAGAGATTATATATTTGCTCTGTGAGAGAGTTTTTCATTGAGTTATTGAGACAACTTGAGGTAGTGGAACCTTGAGTTGGGGATTTGATTGCAACGTGTAAGGGGGAGCGAGTGTCCAAGTGTAGGAACTTGCTGTGTACTGAGGTACCAAGAACCCACTGAATCTTAGAGAATATAGTGAAACTCTCAGAGACGCTCTGAGGACTGGATGTAGGTCAAAGTGGTTGTGGCCAAACCAGTATAACTCCCGGTGTACAGTACGGTGATATTTCTCCTTGCTCTTAACTGTTTTTAATATTCCGTCAATTTCCTTATACGCAACAAAAATTTTTGGAATCACCTAATTCACCCCCCTCTTGGGTGAAACGCTTGTACTAACACATGGTACCCAAAATCCAATTTTTGAAATCCTTGCCCTAACCCCCAAAACATTTGCATTTGGGATAGCAAGAGTTAATGCAACAAGAAAATAAAAAATGTCACAAGTAGATTTCATTTTGGGACGGGAGTCAAAGTTTTGCACTGTGCGAGCTGTAACCCCCTCCGTAATTATATCCGAAATACAACATTAGAGTGAAATAGAGACCAATAATAATCAAAATTCATTTACATTCCCCATCGTTAAGATAGGGTTTTCACAAATACATTTCGAAATCGAATACTTTAACTTGGTCTCACATTCACATTTCGAATACAATTACATTGCGAAGATAATTAACATTCATAATATATCAGAGTGCACAATAACAATCCTGACAATTCCGGGTTCATATCTTCACTAAGGGTTCATAGGGCACATACGGCCTTTACAATTCCTCAATGGGGATTACACAAATTTCATTCCAAATAAATATCCAAATACACCTCTACAACATATACAACCATATATCCATCCTAACATATACAACTCCAAATATATCCAAATCAACTACCAATTTCCCAAATAGAAATGATAACCAACAACCAAATACAAATGCCCAGAAGGGATTCTCGCCACCCCTAGTCGTTTGCTCCTTCCTTGAGCCACTTGTCCTGTCTAAAATGTTGGTAGGGGAGGGTGAGATTCTAGAGAATCCCAGTAGAAAACAGATACCAATATGCATGTAAGATAAGTGTTTAATGCATGACATGCTTGCATCACAATAACTCGTGTTCACATAATGATGTATCCGCATGCTCAATGTTTCAACACATACTCATGGCCATAGCATAAATAGAAACAGAGCTTCAATCATTCATATATGTTTCACATAATCAAGCAAATCAATAACATGCATCAATACACAAACACAAATATCAATACATGCACGAGAGGTAAGTTCCCTACATATTCTTTCCACGTATGCTCTAGCATCGGCTACTCGTGATCCGAGCGGATATCAAACCATGATCAAGGCGAATATCAAACCCTATAACCAAATCAAGGACATAGGATCATTCTCTTTTCCAAATTCTCATTTGCATAACACTTAAAGTTGGTTATCATAATTGACCCTTAAGAGGCCACAAATGCCTCTAATAAAAGCCCTAAAGGTCAGGAAACAATAGATTAGAGATCTCCTTTCAAAAACTCAAAGTGCTGGAACACAGGGGTTGGCCGCGGCCAGCCCTTCCTTGGGCTATGGCCCAAATATGGTCAGAAGGCTGTGGGCCGCGGCCAGCCACTCATGTGCCGCGGCTAGAATCAGGCCAGAAAGTCTTGGGCCGCGGCCAGCCACTCATGGGCTGCGGCCCAGAAATTTCCTGACTCTGGGCTGAACTTCAAAAAACTATAACTAATTATATAAAAATTGAAATGAGGTGATTCCAAAGCCAAATGAAAGGTACTTAAGTCCTCTTTCAAGGAAAAATATGTACCATTACTGGAAATCACCACACAATTCCAGAATTACACAAAACTCATCACTGCCCCCAAAACAGAGTTCTATTTCAATCCCAAACTTTGGACAATCATATCTCACAGAATACTAAACGAAATGACACAAAATATATGTCCATTTTAAAGCTTGGGATGTGAAATTTACGACTGGAAAGTTTCACAATTTTCTGAAATCATTTGGTCATTCAAAACGTCCACACAAATAAACTGCCCAAACAGAGTTCATGTTGACAGCATTTTCCAACTTTTCTACCAAAGTGTTCAATGGCTCCAAAATTAACAACCAAGCCTATTCCCACATAAATTTTCACAAGGAACACAATGGTAACCTCAAAATGACCAAAATCACAACCCATTTATATGCCCTATTTTGACCAAAGCACAAAACCAACACAAAAGGTGCCAAACTTCACATTTAAGCTTCTATTCACTTCTATCAATTCAAAACACTAAACAAGGCACCATTTCCATAACAACAACATACCATACTCCCCAAGACCCTAAATCATGAAAATTAGGGCTAAAATTCCAGAAATTCAAGGCCCAACCAATGGCCACAAAACTTATATGAAATTAAAGCTTTCACTTACCTTAACAACTTTCCCAAAGGCACTTCATGATTCTCCAACTTGTACATTTTCGTGATTCCACAAATCACCACCAATGGAGAAACTACACCTATAGGATGAAAGCTCTTAGCTCAAGGAACAATATTAATGAAGAGCATTTTGGCATTTGAGGCCATTGCTTACCTCAAAATCCAGCTTTTCCTTTCTCTCTCTTGGCCAACAATGGAGGAAATGAAGAGAGAAGAGAGATATGAGAGTGATGATGATGAAAATAATAAAATATAGTCATTTGACTTTTCCAACAACTCCCATCATCATATAAGCTTGCCAAGTGTCCCAATATCATTGGTTCTCATAAAGCAAGTAACCAAATTAGTTACTCTAATCCCTCCATTAGCCATTTTAATTTCACATCTCATACCCTCTTAATTAGTGATTAATCTCTTCCATTAATCACTAATTTAGAGCCATTCTTTCAATTTTCCCAACAATTATGGCACATTAATTAAAATTTCCATATAACACATAATTATTCCACTTTAATTTGATAATTATCCTCAATAATTACCATTAGCCTTTAATCGAAAATTGGGGTGTTACACGAGCGAGCAAGTCCCCGTAGCCATGGCACACAAAATCCAACTGTTGGAAATCCTTGCTCGGACCACCAAAACAATTGCATCATGGTAAGAAAGAGTGAATGCAATAAAAAACTAAAAAATGTAATGAGTTGATTTCATTGTGGCACTTGAGTGAACATTTTTACTACGCGGGACCTTTGAAAGAGGCAAGCTTCACCCAAGAGGGGGGTGAATTGGGTGATGTTATAAATTTTTCGGCTTGATGTGAAGATATGAAAAATATAGTAGATAGAGTAGAGTTGAGAAGATTTGAACACAGAGAATTATACTAGTTCGGCCTAACAACCAGGCCTACGTCCAGTCCTCAGAGATCAAGACCTACTGAGATTTTCACTATACCTCCAAGATTCAATGGGCTCTCAGAATGCCACACAACAACAATTGTCCTTGAAAGGACTACGAGCAGAAATATTCTCTTACTAAGAAATTTCTCTCCCCCTTACGACAAGTCTTACGTGCAGAAAAACAACCTATAACCCTTTGTTGGGTCCAGCATTGTCAGCTACTGGGCCCACCATGCGGGACACCCCAGGCCCATTTCTGAGCCCAGTATTGGCAATCACCGCTCGGGTATTGTAGGTTAGGTCCAAGGCCCTCTCGGGTCCACGATCCCTGCATGCAGCAGTTCTGGGAGTTTATAGGCTTGCGCCACTTCCCCCCCAAGGATCGAAGTTGAGACCTCTCAACTGCTTCTCTCGTAAGGAAATCTACCCTCTCAAGGTCCCAATACCTTGAGATCAAATAAACATAGAATTTGAATTATATGAAGACTCTCTTACAGAGCAAATGAATAAACACTGAAGATCAATGTGTATACAGAGAAAATTATGAATAGAAAAGACTCGTGTATAAGCTTGTGAATTCTTGTGCTTCGTTATCTTGACGATCTCTGAATCTCTGTATTTATAGATGTTCAGTTTTTGCCCGTTTGAGTAATCATCATCTGAGGAGCGGGACTTAGCAACTGTAGAATGACACGCGCATGTTTGAATATTTTGAATGCACTAGGTACAAGCGTGTTTGTAATCATGTTGTCTGCCGTTGTTTGACTTTCTTTATGTAGTTTATTTCGAACGTTCATCTTCCTGTATCACACTTATAAAACAGTCAAAATAATGTTAGACAATGATAATAAGTAATGATGATATGAATAATTAACAATAAACCATATTCGGATTGAACGTTGTGAGAGTTGGTATTTTTGGTGATCTGGCAGAGCATCACTTGAGCATGGATAGCTCACTTCGAGTGATCTCCTTATTTTCCTTTATATGCTTCAGTTCACGGGTTGTGCTTGCATAGGATTTCAGAGAGATAGAATTCTCACTCGCGAGTGATGTGGGGTCTCACTCGAGCAGAACTCTTCCTGCTCGAGTGATCTTGCATTTTCCACTGGGAGTGTCTTCTCGGGTCATCACTCGCATATCATATTAGTAAGAGTGAAATTTTGTACTCGCGGGTGATGTGGTCCCTCACTCGAGCACACACACTCCTGCTCGAGTGAGACGCATATCCTCAAGGAATATGCTCTCAATACTAACACTCGTATCAAGATTTAGAGAGAGATAAATTTATCACTCGCAGGTGATGTGGGCCCTCACTCGAGCACACAGACTCCTGCTCGAGTGTGAAGAATATTCTCAAGAATATACCTTTTAAACAAGCACTCGCATCAGATTTGGAGAGGGATAGAATTTTCACTCGCAAGTGCTGATGTGTCACTCGAGCATATGAGGTTGTGCTCGAGCACACTTGCACTTCCTTGAACTTCATGACTCTCGGCCAAGCACTCGCAATACCTTGCTTGAGTACAGAATGCTCATGCTCGAGCATTGATGTCTCTGCTCGAGTGAATCAAGGAAGCATGATATTACTTGCTCTCGGCCAAGCACTCGCGGACCTTCACTCGCATGTGCTCGAGTGAGAATGACTTCTCTGCTCGAGTGCAAACTCTAGTGCTCGAGTGAATCAGTAAGTATAACAGTGGCATGCCTCTCGGATGAACACTTTCTGGCTTTCACTCACACCTGCTCGAGCACAGAAGGGATCTATGCTCGAGTGCACAGCTTATGCTCGAGCACTCCAGTTCAATTTTACAGCAGACAACTGAAAATATTCCTATATGCATTTGGTAACTTTGTAAACTTTTCTTAAACTTATAAAAACATGATCTACACACAATTGTCTTTTTGTTATCATCAAAACTTGGAATCTAACAACCTTATCCGTACAAGTCTCCATTGCCACGGTACATAAAATCCAATTGTTGGAAATCCATGCCCTGACCCCCAAAACATTTGCATTGGGGTTAGAAAGAGTGAATGCAACAAAAAAATTAAAAAATGTAACCCGTAGATTTTATTTTAGGACGGGAGTGACTTTTTATACTGCCTGGGGGCAAGTCACCGTACCCATGGCACTCAAAAACCAACTATTGGAAATCCTTGCCAGGACCACCAAAACAATTGGATTGTAGTTTGGAAGTGTGAATACAACAAAAAAATCAAAATTGCAATGAGTAGATTTCATTTTGGCATGGGAGTGAAGTTGTTTTTACTACGTGGGACCTTGCCCGGGCAAGTCCCTGTACCCATGGCACTCAAAATCCAATTGCTGGAAATTCTTGCCCTGACCCCCAAAACATTTGCATTGGGGTTAGAAAGAGTGAATCCAACAAAAAAAATATAAAATATAACAAGTAGATTTTATTTTGGGACGGGAGTGAAATTTTTGCACTGTTCTTGCAAGCAAGTCCCTGTACCCATTGCACCCAAAATCCAACTGTTGAAAATCCTTCCTCGGACCACCAAAATAATTGTATTGTGGTCAGAAAGAATGAATGCAACAAAAAAATTGAGAATGTAATGAGTTGAATTCATTTTGGGACGAGAGTAAAATTTTTGCACTATGCGAGAAGGCAAGTCCCCAATCCAACTATTGGAAATCCTTGTATGGACCCCTAAAACATTTGCAGTAGGGTTTGAAAGAGTGAATGCAATAAAAAAATAAAAAATGAAACGAGTAGATTACATTTTGGCATGGAAGTGAACTTTTTGTACAGCGTGGGACCTTGCCTGAGCAAGTCCCTGTACCAATGGTGCCCAAAATTCAATTGTTGGAAATCCTTGCCCAAACCCCAAAAGCATTTGTATTGGGTTTACAAATAGTGAATCCAACCAAATAATTGAAAATGTAATGAGTAGATTTTATTTTGGGACTGGAGTGAAATTTTTGAACTGTACCAGCAGCAAGTCCCCGTAGCCATGGCACCCAAAATCCAACTGTTGGAAATCCTTTCCAGAACCAGCAAAACATTTGCATTGGGGTTAGAAAGAGTGAATCTAACAAAATAATAAAAAATTTAACGAGTAGATTTTATTTTGGGACAAGAGTGAAATTTTCCTGCTGTGCCCACAGGCAAGTCCTCGTACCCATTGCATCCAAAATCTAACTATTGAAAATCCTTCCTCGGACCACCAAAATAATTGCATTGTGGTCAGAAAGAATGAATGCAACAAAAAAATTGAAAATGTAAAGAGTAGAATTCCTTTTGGGACAAGAGTAAAATTTTTGCACTGAGCGAGAAGGCAAGTCCACGTACCCATGGCACCCAAAATCCATCTATTGGAAATCCTTGTATGGACCCCCAAAACATTTGCAATAGGGTTTGAAAGAGTGAATGCAATAAAAAAATAAAATATGAAACGAGTAGATTTCATTTTGGCACGGAAGTGAACTTTTTGTACAGCGTGTGACCTTGCCCGAGCAAGTCCATGTACCAAAGGTGCCCAAAATCCAATTGTTGGAAATCCTTGCCCTGACCCCCAAAACATTTGCGTTGGGGTTACAAATAGTGAATCCAACCAAATAATCAAAAATGTAATTAGTAGATTTTATTTTGGGACGGGAGTGAAATTTTTGCACTGTACCAGCAGCCAAGTCCCCATAGCCATGGCACCCAAAATCCAACTGTTGAAAATCCTTGCCAGGACCAGCAAAACATTTGCATTGGGGTTAGAAAGAGTGAATCTAACAAAATATTAAAAAATGTAACGAGTAGATTTTATTTTGGGACGGGAGTGAAATTTTTGAATGGTTCCTACACGCATGTCCCCGTACCATGGCACGTAAAATCCAACTATTGGAAATCCTTCCCCTGACCACCAAAATAATTGCATTATGGTTAGAAAGAATGAATGCAACAAAAAAATTGAAAATGTAACGAGTAAAATTCATTTTGGGATGAGAGTAAAATTTTTGCACTGTTTAAGATGGTAAGTCCCCGTACTTATGGCACCAAAAATCCAACTCTTGGAAATCCTTGTATGGACCCCTAAAACGTTTGCAATAGGGTTTGAAAGAGTGAATGCAATAAAAAATAAAAAATAAAACAAGTAGATTTCATTTTGGCACGGGAGTGAACTTTTTGTACAGCGTGTGACCTTGCCCGAGCAAGTCCATGTACCAATGGTGCCCAAAATCCAATTGTTGGAAATCCTTGCCCTGACCCCCAAAACATTTGTGTTGGGGTTACAAATAGTGAATCCAACCAAATAATCAAAAATGTAATTAGTAGATTTTATTTTGGGACGAGAGTGAAATTTTTGCACTGTACCAGTAGCCAAGTCCCCATAGCCATGGCACCCAAAATCCAACTGTTGAAAATCCTTGCCAGGACCAGTAAAACATTTGCATTGGGGTTAGAAAGAGTGAATCTAACAAAATAATAAAAAATGTAGCGAGTAGATTTTATTTTAGGACGGGAGTGAAATTTTTGAATGGTTCCTACACTCATGTCCCCGTACCATGGCACGTAAAATCCAACTATTGGAAATCCTTCCCCTGACCACCAAAATAATTGCATTATGGTTAGAAAGAATGAATGCAACAAAAAATTGAAAATGTAACGAGTAGAATTCATTTTTGGACGAGAGTAAAATTTTTGCACTGTTTGAGATGGTAAGTCCCCGTACCTATGGCACCAAAAATCCAACTCTTGGAAATCCTTGTATGGACCCCTAAAACGTTTGCAGTAGGGTTTGAAAGAGTGAATGCAATAAAAAATAAAAAATAAAACAAGTAGATTTCATTTTGGCACGGGAGTGAACTTTTTGTACAGCGTGGGACCTTGCCCGAGCAAGTCCCCGTTAGGCCTGAGCAAGGAGCCTGCAACCCGATAAGCTCGCCCACACCCGTAATAAATTTACCCATTTTGGCCCCACCCAAAACAGGCCCGTAACGGGCGGGCAAATTACCCGCCCATTTAAGCATTAAACGGGCGAGCTATGGGTACCCCTTCAGGCTGCCCATACCCGCCTGTTTATTTTTTATTTATTGGTTTTATTGAAGATTCAATAAAAATGTAAGGATGATGCATGTTAAGAAGACTGATTATGGAAAGATGCCAATGCTTTTATTGAATGGCTTTTGTTAACAATTTTGTTCCTTTAAATTCAAAGTTTGAAAACTCTTTTTAGTTGTGATTTAAGGCTTAAATTCTTATTGTGAATGTTACTATGTGATGGTTTAATTTAAATTAAAAGGTACATTGCAGACAGTTATATGAGTATTATGTATTTGTTAAATGCAAAAGCGCAGTACTGTAGGACTTAAAGTATGGCAATGAATTGTTTTACACTTTACAATAACAGGGATTTTTTTAATATTATATGCTAAATGGGCTGCCCATTACCCACCCAAATTTGGACGGGTATGTCCAACCTGTTTATTATCGGACTATCTCAGGTACTTAACAGGTACAGACTAGCCCATACCCATTAAGACATAAACGGGCTGACCTTCGGGTTAGAAATACAGGCTAGCCCATACCCATTACTCAGCCCTAGTCCCCGTACC
Organism: Inga laurina; assembly: GCA_963855925.1. Classification (NCBI taxonomy): domain Eukaryota; kingdom Viridiplantae; phylum Streptophyta; class Magnoliopsida; order Fabales; family Fabaceae; genus Inga; species Inga laurina. The sequence goes on from OY979713.1 coordinate 2,989,770, forward strand.
CATGGTGGCCAAAATCCAACTGTTGGAAATCCTTGCCCAGACCACCAAAACAATTTCTTTGTGGTTAGAAAGAGTGAATGCAACAAAAAAAATTGAAAATGTAATGAGTATATTTAATGTTGGGACGGGACTCAATTGTTTGCAATGTGCGCGGGGGAAATTGACCGTACCTATGGCACCCAAAATCCAACGTTTGAAAATCCATGGTTGGACCACCAAAACAATTACATTATGGTAAGAATGAGTGAATGCAACAAAAAAATAAAAATGTAACGAGTAGATTCCATGTTAGCAAGGGAGTGAACTTTTTTATTGCGCGGGACCTTACCCGGGAGAGTCCCCATAACCATGGTACCCAAAATCCAATTGTTGGAAATCCTTGCCCTGAGCCCCAAAACATTTGCATTGGAGTTAGAAAGAGTGAATCCAACAAAATATAAAATGTATCAAGTAGATTTTATTTTGGGACGGAAGTGAAATGTTTGCATTGTGCTCGTGAGTAAGTCCCCATACCCATAGCACTAAAAATTCAAATGTTGCAAATCCTTGCCAAGACAAAAAAAACATTTGTATTAGGGTTAGAAAGGGTGAATGCAACAAAAAAAATAAACAATGTAACAAGTAGATTTCATTTTGGTACAGTAGTGAACTTTTTGTACTGCGGGGGAGCTTGCAGGGCAAGTCACCGTACCTATAGCACCCAAAATCCAACTGTTGGAAATCCTTCCCCAGACCACCAAAAAAAATTATTTGTGGTTAGAAAGAATGAATGCAAGAAAAAAAATAAAAAATGTAACAAGTAGATTTCATTTTGGCATGGGAGTGAACTTTTTTACTTCTTGGGACCATGCCCGGACAAGTCCCTGTACCTATGGCACCCAAAATCCAACAGTTCCAAATCCTCACCAAGACCAAAAAACATTTGTATTAGGTTTAGAAAGAGTAAATGCAACAAAAAAAATTGAAAATGTAACGAGTAGATTTCATTCTGATAGAGTAGTAAACTTTTTGTACTACGGGGGGCAATTCACCGTACCGTTGTCAACCAAAATCCAACTGTTGGAAATCCTTGCCCGGACTACCATAACAATTGCTTTGTGGTTAGATAGAGTGAATGCAACAAAAAAATTGAAAATGTAATGAGTAGATTTCATTTTGGGAAGGGAGCCAAATTTTTGCACAATGCGCGGGGGCAAGTCACAGTACTTATGGCACCCAAAATCCAACTGTTGGAATTCCTTGCTCGAACCACCAAAACAATTACATTGTTGTAAGAAAGAGTGAATGCAACAAAAAAATAAAAAATGTAACGAGTAGATTTCATGTTGGCAAGGGAGTGAACTTTTTTACTACGCGGGACCTTGCCTGGGCAAGTCCCCGTACCTATGGGGTTAGAAATAGTGAGTCCAACAAAATAATCAAAAATATAACGAGTAGATTTTATTTTGTGATGGGAGTGAAATTTTTGCACTGTGCCCGCGAGTAAGCCCCCAAGCCACGGCAGCAAAAATTCAAATGTTACAAATCCTTGCCAAGACAGAAAAACATTTGTATTAGGGTTATAAAGGGTGGATGCAACAAAAAATCAAAAATTTAACGAGTAGAATTCATTTTGGTACAATAGTGAAATTTTTGTACTGCGGGGGAGCTTGCCGGGCAAGTCCCCGTACCCATGGTAACCAAAATCCAACTATTGGAAATCCTTGCCCTCACCCCCAAAACATTTGTATTGAGGTTAGAAAGAGTGAATCCAACAAAAAAATCGAAAATGTATCGAGTAGATTATATTTTCTGATGTTGGAAATCCTTGCCCTGACCCCCAAAACATTTGAATTGGGGTTAGAAATAGTGATTCGAACAAAATAATCAAAAATATAATGAGTAGATTTTATTTTGTGACGGGAGAGATATTTTTGCAGTTTGCCTGCGGGCAAGTCCCCGTACCCATGGCACCCAAAATCCAACTGTTGGAAATCCTTCCCCGGACCACCAAAAGAAATGCTTTGTGGTTAGAGAGAATGAATGCAACAAAAAATAAAAAATGTAACAAGTAGATTTCATTTTGTCATGGGAGTGAACTTTTTTACTTCTCGGGACCTTGCCCGGACAAGTCCTCGTACCTATGGCACCCAAAATCCAACTGTTGCAAATCCTCGCCGAGACCAAAAAACATTTATATTGGGGTTAGAAAGAGTAAATGCAACAAAAAAATTGACAATGTAACGAGTAGATTTCATTTTGATAGAGTAGTAAACTTTTTGTACTACCTAGGGGCAATTCACCGTACCGTTGCCACCCAACAATCCAACTGTTGGAAATCCTTGCCCGGACTACCAAAATAATTTCTTTATGGTTAGAAAGAGTGAATGCAACAAAAAAATTGAAAATGTAACGAGTATATTTCATTTTGGGGCGGGAGTCAAAGTTTTGCACTGTGCGCGAGGGCAAGTCACCGTACCTATGGCACCCAAAATCCAACTGTTGGAAATCCTTCCCCAGACCACCAAAATAATTGCATTGTGGTTAGAAAGAATGAATGCAACAAAAAAATTGAAAATGTAACGAGTAGAATTCATTTTGGGACGAGAGTAAAATTTCTGTACTGTGCGTGAAGGCAAGTCCCCGTACACATAGCAACCAAAATCCAACTATTGAAAGTCCTTGTATGGACCCCCAAAACATTTGCAATAAGGTTTTGAAAGAGTGAATGTAATAAAAAATAAAAATTGTAACAAGTAGATTTCATTTTGGCACGGGAGTGAACTTTTTGTACAGCGTGGGACCTTGCCTAAGCAAGTCCCCATACCTATGGTGGCCAAAATCCAATTGTTGGAAACCCTTGCCCTAACCCCCAAAACATTTTCATTGGGTTTACTAATAGTGAATCCAACCAAATAATCAAAAATGTAAAGAGTGAATATTGAATCAATGAAGTACAAAATGAATCAATGAATGAAAAACAGAGCAAGTGAGAATTGATCGTTGATAGCTCAGTATGTTGTTCTATTTTTCTATGTTGAATGCTTCCGTATATATAGTTAAGTTTGATAGCCATTGTCAGCATTTCAACATGTCTATTAGAGTAGCGCAACTTCTTTTAACCATTCTTCATATTTGAAAAATAGTTATTACGGTAGGTGAGCAATACAAATGTTATGTTCTTTGTAAAGTGGCTTCTCTCTCTCTCTTTAGATGATTTATTCATTGCTTTCCTGTAAAAATTCTTCAAACACTAATACAATGAAGTGTTAGTCATAATAACATTAAATCAAAGATTAACAAATAACAATCATGCATTCTAGGATTCATCACTCAAGTGGTCACTCGAGTGATTCAGGGTTATTACTCTAGTGATCTGTTTAAGAACTTGGCAGAGACTTGAAGCAATAATTCTGACTTCATCACTCGAGTGGTCACTCAGTGATTCATGGACATTATACAAGTGATCACTCAAGTGATCCATTGTAAATCTTGGCAGAGAGTCATATACTCTGTATCTTACGTCATCACTCGAGTGTCTCTCAAGTGTTCCTTGGTTATCACTAGAGTGATACTTCTCAAAATCTGGCAGAGAGTTTTCTGTACATTTTCCAAGTCCATTACTTGAGTGATATGTTGGAAATTGTGCCCAAAGGGCCAATCATTGTACTTTGAACATTATTAATTTAATGAAATTTCTCCATTCTGTTATCATATTATTTGCATGTTAACTGTGATAATTGTATCCTTGGATAATTCATAAAGATTGTCCTAAAATGTCCCTGGTAGGTCATCTATGCGGGAGCAGAGATGAAACAAGATCAGTATGACTTTGATAAGATATGGAGATACGAATCAAAGTCTTAGGCACTTCTAAGAGTGCAAGGTGCTGGACCGACCCACTATGAGAAAGCTACATGGATCAAGTCATAAGCTTTTCTCATGTATAACCAAGTCACAATGCCCTTTGACCTGAGGTCATCATGGATTCCTACATGAGAGTTGCTAAGATTTGAACTAGTCAAAAGTTACCTTTGACCGAGTGATGATAAAGGCTACAATCGAGCTTGGTGGTTTTTCATCCAGAGGAATATGAATGATCAAGATGGAATTTGCCCCTCACATTAGTAGAGAGATATTACTGGGCCCCTCGATGAGTAAGTCTGAGAAATGTATGGCTATACTACAATGGAAAGGAGTTTCCATTTCTATTGTCAGACTACTCAAGAATAAGAGGATGACATTATCCATTCCTCGTCGTTGACCGATATATCGTGTGACAAAAGAGACGTGACATGGTTGTATGACAAGTTGCATCGTGTTAACGATCCTCATATGAATTGGGTAGTCGCGATGTCTTGCTAGAGGCCGCTTGCGACCTGTGGGTTAGTACAGTTATTGGCCCACTGCCAACTTCATATGGGCCTACAGGGTCGCACACAAGAATGGTCCAACACGAGATAATGTTTAATTAGGGTGGACGAATTTTATATTTATATTTATATATATATATTTATATATGTAATATAAAAAAATTCGTTAATAATATTATATAGATATGTATTTTTGAAATACATATTATATATATGTTTAACAAGAATGGTCCAACACGAGATAATGTTTAATTAGGGTGGACGAATTATATATATATATATGAATATATGTAATATAAAAAAATTCGTTAATAATATTATATAGATATGTATTTTTGAAATACATATTATATATATATATATATATATATGTATATTATATGATATTATTATATTGTGTTAGTTTTAAATTTAATTTATTAAGATAAATTAAATCTAATAATTAACATGATAGAGATATGGTATCTCAGATTTAATTTATGAAGATAACTTAAATCTAATGGCTCTTTATTTGGATTAAATAAATAGGTTAAATTAAAATTGTTGGACAGATTTAATTTAAACTGAATTTACTTAATTAGCTCATCAAGATAATTAATAGTTATTTAATTTTGAAATTAATGATGATTAATTTTGAAATTTGAAAATAGCCCTCATAGGTTATAAACTTGATAGAGTAGATATACTGTGACACACATGAGAATTGAGAGCCGCAAGGGAAACCCTAGGAGACATTAGAGGCGCTAGCACGCAGTCTCGGTTGGAGAGCATTCAGTTGGATACCGGTAAAGGGAGCGGACCTGACGTGTTGGCTCCTAGAGATCGTGAAAACCCTAAATCATAAAAGGTATGAATCATTCCAACTTGGTTTAAACGCCGTTGATAAATCCTTGATTAGGATCGGCGAAAATTTTAAAAATTCTTCCGCTGTGCCTGCCGATCCTAACATGACAAAGGGTCATAACTTGAGTGATCCCTTTTAAAATCAGCTTGTGACTTCTTATCTTGCACTGTGAGTTCTTCTTTTTCTTCACAACTTGAGTGGTCACTCGAGTAATGACTTTGCATGCTTCAAAATGCCTTGTTTCTTTGTTTAAAAAATTTTGTTTGATCAAATTATTTGTAACATCATTTGTTCACTAATTTGTTATCATCAAAACATAGGATCTAACATTCTCCCCTTTTTCGATAATGACAAAACTTTGGTGGTGATTTTTGAACAAACCATTTGAAAACATTTTGAATTCAAAATCATATGCTTTGAAAATTCAGAGCATCCTTTCATTCAAAACCATAACTCCATTAGTCCAGAAATATGATAGTAATACAGCAATAAACTTCAAAATTCATACTATCATAAAATTAAGCTTAATATTCAATAACATGTCATAAATTATAAATCAAAATAACATAAAGTTCAAAAATCTCCCTAAAATCCCTATACACCAATTTTCTCATACTATATCAGTGTAGGAACATTGTCAGTTCACAAAAAATCACTCTTCCTAGTTCTTAGTTCTCCTCCTCCTTTTTGACATCATCGGAAAGGGTGGTCTAGGCAGAGATATTGGAACTAGAACTAGTGTGGGATGGGTCTTTAATGGTAATAAGAGTTGCTCGGATAGGTGAGGATGCATCATCATGCATATTAGCTCCTCTCAGAGCAAAAGTAGGTAACTCAGATGGAATAGGCTCTGCTAGAGTAAGAGGAGGGATCTGGAGAGGATCTTGTAGGTGAGGGATATAGGGAGGAGCGTACTATGGTAGTGGAAATGAAGCTTGCTCTAAAGTGTCTACAAACTCTTCAGTGTCATTCGAGTACTCGGAATGATGAGATAGAGTACTCTGTGCAAGTCACACGTATCACTTGGATTAAAGTTCAAGCGTCCAATACTATCACCGGGCCTTAAGATATTGAAGACTTGGTTAGGATTAAGCTTGGTTGAGTTGTCTAGTGGTGGATCCTCTATTCCTAACCATGAGTTTATATTAGAATCAGGGATCGTAAATTTCTTCCCTCTCACCTTGGTCTCTAATTCTTCCTCTACGGCTTGATTTAGGGCATCCTCCACTGGTTCAAGGTTACAATAGAAATGCTTAGTTACCTTAGTGCAAAAAGGTAGATTTACAGATAGCCAAGGCATATATCCCTCTAAATAATCACTCAAATCAAATTTAATTACTTCAAAAAGAACTTGGAGATCAATGAAGTACATCTTACACATTTTTTTCCTAGAGAAGAATTCCTTGTACTTCTTTGATTCTTCAAGTTTGTTTGTATTGAAGCCTTTTGGAGGGACAGTGTCAGCTACTTCCTTAGTTCCTCCTTTTGTTGTCTTTGAATGAGACTTGGTGGATTTTGAGGAGGTTCCTTGTTTGACTCCCTTGGACTGCAATGCTTTATCCAACATACTTTTTTTGTCTTAGCAAGTTTCTGATCATACTTTAGATCCTTTGGTCCTTTCTCTGACCAAGTGGGACTGTCAGAGGAATTTATAGATGGTGGAGTTGGAGTGGCTGATTTCTTCCCTTTTCTTGTAGTTGCTGGTTTGGATTTTGCTCTTGTTGTCAGTGGCTCTTGAATCACAACCCCTTTAGCTTTCGGTTGAATTTCGGGTTTCAGAGTTGTTGATTTCTTTTATTTCTTGGGTGGAGGAGATGGAGGATATTTAGATGATTCTGAAGACTTAAAGTACTTCATAGATATATTTTGAGTCACCTTGGTCCTAACCATTGGGAGTTTGAAGCACATAATCTGATTTTCCTCTTTGTGGGTATCAACAGTTAAGAAGCTAAGGCATAGAAATTTAAGAAATCAAGAACATTTTCGGAAGTAAAATCTGATGGGTTTTGGTCATAATCTAGTGGATAAGTATTTGTGAAAAGTTTTGGAAATAGGTCAGGGAAAATCACGAGGAGTGGTAAGGTGAAAATGACAAAGTGCCGACACTTATAAGGCACTGTGCTTGACATCACTCGAGTGATTCTAGAGCATCACTCGAGTGGTCACTCGAGTGGTTTTGCCAAAAAATAAAAAATAATGCATTTTAGAAGCATACCTGGTATGAGTAATATTGTAATTACTCATGAATAATTCCCTAATGGTTTGTATGCACTAGATGGCAGAAATAAGCTAGAACTTGGCTAAATTCCTTCCTTCAGTGATGATCACTCAAGTGATTCTAAGACATCACTCAAGTGATCACTCGAGTGATCAGATGTTCAACTTCTGACTGTTCATATCAAATCGTTATGTTGTTTCAATTTGAATAAATTTGAATTATTACCAACTTCCTTGATTTCCAGGTCATCACTCGTGTGGTCACTTGTGTTGCTTAACATCACTTCTAGTTATCACTTGAGTGATCTCTTGTTCACTGGAAGTTGTTACTCAAGTGATTAGCATTTCTATTTACTTCTGTTTTACTTACCATATAACAAAGTATCAAGGTCTTGCAAAACAAATTACTAGATACTCCGTTGCTTTAAGTCAGTAATCATCAAAACATAATCAAATTACATTTTCTAACCTATAGAAACTTACAATTCATTGGGATTTACCATTCCCAATTCTCTTCTTATGAATAAAAATTGATCTTTGACGAGGGGTTTTGTAAAGATATCTACTAGCTTTGGAAAGAGGAAGAGGTAAGAAATTGTTGCATTTTGACATATTGATTGTGGTCATTGGTTGAGTTTTGAAATTTGTGGATTTTGCCCTGATTTTCATGTGATTTTAAAATGGATGAATTGGATATTGTATTGTGGTAGAATTGGTGTCATATTTTGTCATTAGAACAACGGAATTGGTTTGGAACTTGAAATGGAAAGTTTGGCAATTTGGTGGTTTGTGTTGCATTGTGGTTCAAAACTGAATATGTGTGGATGTGATGAGAATTTGGTTGTTTTATTGATTCCGATGCCTTCCTTATGGAAAATTGTGTGGAAATAGGTTTGGTTGTTGATTTTGGAGTGAAAAATCCCTATTTTATCATATATTTTCATATTTTATTTGAGCATTTTGTCATGATAATTAAGTTTAAAATGTCATTCTTGACATAAAAAGAGATATTAAGAGTAAACACATTAAATTAGAACTAAAAAGGGTAAAATTGGCAAAATAATCACAATTACTCTTAATCATTGATTCTTGGGAGGATTTGACATTAGTTTAATTGTTTTTAATTATAAGTGCTTGAAAAATTGGATTAAGATTGCAAATGACAGTTTGGGATGCGAATTTCAGAAATATCAGTTTGGTCCTATGAATTTTTAAAATGTCAATTTGGTCCACGTCTGAACACAGCATTTTGGCACAACAACTTAGGTCTGATTGAGAGAGCAGCTGGACATATAATATATTCAGAATAGAACAGCCGCAATGCACAGACTCTCCCACGCTTCACCTTCATCTTCACCTTCATTTTCCTCTCTCGCCGGCGGCACCATCCACCACCACAGCCGCTGGCGAGCTGCATTATTCCAGATGAGGAGTTTCAGGTAAAGAGGAGAGCTGGATTGTAGAGTCAAACCAGAGGAGGGGGCGGCTGAGCTTCAATCTTTCACTCTCAGCATTCTGTTCAACAACCACACCACCGTCGTCGCCATCATCTCGGTCCTTCAAGTCCTTCTCCTTCCAGAGCTACAACCGTCGACTCTACCTCATTAAATTACCATCGCTAAAGCTCCCTAATCCTATTTCATCAGTCTCCCTCTCTATCTTAAACCACTCTGCCTTCATAGTCTATCATTTCAGGTGAGCCTAATCCTCTCACACCTTCCATTATTCACAGACTATAACATCTTCCTCTGTTCGGATATTACCACAAGCCGAGGCTCATCTGAATTTTTTTGGGTTCATATTTGGCCATCAATTCAGTCCAGACCATGGCACTCTCTGCTTTATTTTGTGTTGCAATTTCAGCCCCTGAGCTTAATTGGTTTCGTGTTAATGGCGTAATTGAATCAGTGGTATATATGGCTGAATGTTTGAATCCAGAATGATTATATTTCTTGAATCCATGGCTATGAGTGGTTGATTTCCTTAGCTCTTGGAGATGAATTGGAGATGACTTGAGCTCACATATGCTTCAAAGGGGAGTTTATTTTATCCATAGTTCATTATATTTGTGATTTCTTAGGTTTAAGAATTCATTTATGTAATGAAACTATAATTTTAGTTACGGTTTTTAGGGATTGAGTTGTTGTGATTTGGAATTTGTAATGAGGATTTATACTCATCAATATATATGGCTATATATATGTTTCTCTATGATTTTATTGATTTCTATCTATTTAACATGGTATTGTTGGATGGTTTGATTGAAATAGAATTGTAATTGAACCTAAATGCGTTGCTTATTCCATAGTCATTCTCTAAGGGGTTTTAATAATGCTTAAATAAATGGGTTCATGAGTTTAAGCATTAGACTCAATGGTAATTGAGGTTTGGTATATTAGAAAACTTAGAGAAACTCATTACACTAAGAGGGCTTAAAAGCATTTCAAGGGTAGGGGTTCCTCTCTTGTGATGCTAGACTTAACGGTAATTGAGGTTTGGTATATTAGAAGCTTAGTAAATTAACTCCATAAATATGTTAATTGAGCAAGAATAGTCATTGAAAACCATTTCCAAGAGCATCTTCATCATTTGCATTTCTAACCCATTCCATTCCATATCAGTTTTATTCTAAAAATCCAAAAATATTAGTTTTAAAAGCATTTTAGTTTAATAGCAATTTAGTTGTTAGATAAAAACTTAAAAACCATTTTTAACTCATTTCATGTCAATCATTGCACTTAATTTCTAGGTAATTAATAAAAGTCTCTTCGAGAGACGATCCGGGATTGCACCCTATATTGCAATCCTTGGTTATTTTTGAAGAGGTTACCAAGGCACAAAGCCGACAAAGCCTATTCTTCATGGAGCCATTGGACACATTGGTTGAAAATTTGAAATTCTGTCCATTGAAACTCTATGCTAGGCAGTTGGTTTGCATGGACGTTTTGAATGCTCAAATAGTATCTAAAAATTCTGAAACTTTCCATTCTTAAATATCACATGCCAAGCTTCAAAATGGGATATAATTTATGTCATTTCAATTTGTGAGCTAGGCATTATGATTTTCCAAATTTTGGGGTTGAAACTAAAAGAAATTCTAGAGCTGTATGGGATTTCGTGTAATTTTGCATTATTGTAGTTATGGACAGCATTGATTCAAATTTTTCCTGTATATAGGACTTCAATATCTTTCCATAGGACTTGAGATCATCCCATTTTTATTTTTTTAGAATTAGTTATAATTTTTCAAAGTTGATGAAAAATTCTAGCAGATTTGGTTACTTATGCGATAATTGAAGATGTTATGGCATAATGTAATATAGTTGAACTCTGAGGTAAGAAATTGGTCTTTTAGGTTAATTGACCACTTTAGCTCCTTAGTTGACTTGATTAAATGACCATAGTGATAACCAACCAAAGTATTATGAGTATTAAAGAATTGGAATAGCTAATAACTCATCGTCCTTGATTTTGGTTTATAGGATTCGATATTTGCCCTATTCGTGATCCACTTGTGCTAGAGCATAATTGGAAAGAACAAGGTAGTGACACTTTCTCTTATACTTATATGATGCATTGTATATTTGATTTATCATTGTTTTGTGATGATTTTGGATGTGGCAAAGCTTGTAGATGTGAAAGCTGAAAGGCTATGTGAAAGCCGAAAGGCTATATGTAAGCCGTAAAGCTATGTGTATTACAGCGTGCGTATTTCAGTGTGAGCAGTCTTAGGGAGTAACGCCGGTTATCTCTACCTCTACTATTGTTATGCCATGGTAAATGTGTGAGCCGTTAAGGCTATGTGTATGCTACAAAGACTATGTGAATGCCATGAAGGAAATGTGTATATTGTGACAGCTATGTGTATGCTGTGTTCATTGCTGCTCTGCTGCTTGATGATTTACCTACATGCTATGTGATTATACATGGTATGAGTGATTTCTTACTACTGGAATTCTTTTGAATCTCATTCTTTCCATTGACTAACCTACAGACAAGGTAAGTGGCTCAAAGGGGAAGCAAACAACCAAGGATAGCTAGGACTCCTATAGCGATGCGTTTTGGTACTTGGTTAACGAATTTTGGTTGGAATTACTATATATATTCGGGATGTAATTTTTTGGAATAGTTCATGTAATTCCGTGTATAGGAACTTATAACTGGGAAAACACACCCTGTAAACCCTTTAGTTATGTATGAAACCCAGCGTTTGCCAGAACTTTTGTTTTACACTCTGATATGTATGAATGCGACTTAACTGTGCAGAATAATTATATTTGAAATGCGAATGAGACGAGGTTATTTGGATTTTGAAAGAAATTTGTGAAAACCCTATCTTGAAGATAAGATTGGAAAGGTGTCTTTTACCATCAACTAGTCTCTAATTCATCTTAAGTACCTATTTTCGAATTATAATTATGGTTAATAAGGCGGGGAGTTACACCCTACCTTAATAACCGTAATTATAATTCAAAAATTTGTCATTATGTTGAATTAGAGACCAACGTTTAATTTAAAACTTATTTTAAAAAATCTCATCTTCAAGACAGGGTTTTCAAAAGCTTTTCTAAAAACATGTTCGATGTTGTCCGACATTCACATTACGAATATATTAGGCATGTGTAGTACAGTTTCATTTATACATATCAGAGTGTAAACAAAAATTCCCGACACACTCGGGTTTTATGCATTCATTCAAGGGTTTACGGGACTATCTTGCCCCTAACAATTTCCCATATCGGATATTACATGAAACTATTCCAAATTTATAACATTTACAAAATATTCGTTAATCCCAAAATGTGATAACTAACTACCAAAAACTAAAACTCCTAGCGAGAAGCTCTGGCCTCCCTTCGTCACCTGCTTTTCCTTTGAGCTGCTTGCCCTGACTATAGCTTAGTTAATGGAAAGAATGAGATTCAAAAGAATTCCAACAGTAACAAATCACTCATACCATATATAATAACATAGCATGTATGCAAATCACAATCAGCAATAGCGTCAATAATCACAATGATGCGTGACATTCATCACAAATGACAGCTCTCACGGCTGTAACCACATGATGTGTGAATAGCGTCACAAATGACAACACTCACGGCTATATACATGTGATGCATGACTATCGTCACAAATGACAGGTTGCGCTATATCCATATGATGAGTGACTAGCATCACAAACGACGGCACTTACGGCTGACTACATAAAGCTTTCACAGCAACATACACAAGGCTTTCACAGTAATGTACACTACAGCATTTGCAATCCACATAATTCAATGATAAGACATACAATGATAAGGGTCACCACCTTATTCTTTCCATTCAAGTTCTGGCACTGGTTTATAGCCTATAAGGCAAATATTGAATCCTATTTCATAATCAAGGACAAAGTGTCATTTCCTATTCTAATACTTAACTTCAAAGCACTTAGAGTTGGTTATCATTTGTGACCTTTAGGTAGTTGCTAGAAGCCCAAACAGGTGCCTAAAGATTTGTGAAAGACGTGTCCAAAGACCTTCTTTCTAAAGTTGAAAATGCAGTTTTCAAGGCGCTGGCCGCGGCCAAGCCATCTACTGGCCACAACCCACAGATGGTCAAAAAGTAGCCAAAATCAAGTTAGAAAAATTTGGGTCATGGCCAATATCCCTAGGCCGTGGCCAAGAACAGGTCAGAAGGTTTTGGGCTGCGGCCAACCACTCATGGGCCGAGACCAAGAACTGGTCAAATGCTTTTGGGTCACGACTGATTTTCAACTAACCATAACTTCTTGGCCAGAATTAAAATGACCTAAACTTTATACCATTAGAAAGCTTGCAATGTGAACAACAACATTGGAAAGTTTCACAACATTTTGACACTATTTTCTATTTTAAAATGCTATGCAAAGTTGGCCCCAGGCACAAAATTTTACACTTGACAATTTTCTAGAATTTCCAGTTTTTCACCAAAGTGCCCAACGGTTCTCAAAATTCACAACAAGCACTACTCCCGCACAATTTTCCATAAGGAATCTAATGGCAATATCAAAACACCCAAAATCACATCCCATTCACATGTTCTATTTTCAGACACATTTCAATATAAAACCTAAAGTTGCCAAATTCCACATTCAAGACTCTAAACCGATTTCATTGTTCAAATAACACAACAAGACATCAATTCAACATTCAAAACACCACACATCATCTAAAACCCTAAGCGCATAAAAACCAGGGAAAAATTCTTGAAATTCAAAACTCAACTAATAATAACAATATATATGTCAAAAGGTAGCTATTACTAACCTCTTTCCCTTTCTCTTGACTGTTCTTTGATTTTACAACCTTCTATTTTTCTCAAGGACTCAAACACCTCCTCTTAAAAATATGAAACCATAGTAATAAAGCTCTCATAAACATAAACAAAATTAAAGAAGAGGATTTGAGCATTCAAGGTCACCTTCAAGGTCAAAATCTCACTTTAAACTTAAATTTTCCTTCTCTTTCCTCTTCTAAGCTTGGTCGAACATAGAGGCTAAGGTGAGAGAGAATAACTGATGATGATGTTTAGATTTTTTGGGGAACTAAGGCCTCTTGGCCGACTTTGAAAGGAGAGGAGAGAGGAAAGAAGTTTGAAACTTTGAATGCAAGTTCCGCTCGAAGCCACTAGGCCTAAGGCACGTTTACTTGGGTGTCACACAATGTCGCCAATGCCACGATGATGGCCTCCCGGGGGCCTCACCCCCTAGCCAACTAAAAAAGGGGCCCGACGTGACAACTACCACGATCCACAGTAGTTGAGTAAACATTCGTTCGAGGCCATGACGTGTGGGCTTCGTCTAGTGGTAAGGGCCCGCTGGCAAGGGCAACCATGCGACAGTAGGGAGCCCCACACTCGTACGCAACCCCAAGTCAAGCGGGGCTACCCGATGAGTTTAAGCATATCAATAAGTGGAGGAAAAGAAACTAATGAGGATTCCACTAGTAAAGACGAGCAAACCGGGAAAAGCCCACCATAAGAATCGATCGCCCCTGGTGTCTGAATCATAGTTTGGAGAAGCGTCCTCAGCGGTGGGCCAGACCCAAGTCCCCTGGAAAGGGGCGTCAGAGAGGGCGAAAGCCCGTCGTGCCTAGACCCTGTCACACCACGAGGCACTGTTGCCAAGTCGGGTTGTTTGGGAATGCAGCCCCAATCGAGCGGTAAATTCCGTCCAAGGTAAAATACTAGTGAGAGACTAATAGCGAACAAGTACCGCGAGGGAAAGATGAAAAGGACTTTGAAAAGAGAGTCAAACAGTGCTAGAAATTGTTGGGAGGGAAGCAGATGGGGGCTGGCGATGCGCCCCTGTCAGATGTGGAACGGTGCGAGCCGGTCCGCCAATCGATTGCAACGGCGGTCCAAGCTCGGGTTGTGGACATGCCCACAGACACGTCGTCGCCACGATTATGGCTGGCAGCATGAGCCTTCACTAGGTGCCTCGGCAACTATGCCCTCCTGGCATCGGCCTGTGAGCTCCCTATACGGCCTGTACTAAAACACGGACCAATGCAAAAACTTCACCCCCATACCAAAATGAAATCTACTCGTTACATTATCAATTTTTTTGTTGCATCCCCCCTTTCTAAGACCAATGCAACTTCTTAGGGGGTCTGGGCAAGGATTTACAATAATTGGATTTTTGGTGGCATAGGTTGACAACCTTGTTCGGGGTCTGAGCAAGTCTTGACAGCCTTGGCCAATGTGGTGGCAAGGTTTGGCAGCCTTGGAAAGGGTCTGGGCAAGGTTTGGCACACTTGGGCAGGGTCCGGGCATGTCCTGGCATGTCCAGGATTGGTGCTGGCAGGTTCAGGACTTACTCAGGACTTGCCCGGGCAAGGTTCTGCGCAGTGCAAAAACTTCACCCCCATACCAAAATGAAATGTACTCATTACATTTTTTATTTTTTTTGTGCATCACCCCTTTCTAAGCCCAATGCAACTTTCAAGGGGGTCCGGGCAAGGGTTTGCAACAGTTTCATTTTTGGTGGCAACCTTGTTCGGGGTCTGGGCAAGTCTTAACAGCCTTGGGCAAGGTGGTGGCAAGGTTTGGCAGCCTTGAAAAGGGTTCAGGATAGGTGTGGCACACTTACACAGGGTCCAGGGAAGTCCTAGCATGTCAAGGAGTGGTTCTGGCACATCCAGGACTGGTCCATGTAGGTTCAGGACTTGCTCGGGCAAGGTTCTGCGCAGTGCAAAAACTTCACCCCCGTACCAAAATGAAATCTACTCGTTACATTTTCGATTTTTTTGTTGCATCCTCCCTTTCTAAGCCCAATACAACTTTCTAGGGGGTCCGAGCATGGATTTACAACAGTCGGATTTTTGTTGGCATGGGTTGCCAACCATGTTCGGTGTCTGGGCAAGTCTTGGCAGCCTTGGGTAAGGTAGTAGCAAGGTTTGGCTGCCTTGGAAAGGGTTCGGGCAAGGTTTGGCACACTTGGGCAGGGTCTGGGCAAGTCCTGGCACGTCTAGGATTGGTTCTGGCACATCCAGGACTGGTCCTGGCACATCCAGGACTGGTCCTGGCAGGCTCAAGACTAACTCAGGACTTTCCCGGGAAAAGTTCTATGCAGTGCAAAAACTTAACCCCCATACCAAAATAAAATATACTCGTTATATTTTTGATTTTTTTGTTGCATCCCCCCTTTCTAAGCCCAATGCAACTTTCTAGGGGGTCCTGGTAAGGATTTGCAATAGTCGGATTATTGGTGGCATGTGTAACACCCCAATTTTCGATTAAAGGCTAATGGTAATTATTGAGGATAATCATCGAATTAAAGTGGAATAATTATGGGTTTGGTGGCTAATTAATTAATATGCCATGATTAGTGGAAATTGAAAGAATAAAATTGTTGGGCAATTAGTTAGTGATTAATGGAGAAATTAATTACTAGCTAAGAGAAAAATGGGAAGTGTGATTAAATGACTAATGGAGGGATTAGAGAAGCTGATTGGTGACTTATTTGGTGAGAACCAATAGGCTTGTGACATGTGGCAAGAAGAGATGAAGCATGAGAGTGAGAAAAGTCTAATGTAATATTTTAATAGTTTCTCTCTCTCTCTTTTTCTCTCTTTGTTCAGCTGAAATGGAGGGAGTATTATCATCACTTTCTTCCTCCTCTCTCCATCTCTCTCACGTTCTCTCTCTTGTGCAGCCATTGTTGGCCAAGAAAGAGAAAGTGAAAGCTTGTATTTAAGGTGAGTAAATGACCTTTAATGCCAAAACTTCCTTCTATAAAGTTGTTCCTTGGAGTGAGAGCTTCAATTTGATGGTTGTAGTTTCTCCATTGGTGGTGATTTGTGGAATCACGAAAATGTACAAGTTGGAGAATCATGAAGTGCCTTTGGGAAAGTTGTTGAGGTAAGTGAAAGCTTCAATTTCATATAAATTTTGTGGCCATTTATTAGGCCTTGAATTTCTGGAATTTTAGCCCTAATTTTCGTGATTTAGGGTCTTGGGGAGTATGGTATGTTGTTGTTATGGAAATGGTGCCTTGTTTGGTGTTTTGAATTGATAGAATTGCATTGAAGCTTAAATGTGAAGTTTGGCACCTTTTGTGTTGGTTTTGTGCTTTGGTCAAAACAGGGCATGTAAATGGGTTGTGATTTTGGTCATTTTGAGGTTACCATTGTGTTCCTTATGGAAATTTATGTGGGAATAGGCTTGATTGTTAATTTTGGAACCATGGGACACTTTGGTAGAAAATTGGAAAATTTGTCCCTTGGAACTCTGTTCTGGGCAGTTTATTTGTATGGACGTTTTGAATGACCAAATAATTTCATAAAATTGTGAAATTTCCAATCTTAAATTTCACATCTCAAGCTTCAAAATGGACATAAATTTTGTGTCATTTTGTTTGGTATACTAGGAGTTATGACTGTCCAAAGTTTGATGTTAAATCTGGGATCAATTCTGAAGCAAGGTGGACATTTCTTAAATTCTGGGATTTGTATGGTGATTTCCAATAATATTTAATATTTTTCCTATGAAGAGGACTAAAATAGCTTTCAATGGGCTTTGGGATCACCTTATTTCAATTTTTCTAGAATTAGTTATGAATTTCTGAATTTGCCTTGGCTGCAGCACAAAAGTTTCTGTGTGAGTTTTGGCCAGAGCCAGAAACCTTCTGTGCGTGTTTTGGCCGCAGCCAGAGGGTTCTTGGCTGCGCCAACCCCCATTTTCAGCATTTTGGGATTTTTAAAGGTGATATCCAACCTAGTACTTCCCAATCCTTTAGGCTTTCATTGACCTTATTATAGCCACCTAAAGGGTGTGAATGGTAACCAACTTTAAGTGTTATGAAAATGAGAATTTGGAAAAGAGTATGATCCTATATCCTTGATTTGGTTATAGGGTTGGGTATTCACCCTAATCATGGTTTGATATCCGCTCGGATCCTGAGAAGCCGATGCTGGAGCATACGTGGAAAGAATAAGGGTAGGGAACTTACCTCTCCTGCATGTATTAATATTTGTGTTTGTGTATTGATGAATGTTATTGCTTTGCTTGATTATGTGAAACATATATGAATGATTGAAGCTCTGTTTCTATTTATGCTATGGCCATGAGTATGTTTTTGAAACATTGAGCATGCGGATATATCATTATGTGAGCACAAGTTATTGTGATGCAAGCATGTCATGCATTAAACACTTATCTTGCATGCATATTGGTAATTGTTTCCTATTGGGATTCTCTAGAATCTCACCCTCCCATACCAACATTTTAGAGAGGACAAGTGGCTCGTGTTAGATATGAATAGTTTTGATGATGTCAAATATGAGCAAAAAGTTTGTATAATATACTTATCTTCCACATTGACTAACTACCATATTTAATGTTGTATATCTTGTAGATTAGTCATAGACATCATTGTGGGTTGATATTATAATGCCTCATAAATGGAGAATAATCATCAAGAATAAAATCAAGAGGCAAGGAATTGAAAAAAGAAGAAAGAAAGATGAAGATTGAAGATATTCATCAAGAAGATTGAAGTTGGGTTATGAAGAATGATCATCAAGAGGAAAAACAAGAAGAAAGAGATTAAAGAAAGAAGAACTTGCAAGATCACATGAGAATATCAAGATTCAAGCTCCTAGAAGTGATACCGGAGGTTTCTATGATCATACGGAAGTTGGAATGGGTCAATACGAAGCTAAAATGATGTATACGAAAGCTATGGTACCTTTGGGGATGATTACCCGAGTAATCACTCGAGTAATATGGCATTGTCTGATTTTGGAGGTGTTTACTCGAGGTCTTACTCGAGTAATCTGCCGGGTTACTTGAAAATTACCCGAGGCGGAACTTGAAGTAATTGACACAATGTTTTTCGCGTGGCAGAACAAAGGTTCGGTATTTTGATGATATCTCTCCAACCACATGTCGGATCGAACTGAAACCGGTGGCATATAAAACTAGCTTCCAACACAAACTTTTGACACCAAGATCACATTCAAAGGAGTTCCGATGAGAGAGATATCAGCTTCCAAAGTTGACACATGAATCAGCATCATATTCCTGGACAGTTTTGGTATTTTTGACATAACTCTCAAAATACAAATCGGATTGAGAGAAACCGGTGCCATATGAAAGACGCCTCAAAGAGCTTTCCATGGATATATAATTTGTTACATTTGAAGCTATATCCTAAGAGCTATGACTTCTGGAAGTTGTTGCTCGTGATTTCAGGATTGTCTAAGAACAGTAGATACTCTTTGGATCATAACTTTCTGTACACAACGAGTTTGGAGTTGACTCTTATTGTATTGGAATGTAGATAATGAGGGCTTTCCGATGATATATAATTTGCCATGTTTCGAGTCAAAATCAAGAATTCACTTGAAGGCACCACTCGAGTAACTGGTGGATAACAAAAGACTTTACTCGAGTAGGTACTCGAGTAATCAGATAGAAAACTTCCAATTGCTCTCGGCCTGCCAACATTACTCAAGTAACCATGTAGATCACCTGCAGTAAAGCACGAGAACTTCAAGTCACTAGTGGAGTAAAGCACTGTGCTAGCAAAACTTGAAGAATTATTTAGACGAGAACTTCAAGTCACTACTGGAGTAAAGCACTGTGTATGAAGAGTTATTTAGACGAGAACTTCAAGTCACTACTGGAGTAAAGCACTGTGTATGAAGAGTTATTTAGATGAGAACTTCAAGTCACTACTGGAGTAAAGCACTGTGTATTCAGAGTTATTTAGAAGAGAACTTCAAGTCACTACCCGAGTAAGCTATGCAGAAAATGGAAGGCCACTCGAGTAGCCACTCGAGTAACCTGTGAAGAAACTTGATGTTTACTCGAGTAAGTACTCGAGTAATGCTTCCCAGGAAAAAAGAGCAACGTCCCGAAGATTCTGGAAATCAATGGAATGATCATATAACTCATTCTTATTGCTTCTAATCACTCTAACACTTCATTGTATTAGTGTTTAATGTATTTCTCCAGGAATACAATGAAGATATGATGTGAAGAGTTAAAAGCTGACTTTACGGAAGCGGAGCGTCAAACGTTCGTAACGGCTAGTTTTCAAATTCAAGCAACGGACGAACGAAGCAACGGACTCAACGGATAAGTTGAAATACTCACAACGGTCATATCCTACTCAACTATAAATACAGAAGATTCAAGCAGACAAAAACCCAACGAAAACACAACAACGCAAACATGCTTATATTATGAATCATCTACTCCGACCCAACTACTCTCTGTTCTTATCTATTTTCTATATCATGTTTATTTGAGAGAGAGATTATTTTCATTGTGCTTCAGTATTCATCTATTCACTTCTGAGAGAGAAGATTGACTGTAATCTTTTATCATCAAAGTTGTATCCTTACGGGGTGTGTAAGGAGAGTTACTCGGTTGTAACCTTACGGTGTGTAAGGGAGAGTAACTCGGTGAGAGATTTGTAAACGGCTTCACAAGTGCCCAGCTAAACTTGTGGGTTGTAAAGGCTTTTCTTAGGCCATCACAGAATTGGACCGAACCAGGAGAAATCACAGTTTGCACATTCTCTTCCTTAAACTCTTATATTTCCAGCATATATAAACTGTTGATTTATGATTCATTACTTTCATATTTATTGCTTCCTCTAAGATGCAAAAAGATTTACAAAGTTATTAAGATTTTTATCTTACACCCAATTCACCCCCCCTCTTGGGTGTCAGCCAGTTCCAACATTTGGTATCAGAGCCGGACTCTTGTTTAAAGGACTTAACAGTCTTAGAGTTTATAATGGCTGATTTTGGGTGTTATATGCTTTCCGAAGGTTTTGACTATACAATTCCACCTATTCTGAAAGATATTGATTTTTGGTTTTGGAAAGCTAGAATGATATCTTTTATAAAATGCTTTGATTATGATATGTGGGATGTTTTTACAAATGTCTTTGATTTCAAACCGAGAAAGGATTGGACAGAAAGAGAAAAGAAAATGTTTTCGTTGAACATTAGAGCAATGAAAATTTTGTATAGTACTTTAACTGAAAATGATTTTGAGAAAATTAGATTTTGCTCTACTGCAAGAGATATTTGGGATACTCTTGATTCTCTGTATACTTCTAACAAGTGTGTTGAAGTTGAAAGTGTTGACAGTTCATGTGAGACTACAAGCTATATATCCACGATTCATGAACAAGTGGGAGTTGACAATGAAGAAGGAGAAATCATAGAACACTTCCATGATCTTGTCAACATAGAAGAACAAGAGGAAAATGATTCCCGAAAAGAGCTCGTTATGGACGGACAAGAAAATTCACTCTCTGGAGCTCAACATGAACTTAAGGTAAAAAGTTCCAATTCTTCTTGTGATTTTCATAAAACTGATTTTCAAAGCTTGCATAAAATTGTTTTTCAACCAATTATTGATTCTATTGAGAAAAGCAAAAAGATTTTCAATCATGCTGGAAATTCATGCGGGAAGAAAGAACTTAGGCAAACTGATCATTCGAAATCATCTTTTCTTGATCAACACAATACTTACATAGAATCTCATAATACATATCATCATATTATTTGCAATTATTGTGGTAAATCAGGTCATATTTCTCATACATGCTATATTAGAAGAAATTCTAATTTGAGAAATAAATATGTTTGGGTTCCGGAAAGACAAGTAATGTCTAATCCTAACAATCAAGGACCCAGGTATATGTGGGTACCAAAATGTTCTTCTAGTACTTTATGTATGCAGATTGAATAAAAGAAGAATGGACATAAGGGTACGGAGATGATGAAGAAGAAACCAAGAGTTTCTCATGCACCAAGAAAGAGGTTCATACCATCTATATCGAAAAGAAGAACTCTCGGAGCACCCATTACTGGAACTGCAAAGTTTAATCACAAAGAAATGCAATGGAGAAAAAGAGTACGTTCTGCCTCAAGAATGGACTACCATACAGTACCGCTCAACTATCTTGAGGAGAACAAGAAAAGGAGGATCTTTCAAGCATCAAGTAAAAGACTCCTGGAGTCTATGTATTTTGAGAGACGATTGCCAGCACCCAAAGCAAGATACTCAAAGTATCAACATCCTAGAAAGATGCAGTGGGTAAGAAAAAACAATCCTCCAAGTATCTAAGGCAAAGGTACACAATGATAAAACCTCTTATACTATTGTCTGTAATATTTATTGAGATTTTATATTTTGGAACCTTAGGAATGAGCATTGAAAACTATTTTGAAATTATGTTTTCACATCTTTTAAAAAGCCACTTAATAGATTTATTTATAAAGGGATTGCAATGTTCAACAGGATAATTCTTTATGCATATCTAATGATTTGAAAAGAAAATATTTCTTTTATGTATAAAGACATGTTTAATTCATTATGCGCAATTGCCTCGAATTGATTATATTCTTAGAGCATGTGAATTTTATCTTGATTCCTACAAGCTAACAAGAAATGGATCCAATCAATGTTGGATACCATGAAGAAAAGAAATTTATATAGTTCTGTAGAATAAGAAAAAGCTTCTCAAGACTATGACCATATGAAAACAAATTCATATCTTGATGATGCTGAAATTCGGAGTTTGGATTTTGGTGCTGATTGTGCAAAGGAGAGAAACCAATATTATTCCACCAAAATCAAGCAAGTTGTCACAAGGACAAGAGGAATTACGGTGATATCTAATCCTTACTTTATACTGTGATTATATGAATTATTTATTTTGAGTAATGAGTATTTGTCCATTATTGCATTCATTTAGCAATCAATCCTTCATGATTGTTAATTTGTTTATAGATTGCTAAATGAACGATAAGTGAAATTGTGCATAGTTTATCTATCAATTTATGTTTTGAAGTGCACAATTCAAAAATGTGTTTTGGTTTCATTCCATCATGTGTTATAAAATTGCATACCATTAGCAATCAATCATTTATGGTTTTCAAATTGTTTTTAGATTGCTAAATGGACTTAAAATGAAATTGTGTGTTTGAGTTTTGAAATGTACATTTCAAAAATATACTTAGATTCCAATTCATCTTGTTTATAAAAATGCATACACATTATTTGAAAATTACTTATATATTGTTTGCATTTAAATTGGTTTCAAAATTGGAAGTTAATATTTATGTATACTAAAAGTCAGAAATACTTCAAATCCATCCACTAGAGTTTTCCCCATCATTCGCATATTATTTCTTGATTTTAAACTTGTTATTGCTTGAACTCCTCAACCATTATTTTCTAACAAATTAGACCTTATGTCTAACAAGTTATCTATCTATAAGTTTCAAGTGTATTTCCTAGAAAAGAATTCAATATGTGAAAGCCTTATGCCTGATGCATAAATCTTTGGTTGGCTATGTTATTCCAAGTATTATGAATGTTTATTGGTGCATTGAATCTTAATACATTAATCATTATAGTGGAATAACTTACTAAGATAATATTCAAGTACTCGAGTCATTTGAACTAATGAGTATGCGCTTCATCACTTATAAGTTCTTGTACTCATTTCATTGCTCAAACACATTCACCATTGATAAAATCTATCTTTGAGTAAACGGTGTCATGTATTTTTGAGTTGAATATTCATATCTTTCAAGACATAACCCTAAGTGTCAAGATAGTCTATGAATCAATAGCAAAGTCATGATACTTGTATATGTCTATCAAGCTAATCCTTTTGGTTATCCATATGACTCTTGCTGTTTGGAAAATTCTTCAACATGTTAACTTTGATGATTAACATGTTATATTAGTTGTTCCTGAAAAGAGAAGCTTTCTGCTATATGTATATTTAAACTGTTGACTTCCACCATTTTTAACATAAACATTGATTATAAACATATTTCAAAGATGAGTTTTGCATATATTCAAAATTTGAATTTTACAATACATTGTTATGATTTGAAACTACATCTGAGATTTGAACAATTTGCATATCTCATTATCATTCTTGAAAAACTTGATTTCATTCATGATTTATCCTTTCATAAAAATTGGTCATTATGAATAAGTTTTCAACTCTCTTTGATCTAACTTACATTGATTGCATGAAAATCTTATCAATGACTTAATTTTTTTTAAAAGTGTATTTACAAATTGTCATTGATCTTTGAAATCATCATTCTTGGTATTATTTGTTCGTTACCTTTTATGATTCAATTGCTTGAATTTATTTAATTGGGTAAAATTATATTCTGGTCTTTGTTGATTATTATACTCTTTGCTCAAATATCATATGATTCAGTTGTATAAGAGCATAAGAGTTATAATATTTGATACTGTATGGACCCAAGAGAAAGTTGGGTACCAAAGAGCATATACTTTTGCAGGAATTAATCAAAATGCTTTACTTTTGGATACAAAGATCAGAGGCTAATAGAGGAGGCGTGACTGACAGTGTTGCAATGTGAGCAAAAGCAAAATCTGTGATATCATTCAAGTGACACCACATCACTAGCAAGTAACTAGCTAGTGATACAGTCAGAGAAAGAAAAAGAGGAGGAAAATCTCTTAGGTGAACCTAGACGAGATTCATCTCAAAGCAACTCAATGCCAAGAATAAGTTTAGCCAATATGAATCTTTGTTGCCTACCCACCTTCCATATTATTCCAAGGTGGTCAAAAGATGTTTAGATGAAGATGCTGAGATGTACAGAATCATCAAGCTTGGTGAGCCTATAAGGATTCTCAACTACAATCCTAGCTCTATGTTTTCACAAAATTATATGATACATCTAAACTAGAGCTTTGGTGAGCAAGGCCAATTCAATCGCTTCATGAAAGGATTATCACACAATGGCCTATATTATTAGTGAGAAGGAGAGGAAGTCAGAAAGATCATGTCTTTCAAAGAACAAGAGGTATATATATATACTTCTACAGGACTTACTCCAAGTAATCTGAAATTACTTCAAGTAATCTGCAATTACTTCAAGTAGACCTTCAAGTAATCAGCAATTACTTCAAGTAGACCTTCAAGTAATTCACAATTACTCCAAATCTGAATCTCACTCACAAGAAGCATAGAGGATGAGAGCTGGGACTTCAAGAATAGATGAGATATAATATTTTGCTAGAGTTGGTCTCCTGGTCCTTCATTCTTTGGTCCATCTGTCTAAGGCTTTCTGAGAGAGGAGCTTCAACAATCACACAGAGCTTGCTACAAACATTCTGAGTTCATCACTTCTGTGAATGGAAAGATTAGACAACTCTGTGGTTCAATCAACCAGAACTTCAAGGCTTTATTATGAGCTCATCTTGGTATTCTAAAGTGCCTACAGAGATTATGCTTCAGAATCTTTCAGTACTAATCACATCATCAGACAGTGAGTATCCAACGATGCATCAACGGACTTCAAAGGATTATGGCTCGAGTAATTACGATATTACTCGAGTGAGGTATTGTATTCTTACTTAATTAAAATTCTCTGAGTTGCATCACTCGGGTGAGCACTCGAGTGATGGTTGAGTGGAATTACTCGAGTAACTACTCGAGGGATACAGGGTTACAACCTTAAAACCCTGAATAGCATCATCATTTTCAACTTGATTTTTCTCAAATCTTCATATTTTCATACTCATTCTCTCTACAAAATTTCCAATGATTTTACAAAATTCAAGAGAGTTATTAATTGTATTGCTCATGATGATTTTTTTTAAAAGCCGTGCATTCATTAAGGGGGAGCTTCACATTCATACGTGTTTTATATCTTGAAAAGCTCATCTCCTTTATTGAAAGGAAATTGTTTTAACATACTCATCTGAATTTTCTATTTTTTTTAATTAGTTTTGATGATGAGTTATTTATATATCTTCCTTTCATAATCTTAATTTTCAACATATCATATAGAGAGGATGACTTTGATTTTGTACAATAAATTTAATACTTGATTGCACCAACCATTCTCCTTGCAAGAATGTTTTTATTTATAATAGGAGAATTTGTTCTATGCAAGATCATTCCTCAGCATACTAAAAGGAGCATATATGATGACATATGCTTTAACAATCAATCAAGGGAGATAAATTGGCTACAATATTCAAAGCAATAAATACGAATGAGCATTGAGCATGCTGAACAGAAGCTCAACTCAATTGGAGAATCTATCAACTTTGAGGAAAGATGATTTAATACTGGCTACAACCCTCAAAGCAACAAAAGGCACAAGTCAGGATGATTTTAGTAGCATTCTAAGGAAGGCTATTCCTAAGCTCTCTATTGAGCAAACTTTAGAGCCTACCATTGAGCCAGCCACAGTTAGCTCCTATGAACAAGATCCATCACAGTTGCATAGTGAAAGTATGTTGAACATAACATCTTGGATCTAACACAACAAAAAAGGAAGGCGATGGGTTTCATGGATCAAAATTCAGTTTGCCAAATCCAAATGAGCATTTCTAAACCCTCTCTTTATATTTTGAGCTTACTTTGCATATTCTTGGCTACGGAAGTTTTCTTGAAAATCTTTCCAAATTTGTTTTCATGAAAACCATTTTTTTTCACTTGCATCAAATTATAAATGAAACTACTTTCAAAACGGGGGAGTGAAACTTGTTTTCCTGATGCATTTATTTTGATTAATAGGGAGAATGACATTTCTCATTTGATTTCATATTTACTTCTCTACAAACATTTCTTCATTTCCTATCTATGCTTCAAACTTTTTGCTGATGTCAAATAGGGGGAGAAAAAGGCAAGAAAAATATATTGCTCTTACTTAGTTTTTATAACTTAACTCATAAATATTTTTCTTGAAAGATTTGTCATCATCAAAAAGGGGGAGAATGTTAGATATGAATAGTTTTGATGATGTCAAATATAGATGTCAAATATGAGCAAAAAGTTTGTATAATATACTTATCTTCCACATTGACTAACTACCATATTTAATGTTGTATATCTTGTAGATTAGTCATAGACATCGTTGTGGGTTGATAATATAATGCCTCATAAATGGAGAATAATCATCAAGAAGAAAATCAAGAGGCAAGGAATTGAAGAAAGAAGAAAGAAAGATGAAGATTGAAGATATTCATCAAGAAGATTGAAGTTGGGTTATGAAGAATGTTCATCAAGAGGAAAAACAAGAAGAAAGAGATTAAAGAAAGAAGAACTTGCAAGATCACATGAGAATATCAAGATTCAAGCTCCTAAAAGTGATACCGGAGGTTTCAATGATCGTACGGAAGTTGGAATGGGTCAATACGAAGCTAAAATGATGTATACAGAAGCTATGGTACCTTTGGGGATGATTACCCAAGTAATCACTCGAGTAATATGGCATTGTCTGATTTTGGAGGTGTTTACTCGAGGTCTTACTTGAGTAATCTGCCGGGTTACTTGAAAATTACCCGAGGCGGAACTTGAAGTAATTGACACTCTGTTTTTCGCGTGGCAGAATAGTGGTTCGGTATTTTGATGATATCTCTCCAACCACATGTCAGATTGAACTGAAACTGGTAGCATATGAAACTACACTTCCAACACGAACGTTTGACGCCAAGATCACATTCAAAGGAGTTCCGATGAGAGAGATATAAGCTTCCAAAGTTGACACATGAATCAGCGTCATATTCCTGGTCAGTTTTGGTATTTTGGACATAACTCTCAAAATACATATCGGATTGAGACGAAACCGGTGCCATATGAAAGACGACTCAAAGAGATTTCCATGGATATATAATTTGTCACATTTGAAGCTATATCCTAAGAGCTATGACTTCTGGAAGTTGCTGCTTGTGATTTCAGGATTGTCTAAGAACAGTAGATACTCTTTGGATCATAACTTTCTATACACAACGAGTTTGGAGTTGATTCTTGTTGCATTGGAATGTAGATAATGAAGGCTTTCCGATGATATATAATTTGTCATGTTTCGGGTCAAAATCAAGAATTCACTTGAAGGCACCACTCGAGTAACTGGTTGATAACAAAAAACTTTACTCGAGTAGGTACTCGAGTAATCAGATAGAAAACTTCCAATTGCTCTCGGCATGCCAACATTACTCGAGTAAGTACTCGAATAACCATGTAGATCACCTACAGTTGCTCTCGGCATTTTCAATCCTGCCAATGTTACTTGAGGAGCTACTCGAGTAACTCACTTTGGTAAGAAAAAAACCTGAAGTTCATCAAAGTTTTCCCGATGATACTCTGGTATGTACTCGAGTAAACTTTAATGAATACTCGAGTAGCTACTCGAGTAAAGCACTGTGCTAGCAAAACTTGAAGAGTTATTTAGACGAGAACTTCAAGTCACTACTAGAGTAAAGCACTGTGCTAGCAAAACTTGAAGAATTATTTAGACGAGAACTTCAAGTCACTACTGGAGTAAAGCACTATGTATGAAGAGTTATTTAGACGAGAACTTCAAGTCACTACTGGAGTAAAGCACTGTGTATGAAGAGTTATTTAGACGAGAACTTCAAGTCACTACTGGAGTAAAGCACTGTGTATGCAGAGTTATTTAGAAGAGAACTTCAAGTCACTACCCGAGTAAGCTATGCAGAAAATGGAAGGCCACTCGAGTAACCTGTGAAAAAACTTGATGTTTACTCGAGTAATGCTTCCCAGGAAAACAGAGCAACGTCCCGAAGATTCTGGAAATCAATGGAATGATCATATAACTCATTCTTATTGCTTCTAATCACTCTAACACTTTATTGTATTAGTGTTTAATGTATTTCTCCAGGAATACAATGAAGATATGATGTGAAGCGTTAAAAGCTGACTTTAAGGAAGCGGAGCGTCAAACGTTCGTAACGGCTAGTTTTCAAATTCAAGCAACGGACGAATGAAGCAACGGACTCAATAGATAAGTTGAAATACTCACAACGGTCATATCCTACTCAACTATAAATACAGAAGATTCAAGCAGACAAAAACCCAACGAAAACACAACAACGCAAACATGCTTATATTATGAATCATCCACTCCGACCCAACTACTCTCTGTTCTTATCTATTTTCTATATCATGTATATTTGAGAGAGAGATTATTTTCATTGTGCTTCAGTATTCATCTATTCACTTCTGAGAGAGAAGATTGACTGTAATCTTTCATCATCAAAGGTGTATCCTTACGGGGTGTGTAAGGAGAGTAACTCAGTTGTAACCTTACGGTGTGTAAGGGAGAGTAACTCGGTGAGATATTTGTAAACGGCTTCGCAAGTGCCCAGCTAAACTTGTGGGTTGTAAAGGCTTTTCTTGTGCCTGGATTAAACAAGAAGACAGTGGATTTGAAAATCTCAGGAGGAGCCTGGGGACTGAACATAGGCCATCACAGAATTGGACCGAACCAGGATAAATCACAGTTTGCACATTCTCTTCCTTAAACTCTTATATTTCCAGCATATATAAACTGTTGATTTATGATTCATTACTTTCATATTTATTGCTTCCTCTAAGATGCAAAAAGATTTACAAAGTTATTAAGATTTTTATCTTACACCCAATTCACCCCCCCTCTTGGGTGTCAGCCGGTTCCAACAGCTCGAGGAAGGAGCAAGCGACTGGGGGCGGTGATAATCCCTTATGGGCATTTGGATTTGGTAGTTGGTTATTGTTATATGCTGGAATAATTGTATATGTTCGGATGATAGATTAGAATGTATAATTGGATATTGGATGTATATGTGCTTGGATTTGTATTGGGTTATTTGGTTATGTATTGGAGATGGATTTGTGTAATCCCCGTTGAGGAATTGTAAAGGGCGTATGTGCCCTATGAATTTTTAGTGAAGATATGAATCCGGGTTTGCCGGTATTATTATTGTGCACTCTGATATTTATATAAATGTGATTTATCTTCACGAAGTAATTGTATTCGAAATATGAATGTGAGACCAGGTTAAAGTGTTTGATAAATGTATTTGTGAAAATTCTATATTCAGGATGGGAACGTAAATGAATTTTGATTATTATTGGTCTCTATTTCATTTTTAATCACGTGTTTCGGATATAATTACGGAGGGGGTTACAGCATGGGTTGGCAACCATGTTCGGGGTCTGGGCAAGTCTTGGCAGCCTTGGGCAAGGTAGTGGCAAGGTTTGGCAGCCTTGGAAAGGGTCCGCGCAAGTTTTGGCACACTTGGGCAGGGTCCAGGCATGTCCTGGCACGTCCAGGATTGATCCTGGTAGGTTCACGACTTACTCAGGACTTTCCCCAGGTAAGGTTTTTCGCAGTGCAAAAACTTCACCCCCGTACCAAAGTTATTGATTAAAAGTTATTATACAGTAGAAAATTAAAAGTTATTGATAAAAAACCACAAAGCCAAAGTATATTTGTTGAAAAGTTATTGATAAAAAAGCACAAAGCCAAAATATATCAAAACCACAGAGCCTAAGTATATTGCGTTGCAATAAGGATTCAACAAGGGCAATAGGGAAAAAAAAGAATGCCAATATCATTCAACAGACAAGGGCAACACAGCAACAGAGCCAAAGAGGAACAATTAAGCTTGAAGCTTGCCAATATCATTAAAAAAAACCACAGGGCCTCTGGACCACAAACTAACCGGGAAAAAAAATGGGGAAAAGGGAATACAAACTAAAATTTCTGTTTCATTCAAAAAAAATCAAAAAGGGAACACAAACTAATCGAGCTAGGATAGCGACCTTCAAGCTTTAACAACGAACCAAAAAGGGAACTCAGCCTCTATAACTGACGACCCATTCTGGAACTAGGACGGCGACCATCAAGCTTGGACTGTGGCGAAATAAGGGCGATATTGAGACAGAGCGAAAGGGTTTCATGGATGAGCACGACTTTGCCAACGAAAGAGAAACTGGCAAAGTAAGAGGGAGAGGGTTTCACAGACTAGGATGACTCCTTCTGTCCTTCACTCCTTCATTTCTCAGTTCTCACTTAACCTCTGAACAGAACTCTGAGTTGAAGTGAAGTGAATGGTGAAAATGTCAAAATGATCAGACTTCAAAGTCAATCTCGCCTCGCGCCATGAGCTCTTCACTTCGGTCAACTTTAGTTTGAAACGAAAAAAAATGAAACGATGTCGTCTTATCAATGAGGCAGACCAAAAAAATAGATGTGACTCGGTGACTCTCCAACTCGACGTAGTTTGCCGAGTTGACCCAAAGCGGCCAGTCCAATTTGGGTTTCAAAACCATGATATCAAGGACTAAATGAGTATTAAATCTCAACAATTAAAACTTGATCTAATTGTGGATACATTAAATAAAGAGGAAATGAAGAGAGAGATCAATAGATACACCTCTCTCCCGATGGTGACCTAGTGGTAGTCATCACTAATAGTGTGGTGTTGATAGTGAATGTTGGAGGCCTCAAAAATAAAAAATAGAAAAGAAAACAAGAAAACAACCAAAAATTGTTTTTGTTTTTTAGTTTTTAAAAACAACTATTTATTTTTTTAAAACAACTTATAAAAAACAATTTTCCAAACAAGTTTGTTTTTGTTTTTTGGTTTTTAAAACCAAAGAAACAACTATTTTTTAAAAAAATAAAAAACTTCGTTGGAAATTGTGCTTTTGAGCATCCGGGTTGTTTGGGAGATTGTGCTTTTGAGCAGAATACATTTCAACAACCTGAAAATGAGTTTAAAAAAATGGTGATTGATAAGCCAAGGCAAGATACGAACACAGCTGAAGTATTCATGGCTCTTATCTCAATCTTCTATCATGTGCAATTAACTAGTCTGATTAGAAGATTTTTCTTTACCATCTGAGATGAAGAGGCTTGTTCAGGAGCTTTG
Organism: Inga laurina; assembly: GCA_963855925.1. Lineage (NCBI taxonomy): Eukaryota > Viridiplantae > Streptophyta > Magnoliopsida > Fabales > Fabaceae > Inga > Inga laurina. The sequence goes on from OY979713.1 coordinate 3,021,405, forward strand.
TCATCCCGAACTCGAACTAATCAAGGGAACCGGAGAGATAAGAGCCAGAACATGCTCAATTTTTAAATTTTGTGATGGGAAGGGGATTGAGCCTCAAAAAGAAAAAATACAAAGCTAAGCGCTATAGCACCAAATTTTCCAACACTCTTAATATCTAACATTCTAACTACTCTGTTTATCTTTTATGCACATGCCATAAGGGGGAAAATTAATGTTTTAAAAGTATGACCAGATATCAAGCCGGATAAACTAACTGGTCACAGTTTAAACGATCAGATCATTTGGATCGGCAATAGGACTAGTGATATAATAATTAAATAAAAAAATAATATTATATACATATATGATAATATAAATACAATAAATACATAAAGAATAATGAAAATAAAACATTAAAAATGTATAATAATTATCACATAAACTTTTATATATACATATAAGTAGGTTATCATGTCATTGTATGAAGAAAAATTATAAAATTTGACAATAACAATATGTTTAAGAAGCATTCTCTTTATTGGGAATGACACTCTGAACTCTCAATAATAATATGATATATATACACAGATGTATATAAATTTAGTTTTCTTAAAAGATTATGCTAAACTATTTTTAAAATCACAATTTTTAATCATTTTGTATTAATACTTTATCTTATAAAAGAAAATCCTCTAGCTTTTCGATGGCCACCCAACATTTACCATTTACCACTAACTTAAAGTAATATTTATATGAGATTTGAATTTGAATAATCGTAGTGAAGTTGTTCCCCTAGCCCCGGCTTATGGACCTTACCCTGTCACGCCGTTACCTTATTCTAACCTTTTTCAGAGTATTTGTGAAAAACGACATGCGGTTCGGTGGGCAACAAAGAAATAGAGTAAATATACTAAAAAAAAGCATGATTACATAAATTTCCTATAGGGGTTCATACATGATATTTGCAATCAATATAGCCGCACAGGGCTGCTAGGGTGTCTAACCCATCCTGGTGAAATAGATACATCTTCTCATCTTCATTCCACCACTGCTCATTTCTTCTGCAATAATCACAACAAGCACTTTTTGAATTATGGATCCACTATTCAAAATTCAATTCATAATTTTAGCATTCAAAAGATATTCTTGAATAATCTGATTTTTCAGTTATTGAACCCCCCCTCGTACAGTTTTCTTCTTTGTTCTCAACATACCTTTTGTCTTTACCTGTCTAAATTGTTGGTAGGCGACGGTAAGATTAGAGAGAATCTTAGTATGAAAATAGTACCAATATGCATGCAAGATAAGTGCTTAATGCATGACATGCTTGCATTACATAAACTCATGCTAATGCAATGACATATTTAAGTGCTCAATGTTTCAAACAACAAAACTATGGCCACGTATAAACAGAAATAAAGCTTCAATCATTCATATATATTTCACATAATTAACCAAAGCAATAACATGCATCAATACACCAGCACAAATATCAAACACATACAGGAGAGGTAAGTTCCCTACCTCCGTCTGAGTCCTCCTCTTGTATCCTTTACCCTTTTTCGCCTAAAAACTCGTGCCAACAAATGGGCTCTCAACTTGGTCCTAAACTGTCAAATGTATAGAAATTAGGCTAAAAATCATTCATGTACTATTTTAGGCACTACCATAGTGTTTTTTGTGATTATATTAGCATACTATGAAAATTTACCAAAATGCCCCCGGGGCCCCTGCCCAGCCCCACAATTTGCAGTCCAGCTGTACTTTTTTTGAAATTTTGACCAAGGTTATTTTGACATATTTTCACCCAAGGAATCTATTTCTGGACTCGAAATTATTAAATTCACTGCAAAATTACAAAAATACCCTTGATAGACCCACTTTAAGGGTTTTAGGGGCATTTTCGTAATTATGTTTTTTCGGGCTTTTCTGAAAAAGTGACCAACTGTAACCCCCACCTAATTTTTCCTCCTGAACTCAATGGAATCATCAAATCATTGAAAATCCAACTCTAACCCCATTTTCTAGTGCTAACCAAAATCTAGGAAACTCCAAGGAAAATTGGGGTTTTTCGATTTCGACTCCACGGACGCATTTCTTTCCACTCCTAACCACTTTCTTAACTATTACATTAGGCTACATCTACCATTTAGATCCAATTTTGGCAGCATAAACCTTAGGCATACACCTTTCCAAAATTTAAAACAAAGCACAATCTGGCGAAATTTCAAGGATTAAATTGTCCACAGCAGCCAAAATAGTTAATATACGAATGTTTGGAAGTTACCTCAAACTCCTTCTAGCTTTTCCCTTTAGGCTAAAAACCCTAGCCCTTCTAACTCCAAAATTTGTATTTCACAAACCTTAATTCATGTAAAAGAACAACTTAGGAGAAGGATCACACATGATAGGAGCTAAATAAGAATAATAATTATTATTAAATTAATTATTTTCTTCTTCTCTGTTTTCTTTTATATTGATCAAAACATAAGGAGAGAAATTTTTTCCCATTTTTCTTTCCTCTCAATTTCTCTTTTCATTTAAACAAGCATTAAAGTTAAAAAACAATTTTTGGTGACATAACATGCTCAATTTTTAAGTTTTGAGATAGGAAGGGGATTGAGCCTCAAAAAGAAAACACACAAAGTTAAGCGCTATAGCACCTGCTTTTCCAATACTCTGAATACCTAACATTCTTTCGACCAAAAAAAATACCTAACATTCTAACTACTCTGTTTATCTTTTACGCACATGCCATAAGGGTGAAATCATCAATGTTTTAAAAGGCGGATTGGAGATTAACCCGGATAAGCTAACGGGTTATGGTTCAAATGATCAGAACATTTGGATCGGCAGTTGGACCAATGACATAATAATTAAATTAAGAATAATATTATATACATATATGATAATATAAATATAATAAATACATGAAGAATAATGAAAATAAAACATTAAAAATGTATTATGATTATCACATTAACTTTTATATATACACACAAGTAGGTTATCATGTAATTGTATGAAGAAAAATAATAAAATTGGATAGTAACAATATACTTAAGAAGCCTTCTTTTTATTAAGAATGGCACTCTGAACTTTCAAAAATAATATGATATGTGTACACAAATATGTATATAAATTTAGTTTTCTCAAAAATTATGTTAAACTATTTTTAAAATCAACGATTTTTTTTAAACTAAAAGAATTAAAAAAATATACGAATTTTTCTCTCTCTCTTGGAATTCGTGCCACTGAAACTCTTGATGGATGATGCCGTTTCTCATAAGATACCGCCGGATAGGCCACCAGAGAATCCCTTATCGCTCGAAGCATTGAAGATGGGTGAATTGGTTGTGATCGAAGACGCCATAAAGTCTGACCTGCCAGTGGTTCCAAGTGACTCCATCGCTGATGGTATGAAACAAGGGAACCTTTCAGCTATGCCAACTCTCTTAAATCCCTCAACTTATAAAGACTCTTTGATGGGATTTAAAAGATTGGATTTTAATGGGATTTCACACGGCTCTTCAAATGCATGTGAGGATTCATTAATAGCTTACTTAAAGAACCAAGTGTGGAAACTTCCAGAGCCTTCAGAAGAGACAATTAAACTCATGAATATCTATCCTTCAATGCAACTATTAGAAGATGAATTTAAGAAGCCTGCTATCACTGGAACAACACGCTAATAATCATTGTGCTAGGGGCTCATTTTTACCTCCATAAATTAAGGGAGCTTCTTTGTAAGGTGTGGAGATTCAATGAATTTGAGTTGGTGGACCTACCAAATAACTATTATATGGTGAGGTTCACAAATGCTGAACTTTTGAGTGCTCAATACAAGCGTATCCTTCTAGAAGGCCCATGGGTGATTGCGCAGCATGCCGTTCTGGTGCAAAAATGGACTCTGTATTTTGATCCGTTTCATAATCCATAGGGAAAGATTGCAACATAGGTTAGAATCCCAAACATCCCACTCATTTTCTACTCCTATAAATTCATCTTAAGATTGGGCGATATGATATGAAAGACACTCAAAGTCGACATGCACGCTCTAAATTTCTGTAACGATTCAGCAGGCACAGTGACACGAGGAAGATATGATAGAATATGTGTTGAGCTAGACCTGCAAAAGCGTTTAATCCCAAGAGTCATCCTGGCTTCTACCATCTTTAATATTGAATATGAGGGGCTGGATCAAATTTGCTTCTCCTGTGGGAGATACAGATATAAGAAAGACGACTGCTCATGGAAGGTGAGTGTGAGCGAAGCTCTTCGACCTCAGCAGCTGCCGGTAGAGCCTGTAAAATTGTCTCCGGTTGTGTCATCAAAAAATTTTTCTCTGGTGAAAGAAGATAATTTCGGACCATGGATGCTTGTGGGGAGACAGAAAAAGCCACGCTTTCCAAGGAAAGGAAATTATAAAGGCGGCGTGTTAGGGATAAAGAAATTCTTGTGGAGTTATCGGCACTGGAAATAGAAATCCCTAAGGAGCTATCTTCGGCCATCAATGCCACAAAAGGAAAATTTATGTCAATTTACGCCCAGGAGTAGAGCCCAGTGAATATGGCCGGGATGGAAATTCTAATCTCTCAAAACTCGGAATTAACACCAGCACCTAGCTTGGAACCAAGTATACCAGCAGGAAGCCTCTAAAATAAAGGCAAACAAAGCAAGAATTTAAGAGAAGTCAAAAGCAAAAGTATATCAGTTTCTGGACACATACCCCCAGATAAGTAATTGTTCTCTCATTTTTTGGTTTTTATATAGAGATATATATCTCCATGATTGTGTCATCCTAGAATTGTAGAGGGATGAGTAGTAAATCTTTTCCCCATATCCTTCATGATGTCATTTCCAAGCATCGAATGTCTGTAATGGGTCTTTTAGAAATCAGAGTAAGTGGCATGAAAGCTGACTCAGTGGTCCGAAAATTAGGTTTCAATAATTGGTTAAGGGTAGAAGCTACTAGTTACGCAGGCAGGATATGGGTTATGTGGCATGATAGAGAGGTTATAATCAAGTATCTTTCTTCCACTACCAAACTACAGCATTATCGTTTAACTGATAGAATTTTAGGGGATTGTTTTTGTGTTACTTTTGAATATGGGGACCCTAGGTGGAATCATAGTTAGGAACTATGGTCATCTCTTCAGGTTCTAGCAGCTAACACCTCTATGCCTGACTGGTGTTAGGTGATTTCAATTCCTTTTTAAACCCGTCTGACATGGTGGGTGGGGCTGTAGTTCATGATATATCTTTATTTCCTTTTCGCACTTGTGTTCATGATTGTGACTTTTTTGAACCGCTTGTGGTTAGTGATAAATTTACCTGGTCTAGAAATGAAATGAAGGAAAGGCTTGATTGGGCGTTTTGCAATTTAGGCTTGGAGATGACTTACATGGATCATAAAATTTTCCATCACCTTAGATATAAGTCTAACTATAGAGTGATCGTGGTGTCTTCTGGAAATGTGCCATCAAATTCTATTTCCAACCAATTCAGATATCAAGCAGCATGGTGTCTTGAGGATGGATTCTCTAATTTGGTAAATTCTACTTGGCATAACAATGGTTGGTCTTCTGGCTGTAATGTATTTCAGGAGAAAGCCTCATGTTGGAACATGAATATGATAGGTAGCCTTCCCAAAAAGAAAAGGTCCCTGATTAAGTGATTAGAGGGTGTTGATCAAGAAATCGCTGCAAATCCTCATGCTGACCTAGCCAAATTAGAAGCGAAGTTGTGGAAAGAATATATAGATATAGTTAGCCAAGAGGAGCTCTTGTGGTACCAAAAATCTAGATACAAATGGCTAAAGTTTGGGGATAAAAATACAAGCTACTTCCACTCCACTAGAGTGATTAGAAGAAAGAAAATAAAATAGAGATGCTAAAGAATGCCCAGGGTGAATGGATTACTGATCAAGATAAGCTCAAGATTTCAGCTCCTAATTTCTTCAAAGAGCTATATTCGAATGATCAAGAAACATTAAATGTGAAAGACTACCCTGTGGATTTTCTTGCTCTTACTGATATGCAACTTGCAAATCTTCAGAAAGAATTGTCTATGGTGGAAATAAAAAATGCAGCTTTTGAGATGGGTGCATTCAAAGTGCCGGGTCCAGATGGTCTCCAACCGCACTTCTTCCAATCTCAGTGGGATGTTGTGAGACAAAAGATCTATGAGCTTATTTTCTCCATTTTGGAGATCTTGACAAGGTTAAAGACATTAATCATACTCACATTGTATTGATTCCAAAGGTGGAATATCCGACTTCATTAAAAGAGTTTCGACCTATCTCCTTATGTAATGTGAGCTATAAAATCCTTAGCAAGGTACTTGCAAACAGGATGAAATATGTGATGGACTACTTGATTCACCCTACTCAATGTAGTTTCATAAGGGGAAGACAAAGTTGTGACAATATCATCCTTGCTCAAGAAGCTATACACACGATGAGAACTATCAGGAAGAAGAAAGGGCTTGTAGCAATAAAGGTGGATATGGAGAAAGCTTGATAAACTTGACTGGGGATTCTTGAAATTCAATCTATAAGGTCTAGGTCTAAATGATCACTTCGTGAAGCTCATGATGATGTGTGTCACTTCTGCTACTATAAGAGTCTCATGGAATGGTTCACTATCAGATTCTTTTCATCTATCAAGAGGAGTGAGACAGGGAGATCCCCTGAGTCCTTATGTATTCATTTTATGTATAGAAAGATTGAGCCAATTGATCAATAGAGAAGTGGAAGAAGGCAAATGAAAACCGTTAAAATAAGCCGCTCCAGCCCAAAGTTCTCTTACCTTTTCTTTGCAGATGATCTATTTCTATTCAGTGAAGCGTCCTCTAGCTAGATAGAGAAAATCAGAGACCTAATGTCGTATTTCTACAGAGTGTTAGGCACAGAATCAGCCTTCCTAAATCAAAAATCTTTGTCTCAAGAAACGTCCATTACCATAGAGTAGTGGAACTTGGCCAAACCTAGGGCATCACTATCTCAGCGGATTTGGGCAAATACTTGGGCGTTCCATTGATCCACAAATGATCCACTAAGTTGACTTTTGCTCCGCTAGTCTCTAAAGTCCAGAAGAAACTATCCTCCTGGAAGGGAAAATTCCTGAGTATGGCGGGGAGAACTATCTTGATAAATTATGTACCCTCAACACTTCCATTTTACCATATGCAAACCACTATTCTTCCAAAAGGGGTCTTACAAGAACTAGAAAAGCTAAATAGAAACTTGTTTTGGAACCAAAGAAGTGAAGGCAAGAAGATGCATCAAATTGCTTGGGAGAATATCAAAAAGGACAAAAAAGAGGGTGGTCTTAGAATTAAAGATCTATCTAGTCAAAATGAACCTCTCATTATGAAGTTATGTTGGAGCTTAATCACTAAACCAAATGCCTTATGGGTGCAAGTCCTTCGTTCGAAGTACAGTTATGGTGATTATAGATTTCCAAAAGTTGAAAGGAAAAGAAATCAATCTATTGTGTGGAAAGCAATTACATCCATATGGGATTCATCAGGAATGCGATTGGGAGAAAACTGCAAAGCTAAAATTCAACTTGTGTTTGGTGGGATCTAAGGACCAACCTTGAGCAACCTCTTATGTTCTATGTCAACAAAAATCAACACTTGCTTCATCCAAAGGACGTGGTTAGCTAGTTAGTTGGTCCAAATGGGTAATTGGACCTACAAAAATGGAGTATGTTCCTACCAGGTTGGGTGATAGAGAAAATTAAACAAGTAAATCCCCCTTCCCTACCAGGTGATGATATGTTTTGGTGGAGGAAATCTCCTGATGGAAATTTCAGCGTCAAATCAGCCTATTCCATGATCTATAAATCCCATTCTATAAATATAGATTCTATCTGACAAAGTATCTGGAGGTGGCCTATTCCAGAGAGGGCCAAATTCTTTATGTGGCAGTTATTCAAAGAGAGAATCCCCACAAACTCAACCCGCGGCAAAAGGAATGTGAGCATAAACACTAAGTGTCCTTTTGAGTGCAATTGTGAGGAAACAATAATTCATGCTTTAACCCAATTTATTACTCTGCTTTTTTTTGGCAATTTACAGGTTTAGATTAAATGGAATATGCATCACTCACTTAGTGGCCACAAAGTTGCCCAATGACCATGGCTGAGGGTCTTTAGGTCGCTGTGCTGGCTTATTTAGAAGAACATATGCAAGAAGGCATTTGAAGGAACAAGTGACCATCCTCGGCAACTAGTTTACAGAGGTCTCCACTTTCTACATGAAGGAATTGAAGAGGGAAGGCTCAAGCATAAAATATTCAGAGTTCCAGACAAAGCATCAGATAGGTGGATCACACCACCAGAGGGCTTTGTTCAAGTCGACGTGGACGTAGCAGTGGACGAGCACAGGCAATCAGCTATGGGAGGAGTGGTTCGCGATAGTGCAAGAAGGTGGATCTGTGGCTTCCAGTAAAACATAGGGTTTACTTTTAGGTCAACGTCTGCTGAGATTCATATTATTAGGACTGACCTCCAAATATGCCAATCATTGAAATTCACACAGGTTAAGCTACACACTGACTCAATGGAAGCAATCCAATTGTTATATCAGATAGGTGGTCAATTTCACCTACTACACATCGAGATAGAGGAAGTTAGGCAATTAATCTACCTTGATTGGGACCTAGAGATTCATCACTCTCACAGGGAAACTTTAAGATGCGCTGACTTTTTGGCCAAATTGCCACTAGATTCGATCAATGGTTTGTCAACATTACAAGATCCTCCAGGTTTTTGTTCTATCCAAATGTTAGCTGACCTCAGCTAAGATTTGGTTTAGCATCTACAAAGTACTACTCTCTGTAAGAACGTTTTAAGGGTCTTCCTTAGCCCTCAAGAGTTTTTTCTCTTATCCATGTAATACAAAAAAAAAATCAATGATTTTTAATGATTGTGTTAATACATTATCTTTATCTTATACAGGAAAATCTCCTCTAACTCTAAATGGCCAGCAAACATTTACCATTTACAATTAACTTAATCTAATAATTATGAAATTTGAATTTGAATAATCTTAGTCAAATTATTCCTCTAACTCCCGCTTATAGCCCTACCCCAACACGTGGTGTCTGACAAATAGTCAGAAGGACATTCTCTCACACTACTTGATTTCAAACAATCCACAAGCCCTATTTGTCAATCTAAAAAATAAAAACCCTCACTTATCCTTTTTACTTTATTTCCTTCATCGTCAGTTTTCTTATTTTCATCTTCTTTGTTTCTCACTTTCCTTTCATGGTCAGCCTTCTCATCTTCATCCTCTGTATACTGCAATCAACTTGCACTTTCGAACAAAGAAATACACACAGAAACGATGGAAATATGAGTAGAGAAAAGAGGAGTTGCAGCAAGACATGATGAAGGATCCTCATCTATCTCATTCTAGATTTTTTTTTTCGTTTTTTCTACACCCATTTTCACATACAAGTTTAGCTATCCGGTTCTTGCAAATCCATTCCGGATTCCAGCCTAAAAACGGTTTCCAGTTAAGAAATTTTCGCTAGTCTAAAACGGCCGAACATTGAAAACGGCTTTTTATATGAAACCCAAGCCGTTGCCGACTCCGATAGACAGTTCAGTTCAGCCATTCCTACCCCGTTTTCAAAACGTTGGTAAAAATATTAATATTTTTTAAAAAAAATTTGGCACGATTAGAAATGCAATAAATATATTAAGATATTGACTACATTACTAAATTTGCACTTAATTCAATACATTAAAATATTTTCGCATTACTAGTAAATAAGAGTATAAAGGAAAAATGTTCATAAATGTTACATTAAACTTCTAAAAAGACATATAAATTGAAAAGAGAAAAAGTGAAGTTAGATCTTTTTTAAATTATTTTATAATAAAAATAGGAGGAAGCATCAATAATGAGAAATAACTACTTTCAACTATGTTTTCAATATACGTCAGTTTTGTTTTTTCTTACAAATGAGAGTGGAGGGTCATAGTAGTTTACGGTAGAATGCATCAAAGGGCATTGAATATTAATTAAAGGAATATTAAAAAAATTGTTTCCCATATAAGAAAAGTGTACTAAACTAAAGCAGCCCTAAGTCATGCTCCTGATCCTTGGAGACTCCAATTATAAAATCTCGGGTTTCCAGATATGACTTTCTTTGGTATTAAAACATGAAAATCTAGTTTTTCCAGATATGAAGGTTAGGTTCCGTTCTTGGATTTGGTGTAATGTCTTTTTTTTGAGACAATGATTCCAGTAATTACTCAAGAAAAAAAAACCATGAAAATTGCCGTTTCCATATTCCCAATTATACCTTGAGTCCAAAATAAAAATATCACTTCATCCTACATCATGCCTCATTCCGCCTTATGGATTTGTTAATTTTGTCCCATCTTTATGTACTAATAGGACTACTTTTTTCGTTGGCCAAAAAAAAAACATGACTACTTTTTCCATCTGTTTTTGGATTTTTTTCCAATTAAACTTGAAAAAAAATATTTCCAATAAAAGATTGTAAAAATTTTTCTTTGCCATTTTGCACCTAATTAAACATTACCACTAAGAAACAGTTTTTTTAAGTTTTTCTACCATTTTTTTCAAGTCCTTGACCTCTTTTTTTCACTAGAAGGAATTTTTCATTTGATTTAATATGATAATTGTTGGAATATATGAGAAATTAAATTGGGGGGAATTGAAAACTAATTTCATTTTATATCTTCATCTTTTTTTTTATAAATTATATAATTTATATTGAAGTGTAAACTAATTTAAATTATTTATATAAGGAAAAATATATAAATTAGTGTTTAAGGGTAAAATGGTAAATTAGATATTATCTCCCCTCCCCTCCTCTCTTAAACCAAACAAAGGATCATCAAAAAACCTTTCCCTTCCTCCGCCTCTAACCAAATCAAATAAGGTGATCATCCATCCTCCTCTTCCATCCCCTCGCATCCATCCCTTCCCATTCCATCCCCTCCCTTTAAACCAAACATACCTTTGAGAAACAGATGCAAGCTGAATCCTGCATTTCACAAGTCATATAAAACCTAAACAAATTCGCTGTCTCCACTTTGTGTCCGTCATGGGCGGCTATCGGCTGGGGTCTGTTCGGTACCATGCTTGTAATGCGTCCACCGTGCTCTTCTTCTAACATTCGGATTCCTCACGAAGCAACTAAACGACCCCGTTGTTGGCTCCCAATCTTGACCGTTCTCGAAATCAAAGACACCGAACGGCCCTTTTGATCCAACGATGATGGATGGCTTCTGAATGCCAAGAATCAAGAGATGTGGTATGTCCTGTGTCATTCATTTTAAGAATAGCCGAGGTTTAGTGCAGAAAAGGTACTGTTTTCTTGCTTTGCAGAGTATGCTCGCAAGGGTGCTCCACATGGGATCGGGATGCCTCAGCTATAGATGCCAGCTCTGAACCATTAGAAGAATTAGCAACAACTGTAATTAACTTACTTCTTATCCTTTAATATATGTTTAATGGACAGATAAGTTCCTCAAATCCTATTTAGATTTCAGCCACACATTGACATTGGTAAGAGAAGAAATATATGTGAGTGATGGTTTGTAAATATAAAGTCTCTAGATGAAGAGAAATACTACTTAGCTTAGTTGTTAGTTTTAAAGTCATAATTGAGTCTGGTGGGAAGATTTTTGTGCTGCAGTGGGGCAGAAAATTAGAAATGGAACTAGTAATAGATTTTGGTAGGATTTGTGCACATCACCAGATGTGCCTTTAGTGCACCTATTTGATAAAAATAAACATCTCATCAAACCACAGGCCATTCTTGACGAGTTTGGAATTTACAAAAGTGGAGAAAATCCCTACTTTTGTGGGTGAATGACTGAATTAGGACAGTGAAACCACCCTGTAACAAGAGCGTATATTCGTATGGAGGAAATCGTATGACGGGGGGTTTTAGTTTGACATCAGCTTATAAATTTGACTGTAGGTAGAATAATTCACAGATTGGATCCTTTGTGTACAATGAACGGCTTTTTAAAAATTCATTTAGAGAAAAATGAGGAATAAAAACTCATAGTGTGTCCTTGTGAGTGTAAAGGAGAGTCTGGTTTAATTTACCCAACCCCATTTATTTGTTCGGATTTGCAGGAATGGCTTCAAGGAAATATCCAACATAAAGCCAGTGGCAGGAAAGTCAAAATATGGCCTTGGACTCGGGCATTTGGTGGTTGTGTACTAAAGAAATGCAAAGGAGTCATGAGAGGGAAATGGTCAGAGGCTGATGGAAGAAAGGGGAATGGAATATTCAAGCGTCAAGTATTCCAATCCAGACTAGTTACTGATTTAGAGCTGAAATCAATGAGATTGCTGACATGATTTACTCAGACTGGAATTTAGAGCTGAAGTTTTCATGCAGAGAGGCCATGAATTGTGCTGATTATCTTGCGAGAATAGCCCATCATATTGCCGGAAACATTGAGCTCCTGAGGCACCCAACCGCTGGGATTATGGATCTATAATATCTAGGAGATAAGACATATCTTGGTTAGCTTCTTACTTTCTTTGTAGATTTGTTCTGTGTTCTCTTTACAAGCTTTGTTCTTGACGCATTTTTAAAAAGTAAAGTCATAATTGATTCTGTTAATTTTTTGTCTTGCACAGAATATATCTTTGCCTGCTTGATTTAACCAGTGGTTTTAATCACTATGTATCTAAATTTCTGCTCTACCTTCATTAGAAACAATGCTAGTTTTCTCTTATATTCACTTAGATAGGCATGTTTGGTTAAGGAGACACCTCAGCTGGAACACCCAAATAGAAATTTTATTTGATGTATCAGTTTCTTCCTTGAGTAAGATACCTCAGATCCAGTAGCTTTCTCAGGGTGACTCTTCAACCATTGCTCTATTCCAAATTATATTATAGAAGTGTAATGTAGAGAGTACTTTACGGTTATACTAGTAAGCTTTTTCCATGAATCAGTACTTTATGATTACTTTATCTTTTTCTTTTGGCTAAAACATACATTTGATCATTTATGTTTACATCAAGTATCCTTTTCATCCTTTAAGTTTATAAAGTACACTTTAGTCCTTTAATATTAACACCGTTAACTATCACTAACGGGAAATGCTGACATGGTGAATTTAATGCCGACTCAGCATTAAGATGCTGACAACACATATTTAAAATCTAATTATTTAATTTAAAATTAAAAAGTAATACTAAGAAACTCTTAATTCCCATAAATGTTCAGTGCCAACTCATCATTTCCTATTAGTGAAAGTTAACGGCCTTAATGTTAAGGGATTGAAAGTGTACTTTATAAATTTATGGGACTAAAATGATACTTGTTGTAAACATAAAGGATCAAATGTATATTTTAGCCTTTTCCTTTTGATTCCAATCAAATTAGTGACTGACTTAGAAGTTGATTGGTGCTTTTCTTTTTAACAATTTTTTTTTTTTTGAAAAACACACACACACAGAGGATAAGTATGAATTACATAGTTTTCCGATCTCTTTTGCATAGAACTTCCCTTTAAACAACCATTGTACTTCTTGTTGAACATTAATTAAATATGAACTATAAGTACTACGTATGGAATAACTTGATTCTTTGGGACTTGTATCACATGTTTCTTCTCTTTGATTTATTAAAAATGATGTAAGAATCACTTTGAAAGAAAGAAGGGAATACTTTCATTTTCTTCCTCTTCAAACAAAGGACCTAAATGAGGACAACATACACAATAAAGCTAAAGCAGCAATTATTAAAATGGTTTTAAGTCATCATTAAGGAATGAATATATATATATATATATGGCTTACTTGAAACTTAAGAAATGGTATCTCCAAAATTAGAGAGCTAAGTAAAGAACAAATCGCCATCATTTATTCCCTTAAAGAGTTCAGAATTTTTATGTTCATTCACATTCATCCCTCATTGAATTCATTGCATTCTTATCATCAAGGTGATCTTCTATTGACTTGGAAATTCTTTGTTATATCGATTCTTAAATTTTTTTTTTTTTTTTTTTTTTGCAAAATGAATACTGGAAAATTAAACATCAAAGAATCAGCTAGATATTTTACCTATGCAACCCTAAATTTACATTAGCTGAATTTTTTCATACCAACTGAAAAATGTTATGTATCAGGATTTGTATTGTTCATCAGTTGTTGGTTTAACCATTGACTTCTTAGTTCTTTTACTATCTTCTTTGATTTATTAAAATTTATCTCTCGTTTGTTCTTTCTTATCTTCTTTGAGTCTTTTTTATTTACATTCATTCATTCACTATTCCTTCCAGCAGCGGCCTCAATCATGCGTTTACTGTTCGAGCTTTTGAAATATCATCAAGTTCATCTGGTGTCTGTGTTGTACAGGTATGTATTTACTTCGACGTTCTTTGTTATATTGCTTTTTTTAATTTATTTTAATCATGCAAAAGAATATTAGAAAATTACACGTCATGTTGAGATATGAAATGAAGTTCATATCCTCTCCGTAACTGCGGATCTACCCATCCCACATGTTGAGATATGAAATGAAGTTCACATTGTATTAAGATAATATGCAGTTGGTGAATCATTGTTCTTATGGGAATTTGGAATATTTTCATCAAAAAGAAAAAAGAAATAATAGTTCTCAAGTGAATATTCATAAATCATTTTACGATAATATCAAACACACAACAGAATATAAGTTGTTTATTTTACACTTCCTTTAACAAGAGAACATTTTATCCTTTTTTTTGGGGGGCAGTATATGATTAAGTAAAACATTGTTAATTTTCATGTCACTCTGTTTTTATATTAGTTGGCGAAAAAATGAATCAGCAGAATGAATACTACTTTTTACTTGATTTTTTATTATAATATGAGAGACGTGTGCACTGCATGTTCTTTTATGTTACATAAATATCAATTGTGACACAAAATATTGTTTAATTTGAAAATAAGATGAAAAATATATCTAAAATGAGGCATTAATGAATATTTTCTAGTTTTAAAAACAATGAGGTATTTGACCTTATATGTATCCCATGTTATTTTTACTTACAAAAGTTCGTTTCAAATTATATTTAAGTATATAGAAAAATTTAATGAAAACGCTATGCTTTTCCTTCCCCTTGTATAATAAAAATAAATAATTTTTTTAAAAAAAAACTAAAAATAATAAGGTTTTCATTTTATTTTTTTTTGGCTAAGTATAAACAATCTCAAATAGACCAAAATTCAATTTTGGGTCATTTCTTGGGGAACATAATTTGTTTTTTTCATTCTTTTATTAGAAGCAGTTCTAATCATCATCGTTCTGCTTTTCTCCCCATTAATTCTTGTTCTGCCTGGGAAAAGAACCTCAAAAATTATCATCAGTTTATAGTACAGGTAAATAATAGAATATAATTTCTTTATTTTATAGGACGGTAAATTATTATTATTATTATTATTATTATTACATGAGAACAAAATTAGAAACAAACGACAAATGTGATCGATCTTTATTTCTTTCTTTTGGGAGTCTATGATTAAAAAAAATATTGTTTGAGCATTTTTTTGGCTATCAAGATGATAATGAAAAATGAAAAATTTGATTTGGGTAATAATAATGTGCTAAATGTTATATGTCGTTTTATCAAAAACTGTACTAATTAACTTTGTATATTTGTGGCACTTGTTTCCAATCAAATTATTATTATTATTATTTTAATCTATATTCACCCTCTAACGACTAGCTTTTTTTATTGATATTTTTGTTAAAAATTGTTCACACACACACATAGTGGTATTATCAGTAGATGTGCAATCCGTATCTTTTTCTGACCGCCTTTCCTTAGTGGTATTTTCATTATATTACCTGTAATATATTGAAAATAGGGAGAATTAGACAGAAGGACCAAGGAAACAAAATATTTGCTAACAAGAATCTTACAAATTGTAATTATTTTTAAGGACCAAAAATTAAAATATAATTTTTAATTACAAAAGTAACCATCCTTACTAATTGACAGTTAGTTATCAAATTTGATGATATCTCCATGTATATTTTAATTAAAAAAATATCTATATACAACTCAATATTTTTATGATATTCTCTCATGAATACCATATTATCTTAAAAGTTACCCAAATTAAAATAGCCTCTAAAATCCATAAATAATTATAAATCTTCCTCTTTTTAGATTTTGATTACTTTTAAGAACTTGAAAAATCACAAATAATCTTATAATATCTTTCATTAAAAAATATATGATCTTTCATGGGAAAAAAAAAAGCTTAAACGAACAAGATGCACCTAAAATAATGTTATTATCATAAAAAAAGAATTTTATAAAAATGAAAAATACTAAAATTTAAAATTCTTAAGGAATAAATTCTTAAATAAACTACCAATATTACAGGAATCTCAATATCTAAATAAAATCCTAATCAATTTAAGGACAAACTTGAGGAGGGAATATAAATTGATAAGTAACCGTCAATATAGTTGAGATGAGGTTTAGAGAAAATGTATGGAGTTTGGTCAGTTTTAATTTCATAATTAAATATTTATATATTTAAGGTTCTTATTAATAAACATTTCTTTTCCTTGGTCCTTCTCCCTAATTTTTCCTTAAAATTATTATAGGTAATATTATTTTAAAGACGCTTTGTTTTGTTTTGTTTTGTTTTTTTGATCAAAATGTTATTAAAAAATTGTTTTGTTTTGTTTTTTTAATCAAAATATTATTATAAAATTAAAAATGAAATCTTTCAGATGCTTTTTCACTATGAAATTGAATTTATATTAATTGAAATTTAGCACTGAATTTGATGGAGTTCCTATTTTTGGAAATATATACTAGTGAAAAAAGTCAGATTATTTTTAAGTTATGGTTCTCATTAAAATCCAACTTATCTAAAATTTCAGAATATAAAGAATTCACATTTTTTACCATAGAAAAGAGTATAAAATAATTATTTTCATAAAATATAATATAAAAGAATTATAAAATTTTCAAGCCCAAGAAATGAAGAATAGTAGTGCATTAAACGCTGAATTGGTTAGATGCTTTTAAGTTTTAACATTATGAACAAAATGTATATGAAGATGTTTATATCAATTAGATCAAGTTCTCCAATTAAATCATGAGATGTGAACTTTTCTTAACATAATAATTCACACTAGTAAAATTTTAAAAGTTTGCTGAATAATTAGTAATAATAAAAGTTACGCATGACAAGGTATGATTGAAGAACTTAACCTAATGCATATAAGCAACTCTTGACATAAGTTTTATCCTATCATTAAACACTAAACCTGCGCACTTTTCATCTAAATGAATTATTTTAGTTTAACTCATCCAAATATTGAATGATTTTATTTCCAGTTTTAAGTTAAATTTGTATTTATCAAATAACTGATAGTTAAAAGATTACCCTTTTTATTTATAAAAAAAGATTAGTTTTGTTCAACATTATGATTATATTAAAATATAATTATAAAAAATAAAATAATTTATAACTGGGACCATCTTTTAAAAGCTGTTTGATATATTGTGATCTGAAATGAAGTTCATACTAATAAGCTCATACGCATTTGATAAATCCTATTACTTATGAAAATTTTGAATATTGTCATCAAAAAGAAAATTGACATACATTGTATGTTTTTACTAATTGCGTGAATTGTAATTTGCTAGTTTTTTGTCGTTGGGCATCTCTTAATTTGTTTAACTTTGGTTGATATTTGTTTATTATTCATCTAATTTATTTCATTCCTTTTCTTTTTCCAATCATCTAATTTGATTACTATATTTGAGGTAGTCAGGATTATATCAGAATAGGTTATACAGCCAAATCACATATTTATTTATTTATTTCATTTATTTCTTATTTACTTTTTTCTTTGCCGTTCAACTAATTTATTACGACATTTGTGGTAGTGAGAATTATATCAGAAAAACTCATCCAGCCAAACTCTATATTTATTTATATCTTATTTACTTTTTTGCCAATAATCTAATTTCATTACATGTCCATTGTATGCCTTTATTACTTTATATGTCTATTGGGGGTCTTTATTTATATATTTGTATCAATTGAACCAAAATTAGCGGTGTGAATATTTTATTGTTAGCGGATAGATAGCATTCAAGACCAATTAATTGTTTATATTGTTCTTTTCAGTGTTGCATCATATGATAGGAGAAACAAAACACGTTAATAAAATGAGTTATATGACTTTCTGTGTCATAAAAGATTTAACAATTTCCATGAGATGGGAGATGACACAAGACTAATTTTATTAGATATTGTCTCATATTGGTTGGATGTTATACGTGTATCATTGACTTGTATTAGAAATAATTATTTACGACATTAATTATGATTGCATTAGATGGAAGACATTGTTGTCAGTATTGGAGGAAAGGTTCTAGAATGCCTTGCGGCTCCAATTTTAGGTCGTGCTCGTTACTTGTTTCGCTTTAAGCAATTCGTTAGAGAGCTTGAGGAAGCAAAAGATGAGCTAAAGACAAGGCTAGATGAAGTGAACGTAAGGAAGAAGCTGCCCGAAATAGTGAGGAAATAATGCTTCCTGTGAAGAATTGGTTGAATGATGAGGAGAAAATTCTAGAAGATGTGAATGAGTTGCAGCGAAAGGTTGAAGGGGAAGGAAAGAGTTGTTTCAACGTGTCACATAGGTATTCCTTGGCAAAACAAATGGCTAATAAAGCAAAGCGGATGATGCAGCTCAAAAAGGATTCCCACTTTGAGAAAGACAATTTTTCTTGTCTCACCCAAATTCCTGGCATCACTTACTTCTCTTCCAAAGACTTTGTGGATTTCAACTCGAGGAAGTCTACTTCTAATAATCTTTTGGAGGCAGTAAAAGATGGAAAGAACAAGATGATTGGACTCTATGGCATGGGCGGCTCAGGTAAAACAACTTTGGCAAAGGAAGTGGGAAAGAAAGTGCATGATTTGAAGCTTTTTGAGAATGTTGTTATCGTGGTTGTTTCAAAACCTCTAAATGTTGCAAAACTTCAGCAGGAACTAGCAGAGCAAATAGGCTTAAAATTTCAAGATGAAACTCAATCTACAAGAGCACAAAGGCTATCAGAAATATTGAAAAATGAGAAGATACTTATAATCTTGGATGATGTGTGGGAGTATCTAAGCCTTGAAGATATTGGCATTCCACTTGTTGAAGGTTGTCGAATCTTATTAACCACTCGCCAGAGGAATGTATGTGTCTCTATGAATTGTGAGACTAGCATTGAACTGCCTTTGATAACTAAGGAGGAAGCATGGGAATTATTCAAGAGTCATGCAAACATATACAATGATCCCTCAAATAAGTTTGATGATGTGGGAAGGAAAATCGTTGATGAGTGCAAGGAACTTCCAATTGCAATTGTTGTGGTGGGAATCTCTTTAAAGGGAAAACCTATTGGAGTGTGGGAGTCAGCACTATGGAGACTAAAACACTTCCAACCTTTGAATGTTGAACAGGGTTTTAGAAGCCCTTATGCATGTCTTGAATTGAGTTATGATAATTTGCCAAGTTCAACAGCCCAATCACTCTTCTTAGTATGCTCTATGTTCCCTGAAGATCATGAAATCCATACAGAGGATTTAATTCTGTTTGGCAAGAGGACACTTGAGCTAGAGGAGAGTATCAACACAATGGAAGATGCAAGGAGAGAGATATTAGTGGCTCTTGACATCTTGTTGAATTCTTGTTTGTTGATGAGGATTAAAAAAAAAGCATGTGTAAAAA
Source organism: Inga laurina (assembly GCA_963855925.1). Lineage (NCBI taxonomy): Eukaryota > Viridiplantae > Streptophyta > Magnoliopsida > Fabales > Fabaceae > Inga > Inga laurina. Next base: position 3,041,143 of record OY979713.1, read on the forward strand.
TGCATGACTTAGTTCGAGATGTAGCTTTGTGGATTGCAAAGAAGCAACATCAAGCAATTTTGGTGGATGACAATGTAGTTTCAAACATGTTGGTTAGCAATCACCAAAGTCTGAAAGATACAAAAGCATTGTCATTGTGGAATTTGGATGAGAATTTCAAGCTCTCTAACCAATTGCGTTGTCCAACACTTGACATTCTACTACTTCAACCTCATGGGGTCATTGAAGATTTTGCAGGGATAAATGCACTCAAAGTCTTGGCACTCATAAAATATAGCTTTGGATGGAGATCTTGGTGGGGTACCACACTTGATTGCTCGCTCCCATGATCAATTGTGTTATTAACGAATCTTCACACTTTATGCCTTAGAGGACAAAGATTGGGTGACATCTCTTTTTTGGGTGAACTCAAAGGATTGGAGGTTCTTGACGTACGTGGCTCTACATTCAATGAATTACCCGCTGGAATTGTGGACATGAAAATGCTGAAACTTTTGGATGTGTTGGGTTGTAAAATTGAGAAAAGCCATTTAGAAGTAATTGGAAGATGTGAGCAACTTGAAGAATTATACCTCTGGGATAACAAATCTACCATCCCAGAAAATTTCTCTCTTTCAAGGTTGAAGAGGTATGTTATCTGTGATTCCACATGCATTTCTTTTTATGACCATTTGGATATTTTGGACAGTTTGGATGGTGGTAATGAAGAAATGAGAGCTTTATGGATACAAGGCTTCAAAGTCTCTACTTTGAATTTGTCAATGAAAGATCTCATTCAAAGGGCAAACTGCCTTTGTTTAGATAATTGTAGGTGGGATCAGAAACATATAAATTTATTTGAGATAAAGCACTTGTGGGTTTGTCGTTGTCAAGAGAAAAGATTCATCATTGATGTTGACATTCTTCAAACACAGCAAGTATTCTCTCGCCCTGGTTACTTTGAGATTGGTTGATATGAATAATCTTGAACAAGTGTTCAAAGATTCATGTATTAGCTACTCTCTCCCCATGTTACAAGAGCTGTCCATAAAAAATTGTCCGCGATTGAGAACTTGCATCTTCACTCACGCCATGATTACAAAAACGCCAAAGCTGAGGAGACTTGAGATTGATGGTTGTAACAAAGTGAAATGGCTATTCTCTTACTCTCTTGCTTCTCATTGTCCTTCACTAGAGGAAATATCTATAAGCAAGTGTTCTGAATTTGAGAGGCTTATTGATAAAGAAGCTGCGCAAGGGGACCCACTACTTAATGATATGCAGGATTATCCATACGTAAGTGTTATCCGCAAAGATCCTCTTGAATCAATGCATATTAGAAATAATAATCCATGTTCATGCATTAGTTTAAACAATTTTCCTTTTGAATTAATTTTCAACTAACGAAATATTAGTTGTATGCTAATTTTTTTTTTGGTATATGAATTTGACAGTGTTTTTCTTAAATTATGTGAAGTCAATGCTTGGTTTATGTAAAATCCCACATTAGCTATGGAGGGGATGAAAGACACCCTATAAATTTTGTAATACCTTCTTTTTTAACGTGTTTTAAAACCGTGAGGGGTAATGTATGCATTACAATTTCTGACCCTATCTTTATACTGTGGGAAGCACCTACTAATAATTTCACACATTTCTATGAGATATTTTTTCTTGTTTTTCACTGTACTAGTCTACATCTTTTTTTAAAAAAAAAATAATTAGGTATTAAAAATGTGTTTATTATCGACTAATATATATTTTGGAGTATTAAAAATATACTCCCTTATTATGAAAATATCCTCAAGAACAGGTAATATTCACTCACGCCATGATTACGAGAACGCCAAAGCCGAGGAGACTTGGGATTTATGGTTGCGACAAAGTGAAATGGCTATTCTCTTACTCTCTTGCTTCTCCTTGTCCTTCACTAGAGGAAATATCTATAATCGAGTGTTCTGAATTTGAGAGGCTTATTGATAAAGAAGCTGCGCACGGGGACCCACTACTTGATGATATGCAGAATTATCCATACGTAAGTGTTATCCGCAAAAATCCTATTGAATCAATGCATATTAGAAAAAATAATCCATGTTCATGCATTAGTTTAAAAAATTTACCTTTTGAATCAATTTTCAACTAACGAATTATTAGTTGTATGGTTTTTTTTTTTTGGTATATGAATTTAATAACGTTTTTCTTAAATTATGTGAAATCAATGCTTGATTTATGTAAAATCCCACATTAGCTGTGGAGGGGATGAAAGACGCCCTATAAATTTCAGAATACCTTCCTTCTTGATGTGTTTTAAGACGGTGAGGGGTAATGTATGCATTACAATTTCTGACCCATCTATGTACTGTGGGAAACACCTGCTAATAATTTCGCACATTTCTAGGAGATATTTTTTCTTGTTATTCACTGTACTAGTCTACATCTTATTTTTTTTAAAAAATAATTAAAGTATAAAAAACTTGTGTTTATTATCAAATAATATATATTTTTTTGAAGTATTAAAAATATACTCTTATTATGAAAATATGCTCAATAACAGGTAATATTCATATTATTTTTATTTTTCCTCACTTTATCTCTACTTTTTTATGTTAAAAGTAGTCATGTTTTCTTTTCTATTTTTCATGAAAATTTTTTGTTTCATATCATATCACATATGTTTTCCGTTTCAACTAAGAAAATAGGTTCCGTGCAACTGTTAATAATTTCCCATATATTTAAAACAATTTTATCTTTTCATTCACTCCATTAGTCTCAAGTTTTTTAATAGAATTAAAGTTAACGATGTTTACATTTCGATTTCATTTGAAAATTGTGTTTATCATCGAATACTATATGTATGTCTATATATGATTTTTCTCTTTTATCACTCTGCCTCTTTTTTTAATTTAAAAATACCCATGTTTACTTTCGATTTTATTTGAAAATTATATTTATTTAAGAATAAAATATACTAATCACCACTCTATTTTACCTGAATTAAATGAACACCCCTTCTATTTTGAAAATGTATATAACGGTCCCTTTAAAATAAAATATAAAACAAATATTCTTTATCTATTTGATATTTAATTTTAATCCATGTTCTCGTTAAATTTAACTTTCAAACTTTTGTTTTGATTAAAATAACTCTCTTTAGCTATTGTGTTCTGGTAATTAAATTCTAGATCTTTGTATTTAATTAGTATATACGCTACACACTAAGGATTAAAGCACTTGAGTTTTTCTTTCGGGTTTCTTTTTTAGTATTACAAAATATTAATTAAAAACTACATTTGTTATTTATTTTTCCACATATGAATTTGATAGAAACTTTAATGTCAATTTTAATTGTTTTCAAATAATTAATTTTATTTTTCCGAACAACACTTTATAATTTTTATTTTGTATTTTTGTCATTGAAATAATTACCACACATTATCCGTAAATTACATACTATATTTTAAGAGAAACGTTTTTCTTTATAAATTAGTGTTGATATATGGGTTAGCTAAAAATTTCAAATATTTTGAGGATTTTTTTCCTTTCGTTCACCTACCTCTTTTACACACACACACACAATTTGATATGTTCACTTTTTAGATCCGTTTTAAAATTCTTGTATACTATCCAATTAAACACACATATATTAGTAATAAGAAAAATATTCTCAAGAACATGCAACAGTCATTTCATTTTTTTTATTTAATGGTTTTAATTATATAACAGTGTCCTTATCATTAAATTCTAGATCTTTGTATTTAGCATTTACGCTACATACTATTAAACTACAGGAGTTTTGTTTCTTAAGTTTTTAACTTAATCGTTACCCCATTGATAGTAAAATAGATTGAGAAAAAGATTTTAAATTTAGAAAGTAAAATAGATTGATAAAAACTTTAATCTCTTATATTCAAGATCGGAGGGAGTATTACAAATATATTTGCAACTGCATTAGTCATTTCTCTTTCCACACATGAATTTGATAAAAACTTTAATGTCTTTTGTTGATTTTATTTTTTGTCAAATAATTAATTTATATTTATGAACGAATTTTCTCAATTTTCATTTGGTATTTCTGTGAAGCAAATAATTACTGATGACTGTTTTATTTAAAATACATCAGAAATGATACATGATCTATCAAATTACTTACCATATTATAAGAGAAATGATTTTTTTAAAATTTTCGCTGTGCGTCAAAAAAGGCCTTTTTCAGCGCGCCTCTTTTATTGCTATTAAAATTTGTAAGTTTTCCACTTTTCCTTTCGATTTTTGGTAATATAAAAATCATGTTTGTCCTTAAATATGTAATATGGCTACTTCTTGTTTTAAAAAAGGATTATTATGTACTATTAATAGTAGGCCATAATCGATGTATAATCTGTGAAACTAACTTTGGTTTAATTTTTTTGGCCAAAAAAAAAACTTTGGTTTAATTTCTAACATTAAATCAGCAAACCTTGATCCTTTTCCCTAAACTTAAGGAGATTCGCATATGGGATTGCAACAAAGTGAGATGGCTATTACCTTATTCTGTGGCATCTCATTGTCCTTTTCTAGAGGAGCTATACATAAGCAGTTGCTCTGAACTTGAGAGGCTTGTTGATGGAGACTGTGAAGAAGTAGCAGCATATGGGAATCAGCTACTACTCGCACTGAAGGAATTAACTTTGAAAAATTTGCCAAAATTGAGAGAGGTTTTTGGATATGAGTACAAGCTGGAGTCCCTTCGTGATAAACAAGAAAGTCCACAACACGTAAGTGTTATCTCATTATTCCTTTCTAATATAAGGTTTCGTAAATATAAAACAACCTTCATATTATGAAATTTTAAAAATTTGAATTAACGCTGCATACTAATGATTCAACTACTTTTTTATATGTCGGAAAAAAAATACTTTTTTATATTTTATCTTTTTTTAAAATATGTAAAATTATTATCCTTAAACTTCATTAGTTATTTTTGTTATTTTTTTTATGAAAGGATTTTATAAAATTCTTTTTAATTGTTTGTCAAACAATTGCTATTAATTACTTTGTTAAACCCGACACTTTATATTTTTACTTTAGTCAAGAAAATAACTTTTTTGTTATTGGTTTTGGCACCGGTTTATTGTGGAAAGTACTTGTTTAAGATTGTTTTATTTAAAAGAACCAATGTGAATGCATTATCTATAAATTACAAAGACTTTAAGTTTAATATTTTCTCATTTTCTTTGGACGTGCAAAACTTTGTTGAATACCTTTGGAGAACACAAGTTTAAGACAAAGGACGTGTTATATTGTTGCCCTCACGTCATTATTTATCCATTTTATGGATTGAAATTACAAGCTGTAGTCAAGATATTTTTAAAAGAGAATTTTTCTTCCTTTCTAGCTCTCTACCTTTCTCTTTTTTTTAAAAAAAATGGATTTTTACTTTTTAAATTTAACTTAAAATATTGTTAACTATCAAATGAATGTATTAAAAATCGGACTAGTTAATGAACTGGCTAAGATAATTAGTCAAGAGTCAGTGGATAAGACCAAGGTTAATTAGGGTCAAACCAATAGTAATTGAAATAATATAGTTTAATTAAAATGTGCTAAAACATTCATTTTTTACTACTTTAGGTATAAAATTTTAATAAAAATAATATTCAAAATATTATAGCACTGCTCCTCTCCTCTTTTTCATATTATATAAATATATTCCTATAAATTAGATCATGGGAAAATGTCATTGTACTCAAACCCGAACCGGACTGGCTAGGCTTGGCTCGGAAACCGTTGAACCGGGTGGTAGATCGGTCGGTTGAATAGATTCAGTCATCAACCCGGTTTGGTACTTTTTAAAAAAAAAAATATATATATATATATATATTTTTTAAATTTTTGTTTAGAATTTTAATTAATAAGACTAAAATATTCAATTTCTCACATGTTTGGCCCCGAGCTAGCTCCAGTCTGACCCACTGACCCTTGGCCTAATACCCCGACAGGTTCAGTAACCGGTCCGGGTTTAATTACCTTAGAAAATGTGCAATATTGCAATATATATTTGCATTTTTTTATTAAAAGGAGATCACAGCGTTTGAGTCCCACTTGGAACAACTACAAATGAAAAGTCCTACACAAAGCCCATTACATTATTGTCCATCTCTTGAATTGTCATCTAATCGTTGATTATATATTTACTCTACAGAAACACGAGAATGAGAGAGTGAGGGTGGTGAATTCAGAATTGTGCTCTATATGGTTAGACGATCTACCAGAGTTGGAATGCATATGGGGGGCCCCACACAAATTGTGAGCCTCCATAGACTTGAAAATGTTACATTGATGCGATGCCCAAGATTGAGAAATATATTCACTCTTGTTATTATTACAAGCCTTCCAGAGTTGAAGATACTAATAGTAATAGGATGTGAGAAATGGGAGGGAATATTTTGTGAAGAATCACTTAAAAATCTTTATCCAACTCCTATTTGCTTCCCCAAACTTGAGACCATTCGTATATATGATTGCCTAAAAGTGAGAAGGTTGTTCTCATATTCTCTAGCTTCTCATTGTCCTTCATTGAAGGAAATAACTATTCATGATTGCTCTCAACTTGAGGGGGTTGTTCAAGCTTATGAAGGTGAAGTGGTTAATCATAATGAAATGCTGTTTCCTGGACTGAATGATTTGGATCTTAAAAGGTTGCCAAAGTTGAAAGAGATTTACACAGATTATGAGTTCAATCACCTATTTGGTACTATAGTTATAGAAGATTGCCCAAATATATGTAATATCCCGTTGGAGTACAAGGCCTCATCAGGTACGTAGTTATACTTTTTCAATAAGCAACCTAATATTACTTGCTCACTAATTTCTTTAAAATTTTCTTTTTCATCATCATCATCATCATCATTATTATTATTATTATTATTCTTAATCAACTAAATAATTTTGCACATTAAATTTTCCTTCACTGATCAAATATAACACTTCATTTTCACCATAGTAGCCTTATCAAACAGATAATTTGTATGCTACTGTTTTTATCACTAGCAGTTATTGAGCATAGTACCAATTCAAAATCACTTGTTAAAGAGAATTGTCCGATGCCTTACCTCCTTATTCTTTATGAGAAATTTAAATAATTCACTAAAATTTTTGTTTCCATGTAATTGTCATTATATCAAAATCAACATAATATACTACCTCTTGTCCATATTATATTAGAACTAGATAATATGGGTAGATTAAGATAATTAGTTATATTAGTTATTCGTAACAAATATAATATGTATTAGTTTTTCTAAAATATCATTTTTTTATCATGACTGTCCTTAGTGGAAACTATTTAATGTATGCAATCAATAGAGATACTTTACAGAAAAATATGGGAGATAAAGTGGATTGAGGTATTATATTTAGGACCAAATCTTCCCCCGCAAAAAAAAAAAAGGCTCTTATTTTAAGGATCAAAGTTAATTTTAAATTAGTGACATGTTGCACTAATATTAGAAATTCAATAATTGTATAACTAAAAGTAATTAATTTTCACTATTTTCACAGATTTAACAAATTATTCTGGTCGTTGTAAATAGCTATATAGCTCTAGTTTGATCCACATTATCTAAGGACAGTTTTGAAAATTGTGTGGAATAAATATGGCCATTAGCTTTTATCACTACAAAAAAACAGGAAATTAGAGACGGAAATTAGTGACGGAATTATTCCATTTCTAAACTGTCAATAAATCCATCACTAATTTTAGAGACGGAAATTAGCGACGGAATTATTCCGTCTCTAAATTCCGTCTCTAATCCGTCTCTGATTCCGTCTCTAAATTTTTAGAGACGGAAATTAGCAACGGAATTATTCCGTCGCTAATTTCCATCTCTAATCCGTCTCTGATTCCGTCTCTAAATTTTTAGAGACGGAAATTAGCGACGGAATTATTCCGTCGCTAATTTCCGTCTCTAATCCGTTGCTGATTCTGTCTCTAAATTTTTAGAGACGGAAATTAGCGACGGAATAATTCCGTCGCTAAATTCCGTCGCTAATCCGTCTCTGATTCCATCTCTAAATTTTTAGAGATGGAAATTAGCGACGGAATTATTCCGTCTCTAAATTCCGTTGCTAATCCGTCTCTGATTCCGTCTCTAAATTTTTAGAGACGAAAATTAGCGACGGAATTATTCCGTCTCTAAATTCCGTCTCTAGTCCGTCTCTAAATTTTTAGAGACAGAAATTAGCGACGGAATTATTCCGTCTCTAGTCCGTCTCTAAATTTCGTCACTAAATTCCATCACCAATTCCGTCGCTATTCCGTCAGTATTCCGTCACAAATTCCGTTACTAATTTAAGAGATGATTTAATCTTTATTTTTTTGATATAAATTAGCAACAAAAATTGTTCCGTCATGTGACTTGTTGAGACATCTTGGAGATGAATTCTTATGAAACGCATTCGAATAATATAAAAATGGTACCGTCATGTGACTTCGTATTAGCTAAACAAACAATAAAATAATATATAAACTACTCTCTTTTAGAAATTAACATGATAAATAAAGAAAGAATAATTGTAGTGCTAATTTCTTGAAATTAATTAGACTATTAATCAATTTATTCGTACACTCATTTATTAGTGTTAATAATATGATTTCTTTAACAAAATAAAAAAAACAATAGTTGTTTTGGAAGCTATATATAGCTATGAAATCCGTAGATAAAAATTAAACAAAAATACAAACAAAGAACACTAATATATAAAAGTTAAAATTCATGACAACTCATGATACAATTCACAAAGTATAGACATCACAACTTGTTTCTTTGAGTTTTATGCAAAGCATAGGATTTTAATTATAAAATATTGAATTTGAGACAAATTGCAGTAATATATTCTACCATTTCAAATAATACATAAAAACATGTAAATAATTACTACTACATATATTATATGAATGTGTAATTAAATACTCATTGGATTTACAGTACAAGTGCAATCTTGCAATTGTATGAAAAAAAAAAAAAGTTCAATCTTGCAACTTGGCCGAAGGAACCTCTAAATACAGGTATTTATGCATCATATAACCTTCAGGAATTTTATTTACTTCATTTTGTGTTTTTCTAATCATATCAAGATTGTTGAATACTAAATCAAAGGTGGAGCTAGTATGTGCAATTATTGTGTGAACTTAGTTTGCTATGTCATATGTGGTATAATTAGTTAAAATACAACAATTCAGCTAATATTAATCCTAGTTGGCTACTTATCTGATTCACATTTTTAATATTTTTCTTAAAAATTCAAATCTTTTAATTAAGATTTCACAAATAAAGAAAAAATAAATATTGTGAAATCTTTTAATTTTTTTAATATACCAACTAATGTTTAAGAAATGCCAAATCAGCTCATGAATTGTTGTATTTTAATTGGTTAGGCTACAAATAGCATGACGCACCAGATTGATACAATAATTGGTTAGTCACTTGTTCAGCCTCACAAGGTCATCGACTTCTCCTCTCTTCTCCGTCAGCCATCGCAACTCTCCTCTCTCAAACTCTCTCTTTCCTCGGCTGGTTTGTTTAGTTCAATGTTAAATACTCATTTGATTTGTTAATTGAGACTAATAAGTAGGATTAGAGTGATAGTCAATAGGCCAAAGCAAATAATTAGTCAGAGTACAATTTGAAAATTCACTATAACGAGTTGTATTTTAGACTAAGACTCTCAATTAAAACGTTGTTGAATAAAAATTGTTCATTTGAAACTCCCAAGAAGAATCATGAAGCTTATACATCAATTGTGCTCAGTATAATTATTTCAGAATAAGTAGAAATTAATAATAAATATTAATAAAATGAATGAATTTTATGAATATGTGATTATGGTTATATAAATGTATCATAAAAGTTTTATTTGAGTGAAATACACAAATAAATCTTAATTAATTATTGAGATTTTTTGAGAATCTTAGCAAATTTAGACATATGCTAATATCATGATATGTATTTGAGAATAAGAATAAGTATAATTTTTTTTATTACTAATTTAAAAAAAGAGTGAACAAAACTCAAAAAGTAAAAGAAAGAAAGATTAATAAGCCAACTCTTGTCCAGTAGATTCATTTTATTTAATTAGTCTTTGATAAAACATGAATTTAAATATTTTACTTATATTTATGGTAAATCTTTCTCCCTCCAAAAAAAAAATTTCATGTTCCCGCTCTTTGTGAGTGTTTGGTTGAGGCCTTTGGTTTGATTAAAAAAAAAAAAAAAAAAAAGAGGAAAGGCTTTTGCTGTCACCAATCACCATATTCGTAAACCATCAACCCTTTCTCTTTCTCTATACCACTTCTCACTTTCTCAGATCTCATCTTTGTTGTTTGCCCTAGCCGCGAGTCCTCAACCGCGAACAAGCTCGAAAGATCGACACTTCCAGGCAGCTGCTGCTCAGTGCTCACTCTGGGCTCTGGCGCTCCTCGTCGTCTCTCAATCTCTCCAGTCCACGGCTCCTCATCTCAATCTCTACAGTCCACGACACTTCCAGGTTATGATTTTTTTTTTTCAGATTTTAGTGTTGATTTTCTCTTTTTCCTGACAAGATCAGGATGTTGAAGTCCAGAAATAATTCCTATCTCATTCACATTTTAGTGCTGATTTTCTTTTTTTCCTGAATTTTTTCCAACTTCTGATTGCTTATGAGTTTTTACAAAAAAGGATATGGAAAGCGACTTTGTACGTCTGTTAAAAAATGAACGTAGATTAAAAAAACTTACCACGTCACTCGCATTGATGTCTGCCTGAAAACGGACTTGGAAAGGTTAAAAGCTGAACCTCTTGTTAAGTCATTGTATTTGTATGTCACTATTATTTCTGATTTCTGCTTGCTAATCTTTAATTGCAGGTAATCTTTATTGGCTGTTTAACTTTCTTTATGAAGAATGTGGTGTTTTGTGTTCTATTGTTGCTTTTTGTATCAGTAATACTTTCATCCTAGCTTTTTGTATCTGTAATATTTTCGTCCTTCTGAACTAGTTTAGATCTAGATTAGCTATTTGATAATTATTAAATAACATAAGCTCAACTGTGAGGTCTGTTTCTTTTATTTTTGCTAACGATAAGGTCTGGTTCTCTTTCATTGTCATTGTTCCTTAGTCTGAACAATGGATTGTGAGTTTGACTTAGTTGATATGAGTACTTGATTTGCCTGATTGATTTTTCTTATGCACAATATAGTCCTCATTATCTGCTTCTTGTTGCTTGCTATCATCCTATATTAGAAAAGCTTAATGTCAGCTACTTGTTGTATCATTTTTTCAAAGTGCTAAGCTACTAATTGAAAAAACAGTGCTGCATTACTTGTCATTTGTTGAGTGATTTAAATTATGATAATCAGGATTTCCTTTTTCCTCCGCAGGTCTTAAGAAAATCATCTTTTGTTTTTTCTATGGCTAGCAATCCCTCCTAGTCACAACTTCTTCCATCATATTTTCACTGTTATGATGCCATTTTCTTTTTAAACTACTCTTTCTTTAACCCTATAATAAGTTGAACTCTCTGCAACCGAATATTTATCCTTGAAATTTTGCAGAGTTTATTGACCCCTGTATATTTATGTTATTTACATGTTCATTATATGGATTTCTTCTGGTTGCCAGTCTTCCAATTCTGATTTTTCTCAAAATTACAGGTTCAATGGATGATCGGGATTCTATTACATCATCTCCTATTGAAAAATCTCATGGTGCTTCAACTTTTCAGTCTTCCAATTCTGATTTTTCTCAAAATTTGTTTGAGAATAAGATTTGGGAATTGTACTCCACTATACCTGAAAACTTTTTAAAGGACTGAATTTATGGGTTTTGGGGTGGACTGATAGCATTCTCAGTTTCATTTTTGTGTGAGCGTTGCCACTCATTGAATTTTGGCTGACACTTGGGGAATTTGGACCAAATAATATTGTTCATATCATTTTAGACTCAAATTACTTCATCATTTTCTTACTTTCTGGTGATCTCTTTGGCTTCAAGTCTGGTTATTAGTTATTGGTTTGTTTAAAGAAGACTGTTTTCTAATTGTGCATAGTAGAATTAGCTGAAATTTGCTGCATAAACTGGTTTTAGCAATTGAAACTACACTTGGTCAAATTTTGGTTCATGCATTGCTTCGGGACCCACTTTGAATTGCATATTATTGTTGGTCTACTGAAATTATGATTTCTTATTACTTTGCATTGTGTGTCTTTGTAGTAACTGAAGTTGACTTCTCAATTACCTTTGCTGAAATCACTAGCATTTGTGGTTCTCATATAGTGAATGCTAGATTTGAAATTGCTTTCTATTACTTTGTAATTGACATATTGATTTTGTTTTTCTTCTTCTAAAGACATGGATTCATTAACGTTTGGAGCTCCTATATTTCTTCTCCATCTAATGGTTCCTAGCTCAAAGAAAGTTCCAGTTATGGAATTTGAAGTTGCCAAGGTAATTGTGGATTCCCCTTTTTGGCCTTAGAGGTCATTGTCCTGTGGCTTCTAAAATATTAGATTTTCTCTGTTTAATATGTTCTTTCTGAGATTTTTTTTTTCCAGATATTGGAGGAGCTAAATCTGACCATGGATCAGTTTATTGACTTATGTATTCTTTCTGGGTGTGATTATTGTGGAAGCATTCGAAGTGCCCAAAATATCCATTTGTGTTTTGAGACTAGTAGAGGCTGAGTTCAGATTTTTTCCCCCCCATTTAAGCTCATCATGCATATGCATAACTGACGTGCTCTGCAGGTATTGGTGGCAAGACTGCTTTGAAGCTCATTCACCAACATAATTGTATAGAGAACATATTGAAGAACATAAATAAAGAGAGGTTTTTGTTATTTTCCATTAAAAATCTGTTTGCCTTTAAAAAATTTGAAGTCGGGTCTTGGTAACTTGATTGACTCAAAAAGTGAGTCTGCCATTGATAAGTTGATGAAGGTAATTTATATGTTTTTCTAATGATGCTACCTGTTTTTTTATTTTCAGATGAATTTCTTTTCTCTGATTTTATATTTGTACATTTTTTGTTCAGGAAATATTGGTTTGCAAGGTAGGCTTTAAGGATGAGGCAATTGACAGGCGTGTAATTTTGTACCTGAATGATTGTGGTTGTGGAAAGCCATATTGCCGGAAAAATGCAGCTTATGTGGTTAAAAATCAATTGAGAAAAGTCAGTCTTAAAGAGGTGGCAGATGAGGTTATGATCGAGTATGTATCCTCTTCCATGTTCATTACATATCTCTTTATAACTAAGAAATGTGTGTATTGATTTAAGCTTTCAGCCATTGTTTCTGGTATCTTATAGCTGGAGGTGTCCGTGTTATGAATCTTGTTAGTTGCGTGAGTGCATATTTATGTACCAACATCATTCATTGCCAAAAAACTTAAAAGTTTCACTAACTTGTTAGGGTTTTAAGTTAAAATTGTATGATATTGTTGGTTTTAATTAAGTTGTGCCATGTGTGTTCTCTGTGTAACTCTGATTTGATATCTCTTTATATCAAGTGTCATGTGCATTGCATCTCTTTTTGCAAGAGTCATACTCCTAAATAATAACATTTGTCTTAGTTTAGAAATATTGTGGCATGAAAAGAAAATAATTGAACTCAACTTTCTATTTTAAATAAAACTCTTGTCGTTTTTGCAAGGAATAACATTGATATTTCTTGATAAATATTGATACTGTTCTTACCATTCAACAATTGCATTTTACCATGTAACTTTGTCTTTATGATGAATAACCAATGAGATTTTGAAATTCAGTATGAAGAAGTACATGTGACAACAAATGCCATGGTTGGTCAAGAAGATGAAGAAGAACAAGAGGATGAAGAACAAGAAGAAGAAGAAGATTCTTATATGAAAGAAGATGATGGTGATGGTGTTTGAAATATTTGTGTGGTTTGTTTGATATATTATATACATTTTTACTTCAGTACTTTTGTTTTGTAGTTAATTTACTATCATTTGAGAACTTGGTTTGAATTTCATTTTATTTGCCATCAATTTAATTTCACTTTCAGTTCTTTAACTATTATAAATTATTAATGTTAACTTATCGTTAAATTCAAAATAACCAAAAAATAATAATAATTGGAGAGAAAATTAAAAAAGCTTAGAGACGGATTTATGATGGAAATTCTGTTACAATTTTTTTAAAAAAAAATTTCACTTGGCAATGGATTAGTGATGGAATCTGTTTCAGAAATTAATAATGAAATTAATTCTTTTTTTTTTTTAATTTTGTGATGGATTAGAGGCGGAAATTCCATTGTTAATTTTGGACAAATTAGAGACTGAAATTCCGTCGCTAATCCGTTTCAGAAATTAATAACAAAATTAATTTTTTTTGTTTGTGACGGATTAAAGACGGCTATTCCGTCGCTAATCTTGGAAAAATTAGAAACGGAAATTCCGTCGCTAATCCGTCTCAAAAATTAGTGACGGAATTTCTGTTATTTCTCAAACATTAGCGACGGAATTTGTTATTAGGGATGGAATTTCCGTCACAGATTAGAGACGGAATTTCCGTCGCTAATCCGTGTCTAAAGTAGCGACGGAATTTCCGTCGCTAATCCGTCTCTAAATTAGCGACGGAATTGAAAATTCCGTCGCTAATGGAATTAGTAACGGCCTTTTTAGAGACGGACCATTTTCCGTCGCTAACAAATTAGCGACGGAAATTCCATCGCTAAAATTATTAGCGACGGAATTTCCGTCGCTAAATTCCGTCTCTAATACCCAGTTTTTTTGTAGTGATATTTATTTTATGTTCCATTTTGATGTATTAGTTAAGTCGTTACTACCTCTTTTTCCAGATTTGGAGATCAAACCAGAAAGTTAGAAAATAAAGGAGGGATGATGAGCTTTGATCTTCTAATGGTTTCTTTATCTGCACTTGGTTGTTTACTAAATGGTGTGAAAAAATGTGTTGGATTTGTGTCAGTGTGTTGAAGATTATACAGAAACTAAAAAATACAAATAAGAAAGATATATCTTTACTTTGAAGTTGTGTTTTATTTGAGATGTGTTATGTAATTATGTAGATTGTGTGGCTTGTATGGACTTCTTATTATATATCTACACTTGTATAGAATTTCAATTTTTCTGATATTCGATTAATCAATGGTTTCTTATACTTATCCTTTATTTTATTGTCACGATATAGTTTTTAATTATTTCTTAACAGTACAATCACCTGTATTCATTTTTTACGAAGAAAACCGTGACAACAAGAAAATTTTGCTGAAAAACATATAACAAATAGGAACCCCAAAATTCAAATTCTGCCTCTTTTGCAGCTACACTTTAAGGGGGTTGTATTTCAAAGAGCGTTTACTTAAATTCTAAATACAAAAAGCTCAATCATCTAATAAAGAATTTGGATTCTTTACATTCATGCATTGATACATTTGAAGCAAGTTCCATAAAAGAATGCGGCTCAACATGGAACAGTTACAAATTAGAAATTGGCTTAAGAGTTTTTGAGAAGGTTGATTGAACCATATTTTTATATGAATTTTTCATGATTAATTTGGGATTTTAATGTATTTTTTGGGACATTATTGCATTATTAAGCATTAATTTTGGTTAGGGACAATTATTTTGAATTAATGATAATTAGGGGCAAAATAGTCAAAATTCATTAATTATTATTATTTTTTATATATTGTCCCTTGAACTTGAAAGAGTCAAGCTTCACCCAAGAGGGGGTGAATTGGGTGATATGATAAATTTTTTGCTTGATGTGGTAATATGAAAGTAGTTGTAGATAGAGTAGAGTTAAGAGGATTAGTACATTGAGAGTTATACTGGTTCGGCCTAAAAACCAGGCCTACGTCCAGTCCTCAGAGATCAAGACCTACTGAGATTTTAACTATGCTTCCAAGATTCAATGGGCTCTCGAATGCCACAAAACATAAATCGTCCTCGAATGGACTACGAGCAGAAATATTCTAATACTAAGAAATTTCTCTCCCCCCTACGACAAGTCTTACGTGCAGAAAAACAACCTATGACCTTTCTCACTTGCTTACATATACAAGTCTTATGAGCAGCAACGTTCTCTCCTGCTTACACCACTGTAAGTCTTACGAGAAGCAACGTTCTCTACTGCTTGTATCTTGTAATTCTTTTTAGTGGAAAGTTTTATTATGAATTCTCTCAACTTCTTCTCTCGTAAGGATATCTACCCTCTCAAGGTCCTAATACCTTGAGATCAAATGAAAATAGAATTTGAAGTGTATATAGACTCTCTTATAGAGCAAGTATGATAAACACTGAAGAACGATATGAATACAGAGAAAAATAGAAATAACAGAGACTCGTGAATTTTCTTATGTGAATTCTTGTGCTTCGTTGTTCTTGATGATCTCTGGAACTCTGTATTTATAGACATTCGATTTTGCCCGTTTGAATAATAATCATTGTGGAGCGGGGCAAGTTAATGTGGAACGACATGCGTACGTTTGAAATCTTGAACGCGGTAGGTATGTGCTTGTAATGATGCTGTCTACCGTTGTTTGACTTCCTCTGTGTCTGTTTAATTCAAATGTTCAACCTCCTGTATCACACTTATAATACATTCAAAATGATATTAAATAATAATAATAAGTGTCAATAAGATACATAAATATCATTAAACCACATTTGGATTGAACGCTATAAGACTGGTGCATTTTGTCTTCTGACAGAGTATCACTCGAGCACTGAGGGGGCTCACTCTACTGAACTAGCGTATTTTCTCCTTTTGCTTCAGTTTTACACTTGCACTTCCACATGATTTGAGAGAGTTCATCTGCTCGAGTGTTCTTGTAATTTACACTAAGAGTTGCGTCTCTGGACAACACTCGCATACCATATTAGCAAGAGAGTGATTTTGTACTCACAGGTGATGTGGGCCCTCACTCAAGCATACATACTCCTACTCGAGTGAGAAGAATATTCTCATGTAATATACTCTTGTCATCAGCACTTGCATCAAAATTTGAGAGAGAGTTAGATTTCTCACTCACGAGTGTTGATTTGTCACTCGAGCATATGAACTCTCACTCGGGCATACTTGTGCTTCTCTATTCTTCATGACTCTCGGCCAAACACTTGCAGTCCCTCACTCGCTAGTGCTCGAGTGCAAACCAATATCATGCTCGAGTGTTGGTTACAATGCTCGAGTGCATCAGTAAGAATGATAGTAATTGCTCTCGGCCAAACACTTCTTGTCCAACACTTGCATGTGCTCGAGTGAGAAAGAGCCTGATGCTCGAGTGCTATCTCCAGTGCTTTAGTGCATTAGTAGATCTGATAGTAATTTGCTCTCGGGCAAACACTTTCTGTCCAACACTTGCATCTGCTCGAGTGCAAAAGAGCTTCATGCTCGAGTTCTAGCTCTGTTGCTCGAGTGCATCAGTTAAATCTGACAGCAGACATTACAAAACTTTGCCATATACATTTGGTAACTTTATAATCATTCTTTGGATTTATAAAATCATACTTTGCATACAATTACCTTTTGTTATCATCAAAACTTGGGATCTAACAGAACTTTTGATATTACTTTGCGCTTAATTTTGCATTGTAGGTATTAAAGAAGGAAATTAAGGATTTTAGAGGTTCAAATTAATTATTTTGAGAGAATTTGTGCTATGATTGAGATTTGAGAGGAGCTGTGGGTGATTTGGGGTAAGAGAAGAGACAAGGCCTGCATTAATTTTTAGTATTGGGTTGGAAAATGAGACAATAAAGCAGGCCCAATAGATATATAAAAAAAAAGAAACAGATCCAGTGGTATTTAGGCTGCTGAAAGAAAGACAAAAAAAAGAAGGGGAAAGCACAGACCCGACTTGGTTGCTGGTGGATATGCTATCTGAATATGGGAAGACCCGAAAACATCAGCTGTGAGTGAGAGTGATATACAGGGGGCGCCTCTGGAAAAGAAGAGGAGGGAGACGAAGAATGAGAGTGGGAGCGTCGCAAGAGATCGGGAGAGAGGGCGTCAGCCTGGAGATTGGGAGCACTGAGACAGACCTGTGAAAGGAGGAGCTGGAGACCACTGTCTCTCTGTTTTCACCGCCACTGCACCATTCGGACCTGCAAAGAGAGACGCGGCGGAGGCTAAACCAAGGGCAAGAGTCAAGACCTTAAGCTTGCTCTCTATTATCTCCATTACCACTGTCACCTTACTAAAATACCACAGATCAACCTCCGTCAGCAGCACCATCGCCATCGGGATTATGTCACCTTGGGCTGTTTCAACCACAACACAGCACGAGCATCGCATTGACACAGCCGTTCCTCCTCTGTTCTCATCACAGCCTGAATCGGTCTCCATCAACGACCTTTCTTTTCTCTCCAATGATTCCTCACACCGTCAGACCTCCGTCTTCACATCATAGTCATCACCACCGTGATTACTTTGTTCTAACCACCATACGACCGCCATTCTTCCTTCCTCATTGACCGACATCTTCATCCCACCATCCTTCCTCTGTTCCTTCCTTCCTCTTTACTAAACTTCACCACTGTGACTCTGCCTTCTTCTTCCCTTAACCTCCATTTCTCTATTAGTTTGGCTGAACAATCATGCTCATGGATTTTCAAAGTTTCAAGCAAATTGCTGTTACCATTAGAGCTATGAGTGGCTGATTTTACTGTTGCTTGGTGTTGAGGAATTGTGGATTGAGCAATTGTGCTTTAACAGGGGAGTTCTTTGATTCAATCTTATGCTTAGACTATATATTTGATTTTCTTGTTTAGGTCAATCATTTTGTGGTTTTAAGACTTAGATTGCTGTTATATATCCATGTGGGCTGATCATTGTAGTTTCAATTGGATGATGTATCTTGATGTTTATTTTGATATATATCTTTTGATGTACTTGATGAAATTATGCTTGCTATCATGTTATTGATTGATAATCATAGTTGATTTTAGCTCTTGAATGGTTCGTTAGAACATTCAATTTGAGAAGAACAATTTGCATCACTCCAATTTTAATTGCATATTAAGTGAGTTTAAACAATATCTCAAGAGGTAGTAGTTAGCTATGTTTGTAGGAGCTACTATTAATTGATAATATTGGACTCAAGTGTTATCTTGAGGTTGTTCTTGAGACTTAATGAAATTTGAACTCCTATGATATGTTTAGCAAGGATTGCCACTTTCTTCATCACCAATATTCATTTTATCATATTATCCTTTTTAATCCAAATCATTTCTTTATTATTTTCCAAAATACAAAAAAAATTAGGAATAGTTTTATTTTCATAAATTTTACCAATTTCAGAAATCCCTTTTCTAACCATGTTTATAACACTTAGATTTTCCTAGGGTAGTCAAAATAAATGGCTCCTTGATAAGAGAACGATCCCGAGTTGTTTGCACTATATTGCATCTAATTCGTGGTAATTTGTTATTTGACCCTGAAGCGGCTAAGGTTGGATCAAATCAAAGGTACTACAGCTAGAATACATAAAATGTTCTCTTTATTCAATCGACAGAGCATGAATCCAAATGCTTTATATTCCTAAGTGCAACCAAGTTTTATTATTACATGGCCCACACCCAAAAAACAAGCAAACCCAAAAAAAAAAAAAAAAAGGAGAGATGACTGTGAAGAAAGAATATCACACATGATGGTCATGACTGAAGAAGAGATCTATATCTATGCTTCTCATTATCATGAATATATATCAAGTAGGTGGGAAGAACCCGTTGAGATTGAATGGCAAAGTATAGAACTCTTCATTTCTGCTATCTCATTTCAGCTTTTTGAATTTTTCCCACCATGTCATCCCTCTATCTTTCTTCGACTTATCAACCTCGAGCGTGTTGTCAAAGAACACCGCCACAATCAAACC
This sequence comes from Inga laurina, assembly GCA_963855925.1. Classification (NCBI taxonomy): domain Eukaryota; kingdom Viridiplantae; phylum Streptophyta; class Magnoliopsida; order Fabales; family Fabaceae; genus Inga; species Inga laurina. The sequence continues at coordinate 3,060,990 of OY979713.1, forward strand.
CACCATGGTCGGCAATGAGAATATGGTGTTTATCAGTGCGTTGAACTACCAAGGTTACACATCATCACACATAAAATGAGTTCTTGATGTTGTAAAAGTTAAGTGGCGGGATGGTTTAATTATATCTTAAACAATCTCAGTCTTTCAAGCCAACTTTCCACTTAATCCCATCAAAGGCCTTAAAACAATAAAATATTCTAAACTATAAAGAAGTAAACTGTAATTTATTTGATACTAACCTGTTTAGTTCAACATTTCTGAAAAGATATTCGATTTTTCTTGCACATAAACAAGTGTAAAATATATTACTCCCTCCCACCTTAAATGTAAGAACTAGTAGAGAGATTTGTTTTTGTCCTAACCTTAATCCACTTTGTCTCTCAAATTTATAATTTTTTGCCTAACCTCTCCCATGCTGATTGCACATATTAAAATGGGTACTTCAGAAAAACTAACATTTTTTTTTTACAAATAACTAAAACTTAATTTTCTGAATCTATACAAATTAGTTATCTATCTCCTGCATTAAACACCATAGGAAATATACTCTTGACATTACTTTCTAGTCCAAGGGCATAACTCATAAGCATCTTTTTACATCCACAAAATTACTTTTTCCCCTTAAACTTCTCGATCAAATTCATAGCTAATTAGGCTACTAAAGGAGAACTCACCCATCCAGCATTAGTATGAACATGGCCATGGTGTGGAGGACTCCAGTAATCATTGAAAAATTGAGGAATTGAAATTCCAAGGAACAATGATAGCCCAGTGATGATTAGGTTCCTCATGGAGTTCATGTTTGTGAATTGAAGACAAGATATTCCAACTGAAGCTGAAGCAACAAGAACAAGTAACTGAGAATAGAGGAACCAAAGTTAACTATGGCAATGGAAATTCAATTGAACTAGTTGCTTGTATACCTACGAGGCCAAAGAGAATGCAGTACAGTGCCGTGAATACCGGGAACGGTATAGATGCAAAACCAGCTCCAAACTTACCTGCAAAAACAAACAAAACAATAATTGACTTCTTGCTCAGATTTCTTCTATTTTGTCGTCATAAAGCTTGACTTGTCAAGCTCGGAACAGCAGAAGAGATAGAAAAATGTGAATACAACCCTTTTCAATTCAAGTCATTTGGAAAGAGTTCTACTTTAAGAAACTCAAAATTATCCCAAAAGTTTAATCATTTAGCATCAGGAAACTGAGATTTAGGCCCTGTTTGGCACTGGGTAGGAAACACAGAGATGAAAGTAATGCCTTTTGCAGTCTATTACTCCCTCAGGTCCCAAATATAAGGTCCAATTCCCTCTTGTCTACTGTATTAATTGTTTCTTTGCCATAATACCCATATTTATTAGGACATTTTTAACACTACTCATTAAATTCTAATCATTATATGGCGGGTATTTTTGAAAAAGTGACAAACTTTCAACATATTAATTAAAAATTACCATCTTAACTACTTTTTTGGGATTCTACAAATTAGTTAAAAGGACCTTATATTTAGGACTGGAGGGAGTTGACAACATCTCTCTTTTTTAATACATTGTTAAAGTAGGGACCCCAATCACTTTCTTTAGCCTTGCCACTCTTTTTTTTTTTTGGCCTTTCACTATTTTTTACTTTTAAATTACATAAGCTTGAAGACGTGTATTTTCATTGCCCCCAATTAAAAAATACAAAATGTGAAAGAAAATAAACATCAGAACCTTATTTATGTTATATCAATTATACAGAATGGCAGATTAATATTTTGAAATAAATATACCAACCTAACATGGAGAAGAATATCATGAATCCAGCAGAAATCTGAACAACCCTTCGACTTCCAACTCGGGTTAGTCCAAGAAGCCCTACATTTTCTCTAGAATACACAATAAAGATGGTCATCAAGCTAAAAATATTCAAAGACTTAAAAGACCATATACAAAAAGCAACTTGCAGTAACATCTCACTTAAGGGTGTTACTTACACCGAAACAGTAGAACCTGTCCCTATTCCATAAAGACCACCGAGCAAGAAACCAATACCCTGTGCAGAATTAACATGATCGGCTTTCAGACACATTTAATTAGCTTATCTATAATATTGTTATAATGCATTTCTTTCAATTCAAGTAATAGGACTTGCAAATCAATAGAGTCAAAGTTTAACGATCAGTGTGATCATAGGCAGTACTTGATTAATACTCATAACTTATTTGCGTTAAGTAGTGACTTACCTGCCAACCAATGCCTCAACTTAGAACATAAGGAGGAGGTGGAATTGTGATTGCCAACCGAGATACTGCCTTGTACCCAGCAGTTGACTGCATTGAGAAATTCTGTATCAGAACACCATAGCAGAATTCACCATAATCGTAAGGAGCCTAACATTATGATTATTCTAAATTCTTCCATTTTATCATTTGGTATGTACATTGAAAACGAATGGAATGGATAATAAAAATTGAAAAAAAAATTAATTTTGAGGATAAAAATTAAACATCATCTCCTTTTTGGAAAAGTAATAAAAAGAAATATTGAATAATGATCATGATGGTATAATAGACATTGCAAAACAGGGAAGAAATATCCGTCTAATTGCTACCAAATAAATGAGTTGGGAAAAATATTTTCAGCTCCTTCACCAATTTTTAGAATGTGAATATTATAGTTACAGAAAAAGTCAACAAAAATAACTGAACAAAAAGGTACAAGTTGGTATGTGGGTATTTTAATTTCTCAAGGCCTTGAAAAGTCATTTCAAAACCATTAGAATAAGACATAAAAATATGTAACACAAATACTCAAAAGCCCATGGTTTTTCTATCCAAACAGCTTATATCAGTCGTTTTTTGTTGTGTGTAAACCATTTGAACAAACATACATAGGCATGCTATGTTGCATCAGAAAAGAACATCTTTCTCTTACCCAGGTTAGTCAAAATAAAGGTAATAATAGTGAGTGACATAAATAGGATAATAAATGGTTACCTCAACATTGAGACAAAAACTGCATACATTGTAGCAAATGCATGACCAGTGGAAAATGTCGGCGGGCCCTATTGGAGAGGGTATGGGAACATGATCCTATTATTCGCATGGAAAGAAACCTCAGACCTCAACAACAAAAAGTTCAAAATATAAGAAGATTTGAACAAAAAGATAGGGTACCATGGGGTGGTAGATATCAGATTTGCTCTGTCTGTACGACAAATGTGTTGTGTTCTAGCAGGTTTATGCCGGTAAGCTCAACTTACAGTCAATATAACAGCATAGATCCAAACAATGGCAATGCAAATCAACACTGGAAATCTTTCAAATATAGGGGTATCTCTAGAAAATTTCAAATTGACTGATTCCAAAGCCTAAATGAAAGTCTTTAAATGTACTTTCATGAAAATCTATCCAAAGATAATTTCTGATTACACATTTTGCCTAGAAATTCGGCCAACTACTGCTGTTCCAGATTGCATTCCAGAAACAGAACTCAACTTCAAAAATCCATAACTAATTCTAGAAAAATCGAAATGGAGTGTTCTAAAATTCTATGGAAATCTATTTAAGTTTCGTTTGATGGATAAATAACCAAAACTACTAGATGTTATTTAATTATTCCCAGAATTATCGAGAATCATAACTGCCAGACTTGAAAGTCCAGAATGTTCTCTATTACTGACTTAACTTTCAAAACTCATAACTCTCTCTACAGATATCGAAATAATGAATTCTTGGACTAATTAGAAAGATATGAATGTATACTACATACTCATCTGGTAGTCCCAGTAGCTAGAGTCTATCATACTTAATAGTCTTCAACTATAATTCAACCTTAGCCCCTAGTAATTAAACAATAGCATCATAATCATTCCAACAGTAACTTAATAGATATCTATAGTATCTTATTTAATAAATTAAATTCCTTCATTTCCTTTATAAGAATCTTAGCTTGATATAGCATTCAAATTCAATTACAAGCTTCATGATCTATATTACATATTAGTCTCAATGCCTAAAATTTTCTTCTAAACATACACATATAGTTACAACTCTCTTTAGAAAATTTTGGAATTAAGAAATGAGTTCCTTAGTCTCGAATTACATCCAAGGTACACTTTTCAATCAATCTACAATAAATGGTATCAATATATATATATATATAATCATTCATTAAACAATATTTTTCAAAATGCTACTTATTCTTCAACTATAAATAGTTAATACGTATTTCAATAGCTACTACAAATATTTAAACTTAATCTTAGAATTCACCCAAACTCCTTTCACACACATTTTTTCAGACACCTGACATGCATCATCATCCAAACAAGTTTACTAAGCTCATTAAACTATAATTTCAGCTTATTTAAGCTTTCACGCTCCTCAAACCCCACGAATAAGCTATAAAACAACACCACATAATTATTGAAGCTCAATCGATAAATATCCACAATCACATGGAAGCCGCATAAACCAAGGGGGAAAAGGGGGAAAAAACAAAGTTTTCAAAACATACTCAACACAGTAGCTTTTATCGAAGCAAAGGATTTTGAAGAAAATGATGACTTCCACAATAACAAACAGCAACAACAAAGGAGGAAGAAGAAGGTAGAGTTCTAGCACACCCACACCACAACGATGGATAGAAAATCAGTGGCTTGCGCAAAGAGGAAGAGATAGTCGAGCAACTTCCAGGAATTTCTCTCCTTTTTGCTGGGGGCTTTGAGGAGGATTGAGGGAGAAGAGATAGAGAGCAGCGACTGAAATTTGGAGAAGAGGAAGAAGACGCCAGCAACGAGCTTGGGCACATTGATAAAAGCAATGGTGACGGAGGTGAGCGATGAGGGAATGACAATGCAAAGAGGGAGCACAAGCTTCCAGAATTTTCTTTTTCTACTTTCTGTTGCTCAAGTCGGTGGGAAATAGAAGGGAAAACAAAAATATGATGCTATTAAATTATTTTTTTGTTAAAAATATATGTGATAAGAAAGAAGATTGATAGGATTCAGAGAAAAACGATAGAATTTCTAGAGAGAAGTTAGAGAGATGTTCTCATTCAGTTCAATTGAAACAATCGATTACAACCCTTTATATAGAGGCAGAAATCTAACCCTGGTTGCATGACCATGGTTATATTTAACCCTGATTACATGACTATGGTTACTTTATATCTTCTTTATGTCCTTGTCTTCTTTTCTTTATATCCTTGTCTTCTTTTCTTTATATCCTTGTCTTCTTTTGCTTTTGCTTTGTATCAAGTCATCTTTTCTTCTTTATGTCAAATTGACTGGAAGAGTAATATGAGTCAATGGACATCCACATATTTAATATTCATAACACTCCCCCTTGGATGTCCATTATGAATGTGCCTCATTAAAAACTTTAACTAGGAAAAACCCAGTGGGATAAAAACCTAGCCAAAGAAAAGAGTACATCATTCATTGATACACTGTTGAGTGCTGCCTCATTAAAAACCTTTCTAGGAAAACCCAGTGGGACAAAACCTAGATAAGGGAAAAAGAGTACAGCGTGTATCGACTCCCCCTCTTGAGAATATCAGTTGAAATCTTTGAATCTCCGAAGACCAATATCATGAACAAGTTTTTCAAAGATTGTACCTGGTAGTGACTTGGTGAATAAATCTGCTAGATTTTCACTTGAACTGATTTGCTAGATATCTATTTCACCATCTTTTTGAAGGTCGCGAGTAAAGAAGAATTTTGGTGAAATATGCTTTGTTCTATCGCCCTTGATATAGCCTTCTTTAAGTTGAGCGATACATGCAGCATTATCCTCATAGAGGATTGTTGGGATCATTTTGCCGGAAGATAAATAACAAGTTGTACGTATATGATGTATTACTGACCTCAACCACATACATTCTTGACTTGCTTCATGTATTGCTAGAATTTCTGCATGATTAGATGATGTGGCTAATATAGTCTGTTTCATAGATCGCCATGAAATAGCTGCACCTCCACATGTAAATAGATAGCCCGTTTGTGATTTACTATCATGTGGATCAGACAAAAATCCGGCATCTGCATACCCAACCAGTTCATGCTTGGATACATTTGAGTAGTATAACCCCATGTCTGTAGTACCTCTGAGATAACGAAGAATATGCTTTATTCCATTCCAATGCCTTCGTGTTGGTGAAGAACTATATCTTGCTAGTAGATTAACAGCAAATGATATATCAGGACGTGTATGATTAGCAAGATACATTAGTGCTTCAATAGCACTAAGATATGGTACTTCTGGACCAAGTAGTTCTTCATCACCTTCTTCGCTAATTTCTCGGGGTCGGAATGGGTCTTTATCCACCTTCAAAGATCTTACAATCATTGGGGTACATAATGGATGAGATTTATCTATGTAAAATCGCTCTAGGACCTTCTTTGTATAAGTTTCTTGATATACAAAGATCCCTTTCTTGAAGTACTCAATCTGTAATCCAAGACAAAATTTTGTTCTTCCCAAGTCCTTCATTTCAAATTCTTTCTTCAAACAATTAATTGCCTTTTGAAGCTCTTCAGGAGTTCCAATGATGTTGATATCATCAACATAAACAGCAATTATAGCAAACTCATTATTAGATCTTTTCATAAAGATGCATGGGCATATCGGATCATTTTTGTATCCTTCTTTCAACAAATATTCATTAAGACGATTATACCACATGCGCCCTGATTGCTTCAGGCCATACAGGGACTTATTTAACTTAACTGAGTATTGTTCTCGAGAACTTGAATTGGATGCTTCTGGCATCTTAAGTCCTTCAGGAACTTTCATATAAATATCATTATCAAGTGATCCATATAAATAGGCAGTCACAACATCCATTAGATGTAAATCAAGTCCTGCATCTACTGCTAGACTGATTAAATAACGAAAAGTAGTCGCATCCACTACTGGTGAATACGTTTCTTCAAAATCAATGCCAGGTCTTTGCGTAAAACCTTGGGCTACTAGACGTGCCTTATATCTAGTTATTTTGCCCTTTTCATTTCTTTTTCGTTCAAAGACCCATTTGCATCCAATTGGTTTTACATCTTCAGGTGTAAGGACTACAGGTCCAAATACTTTTCGTTTTGCCAATGATTTTAATTCTGCATTAATGGCATCTTTCCATAGGGGCCAATCTTTTCTTTGTTGGCTCTCACTAATGGATTTTGGCTCATGATCCTCATTATCATTCATTACATATGCTATATGATAAGCAAAGATGTCATCAACGTTAGTTTCATTTCTATCCCATCGGATTCCATTCATAACATAATTTATTGAGATCTCATTATTTTCACATATATCAGGTACCTGGGTCTCTTCTGGGACTACAACATTCTCTTCTGGAGATAATATCTCTTCAGGAGATGGCTCTTCTGGAGCTACTAATGTTTCTTCATTATCCTCGACTTGACCATCTAAATTCTTTGCTCCTTTTCTTTTTCGAGGATTTTTATCTTTGGAACCGATGGGCCTGCCACGCTTCAGGCGTGCTTTGGATTCATTCATAGCAGGTTGTCCTTCAGGGACATCAATTTTAATAGGAGCATTAGCAGCTGGTATATGTGACTTTGTCACTTTCTTTAGGTCAGTAAATGCTTCTGGCATTTGATTAGCTAAATTCTGTAAATGAATTATCTTTTGAACTTCAAGTTCACATTGTTTTGTACGAGGATCAAAATGAGCCAATGATAATTCATTCCAACTAATTTCTTTACCCAGCTGTTTGTTTTCTCCCCCTAATGTTGGGAAAAATGATTCATCAAAATGACAATCGGCAAATCGTGCCGTAAATAAATCTCCTGTAGATAGTTCTAAATATTTTATAATTGATGGAGATTCATACCCAACATATATTCCCATCTTTCTTTGTGGGCCTATCTTAGTGCGTTGTGGTAGTGCTACAGGGACATATACCGCACACCCGAAAGTTCTTATGTGGGAAATATTAGGTTCCTGACCAAAAACCATTTGTAAGGGGGAAACCTTTAAATAACTTGTTGGCCTCATGCGAATTAATATTGCTGCATGCAAAATGGCATGGCCCCAAGCAGAAATTGGTAGATTAGATTTCATAAGTAAAGGTCTTGCAATTAGTTGCAACCTTTTAACCAATGATTCTGCAAGTCCATTTTGCGTGTGAACATAAGCTACAGGATGTTCAACATCAATTCCAAGGGACATACAATATTCATTAAAAGCTTGTGATGTAAATTCACCAGCATTATCAAGACGAATTTTCTTGATAGGATTATCAGGGTAATGTGCTCTTAATCTAATCAATTGAGCAAGTAATCTCGCAAACGCCAGGTTGCGAGAAGATAATAAGCAAACATGCGACCATTTAGTTGATGCATCAATTAAAACCATATAGTACCTAAATGGTCCGCATGGTGGGTGTATTGGCCCACAAATATCTCCCTGTATCCGTTCTAGAAATGTGAGAGACTCACTTTCTACTTTGCTTGGTGAGGGGCGAATAATTAATTTTCCCTTGGAACATGCAGCACATGAGAAATCATGGGATTGTGGTATTTGTTTACACTTCAGGGTATGTCCACATGAATTCCCAATTATTTGTCGCATCATGATTGAACCGGGATGGCCTAACCGGTCATGCCAAACATTAAATTCATTAGTAAACTTCCGGTTTACATTATCAAACTGTTGGTTTGTATTGGCACACTTCTGGTCTGCATTATTGAACTTCTGGTTCTCAATAGTATGTGTTTCAATTGTGCTTATACATGTGTAATACAAACCAGAAGAAAAAATAGGAAAACTTTCTAATATGCATTTTCTACCAGCAACTATATTTGTAATAACAAGATATTCTTTATTATTTTTAGTTGTTGTTTCTAAATGATATCCATTTTTGCGGATATCTTTGAAACTTAGCAAGTTTCTTTTAGACTTGGTAGAATAAAATGCATTTTCAATGCATAATTTTGTTCCTTCAGGTAACAAAATATTAGCTCTTCCGGAGCCTTCAATTAAATTTATACTACCAGATATAGTCTTAACATTGGCTTCTCGTATTACCAAGGAAGAAAAATATTTATCATGTCTGAGTATGGTGTGGGTTGTTGCACCATTAACGAGACATAAATCTTCAGGATTGATGCCAATAGGATTCATTCTTCATAAAAACATAATTAAAATTAATATATATGATAGAAACAACTTTAAATAAAATATAACAGTTAAAATTATATTTAAGAAATCTGCAACATCCAAATAGTTATTATCTATATCGCCATACTCAAAATTCTTGCCCTTTTTGGTTCTTATAAGTCTTTTCCCACTTCTGGTAGGAAATTTGAACCTCCATGATATCGACCACGACTACACCCACGGCTGTAGCCACGCCCACGTCCACGTCCATGTCCACGTCCACGGCCACAATAAAATTCATTAGTTACTACATTCACTTCAGGGAATGGAGTTGAGCCTGTTGGACGGGATTCATGATTTTTCAATAAAAGCTCATTATTTTGCTCAGCCATAAGGAGACAAGAAATTAACTTAGCATATTTCTTGAAACCTTTTTTCACAATATTGCTGCTGCAGGAGCAAATTGGATGCATAAAATGTGGAGAATGACTTTTCTAACATATCATCATCATTTTATCCACATAATTTCAATTTAGAAGTAATTCTAAACATAGCTGAGTTATATTCGCTTATAGATTTAAAATCTTGCTAGCGCAAATGCATCCACTCAAAATGAGCTTTTGGAAGAATGATCATCTTCTGGTGATCATACCTCTCTTTCAAATTGTTCCAAAGGACAAGTGGGTCCATTACTGTCAAATATTTGAGTGACAACCAAGATAAATAATTTTTCCCAGTAATATCAAGAGCCACAATTTCAAGTTTTTCCAGGTTTGCCATTGTTCAAACTAATTAAAGAAATAAATGAAAATGATATAAAATGTAAATATGCAATATAATAACTGTAAATTCATAAAGACAATAAATAATTCATAAGGCAAGATAAGAAAATTAAAACATGTATGGCTTCGGGCCATTTAATTTCATGACTTCAAGCCATGTATGGCTTCGGGCCATTTAATCTCAAGATGAGGAATTAACTATTATCTTCAGGATAAAAGTTGTACATGACTTCTGGTCATACAATAAGATAAAAGATAAAAATATATATAGCTTCTGGCCATATAATAAGATAAAATATATATATAGCTTCTGGCTATATAATAAGATGAAAAATGTATATAGCTTCTGGCTATATAATAAGAATGGATATGGCTTCTGGCCATATTATAAGAAATTAAAACATTATGACTTCTGGTCATAATTTCAAGAATCATATGTGTATATGGCTTCTGGCCATAATAATAATAATAATAATAATAATAATAATAATAATAATAATAATAATAATATAAAAGAACTTGTATATAAAACAATAACGATCTCCAATCTTAACCATGGAACCCGATGTTATATAACAATCGGTAAAAGTATCTCTCTAATTACATATAGTGGCTTAGATTATCCCAGATTTATAAATAAAACAGGATATATATATATATAATCATTAAAGAAACCGTAAGAAGATCATACCTTCTATTAGAGCTTCGTGCTGATAACGTGTTAAAAATATATGTGATAAGAAAGAAGATTGATAGGATTCAGAGAAAAACGATAGAATTTCTAGAGAGAAGTTAGAGAGATGTTCTCATTCAGTTCAATTGAAACAATCGATTACAGCCCTTTATATAGAGGCAGAAATCTAACCCTGGTTGCATGACCATGGTTATATTTAACCCTGATTACATGACTATGGTTACTTTATATCTTCTTTATGTCCTTGTCTTCTTTTCTTTATATCCTTGTCTTCTTTTGCTTTTGCTTTGTATCAAGTCATCTTTTCTTCTTTATGTCAAATTGACTGGAAGAGTAATATGAGTCAATGGACATCCACATATTTAATATTCATAACATTTTTTACTTTTTCTTTTGTTTTTTTTTCTACCTTTTTATTTGGGCTTTAACAATATTTGTCTTGTGAATTTTCATACTTGTCTTATAAATGATCAAAATGTTTTTAATTCCCTAGGTTTTTTTGAATCCCTTTATTTGTCTTGTATATGCTCATATCTGTGTTATGAATTTCCATCTTGTAAATATCTTTATTTGTCCTGTAAATGCTCATATTTATCTAGTGAATTTTCATATTTGTTTTGTAGTGGCCAAAACATTTTTAATTCCCTAGATTCTTTCGAATCCCTTTGTTTGTCTTGTAAATTTTTTTATTTGTCTTATAAATGCCCTTGTTTATCTTATAAGTGCTCTTCTGAAAAAAAAAAAATAAAAGAAGGGCATAATTGTTTTTTCACCCGCAAAAATCAATTTCATTTTAACTATGAGGGTGCAGTGAAGTTTCAAAAAGTTTGGGGCTGAATGAAATTAATTTACTATCAAGGGGCTAACTGAAATTTTCCCTTTATTTTATTTTTAATATTTTCACTCTTTTAATAGACCAATTTCACTAAGAACTGTTATGTGTAATTAATTTCAATATCCGTAAGATATAGATACCCTACTCAGGCCCAAAAAAAAAAATTATATATATATATATACACACACACCCTCCGTGTTTATAGCTAGTTTGATAATATTCATTTATGAAATGGTTAAGTTCTAATTTTTCCTCGAAAGTTGTCACCTATAAATAATGATACCCTAAAAGGTTTTTGAGGAGCAATGTTACCTAGGTGTTTGTGAGTTGTTTTGTCACACCCTCATTGATCAGTTTTTGCGCTGGTTAATGGGAGATCGGTCTAAAATATGAGAAAACTCGTATTCCTTTAGCCTAAAATATATAAAATATCTCTCACCTGCCAATAGATGCACATGCTGTACAGAATATAAATTCCTTGAACGTATATTTTCTTTATATGATTGTTATAACAATAATTACAAGTTTCCTATCAAATTTTGACAAAGTCAACCCTACAAATGAGACTTCAAAAAAAAAAAAAAAAAACCTACTACAGAGACATCGCCATAACAAAAAAGAACAATTGGAGCTTCGTTGTTAATCAACATATATACAAAACATAAGTAGGGTGAGATCCTACCTATAACTTACGTGGAGCACCTAGGTTGCAAAAGTAAATATAAGGGTTTACATGTACATTTAGCTATAATTTGTTCGCTATAAATCTGCAAGCTTTAACTAAGCAATGATGCCCTCATTGATCAACTAGATGTACAGGGTTAGCCATGTTATCTGAAGCCAAAAATAAGTTTTCCAGTAAATAATGTCCCAGAAATAGAAATTTAATGAAACATTAAAGGGGGTAACTTAAACAAAATTAACTTGGAAAGATAAATCATGATACCGCATCTCAGCTTAAAAATTATACAATTATAAATATAAATGAAATTGTATAAAAGATAGTTAATCGAATAAAGCGAAGTGGCGATAAAACAATTTGTTTAAGTGAATCGGTTTTAAAAAGGAAATCTCAAATCTTATCTTTTAGTAGGACTTCAACAAAACGGATAACAAGCATAAACACATAATTTATGAAGGTAACTAATCAAACGCAGCTTGAGGCTATGAACGTAAGTGTGGACATGTAGCCCACGAGGGTAAATAACCAAGCATCCACAACACGAGACCACGAAACAAGTGCAGGTATAAGACCCATGAATAACAAGTGTGGGAACAAATCCCATAGATATCAAGCGTAAGTACTATGTCCACAAATGTCAAGTGAGCTCGTGGTTAACCATGGTGCACTAAGGACGAACAGTACTGCTATTAGTTACTAACGTTTTATATTCAATCCTCTCAAAAATATTTTCAAGCATGCATGGAATTGAATTGCCACAATCAACATTGGCCTTTCTTAATTAATTAAAGCTCATAAAAACATTTAAAAAATATAGGATAATCTCATCATGAGATTTCTTAAATGATATCTTTTGAAATTCCAGGAATTCCATACGAGAATGTTCATTATAACCAAAAGAAAGAAGAGCGAATAACTTTGAATGTAATCCTTGTTTTGATTAAAGATTTAAGAATCAACATGCAAATGATATAATTCAACTAAACTAACTTTGATTAAATCATACTCAAGAAATTTGGTTATTACATTAAAAATATGACAAGTAGACATATATCATTTATAAAATTACTATGTGACGCTATTCACTTACCTGATGTACTCCCAAGTGTGTGCGCGTCTATAACTCTTTTCCCACTTAGCCACTTCTGTAATCACGTTTGCTGTTTAATTCCCTAATATCCAAAACATCACTATTATCTTTCTCTTTTTCATACACTTTAAGGAATTTATGAAAATTCATTTAATAGAAGTTCTTTTACAAATGAAAAGGTAATGAACTCATAACAATCATCGTTAGAATTTAAGCCCTGCCCACCTCATTAAATTACTTAACCACTATCTATAAAGTTAACAATTTAGAAAAATATGAAGAAAAACCTTAACAAAATATGCAGCCAAATTCATCCAATTATTAACCCCAAATTCAATATCTAAAAGAAAATCCGACATATATTCACAAATCACCAACTCACAAACAGGTTAGAAAAATATGAACACAAGGCAACAAGCTTTGCCTACTAAATTGGCTAAAATCATTATTTAAACCATTTTGACAATTTGACAAACATCTAGCATGCATATGAAAAAAATCAAGTTCATATTCATAGAACACGCTTCGTCTTCCATTGAATAATCCTTAACTAATTAATTAACAATTTCAACATAGTTCCAAACAAGCCTAAAAAATCATGTTTTGCCTTTGTATACATGCTTCAAGATTTGATTTGTTCTCTTAAACTATCTCACCATGATGTATAAGGTCAAACAATATCTATACCTTTCTAAGTTTCCACATTTAGGTGAACAATCAATTCCTCCTGTACACATTTTCACAAACACCTTATGTGCATTAACATCCCAATCATTATGCAAGCATCAAAATTTTACAATATTCCACTTGAATTGGATCTAAAACGTAATTTAAATCATTCTTTATAATTTTATCATAACTAAAAGATTACAGCGAAATGTCTATAAAAAATAAGTTTCTTAATCTGTCATTTCAGTTAATGTTGCATTCAAACTCCTCTTTTTTCTAATCACAAGCAGTAGCTACAAACAAAGAAGAACTACACACCATCTATTGCCCGTAGTATTCAACGCATTCCAAAGAAAGTGAAAAAGCTTGGGCATATCACACTTACACAAAGGTGCAGCATAGGGAGATAGAAAATTGTGCTCAATGTCCCCCTCCAACATATAACACACATAGAACAGAGAAAGAGGAACCAGAATAAGAGCTCGCACTAGCAATGAAAAGAAAGAGGAACGGAGATGAACAAGGACCAGCAACGAAGAACGACAGTACTAAGTAGAGAAGAAGAAACGTGGCCGAGGAAGAAGATAGACAGCACTGCCACACCCAACTACCAAACGGCACGAAGGACGAAAACAGGGGAATGGCAATAGGGTATTGGAATGGAAGGGAAAATGTTCTTCAAGTTTCTTCTTTCTTTTTTGGTACAAATCATAAACTTTCTTTTTATTAATATCGTTTTTTTCTAATATATGGCAAAAAGATTTTTTGGTGATTTCATAATGTTAGAACATAATAAAAAGCAAGTTCCAAAAATTATAAAACTTACTGGAAAGTTACAAAAATTATAAAACTGTTTAGAGTAAAATATTCTAATTATTTATATTAATTACATAGACCTCTTATCTATTTTAAAAATATACACTTAAGTCTAAACCGTTAACTTCATTAAAAATATTCTAAAAATATTTTTTAATACAAATTTGTATAAAAATAATATTTATTTACTAATTTACCCTTAATATTAAATCCTAAATTTTAATTAACAGTTTATAAATATTATAAACTTTTAAAAATTTAAGTAAATTTTTTTAATTTTGTAGAAAAAATATCAAATTATAAATTTAAATGACTTATTCACTCTCTCAATATAGTTTATTATATTTGATAAAAAAAATTGTGATTTATATCTGTTTTTAGTCATTTAAAAAAGGGAGAATTCCAAAAATACCACTTGAACTTCAAAATCCCGTTGATAAGAAGCGTAATGGGATTGACAACGTAAGTTCTTGTCAAATCACTAATTTGGGATTTTGAAGTTCAAATGGTGTTTTTTTGAAAATTTTTCTTTAAAAATTTAAAAATAAAGAAATTACAATAAGCATCATGAAAAAATAAAATTATAAATTTTTAACATATTCAAAAGTTAAGAAATCTATTAGAATTGAAATTTAAAGGGATAAAACTGTTTTTGCCCATATATATATATATATGTTTAAATAATTTTAATGTTAAAGAGAGGTATTTTGATGAAATAAAAGTTAAAAAGTCAAACTTAACAATAAATTAATTGTTTGAGTTGATCGAAATAAAATATCAAAATATAAGAGAGGTTTGTGTAACATGCACTTTAGTTTTAAGGAAAGTTTATATTTATTTTTAAAATAGAGGAGAGATTTATATAATTAAGATAAAATAGAGGGATAGTTATAATATTTTACTCAAATATTTATTTACCACCTCATTTAATCTATTTTTTTCTTGGGCCATCATCACATGTTTTTTCTTTTAATTTCTTTTCTTTTTCCGTCAGAATCATAAGGACTTGATTTGACTAAGGTTGGCTAATTAGTACTTTACATGATGGGATTTTTTAATATGAATGGATCACTTGAAGTATTCTGGTCATAATTAAGTGGTTAACATCATTTATTTCAGTTTACATAAATATTTTGTATAACATGCATTTTAGTTTTAAGAGAAGTCTACATTTGATTTTAAAATAGAAGAGAGATTTATATAATTATGATAAAATAGAAAGATAGTTAGAATATTTTACTCAAATATTTATTTACCACCTCATTTAATCTAGTTTTTCTTAGGCCATCATCACATGTTTTTTCTTTTAATTTCTTTTCTTTTTCCGTCAGAATTATAAGGACTTGATTTGACTGGGGTTGGCTCATTAGTACTTTACATGATAGGATTTTCTTATATGAATGGATCACTTGAAGTATTCTGGTCATAATTGAGTGGGTGACATCATTTACTTCAGCTTACATAAATCCTTTACCTCTTTTCTTTTGAAAATTGGAAGCGCAGGAGAATCTATCATATGATACCACATGATTGAATTAGAATCGATCAAGACTGAATTTTTCTCGGCAATAATTTCACTACCCTTGGTATTTGCATCCTTATCTATTGAATTCCAAAACTGAAGACAAACCAATATTTCTTATTCCACCGGGGAAAAATAGCATTTGTTCAGGTTCACTTTCTGATCCACAAATAGGACAGATGGGATCGGGTTGTGTTTCTCTCATTGTCTTCTTTCTCATTTTCTTCTCATCATCTCATATTCACATTAGATTAAAATAATATATGATTCAGATTCAATCTTTTATAAAATTATTTTTATAAACATAAGTAAGTAAATTTAAACTCTTAAAATCTGATCTATACCTTTCATAATTGCAATCCAAAAAAAATAAATAAATTTTAATTTATAAAATATTATAATAAAAAATTCATAAAATATTGAATCTAAACCATCCATTTTATGATCTAAGGGTGGAGATGAGATGATGAGAAGATAATGAGAAAGAGGACAATGAGAGTATCCTCTTCCCCCTCGCTCTTTATATCTTTATGTTTTGAGAATACTCTGTATATTCTTGATTTCAATTTGCTTTGATTATGAAAGTTTCTTGAAAACATCTTCAAATTATTTTCATGAATTTTTTTTGCATCACATTAGAAATAAAAATATTTTCAAATAGGGGAAAGGAAAACTTGTTTTCATACACATTCATTTTTTTTAGAAAAAGAAATTTCTAATTCATTTTCATATTTACTTTAAATTTTTTGCTGATGTCAAATAAGAGGAGAAATATTGTATGAAAAAATGTTGCATCTAATATGTTTTCATACTCATACATATTTTTCGATAAAGGATTTGTCATCATCAAAAAAGGGAGAATGTTAAATATGATTAGTTTTGACGATGTCAATATCAAGTATTAAGAACAAAAAGTTTGTCTAATATATCGATCTTTCTAACTACTATATTTAATGTTATATATCTTGTAAAATAGTCATAAACCCAACGGTGGTGGGTTGATGTTATTTTGCTTATAAGGCCTCATAAATAGAGAATGAAGAAAATCAAGAAGCAAGGGATTGAAGAAAGTCATAGAACCGGTGGGTTGATGTTATTTTGCTTAATTGGAAGTTAAAAGTGCGTGTTTCAAAATATTAAATTCTATTCGAATAGAAGAAGACTTTCGAAGCTGAATTATTCAAGTAGAAGTCTGATTATTCAAATAGAAGCAATGCTATTCAGACAACCCTCACTACAAAAAAAAAAAAGACTTTCGGCGGCGACTTTGAAAGTCTAAAAGTCGCTGCTAAAAGTCTTTCAGCGGCGACAAAAAGTCGCTGCCTATACGACTGTCGCGAATAGTATTCGCGGCGACAATTTTTGTCGCCGCTTAAGGTGACTTTCAGCGGCGACTTTTGTGTCGCCGTCGAACGTATACTTTCAGCAGGGACCAAAGGTGACTTTAAGCGGCGACAAAAGTCGCCACTGAAAGTAATAATTTTTATAAAAAAAATTGAAAAATTATTTTTAAAAAAAAATTTGAAATTTTTTAAAAAAATTTAATTTACAATTGCCACGTGTCTCCTCCGTATGCTGCCACGTGTCTCCTCCTCATAATTCCTCCAAGTGACTCTCCTCCAGTTCGAACCCTCGACCTCAGGGAGCCGATGCCTTCGCGCGCGAGTTTCTGCCAATTACGCCGAAATGAACCTATGTCATATTATTACATATTATTATATATATAATATTATCATATATATAAACATACATACATACAATTAATTAATTATATACATATAATTAATTATTAATTAAATATAATATCATTAAAAATAATGAAAAATTAAATAAAAACGAAAAAATATTTATATATTTAAATTAAAAAATGTTTTAATTAAAATTACTTAATAAATAATAATTTAATATCATAAATATTATTTTTAATATAAAATTATAAATATAATATTAATAAGTAATAATATAATTTTAATAATTAAGGTTAAATAGAATTATTTAATAATTAATATTTTAATTTTATAAATATTATTTTTGAAAAATATTAATAAAAAAAAATATGAAGTTGACTTTCAGTGGCAACTCTAGTTGTCGCCGCTAAAACTTTTAGCGGCGACTTTTGATAGTCGCCGCTGAAAGTGTTTTAAAATTTTTTTTTTAATTTCAAATAAGACTTTTAGCGGCGACACTAAAGTCGTCACTGAAACACACTTTCGGCGGCGACAACACAATGTCGCCGCTGAAAGTGAGACTTTTGGCGGCGACAAAAGTGTCGTCGCTAAAAGTGACACCTTCATCGACAACACAATGTCCTTTCAGCGGCGACATTGTGTTGTCAACGCTGAAGGTGTCACTTTTAGCGGCAACACTTTTGTCGCCGCCAAAAGTCTCACTTTCAGCGGCGACTTTAAAAGTCGCCGTTGAAAGTGAGACTTTGGGCGGCGACATTAAAAGTCGCCGCCAAATGTCGCTGCTAAAAGTGATTTTTTTTTTGTAGTGCCTGTTTCGTCCATGCACGAGGTTCAATAATTTAGTCATATCTCTCAAACCACAACTCGGATTGAGATGAAACTAGTGCAAATAAAACTAGACTCCCAATACGTCATTTTGACATCAAGATCAAGTTAAAAGGAGCTCAGAAGATATGAATTTTGGATAATGATCATTATAGGCTTATTTGGTTTAGCGTTTTCTTAAAAAATAAATCCTTATTACGCAAGTCGAGATAAAACTCCTCTCACATACTTACCTCGTATACCGTGAATCATGATTTTTAAGCACTTATTATCAAAAAATAAGCTATTCCAAACTAACACTATTAGCCCGTTTGGTTCAATTACATGAGAGAAGATTACATGTAATCCTGATGCAATATAGTGATTACAGCGTTTGGTTGCGCTTATATAATGTAAACAGGATTACATTTTGTAATCCTGATTACATCATTTGATGTAATCAGCATTACACTGCTTGGACTGATGAATGAGGATGCATACATCCTGTAATCAAGTAAAAATGACACTATTGCCATTATAATTTTTAAAATTGACCAAAGTGTTCACCTATAAATGCCATTAAATATTAAATAATTTTAATTATCACCATTAAATATTAAAAAATAATTAATAATATAGAAACTTAAGAAATATTCCCCATTAAAAATTAAAAAAAATTATATTCCCCCTTTAAAAAAATATTAAAATATATCATTAAATAATATTTTCATCATTAAATGTTAAAAAAATTAACATGAGCCCAACCTATACATCGTATAATATTTTTACCATTAAATATTAAAAAATTACCATGAACCCAACGTATATATTGCACAGAATTTAAAAAATTATTATGAATCCAATGTGTACATTATTATATGTGTAGATAGGGGTAATTTTGTCCCTTATTATATTATTCTCATATATTCTCATTTTTTATGTAATCCAACCAAATATTTTTATACATATGCATCATCTTTCCGTAATGACGAACCAAACAAATTATGTAATCATCATTACATTACATTGCATTACATTTCATTACATTACCTCTAATTCCGTGAACCAAACGGACACTATATGATTTATATAACAAGAGGGGAAGCAAAATCAAGCTTGCATTATTGTAATTTCATGAGCAATTAACAAGTAATTAGAGGCGAAGGCTTTTTCTGTTTGTGCTGGGAGAAAAAGTTAACGACAAATACCGGAGAAAGGCCATCGCAGCGCACAGAGAGAGAGAGAGAGAGAGAGAGAGAGAGAGAGAGAGAGAGAGAGAGAGATTTCTGTTTTGTTTTGTTGGGTTCAACCCCTTCACTCTTTTCTGGCCGTAGCCATTAGTATCCATTTCTAAACCTTTGCCTTTTCGTTTCCTTTCACATCCTCTCTCTCTCTTCTTCATTTCAGAACCCTTTCCCCTGTTTCTGTTTCTCCGTTCACTTCTTCTTATTATCCTCTGTTTTAATTGTTGCCTTTGTTGGCGAAATCAGAGCCTTGCATAACCAAGATTCAAACTTACTTCTCTGGGAATTGTGATCTCTGCTTTAGTGTTTGGTTTTTCATCTGGGTTTCTTTAAATGACTATGGAGGACCAAAGGTGTGATTTGGTTGATGAAAATGGGACCACAAAAAAGTTTCCTGTTAGTATGAGTGTTCTGGCGGTTGACGATGACCCAATTTGTCTCAAAGTGTTGGAGACTTTGCTTGTCAAATGCGAGTACCAGGGTTTGTATTTCAAACTTCTTTGTTTTTAATCCAGTAAATTCCATTTTTAATTGTCTGGACCTACATATTAGTTATGTTCAATTACAAGTTTTTTATGTTCCTCTTAGCATTCTACATCTAGTTATTTTTTGAATAAAAACATAATTTACCTGCTCACTTTGAAGTTTTGGTCACCCTATGCACAGACACTGTTTTACGTACAGTTCGGGTCACCATATTTTCTGAATAATTTCTGTTGGGCCGGTTCTGATTTCTGTACTTCTGCCGAAGTTAAATTTTTTCCCCTTTAAATTTCAATTTTTCCCCCTGATATACTTTTGCGCAGTTATATCAATATCACAATTATTGCACTTTTCTGACTAGGCTTTTGTTAGTAGATCTACTTTAAGAGTCCTTGACTTGTTTGGTTTAGAAACCATTGACTTTATCTCGTATTTGATTTATTGTTAATGTTGCAGTTACTACAACTAATCAGGCCATAAAGGCTTTGAAAATGCTAAGGGAAAACAGGAACAAGTTTGACCTCGTCATTAGTGATGTAAATATGCCAGACATGGATGGATTTAAGCTCCTTGAGCTAGTAGAACTTGAAATGGACCTACCAGTCATCAGTATGTTCAATCTTGTTTTACATTTGTCAGCAGCTTAAACTTGCTTCTTATCCTTTATGATATTGTTTGGTAACTTGAAAAAAGTTTCAAATCTTCAATTTTGTCATTATTTCTAGCAGCATTGTTTTTGTTATTATTATGTGCTATAATTGAAATAATTAGCGAGAAATTTTCTCACAATTAAGAATTAACTTGTTTGATTGACTTGGACCTCACTGTTTTGCCTTTGATGTTGATATAGTGTTGTCAGCACACAGTGATACAAGGCTTGTGATGAAGGGTGTTACCCATGGTGCATGTGACTATTTACTTAAGCCTGTTAGAATGGAAGAGCTTAAGAACATATGGCAACATGTGGTTCGAAGAAAGAAGTTTGATAACAAGGATCAGAACAAGGCTTCTCAGTTGGAGAAGGCGAACAATATGGCTGGGGAAGGGGATCAAGGCATCAATTCTGAAAATAATTTGGATCAGAGTAAAATGCTGGGTAAAAGGAGGAAGGACAAAGGCGAGGATGAGGAAGAAGATGGTGAGGACAATGTTCAAGAGAATGAGCAGGACCCATCAACACAGAAGAGGCCGCGTGTATTTTGGTCAGTTGAGCTGCACAAAAAATTTGTTGCTGCTGTCAATCAACTGGGACTTGAAAGTGAGTTTATGTGATTTGAAACTTAGACATAAAAATTAACAATTTGATATCTATACTGATTTATTATATTTATTAACTTAAGACTGCATTTATATGTTACAGAGGCGGTTCCCAAGAAAATTCTTGACATGATGAATGTTGAAGGGCTAACAAGGGACAGTGTGTCAAGCCATCTACAAGTACAAGTTCTACATTCTTTCATTTTGATAGAACTTAACGGTATGGTTATTCTTAGTTTAAATCTGACTTAATCTCATTGTCATTTATTGTTGCAGAAATATAGGATCTATCTTAAAAAGGCAACTCAACAAGCTGAAATTGCTGCTGCATTGGGTGACGAATCATCATACTTGCGGATGGGTTCATTAGAGGGATATGGAGAGTTTCGCACGTTGTCTGGTTCAGGACTGCTCTCATCAACATTTGCATCTAATGGAATTTTTAGCAGACTGAACTCTCCAGCTGGCTTGAACATGAGAGGAATCTGTTCTTCTGGGCTGATCCAGCCCAGTCAGTCTCAAAACTCGAGCATAGCTACAAACGTTGGAAATCTTCAGACGTCATCTATCTTGTCTGCAAACTCAAGTTTATTTCAAAACATTCCAACCCCTATAGAGCTTAGTCAATCTCAACCAAGCAACCGTGCCACTGGTATTAGGCAGTTTGGTTCAATGGATGATTCAGGTGGTTTTGCAGTTGCTAGTGGATTCCTAGACAGTAAAGCCACTGTTAGTGGTACAAACAATTCTTGTGTCGCAAGTAATCCTTTGATGTTACCAGGAAGCTCACAGCAATCTCAAAACCTGGGAGGATTTAGAAATCAATCTTCTTTTGGAGCTGCTCCTTTGAACACAGAAACTTTAGATATTTGCGGTTCCAATTTCTTGGACTACACACGATGCAACGAAAGCTGGCAGGGCACAGTTCAGTTGTCTAAATTTCTCTCTAATTCTTTGCCATCAAATGAGACTTTCACTGATGATCAGCTACCTTCTAATGTCTTAAATGTTTCTTCCTCCAATACTTACCTCAGTAACAACCCAGTTGATTTTTCTTCTGGTGTTCCACTGGAGGATCTTAGAGGTGAACTACAATGTCAAGAAGGCCTAATTGGGAATGTGGTTCAGTCTTCACGTTACACGATGAGGCAGAGCTGGGAACTACATAAGCAGGATTACAACCAAAACATGAGCTGCAATTTCAATGCTGTGAATTCACTGGTTTCTTCTAATGGAATCATAAGTACCATGGATCAGAGTTTAAATCAAAATAATTCAACATGCAGCAAGAGGGTTGATGCATCTTTCATGGACCAATTCAATGGGGCCACTCCATCAACCTGTCAATTTAATGAGGATGAGAGTTTCCCTTCAGATGTGAGATTCAAATCTACTGATGCATACCAGGATGGTTTCATTAGAAATATAGGATATTTGGATGACATAATGGGTTCAATGGTTAAACGGGTATGATCAAATATCCAGCTCAGTTTTCTGTTTCTTCTTTTTGAGTTCTTCTGGATCCTATCAAACTTTTTCTGTTGAATTTATTGTATGACTTGCTGCAATTCTACACTAATGTGTTTATCAAGTTATCAACCTGTGAAGAATTACCACATCATATATTTTTTAGCATACTTCTAATGTGTTTTCAAGCATGCTACGTTTGGCAATTCTGTTCCAGTTTTTATCTGCTATGAAAGATGATAAGGTTTAGTTTCCTGTATCAGTTTCATGAGGACTATATGATGCAGGAGCAACATGAGATGATGATGATGATGGATGGGGAGACCCGATTCGATGCTTATCCGATTGGATCTTGTAACTGATTCACCAATAATCTTAGTATTGTCTGCATCAGAAAACTCACTTCTCTCTGGGGTCTGTATCATTATGTAATTCCTCTGACATAATGTATCTATCTATTTCTGTTCTCTGCCACTAGAGTTTTATTTCTTGTTGCAACTTTGGACACAGTTAATATTATCCTATTCTTTCCTTCTCTATTCCATGATATTTTTGTAGCGTATGAAATGAACTCAGAACATTTACCTCTATAGTGTCTTAAAATGAACTCAGAACATTTACCTCTATTCAAATAATCTTTCTTTTGTTCGAATAACTTCTTTTTGAATATTGATTTTTTCGAATAAGCAAGAGTTTATCCGAATAGCTCACACTGTAAACTTGGCTTTTGTGTTCGAATAATCCTCTTTCTATTCGAATAAATAATAGTTGAATGAAAATTATAATTAAGACTAAGCATTTGTTATCATCTGTTACGAAAGTAACTGAATACTAAAAGAATTGTATGTTTTCTATTCACAGGAAGGTACTATATATACAAAAGTGAGGAGTCTAAATATTAATTGCTCCTAAATGAGGGAATCGTAACGGTCAATCAATCCCGCTAATTATGCTAATTGATCTAATAATAATGATAAAATAATTCTAATAATGATAAAATATTTCCTTAACACTCCCCCTCAAGTTGGAGCATATATGTTAATCATGCCCAACTTGTTACAAAGATACTCAACCCGTATCCCAGTCAACGCTTTTGTCAGAAGGTCTGCTAGCTGGTCGTCCGATCGCACATGTCCTGTAGATACAACATTTTCTTTGATCTTGTCCCGAATGAAGTGACAGTCGATCTCAATGTGTTTCGTCCGCTCATGGAACACAGAGTTTGATGCTATATGAAGCGCTGCTTTATTGTCACACCAAAGCTTCGCAGGTAATGTCGTGACAATGCCAATTTTCTTCATGAGCTGAAGTACCCATACAATTTCTTGTACGGATTGTGACATAGCTCTGTATTCTGCCTCTGCGCTTGATTTAGATGCAACCCCTTGTTTCTTACTCCTCCAAGATATCAGGTTGCCACCAACAAACACACAGTAACCCGTAGTGGATCGTCTCGTGGCCTTGGATCCTGCATGATCCGCATCACAGAAACACTCAACTTTAGTGTGCCCAAAATCCGAATAGAGAATGCCCCGACCTGGGGAGCCTTTCAGATAGTGCAAGATATGTTCTAAGGCTTCCCACTGTGCCACTGTTGGAGATGCTATAAATTGACTAAGTACACTAACCGAGAAGGTTATATCCGGATGAGTCACTGTTAGATAATTCAGCTTTCCAACCAATCTTCTATATCTCTCAGGATATGCAAATGGCTTCAGTTTCTCTGGATCAATCTTCTTTTTCAAGTCATCAGGAAGGTCATCAAACATACTATCATTCAATTCCAGGTATGGATTTGAAATCATGGGAAGGCTACTTGGTGCAGCTCCAAGCTTCCCAGTGTCCTTTAGGAGGTCGAGAACATACTTTCTCTGAGTCAACAGAATGCCTTTCTTATTTCTCATAACTTCAATACCCAGAAAGTACTTCAATGATCCTAAGTCTTTCGTCTGGAAGTGGAGGTTGAGAAAGACTTTAAGCTTAGAAATTCCAGAAGTGTTACTCCCTGTAATCACAATGTCGTCAACATATACAACTAGAAGAATCATACCTGCATCGGTCTTCTGATAGAACACAGAATGATCACTTTTGCTTTGGCTCAATCCGAACTTCTGAACCACGTTACAAAATCTATCAAACCAGGCACGTGGACTCTGTTTTAGACCATACAATGATTTTCTGAGATAGCACACTTTCCCATACTCCCCCTGAGCAACAAAACCAGGAGGTTGCTCCATATAAACTTCCTCAAGAAGGTCACCATTCAAAAAAGCATTCTTAACATCCAACTGATGCAAATCCCAATGATAGGAGGCAGCTAGAGAGACAAGAAGACGGATGGAAGTGAGCTTAGCGACCGGGGAGAAAGTTTCAGAGTAGTCAATGCCATAAGTTTGAGCATACCCTTTAGCAACAAGCCGAGCTTTTAGCCGGTCCAAGGAACCATCAGCCTTAGTCTTAACCACAAACACCCACTTACACCCAATGGCCTTCTTCCCAGAAGGTAGATCAATAAGAGTCCAGGTACCAGCCTTGTCAAGGGCCATCATTTCTTCTTCCATCGCAGCACGCCAACCAGGATGGGCTAAGGCTTGGTGAAGGGTGGTAGGGGTGGTGATGGACTCAAGGGTGGCCACAAGGGAAGAGGAAATAGGAGACAAGTGTTGGTAAGACACAAAGTTTGATATAGGATACATGCAGTTAGCATAGCGTTTAGGAGGACAATGGGGGCGGATACCTTTTCTGAGGGCAATAGGGAGGTCATTGGATGGGTCAATGGCAGAATCAGGTACAACAATATCAGGGGCAGGAGCTGGAGGGTCTGGGGTCGTAGGAACAGAATTCGACAGCGAAGCATCTACTGACAGAGGCGCAGAATTGGTTGGATCAATCTCAGTAATGATAGCAGGAACCAGAACAGCAGCCTGAACTGGTGGGACATGATAAACCAAGAAGTCATCCTCCGTATCAATGACCGAAGGAGACGCAGAGAAGACTGAAGATTGGAAGAAAGAAGAGGACTCATGGAAGGTGACATCAGTGGACACAAGATAACGACAAAGGTCAGGAGAGTAACACCGATAACCTTTCTGGACACGAGAATAACCAAGGAAGACACACTTTAAAGACTTTGGATCGAGTTTACTAACACTTGGACGAACATCCCGAACAAAACAAACACAACCAAAGATTTTCGGATCAACAGGGAAGAGCTTAGTGGTGGGGAACAAAACAGAATAGGGAATGTCACCACTAAGAACAGCTGAAGGCATGCGATTGATAAGAAAACATGCAGTAGATATGGCATCAGCCCAAAACGGTTGAGGAACACTAGAATGAAACAGAAGAGCGCGAGTTGTTTCTAAAAGGTGGCGATTTTTCCTTTCGGCAACCCCATTTTGAGCAGGGGTATCAACACATGAGGATTGGTGAAGAATACTATGGCTATGCATGTAATCAGAAAAAGGGGCGGAAAAATATTCTTTTGCATTATCACTTCGAAGGATTTTGACAGGAGTATTGAACTGAGTTTGGATTTCAGCACAAAAGTTTTGAAAATGAGTAAACAATTCAGAGCGTTGTTTCATTAAATAAAGCCAAGTGGTTCGGGAAAAATCATCAACAAAAGTGACAAAATAACGATAACCAGTCTGAGATAAAACTGAACAAGGACCCCAAACATCAGAATGTACTAACTCAAAGGGGGACGCAGCCCGTTTATTGACTCGAGGGGCCAAATGAACACGATGGTGTTTGGCGAACTGACACGACTCACAATCCAAAGCAGACATAGAAGAAAACTGAGGATATAACCTCTTTAAAGACGTAAGTGACACATGACCAAGACGACAATGAACTTCAAAGGGAGAGGATCCACCAGAGCAGGCAACGGAACGCAGCACCTGATCATCCAGAATGTAATGCCCACCAGATTCATAACCTCTACCAATAATACGCTTCGTCGACAGATCCTGGATTAAACAATGGTCAGGGAACAGTGAAATGAAGCAATTCAAATGACGAGTTAGTTTACTGGGAGACAGAAGATTAAATGTGAGATCAGGAATATTAAGGACAGAGGATAACGTAATGGAGGGAGTGGGGTTAACAATGCCGGATCCAACGACACGGACGGGGGAACCATTGGCAACATAGATGGAAGATGGGTTAGCATAGGGGGCATACGATGAAAATAAATGATGGTTACCTGTCATGTGGTCGGTAGCACCAGAATCAATGACCCACTTTGAGGAAGTGGTAGCAAGACCAGAGGGCAGAGTACCTGTGGATAAGGCCGCGGCAGAGGGTGAACCAGGTGCAGGTTGATCAGAATTCTGGGCAACATGAGCAAATCCACGCTGTTGATCACGCTGCTGTTTATTTTGCAATTTGCGACAATTTTTCTTGATATGGCCAGGTTCCTTGCAATAATTACAGATAATACTGCCAGAAGTCATGTGCGGAGTGCTGGAACTCTGTTTGGATCCATAATTCTTGAGGTCAAATGGGCCCCGACCAGCCAAAGCACTTGCATTTGGATCCACAGACGAACGAGTCATACTATCAGCGCGAAGAACACGGGCGAACACATCGTCAAGAGATGGGAGTTCTTGACTAGACAGAATCTGAGAGCGAATGGTCTCATAAGAGGGATCAAGGGCTTCAAGAAAACCAATGATGGCCTGTAGTTCTAGATTCTTAATACGAGTGGCAAGATCGGCTTGTGGAGACATGAGGACGTTCATTTCCTCATACAATCGCTTATAGTCCAAAAAGAAGTCCTTCAATGGACGACCCTGCTGTTGAGAGCGATAAAAACCTTTATAAACTTCGTGAACACGAGTGAGGCTCCCTTTACCAGAGAACATAAATTCCAAATAACTCATTATTTCCTTAACAGTAGTACAATGACTCACTGAAGACAAGATCCGGGGTTCAATAGAATTTCTAATTTGAAATAAGATTCTAGCATCAGCCCTTTTCCAAGCAACCAGTGTTTCTTTGTCACTAGGGGGTTCACCAGTTAAATGTTCTTCCTTCTCAATACCCATAATATAGATTTTAACAGTGGTGCTCCAATCACTATAATTAGTCCAGTTCAATTGTGAGAAAGTAATCTTAGCCGACATGGGTAACATTTCAGGAGTCTTAGAGTCAGCCATAGAATCCAGAGGCGAATAACAATAATAAAGAAGTCCAATCCAACGAGAAAATCCCCAAATTTGGGCACAAAACCGAACACTAAATAAGATACTAGGAACAGTACCTGAATAGTGAGAAAATAGCCCCAAACAGCACCCTAAATAGTGCCAAACAGTGCACCCGAAACAGTGCCAAACAGTGCGCCGAATACCAAAACAGTGCGCGAACAGTACCAAAACAGTGCGCAACAGTGCTGACGAACAGTGCAAAACAGTACCGATCCACAGTTCCGCACAGTACCGAACAGTGCCGATGAACAGTGCTACAGTGCCGCCGATGAACAGTGAATCGGGGAAAAAAAATTCAAAAAAAACCCTAACCCTACACTCTCTCTGATACCATGTTACGAAAGTAACTGAATACTAAAAGAATTGTATGTTTTCTATTCACAGGAAGGTACTATATATATAAAAGTGAGGAGTCTAAATATTAATTGCTCCTAAATGAGGGAATCGTAACGGTCAATCAATCCCGCTAATTATACTAATTGATCTAATAATAATGATAAAATAATTCTAATAATGATAAAATATTTCCTTAACATCATCAAAACTCTTAACCTATCATTAAAATTTATTATAATAAACTTTTAATATTTATAGAACAACAACAGATCTTAATAATGAAAGGAAGGTAGGTAATTCCTCGTCAGGAATTACATGCAGTTTTTCTGCAAACTCCTTATCATATAATCTGGAAATGCCATATGTTACAAAGTCTTGGTTAACCGCCAAATTTTTAGATAACGCACCGATCCTATTTTGGGCTTGGCGGTGTAGCGTCATGAAATTAAGTAATGGATCAACCGGTTCTTGTGGGTCGTTCGCCGTTTCCTGCCTGTTTCCTCCATCTCTATTTCCTTCATTATTGTTGGGTTGAGATCGGGATCCGGAACTCATCTACATATACATATGAAAAAAAAAAGATAAAATGACTGAGGAATTCATCATAAATTAATTATTATGATTAAAGTCGTAAGTTTGTATAAAGATTTATAAAAGCCTTGAAAAAAAAATCATAGCAACAAATAAAATTACAAACTAAAATTAGTAGCAGATTTTAAACTTAAGGAAGCTGCGTGATCAACATCGACATAAAACTTCCGTATTGGGGAAAAAAACTCACATGGAGGAGAAAATGGAATTAAATGTTGAAGGACCATGGAGGAGAAAATGGAATTAAATGTTGAAGGACTATAGGAGAAGACGAGGAAAACAAATACAAATCAATCAATAAAGCTTCTACAATCGTAGAGAATACAAAACAATGTGTTTACTCCCTCCGTTATTAAATATAAGATAAAATTGATTTTATTTAGATAGATTAAAGAAGTCAAATAAGATATCTAATCATATCATAAGCTTCGAATGGAGTGGGGGAGTTGTGGCTTGTATTGATGTTCATCACCACAATAAACAGTGAGTATGAAAATGTATATAAGGAACATGTTGTTGAGAAAAATAAAAGATTGAAAATGTACTTCTATAATAAATTAATAATAAATGTTAGATATTTCACCTAGCTGTCACTTAAATGCACCTTTCAATTACAAAATGAATTATTAATAAAAGTATGCAATGATTTGAAACTAGGCATTGAGCGTCCATACTCAACTCAAAAAAACAAATAGGAAAAACAAACGTCAAGAGAAACAAGAAATTTATTTAAAATTTGAAGGAAAAAAAAGAAAGAAAGAAAGAAAAAGATGAGTTAATAGTATATTGCTGTCCTCGGCCACCCCTTTTTTACATTAGCGTGGTGGGTTTAGAGTTTACTTAAAATTTATAAATTAAATGTTGAAGAATAGAGTGTGTTGATAGTGGGAAAAAAGCTATAGAGATCATTTTAACAGTCAAACGTGATCTGCAGCACTATATTTCTTTTTGGCAATATTAATATATATACTCAATTCTTTCCTATCTAAAATATCCCATTAACTAATTTACAATAAAAAAAATTGGTTAAGTAATTTAATTTATTCTACAAAATCTCATGTATTGATTTGCCTTATACTTCTTGACAATAACTAAAGAGTATAAGGATAAGAGAATTAAATAAGATGATTATAATATTTTAAAAAATATGTCATATTAATCAATTGAATTGATTTTTATAATCTAATTAAATTAAGTAAATATATCTTATTAATAAGAAGAAGCAACCTTTTTTTTAAGAATCTTTTCTTTCTTTCCTTATTATTTTTAGGGAGAGAAGTAACTGTGAATAGACAAGTAGGGAACTTATTTTGATTTGACCTCTCATTTCTTTATTTTTATAATGCAAGCAATAATTTGTTCTCATTTCTTTATTTTTACAATGCAAGTAATAGTTTGTATTTATTCTGAAGTTACTCAATTATAGGATATCTTATCATCTCACAACAGAACTTATTTTGATTAAACCCCTCATTTTTTTTTATTTTTACAATACAATCAATATCTTGCACTTCTCTCGGGGGATTTTATCATTTTTTTTATGGGCTCCTTCTCATGCCTCCTATCCTCTCCATATGCCGGGAAATTTGATTTTTTTAATAGTAATTTAGTCAAATGTAACCATAAATTCAACCACGCATGCGCTATAATAGGGATGGCAGAAAATCTTACGGATCCACAAGAGAAGATATCTGATCCCAGTTGAAAGCGGAGTATAACGCATGCGTTGGAAGATATCTGATCCCAGTTGAAAGCGAAGTATAACGCATGCATGCGTTGGAAGCGCTGGAAATCTTGTCGGGGGAATTACAGCGCATATCTGATCCCAGTTGAAAGCGGAGTATAACGCATGCATGCGTTGGAAGCGCTGGAAATCTTGTCGGGGGAATTACAGCGCATGTTGAATTTATGGCTTTTTGTATCTTCTTCTCGTGTGAAACTGGATTGAGATTTGCTATCTTGCAAGGGCAGGATTCACTTGTCATGTCAAAGGATACACCTAAGTTAAATAAGAAGAATAAGGGGATTGAGGTGCAGTGGAGGAAAAAGGAATGTCATAACCAGATGGCAGAAAAACAAAGAAAATGGAAAATTTAATTTCCATATTCGAGGCAGGGAACAGCAGTGGCGCCATGATTGATCCAGAAATGGAGAGAGAAGGGATGAAGAAGAAGGAGTTGATTCAAAGAGTAGGTGAGATTTCGACCAAAAAAAAAAAAGAAAGAAAGGGTAGGTGAGGATGATGTGGGCCGATAATTTTGAAGAATGAGAAAAAGAGGAATGCTTAAGGAGTTGATTGAACGTGAGGATGATGTGGGGCCTACGGCTTTGAAGAATGAAGTAGAGAAGAATACTTTAGTTCAACAAGTTGGGGCGACGGTTTTAGTGAATGAGGAAGAGAATAATGTTTTAGTGCATGGGGGAGTTGGGCCGAACCAAGCCCAAAGATTGATGCTCTCAAGACAAGAGATAAAGCAAAGGAAGAGGCCTTTTGGGAGAAGCTAAAATGCAGAAAAAGCTCAAATAGGGATGGGCCGAAAAATGATATTCCACAACAAAAAAGAAAACAACTAGGGAGAAGCCACACCTTGGTTTTTGGCTCTATATATATTTTGAAATCCAAATATAGGCATTTTTACTTTTTTTTTTTAAAAAATTATATATATATATATATATATATATATATGAATATATATATTCAGCAACTTTATTTTTTGCCCTGGTATATATATTCAGCAACATACCCACTGTTTACAATCCAAACGAGCTATAGCATTGCACAAGGAGTGTTGCTAGATGTGCGACATATTAGAACATTACTTGTTTGATTTGGATCTATAAAAAAAACATTTAATAAGAATTCTTATTCATTTAGAAAATTATGATTTTATTCTTTAGAAATCCATTTGATTGCTTATGAAGTTAATTACTATCATTCTTAAAAACAAAAAACAGAAAAAATTTGAAGTTATCAATATCTCAATTAATATCTAATTATCATCAAAAGTTTAAATAAGAGTTATTCTCATATCAGTATCACAGTTAATATCCTAACTTATAATATTCCATAAACTTCGTTTTATATATTTCTAAAAATCTATAATGCATCTTAAAAATAATGAATTCCTTTTTTTGAGGTCTAATTGATTGCTCATAGCTCATGTGATAATTATTATCATTCATCAAAATCAAAAGCCAATTTATTTTTAAAGTCAACAATATTATTTTGAAATATTTTTAATATCTCGATTAATACCCTAACTATAATTATTGTGGTATTAATATCACAATTATTAATCAATATTCGAAAACTTCATTTTCCACCTTTGTAGGAATCTCTATTCATATTTTGGTTGCTTATGAAGTTAATTACTATCATTTATGAAAATCAAGGGGGGCATTTAATTTTAAAGTTGTTAATGTTTCAATTAATATTCAATTATCACCAAAAGTAGAAAATAAGAGTGTTATCATATTAATATCCCCATATAATATTTGATAAACTTCCTTTCTCATATTTTCAAAAATCTATGAATTATAATGCATATAAAAAAATAATAAATTTCTTTTTTTCAAGTCAAATTGGTTGCTCGTGGGGTTATTATTATTGTTCTTGAAAATCAATTTATTTTTAAAATTGACAATAATAGTTTGGGAAATTGAAACAACACACTTGAGTTTAAGCGTTAAACATATATAAACGACAAAAAAATATTGTAGATTAAGGAAATCAAAGTCCAATGATGATATGACCACTATTACACAAATATATAAATAAAAGGTAAATTCTAAAAAAACAAAAACACTATAAGATGCCCCCCTACAAAAAGGTTGGCAAGCCGAGTATGGACAGGTAATGAAAGGTTACTTGTAAGCACGATATTAATGAGAAGTCCACCATGAATCGTACCAGCAATAATACTCTTATGCATGATGTTACGTTTAAATGAATGAATATCAGGATGCTCGTAATTTTGCAAAGCATAGTATTATGGTATAAGCTTTTGAAAATAGTCAAACCTAACAAATCATAGATATTAACAAATCATATTATCAAAAGTTGAAATGACAAGATATTGATGTGTGTGTGTGTATTTAAATATAATTAGACTGACCATGTATCCTCTTCATCTTCACTTAATGCAATACAACAATTTGATCTTCTTATGCAAGCTTAATATAATCATAATATGCCTAGTATGCAGAGGAATCCTGAAACACACAAAGGAAAGGGTTTCTACTTGAACATAGGGAAAAAAAAAATTATTCCGAATGATCAAGCAAATGTTAATGAACATGGATAAGTTTATTGATAAGTCAGAAATAGATTGCAAAATTAAAAGAGACACACAAGTCTCCACAAAATGCTTGATGTTGCCATTAGAGGATGGAATCCTGGGCTTCCGCAAGAGATGCCTTGGCCAGATGATTTACACCTCTACCTGCTAATCCTGGTGTAAGATACTGATGATTTCAAGCATCAAACCTCTATCCCTATGGTCTTCTCCACACCCCCCAAGGATGAGGGTACATGCCTTCATTGAATCATTTAGCAATCTAATTCTTCTAACTCTAATGTCGCAGCACTTTTCAGCTTGTGAATATGGATGTTATATATAATTGAGTTAAGGGTAAAAGAATTGGATTCAACTCCATAAATATTTCTGAAAAAAACGGAACCAGTATTTCAAAATCAAATGATTATCATCAGGACATAATTTTGGAAAAAACGGTGTCATTATTTATGGGGATGTAATACCATTGATGGAGAAATAATTTTCATAGCACATATTCCCTTTTTGAGGAAAAATTAAGGAAATTAAGAATTATCAAATCATTTCAAAATATGATTAATTGAGCAATCAAGAATAATATTACTATGTTGTATATGAGGATGTGTGGTTTTGGTTGAGCTATATTCACTATGTGAACATACGTTGCTTTTATTGCCTACAAATATCCCTTATGTGATTATAATTTATGATTCTTGATTTAATGTGTAATGTCATTTTCGATTTTCTTTATTACATATGTTTGAAATCAGAGCCTACATGTAAAATTCTAGAATATGCTTTTTCTTGAATATTAAATTAATAATATCATATTAACTGTTAAATAAATCCCAACATTAGTCCTTTGAAAATGGATTAGAGATCCCTACAATCATAGAATATGAAGCTTTTGGTTATTTTTGGAAAACTATTCAATATGACGTATGATTCATGATTTAATGTCTATTTTCAATTTAAATTTATTTTATTACCTTATCTTCAAAATGAGAATAATATCCCAATTAATTTGAATAACTTGGAAATGAAATGCGTAATTGTAGTGTGCAGCTATTATTGAAGAGATCAAACTTTCTATAGTAAAGAGAAATTGTCTAAACCCAACAATAAAAATTCAGAATTTTATGGGAATAATATTCCAATAAATTTGAATAACTTGGAAACAAAATGCTTAATTGTAGCCCGCAGTTATCATTAAAGAGGTTAAAATTTCTGGATTAAAGGGAAATTGTCTATGTTAGGAAATAATTTATATTTGTTTTTAAAAAAAAGGAAAATACTTTAATGGGTATTAACTGAATGAGTGTTAAAGTAATAACACATTGACGAACTTAATGGTGTGATTATCCAATCTATTTTGTAGTGAAACAGGTTCTGAAATGGGTATTACAAGATTTCAAATATGAAATTGATGATTGGTTGATGTAAAACGATAATTGACGTACGATATATAGTAACTGGACATAGAAATCTACACTAACAATAAATACATTGCAAAGTAAAAAATACACCAGATAAGTTCACAAGTTCTTCATATATAGACGCTATCGACAACAATCACAGCAGTAATAGCAAGGTAATTAAACCCAGACCGGTCACTGAACCGGTTGGGGTACTAGGTCAAGGGTTAGTGGGTCAGACCGAAGTCAAACTGGAGTTAACGCGAGACTAAACCAGTGAGAAATTGAAGATTTTAGGATTATTAATATGAAATTCTAAAGAAATTTTTTTTAAAAAAAATTGATTTTAAAAAACAATAAAAAATAGACCCGGACCGGTTTACCAGCTGGTTGGCCGATTTCCGGTCTGGACAGGCCAATCCAGTCCGGGTTTGATTACATTGAGTAATAGTGTAATGCCCCAAATTTTGATTAAGGGTTAATGACCTTTTAAGAGGTTGTAATGAATATTTAGAGAATGATTTTGTGAATTAAAGTTGATTTGAGACCCGAATTAATTATTGGAAATGCCCAACACCCTGTAATTTAGCATAATTATGTGACAAAGTAATTTTTGGAGCTAAAATAAGGGTAAATGACACATAGAAGAAGGAAAAGAATTTAATTATGTGTTATGTGGAAATTTAAGTTAATATGCCCTAATCAATGGAGAAATTGAAAGAATGTAAATTATCGGTCAATTAGTCAGTGATTAATGAAAAAATTAATTACTAACTAAGAGAAATGAAAAGTGTGACTAAATGGCTAATGGAGTAGTTAATGTAATCATGTGGTTACTTATTTGGTGAGAAATAATGAGATTGGGACAAGTGGCAAGTAAATATGATGAAAAGTGTTAGGATCGGCTGACACCCAAGAGGGGGGTGAATTGAGTGTATGATAAAAACTTAAGAACTTTGAAAAACTTTTCGTATCTTAATGAAAGCAGTAAGTATGAAGGTAATGAATTATAAATCAACAGTTAGATTAAATAATATATGCTGGAAATATAAGAGCTTAGGGAAGAGAATATGCAAACTGTGATTTATCCTGGTTCGGTCCAATCTGTGATGGCCTACGTCCAGTCCCCAGGCTCCTCCTGAGATTTTCAAATCCACTATCTTCTTGTTTAATCCGGGCACAAGAAAAGCCTTTACAACGCACAAGTTTAGTCGGGTACTTGTGAAACCTTTCACAAATCTCTCACTGAAATACTCCCCCTTACGGCAAGTCTTACGAGCAGAACAATCCCGAAGATCTTCCTCTCCTGCTTACTCGTGCAAGTCTTATGAGCAGCAACGTTCTCTACTGCTTGCACCTTGTAAATCTTATGAGAAGAAAGTCTTACCGGTAATTCTCTCTACAGCTTCCCCCGTAAGTATATCAACCCTCTCAAGGTCCCTCTACCTTGAGATCAATACAGAAATACAGATGAAGGTGTTTATAGACTCTCTCATAGAGTAGATATAATACTCACTGAAGTACAATACAAATAATCACTCTCTCAATGAAAAGTAATATGAAAACTGCATAACAGAGAGTGTTTAGGTATAAGCAGAGGATTCATGTTTCTATCATTTTTCTCGTAGTTGCTCGCTGTCTCGGTTACCCATCGTCTTTGAATTCTCTCTCATTTATAGTTGATGAAGATGATGACCGTTGTGAGCATTCGTCCGTTGGAGTCATTTTGACCGTTGAGCATATTTGAAAAACTAGCTATTGTCCGTTGTAGAGCAGAGCGTCTGGTAGAAGAGCGGGATGTGAATGTTTGGATATTCGATAGTTTTTCGTTATGAGCTGTACGTCACGTTAGAGCGTTTGTGTTCCAGACATCCATTCATGGTGGGTCAATCTTTTGTTGTGGTAGGTAGCCGATACTCGGTGTGTAATGATGTCGCACGCCATAATTGACTTCCTCATTTGAATCTACAATCCGAACGTTCATCTTCCTGTTTCATACTGCAAAATGTTTAATCACTAATATGATGAAGTATTAGTCATGGGTATGTTAGATCATTGGTCAAAAGATGAATTTCTGATTTCTGGACTTATCACGTTGAGTGATGATATTTGCCATACATGACCTCCATTCTTGAAGATGCAATCCAAATGCTTAATCCCCTGTTTCTCACTTGAATTATAAGTTAGTTAACATTTAGATATGATAACAAGTGAAAACATAATCAATAAATAGCATTTAACCATGTTTGGATTGATGGCTTAGAGTCTGAACTTTTTGCGTTTTGGTTCTGTCAGGATGTCACTCGAGTGCAGTATGGCTCACTCGAGTGCATTTCATATTTTCACGTTCTGGCTTCCTCTCAGGCAAACACTTGCTACTCTTCACTCGCTAGTGCTCGAGTGCAAACCAGCTTCATGCTCGAGTGTTGGTTATAGTGCTCGAGTGTATCAGTTGTAACCCCTTGCTGTAATTATATCCGGATTACGCAATTAAAGTGAAATAGAGACCAATAACAATCAAATAAAATTTATAAACCCATATACCAGACAGGGTTTTCAAAAATACCTTTCGAAATCATTTATAACCTGGTCTCACATTCACATTCCGAATACAATTACTACACGAAGATAAATCACATTCAATATATCATAGTACGCAATGTAATAAGTCCGGCAATTCCGGATTCTATTTATTAACTCAAGCTTTATAGGGCACATTCGCCCATACAAGCCCTCATATGGGGATTACACAATCCAACTCGAATACATATACAAATACCCAAATGCTCATTCCAAATACATATATACACAACTAAATCCAAATACAAATATCCCATCTAAGATGATAACCAACTACCAGAATGACAACCCAAAGGAGTCCTCATCGCCTTTGGTTGCTTGCACCATCATTGATCTACTACCCTGTCTGAAAGGTTAGTAGGGGAGGGTGATATTCTAGAGAATCTCAGTAAGATAACAATATCAATATGCATGTACGATAAATGTTTAATGCATGACATGCTTGCACCACACAACTCATGATAACACAGTGACAATTTGCAAGCTCAATGCTTCGAACAATATACCTATGGCCATAGCATAAATTGAAACATAGCTTCAAATTATACATAATTATGCAAAGCTAAGACATGCACCAACACACTAACACATATATCAAATACAAGCAGAAGAGATATGTTCCCTACACTCTTTCCACGTATGCTCCAGCTTCGCTTACTCACGATCAGAACGAATACCGAACCACGATCAGGGCAAATATCAACCCTATAACCAAAGCAAGGACATAGGGTTAATTCCTTTCTCAATTCCTCAACATACAAACACTTAATGTTGGTTATCATTTAACACCTTTAGGTAGCTATAATAAGCTCAATGAAAGCCTAAAGGATTGGGACGTACTAGATTGGAAATCACCTTTCAAAATCACAAACTATTGAAAATAGGGGTTGGCTGCAGCCAAGAACCCTCTGGCTGTAGCCAAAATGCGCACAGAAGGTTTCTGGCTGCAGCCAAGAATTTCTGGCTGCGGCCAAAACGTGCACAGAAACTTTTGCGCTGCAGTCAGGATTTTCTGCTGCAGCCAAGGCAACTTAGGAAATTCATAACTAATTCCACAAAAATCTAAATGAGGTAATTCCAAAGCCAAATGAAATATATTCACGTCCTCTACACAGGAAAAATATTGGCCAATACTGGAAATCACCACATAAATACATAATTTCTCAAAACTCAAGACTGTCCCAAAACAGTGTTCATTTTCGACCTCAAACTTTGGACAGATATAACTCATAGAAGACAAAACGAAATGGCCCAAATTATGTGTCCATTTTGAAGCTTGGGATGTGAACTTTAAGATTGGAACGTTTCATAATTTTCTGACATCATTTGCCCAGTCAAAACGTCCACACGAACAGACTACCCAAAACAGACTTCCAATTGACAGATTTTCAAGTTTTGCACAATTGGCTTCCAATGGTCCCATTTTCACATCAAACACCATTCCCACACAAATTTTCACAAGGAATCCATTGGAATCACCAAAACAACTAAAGTCATATCACATTGACATGTTTTACCAATAATCATAACATGTCATCACAAAACCACAACACAATCACACATTGTCATTCTTTTCATTCCAAGTTCTCAAACCAATTCCAATGGCTCTATAACACAACAAAATACCAATTTCACCACAATACACAAAGCAATTCCTCAAATCCAAAATCACATGAAAATCAGGGCAAAATTAAAAATTCACAAAGCTCATCCACAAATTGTAATACCCCGAATTTTGAGGCTTGAGGCTAGAGAATAAGCATGAGATTAGTGGACTGCTAAGCCCTGGTTTAGTAGGATCCTAAATTGTGATTAAGAGATAATGACTCCAAAAGTGGAAGCGGTTAGTGATAAATAACCCTTTTGGAGAATCCAATGTGATTTGAGTTTCGAATGTGATTCTTATGTTCTGTGAGCAGCACCAAGACCCTGTATTTGAGTTCAATTATGGATTAACCTCTAAATTGTCTTAAAATAGAGGGAGGGCGCATAATGTGGTGATATGGAAAGATATGAAGTGTTTGGTGGTGATCAAAGAGAGATTACCATAATCAGGGGCAAAACGGTAAGTTACCGACCAATTGATCGGTTACCGAAGAGGAAACTCATTGGTAACTTCAAGATCAATGGTTAGGATTGATTTGTGCAAGAGATCAAGGGGTGGAATCACATGTGTGTGAGCTTATATGAGCTCATGTGAGGTTTGTCAAGATGGTGACACTTGGCACCTTGTGGACCCTTAGATTTTGGTCAAATGTTCAAAGTGCTTTTTCTCTTCCCTCTCCTTTATTTTGGTCGGCCAACACATGAAGCAAATGGAAAGAAAAGCTGATCCTCTTCTTCATCCTCTACTCTCTCTCTATTTCTCCATTTTCGCCTAGCTCAAGGAAGAAAGAGAAAACTAGAGGTGAGATTTTGGTTGGCTTGTGGTCCTCTAATGCTCTAATCACCTTCTATAAAGTTGTTCATAGTGATGAGAGCTTCATCTCTATGGTTTTAGATTCTTGATTGAAGGTGTTTGATGGCTTGAGGAAATTTGGAAAGATGAAGAATCAAGAAATTGGTTTGGGAAAGAGGAAGAGGTGAGTATTTGAAGCCTTTTAATCTAAGTTTTGTGAATTATGGTTGAGTATTGTGAATTGTGAATTTTACCCTGATTTTATGGTATTTTCGTGTGGAATGTGAATGGTGGAATTGGATGTTGTTTTGTGTTGAAAATAGTGTTATGTTGTGGTATTTAATCATTGGAATTGGTTTGAATTGGATTGGACACAATGGTTGAAAAACTGGAAAATCTGTCCAGTGTAAGTCTGTTCTGGATAGTCAGATAGCGTTGACGTTTTGACCAGGAAAATGATGTTTGAAAATTATGAAACTTTCCAGTCTTAAAGTTCATATCCCAAGCTTCAAAATGGACATAAATTTTGTGTCATTTCGATTTGTGAGCTAGGAGTTTGAACTGACCAAAGTTTGGCATCCAAACTGGACCCTGTTTTGGCAAGTCTGTTCTGGACAGTCAGATGGCGTGGACGTTTTGACTGGGCAAATGATGTTCGAAAATTATGAAACTTTCCAGTATTAAATTTCACATCTCAAGCTTCAAAATTGACATAAATTTTGTGTCATTTCGAATTTTGAGCTGGGAGTTTGAATTGACCAAAGTTTGGTATCCAAACTGGACCCTGTTTTGGCACAACGTTAGGTTTTTGGTAAATCTAGACTTTTGTGGTGATTTCTAGTAATGGCCAATATTTTTCCTAGAAAGAGGACTTAAATATATTTCATTTAGCTTTGGAATCACCTTATTTCGATTTTTCCTGAATTAGTTATGAGTTTTGGAAGTTCAGCCAAGAAACTGGATTTTCTGGGCCGCAGCCAACCCCCATTTTTAGTATTTTGAGATTTTGAAAGGTGATTTCCAACCTAGTACGTCCCAATCCTTTAAGCTTTCATTGAACTTGTTTTAGCCACCTAAAGGGTGTGAATGATAACCAACTTTAAGTGATATAAAAGTAAGGATTTGGAATTGAGATTGATCCTATATCCTTGATTTGGTTTATAGGGTTCAGTATTCGTTTGGATCGCTAGTAGCCGATGCTGGAGCATACGTGGAAATAATAAGTGTAGGGAACTTACCTTTCCTGCATGTA
The DNA here is from genome assembly GCA_963855925.1 of Inga laurina. NCBI lineage: Eukaryota > Viridiplantae > Streptophyta > Magnoliopsida > Fabales > Fabaceae > Inga > Inga laurina. Next base: position 3,102,187 of record OY979713.1, read on the forward strand.
TTGATATTTGTGTTTGTGTATTGATGCATGTTATTGCTTTGCTTGATTATGTGAAACATATATGAATGATTGAAGCTCTGTTTCTATTTATGCTATGGCCATGAGTATGTTGTTGAAACATTGAGCATGCGAATATATCATTATGTGAACATGAGTTATTATGACGCAAGCATGTCATCTATTAAACACTTATCTTGCATGCATATTGGTATCTGTTTCCTACTGGGATTCTCTAGAATCTCACCCTCCCCTACCAACATTTTAGATAGGACAAGTGGCTCAAGGAAGGAGCAAGTGACTAGGGGCGGCGAGAATCCCTTATGGGCATTTGTATTTGGTAGTTGGTTATCGTTATATGCTGGGATAATTGTATATGTTCGGATGATAGACTAGAATGTGTATTTGGATTGAAATTTGTGTAATCCCCGTTGAGGAATTGTAATGGGCATTTTGCCCTATGAACTTTTAGTAAAGATATGAACCCGAAATTGCCGGGATTGTTATTGTACACTCTGATATATTATGAATGTTAATTATCTTCGCAATGTAATTGTATTCGAAATGTGAATGTGAGACCAGGTTAAAGTGTTTCATTTTGAAATGCATTTGTGAAATCCCTATTTTAAGGATGGGGAATGTAAATGAAAACCCTATCGTGAAGATGAGATTTTAAATAAATTTTGTTTCTTATTGGTCTCTATTTCATTTTAATCGCGTATTTTGGATATAATTACGGCATGGGGTTACATTTTGGTATCAGAGCTGTAGTTCCTGGCAAGTAAAGGATTTGCTAGGATAAAGGCAGTAGTTGCTACCTTAAGTCATAGGAGATGACTTTGTTTGTTGTGGTATACATATTTTGGTCCCTGTTGTTTGTGGATTTATGAGAGTAAGGGATGTGTGTAAAGGCCTTAAGACCTAGGGGACCGGTGTGCCTTAAGCTGGTAGAGATATCTGGATTTGTATAGGAGTTGTGATGTTCCGTGTAAATGAGGGAAGTGATTTCCCGGTTCAATTAAGGTTGAGGTTTGGATAGATGAGTTGTGATCCAAGGATCAGACTCCATAACTGGGCTGATTCTTAGGAATTCAAAATGATCTGAGGATGGTTTTGATAGAACCATGAATAGTTAAGAGATATGGTCTCAAGGTTGAGACAAAGAATGGGATGTGTAAATGACTTCTGAGTTCTCGTTACAATGATACCTTCATTTTGAGACAACCAACTGGAAAGAGCTATCTATGAAGGATTCAAATTGGAAAGGGCTACCTGCGGAGAGTTCTGATAGGAAAGGGCTACCTATGAGGAAATCTGATCGCAAAGGGCTACCTACGGAGAGTATTGTACCGTAGTGTGGAGCCACCGATACGACAACCCTAGCGTGCAGCCACCTTGACAACGAACCGTGGAGTGCAGCCGCCATGATGTTGAATCGTAGATTAGCGCTATGGAAGTATTGGCTCTCAATGATGGTATATTGCAATGAATCCCACAGTGAATGGGTATTCTGGAGATAAGAAGTTATATGGATCTGAATGATTCAATTTGAATCGGGCCAAGGTTTGGCACAAATAAATATATGTTGTGAATGTTGTCAGTTGTAGTGGGAGATTCCTATGGGACTCCTGTTAAATCAACTTGACATTGTGAAAGCACAAATGAGGAAAAAGACCTCAGAGTGTGCAGCGGAAGCGTGTGAATGTGATGTTTGAGAATTGTGTTGAGCAGAAGCTCAAATTTGCAAAAAGTGCGATGTGCTAGTGAGGGCTTCAGGAAGTTGAACTTCAGGGCCATGTAATTGTGCGAGAAGGGAATCTTGGAGGATCCCTGTTTGATTTTGTGAAGTACCATAATGTGTTGTGAACAACCAAGGGTTTGGGTATATCCTACCCAGCTTGATGGCTTATATGAATTATGATGAAATAAAGCATCGGTGATAAGTATACCCGGTTCCAGCTTGTTACGATTGTGTACTGTGAGTCCATCTCCTCGGTTGGGCCGGATCGGTTTGGTCTAGTAGGCTGCGCCTGGTAGGCATAGGCTCAGGATGTGACTGATATTTGTGAGTCTTTAACCTGCGGCCCATTGGGTGATTCCAGTGGGAGGACCGTGCCTTCGGGGTGGTAGTTTACGGAGGATTGGCTATTTGTGAAGGCTGACGGGCCAATTGCGAAAGCCGAATAGCTATATGAGCTATAAGGCTATGTATAAGCACTGCCACACCAACAGTCCCTGAGTAGCTAACAACAGTTCGGGTAAAGACTGTATGTCTTCTCGGCGGAGAAAGGGGATGAAGGTGGAGTGTGATTGCGGATCTTATGTGTATGCACTGCTACGCCAATAGTCCCTGAGTAGCTAACAACGGTTCGGGTTAGGACGGTGTGTCTTCCCGGCGGAGAAAGGGGATGAGGGTAGGGTGTGATTGTGGATCTACTATTGTGAGCCAGAATGGCTATATGTGTGCACTGCCATGTCAATAGTCCCTGAGTAGCTAACAACGGTTCAGGTAAAGACTGTGTGTCTTCTCGGCGGAGAAAGGGGATGAGAGTGGAGTGTGATTGTGAATCTGTGACAGTTTTGAATAAGCTGGGACTGAGGTATAGTTGTCTAGTAGAGCAGAGATAATTCAGCTAATGGCTGATTCGACTACATGATCGGGGGTTCTCTATTCTGAGGGCACTACCCCGGCATGGCCAACCTGGCTAGCCACCACGTTGGTTGCACCGGTATTGACCCCAGGCCGAAAGGCGGTGCGTAAAATTAGAATCTGCGATGTGTGTTGTTGTGAATGTGAACTGTGATGTGAGTGCCAAAAGGGTAATGTGTATTTGTGAGATAGCGGGAAGTTGTCGTATTTGTGCAAGCGGGGGAAGCCGAGGCATTCGTGCAATGTGATATGTGTGCAAGTGGCGAAAGCTACGTATCATTGTGTATAAAGCCGTGGGTACTGTCGTTTGGTGAAAATCGTCACGCATTAATGTGAATATGTCGTGGACATTGTGTAATACCCAAAAGTTTCGGATGTGTGAGGGTAGCGCCGTGAAACTTGATACGGCAATTTGATATTGTGATTGTTGTGGACGCCCAAAAGTCCTGGTTACCACTAGCAGAGGTACTGGTAGGTGTACGGGTGAGGGTAAAGCTGTGAAAGTGGATATAGCGAAAGCTGAAATGTTTGTGTATACAGCTAAAACTGTCGTTTGATGTATTGAGGTTGTGGTGTTTTGGGGTTACTCCCGGAAGGGTAACTAGATTGAGTTAAGCAGAGTGGTGGCCTATGCCACCTAACTGCCGAAATCTTATGATATGGCTCATGAATTAGAGCCTCCAGATATTAAGATGCGCTAACCACTCATGAATTGGGGGGCTTGCGACGATTGTGAATATGTGATGATGGTTTTGTGGCAATCGTGTGTGGAGGCGATTGCACTTGTTTGGAAATAGTGTGGTGATTGTGTTTGTGCGACAATCGTGAAATGGGCCGATTGCAGTTTGTGGCAACTGGGTTGAATTTATTGTGTAAGATTCTTTCGAGAATCTGAATTGTGGTGCACCAGTTGTCTGGGTGGTCTAGAGGGGACTATTCCAATGTGAAATGAATTGTGAAACGGAAGCTTTCGTGAAGGAGCATCCGTAGTTGTGGATTAAGTGGTTCGTCAAATTTCGAGGGCGAAATTTATTGAACAGGGGGAGAAATGTAATACCCCGAATTTTGAGGCTTGAGGCTAGAGAATAAGCATGAGATTAGTGGACTGCTAAGCCCTGGTTTAGCAGGATCCTAAATTGTGATTAAGAGATAATGACTCCAAAAGTGGAAGCGGTTAGTGATAAATAACCCTTTTGGAGAATGCAATGTGATTTGAGTTTTGAATGTGATTCGTATGTTCTGTGAGCAGCACCAAGACCCTGTATTTGAGTTCAATTATGGATTAACCTCTAAATTGTCTTAAAATAGAGGGAGGGCGCATAATGTGGTGATATGGAAAGATATGAAGTGTTTGGTGGTGATCCAAGAGATATTACCATAATCAGGGGCAAAACGGTAAGTTACCGACCAATTGATCGGTTACCGAAGAGAAAACTCATTGGTAACTTCAAGATCAATGATTAGGATTGATTTGTGCAAGAGATCAAGGGGTGGAATCACATGTGTGTGAGCTTATATGAGCTCATGTGAGGTTTGTCAAGATGGTGACACTTGGCACCTTGTGGACCCTTAGATTTTGGTCAAATGTTCAAAGTGCTTTTTCTCTTCCCTCTCCTTTATTTTGGTCAGCCAACACATGAAGCAAATGGAAAGAAAAGCTGATCCTCTTCTTCATCCTCTACTCTCTCTCTCTATTTCTCCATTTTCGCCTAGCTCAAGGAAGAAAGAGAAAACTAGAGGTGAGATTTTGGTTGGCTTGTGGTCCTCTAATGCTCTAATCACCTTCTATAAAGTTGTTCATAGTGATGAGAGCTTCATCTCTATGGTTTTAGATTCTTGATTGAAGGTGTTTGATGGCTTGAGGAAATTTGGAAAGATGAAGAATCAAGAAATTGGTTTGGGAAAGAGGAAGAGGTGAGTATTTGAAGCCTTTTGATCTAAGTTTTGTGAATTATGGTTGAGTATTGTGAATTGTGAATTTTACCCTGATTTTATGGTATTTTCTTGTGGAATGTGAATGGTGGAATTGGATGTTGTTTTGTGTTGAAAATAGTGTTATGTTGTGGTATTTAATCATTGGAATTGGTTTGAATTGGATTGGACACAATGGTTGAAAAACTGGAAAATCTGTCCAGTGTAAGTCTGTTCTGGACAGTCAGATGGCGTTGACGTTTTGACCAGGAAAATGATGTTCGAAAATTATGAAACTTTCCGGTCTTAAAGTTCATATCCCAAGCTTCAAAATGGACATAAATTTTGTGTCATTTCGCTCTGTGAGCTGGGAGTTTGAACTGACCAAAGTTTGGCATCCAAACTGGACCCTGTTTTGGCAAGTCTGTTCTGGACAGTCAGATGGCGTGGACGTTTTGACTGGGAAAATGATGTTTGAAAATTATGAAACTTTACAGTCTTCAAGTTCACATCTCAAGCTTCAAAATTGACATAAATTTTGTGTCATTTCGATTTTTGAGCTGGGAGTTTGAATTGACCAAAGTTTGGTATCCAAACTGGACCCTGTTTTGGCACAACGTTAGGGTTTTGGTAAATCTGGACTTTTGTGGTGATTTCTAGTAATGGCCAATATTTTTCCTAGAAAGAGGACTTAAATATATTTCATTTAGCTTTGGAATCACCTTATTTCGATTTTTCCTGAATTAGTTATGAGTTTTGGAAGTTCAGCCAAGAAACTGGATTTTCTGGGCCGCAGCCAACCCCCATTTTCAGCATTTTGAGATTTTGAAAGGTGATTTCCAACCTAGTACGTCCCAATCCTTTAAGCTTTCGTTGAACTTATTTTAGCCACCTAAAGAGTGTGAATGGTAACCAACTTTAAGTGATATAAAAGTAAGGATTTGGAATTGAGATTGATCCTATATCCTTGATTTGGTTTATAGGGTTCAGTATTCGTTTGGATCGCTAGTAGCCGATGCTGGAGTATACGTGGAAAGAATAAGTGTAGGGAACTTACCTCTCCTGCATGTATTGATATTTGTGTTTGTGTATTGATGCATGTTATTGTTTTGCTTGATTATGTGAAACATATATGAATGATTGAAGCTCTGTTTCTATTTATGCTATGGCCTTGAGTATGTTGTTGAAACATTGAGCATGCGAATATATCATTATGTGAACATGAGTTATTGTGAGGCAAGCATGTCATGCATTAATCACTTATCTTGCATGCATATTGGTATCTGTTTCCTACTGGGATTCTCTAGAATCTCACCCTCCCCTACCAACATTTTAGACAGGACAAGTGGCTCAAGGAAGGAGCAAGTGACTAGGGGCGGCGAGAATCCCTTATGGGCATTTATATTTGGTAGTTGGTTATCGTTATATGCTGGGATAATTGTATATGTTCGGATGATAGATTAGAATGTGTATTTGGATTGAAATTTGTGTAATCCCCGTTGAGGAATTGTAATGGGCATTTTGCCCTATGAACTTTTAGTAAAGATATGAACCCGGAATTGCCGGGATTGTTATTGTGCACTCTGATATATTATGAATGTTAATTATCTTCGCAATGTAATTGTATTCGAAATGTAGATGTGAGACCAGGTTAAAGTGTTTCATTTTGAAATGCATTTGTGAAATCCCTATTTTAAGGATGGGGAATGTAAATGAAAACCCTATCGTGAAGATGGGATTTTAAATAAATTTTGTTTCTTATTGGTCTCTATTTCATTTTAATCGCGTATTTCGGATATAATTACGGCAGGGGGTTACACAAATCACAAAACTTAGATCAAAAGGCTTCAAATACTCACCTCTTCCTCTTTTCCAAACCAATTCCTTGATTCTTCATCTTTCCTCTTTTGCTCAAGCCATCAAACACCTCCAATCACAAATCTAAAACCATAGCAATGAAGCTCTCATCACTATGGATAAGATTATAGAAGGACATTAGAGCATTAGAGGACTATAAACCAACCAAAATATCACCTATAGCTTTCTCTTTCCTCCCCTTGTGCTTGGCGAAAATGGAGAACAAGAGAGAGAGAGAGATGAAGATGATGAAGAGATCAGTTTTTTCTAAGGTAATTAAACCCGGACCGGTCAGTGAACCGGTCGGGGTACTGGGTCAAGGGTCAGTGGGTCAGACCGGAGTCAAACCGGAGCTAAACCGGGACCAAACCGGTGAAAAATAGAATATTTTACGCTTATAGTATGAAATTCTAAAGGAATTTTTTAAAAAAAAATAAAAAAAAAATAAAAAAGTTGACCCGGACCGGGTCACCGAACTGGACCTGTTTAGTGCCCGGGTCGCCGGTTTCCGGGTCGGTTCGGCCGGGCTGGTCCGGGTTAGAGAACATGGGTTTTTTCCCCTTTTTCTCATGTGTTGGCCAACTATGAAAGAGAGAGGGAAGAGTTTGAAATGTTGACCAAGATCCAAGGCTTCACATCTTGCCACTTGTCATGATCTTGATTTATCTTCATGAGTTCACATAGGAACATGCACATGGGATTCCACCCCTTGATCTCTTGCACAAATCAATCCTAACCATTGATCTTGAAGTTACCAATGAGATTCCTCTTCGGTAACTGACCAATTGGTCGGTAACTTTACAGTTTTGCCCCTGATTATGGCAATTCCTTTTGAATCACCACCAAATACACCATATCATTCCTTTTCTTCCACAATGCGCCCTCCCCTATATTTTAAGTCAATTTAGATGTTAATCTATAATTGAGCTTAAATACAGGGTTTCGGCATTGCTCACAGCACTTACGAATCACATTCGAGTGCCAAATCACATTATAGTCTCCAAAAGGGTTATTTATCACTAACCACATCCACTTTTGGAGTCATTAACCCTTAATCACAATTTGGGATCTTACTAAACTGGGGCTTAATAGTCCAATTATCTCAGGCTTATTCTCTAGCCTCAAGTCTCAAAATTCGGGGTATTACATCAGTAAGATTGACAGTAATTGCTCTCGGCCAAACACTTCTTGTCCAACACTTGCATGTGCTCGAGTGTAAAAGAGCCTGATGCTCGAGTGCTATCTCCAGTGCTCGAGTCTTGCTAAATTTCTCCACGATTCAGCTGCTTCTGGACAACACTCGCATGACATTTTTAAAGAGTGCGTTTTTGTACTCGTGAGTGATGTGGGGCCACATTAGACAAAATTTATTTATTTGATTGTAATGATGTATCATAAGAAAGATCTTGCCCTATGAAATCCAATGCAAAAAGAATCAGCTCAAAACTCCTTGTATTCTGCAAGTTATGATCGAAAGAGTGTCTATCCCACCAGACTGCACAAGCATCAACTTCGAGAAGGCATAGTTCCTAGAATATAAGTTCAAATTAGGAAAATTACCTATCCATTGAAAGCCCTTTGAGTCTAGTTTCATATGGCACTAGTCTCGTCTCAATCCGATGTGTCGTTTGTGAGTTATGTCCAAAATACTGAACCTGTTTGAAAAGTGACGGTGATTTCAGTGTCAACTTTGACGGATCATATCTCCTTCATCTGAGCTTCTTTAAATATGATCTTAGTGTACATTTTTCGTGTTGTAAGTCTTATTTCATATGCCACTAGTTTCGGGTCAATCCGATGTGTAGTTTGAGAGATATGGCCAAAATACTGGAACTCTTTTAGGCTGAACGTAAAACAGAGCTGAACAAAGTAGCCTATCACTTGAGTGCATTCTTCCTTCACTAGAGTGCTACAGTGCCACACTTTCTCTGACATTTCTGAGTTCGTTGTATTAATTTTTAGATTTAATTTCATGCATTGCATGCCTCCATCTTGGAAGGCTTAGGATTGTATTACACTTTACATGCCGCCGACATGGAGGGTTTTACCTCCTAAATAGACGGCTTGATTTCTTCATCTTTCATTCATCTTTTGGTTGTATATTATGTTTGAGAATTTAATATTCAAGTTTATGCAGTATTTCTGAGGATTTCATTCTAGCTTTATATAATGTCAATTTATTTTGGTTTTGTTTTTAATTTCATCATGTGCTAAACTTTCATTTTCCTAGGGTGATGATGTAGCTTATTAATGACAGATTGAATCTTAACTTATTAAATCTAGTTTGAATTTCTCCTTCATGACTGAGTTTTAATTATTATTCTTAATGCTTTTGATTGACTGGCCATCTTTTGAATGATTTCAATATGCATGTTGAGACCGAAAGGAGATACATGTGTGTAGACCCTATAATTAAAACCATGACTTGCATATGAAATAGGAATATATTCATATGAGTTGTGTAGTCTTACTGAGTTCCATAAATCTTAATGCATAATTAATTGCTTAAATTCATATAGGAATATACTGGATTAGCAATTGATTATAGAATTGCTTGACCTTGGAAGAGGCTAGTAATTAAATTAGGGAAACTCGACTATCAATCATGTTGAATAAATTAGGCTAGAATAGATAAGTGATTCAATCCGGAATTTGTTAAGTGAAATATGACCCCTAGGGCTTTTTCTCATATTTGCTTTCATATCATCTGCATTCATATTTAATTGTCTTTCTTTTATTTTGTACTCTCAATCACCAACTAATCGATCGACTAAATAGAGTTAAAATTGCTCATTTTGGTACTTAGTGAACAATCCTCATGGGAACGATACTTTACTTACTTCTATATTACTTGATTACGACAGTGTACACTTGCACTATTTAATTGATCATCTGAACTCGTATCAAGGATTGTATATTGTGTTGTGATGGAAATGATGTTTGATTGAGTCATTTGAACAATGAAAATAGTTTGGAGTCTTGAATGTGGAATTTGGCAACTTTGGGGGTTTTATGTTGAAAGGTGTCCCAAAGTAGAACATGTCAATGGGTTGTGATTTTGGTCATTTTGAGTTACCATTATGTTCCTTGTGAAAAATTATGTGGGAGTAGTGTTGGATGTGAATTTTTGAACCATTGGAAACACATGTTGGAAATTGGAAAATTCTGTTAAGTAAAACCCTGTGCAAGCAGTCAGTTTGCATGGATGGTTTGAATGGGTAAATGGTGACAAAAAATTCTGAAACTTTCTAATATAATAGTAAACATGCCAAGCTTTAATTTCATATATTATCTACGTCATTTCGATGTGTGTGTCGGGAGTTATGAATTTCCAAATTTTGATATCGAAACTGGGATCAATTCCAGAATAGCAAGGAGAATTGTTGAATTCTATATTTTTGTGGGTATAGAAAGCAATGATTCATATATTTCCTATAAAGAGAACTTAAATAGCATTTCATTGGCTTTAGAATCATCCCATTTTGATTTTTCTGGAATTAGTTATGATTTTTGGAAGTTAAGCCAAAAGTCCTTGGTCGCAGCCCAAAAGCTTCTGACCTGCTTTTAGCCGCAGCCAAAACCTCTCTGACATGATTTTGGCCACTGCTCAAAAGTTTCTGACCTGTTTTTGGCCACAGCCAAAGATTCTTGGCCGTGGCCAACACCCAAAAATCAAAACTTTTCTCTATCATAAGGTGGTCTTTGAGATAGTACTTCCCAACTCTTTAGGCATATGTTTGAGCTTCTAGTAGCCACCTAAAGGTCTTAAATAATAACCAACTCTAAGTGTTTTGGAATTTAGTTTTGGATTAGAGAATAACTCTTCGTCCTTAATTATGGATTATAGGATTTGATATTTGCCCTGCTCCTAAGTGACCAATGCCAGAGCAAACGCGGAAAGACCAAGATAGTGACTTTTCTCTTGTGTTGTGTATGATATATTGTATGCATGACTTATCATTGTGTTGTCGTTGTGAAATATGTTGTACAAAACCTTGCTGTGGTCAAATATGTGGATCTGAAATATGCCGTTGTGTGTTGTAGCGTGAGTAATTTAGTGTGAGCAGTCGTAGGGATTGTGAATTGCCATTGTAATTGCCACTACAATTGCCGTTATGGGTTGTGGAATTGTGAATTGTCATTGTTGAGAAACATGCTGGTGTGGCTTGGAATATGTTGTTGTGTGTTGCAGCGTGAGCAGTCGTAAGGGGTGATGCACATCACACCTACCCCTGCCGTTGTAACTGCCGTTGTAATTTCCGTTGTTGTGTTGTGGTATTGTGAATTGCCCACTGTTGAGAAACATGCTGGTGTGGCTATGTTGTTGTTGAATGTGTCATATGAAATCCTGCAATGGTGAAATATATTGATGTGTGATATGCCGTTGTGCATTGCAGTATGAGCATTACAATGTGAGCAGTCGTAGTGGATGATGCACATCACACCTACCCCTGCCGTTGTAAATGACGTTGTTCTATTGTTGTGTTGTGATTTACTTACATGCTTTGTGGTTATTCATACTATGAGTGAATTGTTACTACTGGGATTCTTTAGCATCCATTCTTTCCATAAAACAATTTTCAGACATGTCCAGTGGTTCTAAAGAGAAGCAGGTGACGAAGGGCGGTTAGAGCTCCGGACTAGGAGTTTTATTTTGGATGGTTGGTTATCATGCTGTTAATTATGGGATATTTTGTTGGGAATTAGTTGTATATATTGAATAGTTTGTGTAATCCCCTAGAATGGGAAACTAATTATGGGGCGTTTGTGCCCTGTAAACCCTAAGTTGATTAATAGGATTCAAGTGTGTCGGGAATTTATGTTGCACTCTGATATTTATGAATAGAATCTAACTGTACAGGCCAAATGTGTATTTGAAATGTGATTATGAGACTGTGTTGAATATATTTTAGAAAATTTTTTGCAAGCCCTGTATGGGAAATGAAATTTTTAATAAGTCTCAATTTATCCTGTGGTCTCTAATTCAACATGATTATGTATTTTTGAACGTAAATCTCGGCCTTGATTTAAAGGGGATTACAAATAGAGCCTTAACCCACTATGTGAGATCGGCTGTATGGATCAAACGACGTCATTGAGCTCGATCAAAAACCAAATATCAGGATAAGTTGTTAACTAAATGATCTCATTCAATGACCTCATTGAGTGTTCTCTTCTTTAGTCTTCCTCCACCCTTTTAACTAGGCTCCTGACAACTTGATCTACTCTCCTAACTAACGCATCCAATGACCTTCTCTGTACATGTGTCCATACCACCTCAAACGATTTTCCACCATTTTCTCTTCAATAGGTGCCACTCCAACCTTTCATTGTATAAGTTCATAACGAACATAACATTTCCTTGTATGACCACACATCTATTTCAATATCCTCATCTTATCTACCCCCACTTTGTACTCAAGTAGCCACTTTAAAGCCCAACATTCACTACCATAAAGCATTGCTGGCAGAATAGCAATACAATAATTTTTTTTTTAACTTTATCATGTACTTTTCAATCACAAACAACTCCGACAACTATTCTCCATTTAAACCACCAAGCTTTAACTCTATTATCAACATCTTCGTCAATTGCACTATTCCCAATATCTGAACTTTCTCACTTGTAAAATCACCTGATCTTCTATTTTAACATCCAAATCACTTCTTACTCTCATCTTATCAAAAGTGTAATGTATATATTCTATAATACTATGAGCCAAAATTTTAAAAATGTGCATTGTTGTACACTTTTATCAATAGCATATAGTGGTTTATATACGATTTAGATTTATATAATTTATATTTTGATTGACATGATTATTTTAATTTAGAAAGCACTTATTTTACCCTTTTTACTTTTCAAATCTTAAAATGTAAATATAATATATAGAAGGCATTGTTCAAGAGATCCCATCGGAAGAGGATACTCTCATTGTTCTCTTTCTCATTATCTTCTCATCATCTCATCTCCACCCTTAGATCATAAAATGGATGGTTTAGATTCAATATTTTATGAATTTTTTATTATAATATTTTATAAATTAAAATTTATTTATTTTTTGTGGATTGCAATTATGAAAGGTATAGATCAGATTTTAAGAGTTTAAATTTACTTATTTATGTTTATAAAAATAATTTTATAAAAGATTGAATCTGAATCATATATTATTTTAATCTAATGTGAATATGAGATGATGAGAAGAAAATGAGAAAGAAGACAATGAGAGAAACCCAACCCGAGCGATTGTTTTAGAAATGCTCATTTATAGTTAGCAAGTTGATAATTGATCCATCAAGTCCATTACCTTCTTTTATTGATGGACCAGGTTCAGAGGAGTAAACTGTGGCTGGTTTAGTCGTAGGCTGTGAAGTGCTTAATAGAAGACACAAAATATGAATATCATCAGTACTCAGGGAGGGATATGAGGTAGTTATTTGAATAATTTTAATTTCTGCTCATAACTCCTTCGGATGCTCTGCCTGTGAATTTCTATGCCTCTTTTTGCTTGGAATATTGCAGCCAGTGAAATTTCCTTGATTAAAGCATCTTTCCAGTGAAATTACCTTGATTAAAGCATCTTTCCTCAAAGTAAAGTCCAGCGTTTTAGTGTTATTCGAAGAAGTGTTCGGATACACTGTTGTGAAATTTTGATTAACTGCTTTAGTATTCAAATAATTTTTAACAAATCACAGAGTTTTACACTATTGTAAACTGTTTGAACAATAACATGTATATTCGAATAAATTAACCTGTATTCAAAATAAGGTCTTTTGGAAAAACTTATCTTGGTATTTGAATAGAAAGATTAGCATTTTGATAAACCTTCTTAACCTGGAAAATATATGTTTAGGCACTCCGATGCTTAAGTCAGTAAACTGTTATCATTAAAACATAATTAATAATATGTAAATTTACTTACAATTCATTGAGATTTTTCATTCTCAATTCTCTTATTATATATAGAAATTGTTCTTTGGTGAGGGGTTTTATGAAGATATTTGGTGTTTGAAGATGAGTTAGGATAAATATCACTTTGATATCATTTTTTTGAACATGATCTCTGATGAAATAATATCTAACATCGATATGCTTGGTTCTAGAGTATTAAATCTGATTCTTTGCCAATCTTATTGTTAAATATTATTAGTTTCGAGGATGTCAAATATAGGTATCAAGCATTAACTAACCAATATATTTAATGTTGTATATCTTATAGATTAGTCATAAGTTGATGTTAAGAAACATTAGAGAATAGATTTGGGGTACCTGCTAAACCGGGGCTTAGCAGTCCTCTTAATTCAGGCTTATTCCCAAGCCTCTAATCCCAAAATTCAGTATATTACAATTTTCTTATATGAAACCGAATTCATTTATTTTAAGAAAAGAACTTCTTTTTCTTTTATTTTGAAACCTTTTATTTGCAAAAGAAATTAAAACAAGAGTTCATCAAGCTAACAAGGAATTATATTCTCCACATATCATTCATCATAGAAAGTCCAAGAAGGCAAGAAAATCAATAAAGATATGGTGAGAATGTGTACCTTTTTATGCTTTGAACCTTGTTACGAAAGAGACAAAGTGAAGGGATAATATAATAAAATTATGGCACTTACAAAATCACCACAAGTTCATAGTATTCATGCATGATAGTTCTCTACTTTTTGGCTTAGAAATGAAACAATTAGTAGCAAGCCAATAAGTAAGTTAGTACATAATTTTGTAACATTGTATAAAGCTAAGTTCATAGACAAGTCCACTTTAATCAAATGAACATGTGAGAATAGCCAAGAGGAGAGACAATATCAAAAGGAATAAGAAGGCACCACGTACAATGAACCCGCTACAAGAAAATATGTTTGCAATTAGCTCTCTACCTTTTCTCTTTGCTCTCTCAAAATTCTTGTGTCTTTACTCACCCAATTTTTTTCCTGTTTCAACTCTTGCTCCCCTATTTATAGTCTCAAGATAGAATTTTCTTTATAAATACTCCTTTTTTTTTTAATTTACATTTTTTTTATATTTTATATTAATAAAACTTCCTAACTTGATCCAATCGTCATCAATAGAGACTTTTTTTATTTTTGTTTTCATTATTTTTTGTATTTTCTAATAATAAAACTTCATAACTTGATCTAATCACCATCAATAAGAGATTTTTTTTTTAATTTTTATTTTTAATTTTATTATTTTTTCCACGAGTCATTTCCTAATTTAAACCTATCAACATAAATCAGAATTTTTTTTTTCAATTTTAATTTTTAATTTTTATTTATTTTCTTATATTTTCCCTACAATTTAGGTTTTTTATCTGCCTCAAATTTCTGTATTCCCTTTGCATTCTCAATTTCAGGCTATTCCGGTGGATAAGACAGCATATTTATAAAGCGCATCTTTGTTTCCACTTTGAAACCCACTTGTTTTCTGGGATTGTGAGGTGCTTAGCGTTGTTCTTGCCCAAATTTCCTGTTTCGATATCCACCTCTCACAGTCACTGGTCGAGAATTCTGTTTGCTAGCTTTAAACGGGGGGAGATTCTCTGGATTTGACAATGGTTCTCTCGCTAGACTACCTGGAATTAGCTCGAAATTGCATCCAGTACCTCCTGGAACTGTTTCTTGTTAACCTGCGTTGGTTACTGTTGTGGATGAGCCTGCTCTATGTAGTTGGATTGGGCCTAAAGTTGGGGCATCTACTCTTGGCGCTGTTTTTCTGGATTATATCATTCATATACATGAACTGGTTCAACAACGGAGGAATTATGGAAACGAAGGTCGGTTTTCTTGGTGGTGGTGGCAAGATGTGGCTCAAGTGGTGGCAGAAGATCTCAAGCAATAGTTGTAAAATTCATCAACACTACCACCATCGTATTGGATCCAGGAGAGTTCGGAGAACTATGTGGAGAAAGCTCTTGCTGACATGGGTACTGGGCTGGACCATGGTATCTTTGTGGATCTTTTTCTTCATGAACTTTCAAGCCACTGAGAAGAGGAAAGGGACTCTGGCAAGTATGTGTGACGAAAGGGCTAGGATGCTTCAGGATCAGTTTAATGTTAGTATGAACTATATCCAAGCCATGTCAATTCTCATCTCAACCTTCCACCACGCCACGTCCCCTTCTGCGATCGATCAGGTAACTAGATCTCAATTCACTACTAATGATTTAACAAGGTTAATTGAGCATAGGCTGGGATGAGATCTGGTGTTTTTCTTTTTATTTGTGAGGAAATCATTCTAAATTCTAACTTATAAAACCCTCAGAGGACATTTGCTAGGTACACAGAACGAACTGCTTTTGGGAGGCCCCTTACTAGTGGTGTTGCTTATGCTGTGAGGGTGCTTCATTCTGAAAGGGAACAGTTCGAGAAGCAACAAGGCTGGACCATTAAAAGGATGGATACTCTTGAGCAGAACCCCATTCATGAGGATGACTTTGCCCCTGAAGCATTGGACCCTTCCCCAGTTCTAGAAGAATATGCTCCTGTCATTTTTGCACAGGAAACAATTTCCCATGTCATTTCTGTTGATGTGCTGTCCGGAAAGGTGGGTTTCTTTTGCATCTTCTCTAATAATGTTTCTGAAGCGTTAATTAAGTTTGTGTTTTAACATGTCACTAGTACACTTAAACCATTTTGTGTTCGATTCTCCCTCCCAGTTTGTTGGGGCACACATTTTCTTTTTGTATTGCCTATTCCAGTGGGACTGTTTTTTTCTGAAAATAATAATATACATGAATAATCTGTTTTTTTGAATATCACTAAGTTGCTCTTTCGTTTAATTACACCTATGTCAACTACATTTCGAATTATGACTCTTGTTGGCTTGTTCATCAACAGGAAGATCGTGAAAATGTTCTGCGCGCTAGAGAGTTGGGGAAAGGAGTTTTAACTGCTCCTTTTAGGCTGCTCAAAACAAATAATCTGGGAGTTATCCTCACTTTTGCAGTGTACAACACAGATCTTCCATCAAATGCAACCCCAAACGAAAGGATTCAAGCAACAAATGGGTGTGTGTAAATTTTAGGACTTTCTGGGATTCAAGCAATAATCCGCTCTACTGGGTGACTTATCTCTGCTTTAAGATTCAGGGAAAAAAAAAATTCATGCATGATGTTTAGGTTAGAGAGAGCTTTAATGTTTAATCACTGTTTTGCAGGTATCTTGGTGGCGTCTTTGATATCGAGTCATTGGTTGAAAAATTACTTCAACAACATTCTAGCAAGCAAACTGTGATTGTTAATGTGTATGATACTACTAATCATACCCAACCTATTCCCATGTATGGTTCAAATGTATCAGATGATGGATTCTATCATGTTAGCTCCCTGAACTTTGGAGATCCTTTCCGGAAGCATGAGATGCACTGCAGGTAATTGAAATGATGCATAAAGTGTCTGATGTCTCTATACTTCCTTGCTCGCAGGCAGAGTTTTTAACATGATGCTGCTTCTTTAAAATAGAAAAGAATATATCCAGTGTGATGAGGGTAGTCCATATAAGATGATGTCTGATTCTTGAGTCTTATGAGGTTTTGCCATTAGCATTACCAAAATGAGTGCCTTTTATTTTATTGTTCCCTTTTTTAGGGGCTTGCTGGTCTCAATGTTCATTTTTTTTATTGCAACAATTGAAATGTGGAAATCATCTAAATATATGAACTTTGGATGAAATTCAAGTTTGGTCCTGGCACAGGTTCAAACAGAAACCTCCATTTCCATGGTTGGCAATTGCTACATCAATTGGCATCCTTGTTATTGCGCTTCTTGTAGGGCATATTTTTCATGCTACTGTAAATCGAATTTCTAAAGTGGAGGATGATTACCGTGAGATGATGGAACTTAAAAAACGAGCTGAGGCAGCTGATGTTGCAAAATCCCAGGTATGTGATCTTTCCATTTTCTTTGTAAACAACTCGAGGCTTCATATTTTTACTATTCAAGTAGGACTAACCAAATATTGATACTGCAGTTTCTGGCCACTGTTTCTCATGAGATCAGAACACCAATGAATGGTGTTATTGGTAAGTAGCTGAAAACTCTGTTCTAGACTTGTCTTAAATTGCCAAGGTTACACACACACAAAACCGCACACATGAAAGCTTCTGCTCTGTGCACTGGCCTCACTCTAAAATTGAACATTCAGGAATGTTGGATATGCTTATGGACACAGATCTAGATGTAACACAGAAAGAATATCTCAGAACAGCACAGGGTTGTGGAAAAGCTCTAGTGTCTCTTATAAATGAGGTTTTGGACCTGGCAAAGATTGAATCTGGTAAGCTTGAGCTTGAGGCAGTGCTATTTGACATCCGAGCAGTTTTGGATGATGTATTGTCACTATTCTCTGAGAAATCTCAAGAGAAAGGAGTAGAGGTAACTTTTCTTGCTTTATGTGGTTGAACTTTCTTCATGTTGTTAATTATAAAATGTGCTTCGTATAATTATAATTGGCTCTTCCTGATTTATTTTTTGGGGGTACAGTTGGCAGTGTATATCTCAGATAAGGTTCCTGAACAGCTAGTGGGTGATCCAGGAAGGTTTCGGCAAATAATTACAAATCTTATCGGCAATTCAATTAAGGTAATTCTCGGCTGTTCCAAAGAAAGCCTGTGGAGAGAAGAAAATATTCATCAGATTTTATCAAACTTCCCATGTTTTGTTTTGCAAAAAAATTGCTTCTCTGTTATGATGTTATGTTATTCTGGTACCCTGATTTTAACTGTTTTTGGTTTAAAAAGCGTGTCCTATTGCTCATTGGGAAAAAGTGGGCGAAGCCTAATTTATGTAGAGATCTACCGTAGTCACCTGTATTGTTAGTGTTCTAGTCAGTTAAATGTAATTTTATAAAATATTTTCCATAATAAACTTAGTTTTCCGTTGTTCCAGCCATTTGTAGTTATCAAAAGAGCTAAAGTGAGAAGTGTTTTTGATTTGGTAATTCTTTGGCAGTTCACGGACAAAGGGCACATATTTGTCACTGTCCATCTTATTGAGGAAGTTGTCAATTCAATTGAAGTTGAAACATCAAAGAATACCTTGAGTGGCTTTCCTGTTGCTGATAGATGTAAAAGCTGGAAAGGATTCAGTTTTCTCAGTCAAGATGGACCTCTGGGTTCTTTCTCATCTTCCTCCCCTGATCGCATTACTCTTATTGTTTCTGTGGAAGATACTGGCGAAGGAATTCCTGAAGAAGCCCAACCCCGCATCTTCACTCCATTCATGCAGGTTGGTCCATCTGTCTCCAGAAAACATGGGGGAACAGGTATTGGGCTAAGCATTAGCAAGTGCTTGGTTGGCCTCATGCATGGCGAAATTGGATTTGAGAGCACACCGAAGATCGGATCTACTTTCACATTTACAGCTGTCTTTACCAATGAATCCCCTAGTTCAACTGAGGGTAAAACCCAGCAAATTAACAACCAACCTAACCTTGCATCCTCAGAATTTCAGGGCATGACTGCACTTGCTATAGAGCCTAGACTTGTCAGAGCTCAAGTGTTGAGCTATCACATTAAACGGCTTGGCATTCGTGTTGAAATAGCTTCAGATTTAAATCAAGGTTTGTCGGTCATAAGCAATGGGGATATAGTTATTAATATGATCGTAGTTGAACAAGAAGTCTGGGATAGAGATTCTGACGTTTCATCTCAGTTTATCAATAACATGAGGAAAATTGATCGCAGGGTTCCTCCAATGCTGTTCGTTCTTGTTAATTCTAGTAGCTCTTGCAGAGCAAGTTCCATAACATTGGGCGTTCATAATCCAACTGTCATTGTAAAACCTCTGAGAGCAAGCATGCTTGCTGCTACACTGCAGCGAGCCATGGGTGTTGGGAACAAGGGGAATCCTCGAAATTGGGAGCTTCCAAGTTTGTCTCTCCGCCACCTTTTGTGTGGGAGGAAAATCCTTATTGTAGATGACAATAGTGTGAACCGAACAGTAGCAGTTGGAGCTTTAAAAAAGTATGGAGCTGATGTGGTCTGTGCTAACGGTGGAAAAGATGCCATCTCTATGCTCAAGCCGCCCCATCAATTTGAAGCCTGTTTTATGGATATTCAAATGCCAGAAATGGATGGGTATGCAACAAGTGAGCTTTTTCTTTGGAATTTAATTGAAAGTATTGATATTTTTTATCCTTTAATTTAAGTTAATTTGACAATGAATAATAATACAACTGTTAGCTTGTAACAACTGAGCTTTTTCTTTGGAATTTAATTGAAAGCATTGATATATTTTATCCTTTAATTTAAGTTAATTTGAAAATGAATAATAATACAACTGTTAGCTTGTACATTAGTTGCTAATATAGAACCTTGTTTCAACAGGTTTGAAGCTACCAGGAGGATTCGAGACATGGAACTCCATGTAAACAAAGGAGAAGTGCCTGTGGAAACCTTGAAGAATACTTCAAACTGGCATATACCCATTTTGGCTATGACTGCAGATGTGATTCAGGCAACGAATGAGGAATGCCTGAAGTGTGGAATGGATGGATATGTTTCAAAACCATTTGAAGCTGAACAGCTTTATGGGGAAGTTTCACGGTTTTTCCAATCAACTTCATGAGAGAGTACAGTCGCTTTAGCTTTGTCATTTGGATCATCTGGACGAGTAAATTAGTTGATGAGTAAATCGACCATTCTTTGGGGTCAAATCTGTAAATTACCGGTTCCCAAAAAATCCCTTTGAATTTGTTCTCGTCCTTTTTTTCGAGCATAAACAATTTTCCGAGCATTAGTATGACCTAGGAGGAAGGGAGATTTCGTCCTGCCCTTGGATCGTGGGTAAGCCCAACCCCCTTCCTAAAATTTCTGCCAAATAATTTTGATTCTAGTTTCTCAACCAACCGCATATTGATTGTAGCGCCTGAAATTTGGAAAACAAGGAGCCGTTACCAAAATTTTGAAAAAAGATAATTTTGGAAACTTTTTAAACATGGAAGCTAATCTACAAAAATCATTTAGGGTTCGAGAGTCGTTTGTATATTGGGAAAGTTTTAGATACCCCACAACACTGATTCATAAGAATGATTACCCTAAGTTAATTATTTAAAAATAAATATGCCCTTTAATCTTATGATAAATACCTAAATAAAAAGAGAATATTTACAAAAATAAATGAAATGCAAACTAAAGAAAAAAATGAACATTTATTTACAAAAAGAAAATAAATAAAAATATATTTAATGACATGATCTCTGATGAAGTGATGTTTGACATCAATATGCTTGGTTCTAGAATGTTGAACTGGATTCTTGGCCAAGCTTATTGTACTAGTATTGTCACAATAGATTGGTATTTCTTTGAGATAAATACCAAGATCTTGTAGTTGTTGTTTTAACCATATCACTTGTGCACAACAACTTGAGACTGCAACATATTCGGCTTCCATTGACTAAAGAGACACAGTATTTTGTTTCTTGGTAAACCATGATACAAGATATCCTCCAAGAAATTGTCCTTGTCCGCTGGTACTCTTTCTGTCTGTTTTGTATCCTCCATGATCAGAATCTGAATATGCAACTAGATATTCACTTCTTCCTTTGGGATACCACAGACCCAATTCGGGTGTGTCAGCAAGATATCTAAAGATTCGTTTGACAGTTTCGGCATGAGATTCCTTTGGTGCTGATTGATATCTTGCACATATGCCAACACTAAATTGAATGTCTGGTTTGCTTGCCGTGAGATAGAGTAATGATCTTATCATTCCTCTATATTTTGTGATGTTGTAGTCTTTCCCTTTGACATTAGCATCAAGCAACGTAGTTGAGCTCATAGGTGTGTCTGTTCCATTTGCTTCATCCATTCCATACTTCTTTAATAGCTCTTTCAAATATTTTGTTTGAGAGATGAAGATTCCATTCTTTCTTTGTTTAATTTGCAAACCAAGAAAGAAATTCAATTCTCCCATCATTGACATCTCAAACTCTCCCTGCATTATCTCAGAAAATTCCTTACACAGAGATTCATTAGTAGCACCGAAAACAATGTCATCAACATATATTTGAACAATTAAAATATAATCGTGTTTTATTTTATAAAGAGTGTTGTATCAAATTGTCCTCGTACAAAACCTTGATCAATGAGAAATTTACTGAGCCTTTCATATCATGCTCTAGGAGCTTGTTTTAAACCATATAAAGCCTTTTTGTGTTTGAAAACATGGTCAGGTTTGGTAACATCCTCAAAACCTGGAGGTTGTTCTACATATACTTCTTCCATGGGGTAACCATTTAGAAATGCACTCTTTACATCCATTTGATAGAGTTTGAATCATTTGATGCATGCAAAGGCTAAGAGTACGAGTATAGCTTCCAATCTAGCCACTGGAGCATACGTTTCCTCATAATCAATCCCTTCTTCCTAATTATAGCCTTTGGCCACCAACTTTGCCTTGTTTCTGATTATAGCCTTTGGCCACCAACCTTACCTTGATCAATGAGAAATTTACTGAGCCTTTCATATCATGCTCTAGGAGCTTGTTTTTTTTCGCAACAAATACATCTGCATATATACACGCAAGTGTTTTATTCAAATTTCTCGCTTTCCGGATGATATGTGTAGTTGTATGAAATATGTCTACGTAGGAAACATGAGCTTTAAGTACCCAAGTCAATGTAAAACAAATCTTAAAGCCTAAAGAATAAAGGGCGAAGATGCAACAATGCCCATTAACTTTTCTAAAAGAGTGACCACTACTACAAAAAAGTAAAGCTGTTACGCTTATAATTATATTAGTTGTGGTACTAGAGAAGTGCCATATATCAGGACGCCATTAAAAAAGGCTAAGCGTCACGGCATTTTAAATTTTTTTAAAAATACCATACTGTGGCGCTTTTTGGAGAAAGTGCCACAAGAGGTGGGTCTCCTGAAGAAGTGCCACCAAAAGAATTATTTTTTTAAAAAAATTATTTTCGTAATTTTCTTTTAGAACCCTATAATTATTTTTTTTAATCAAAAGAACCCTATATTTATAGTTGATAACACACTTTGAACACATTTTCATATCCACAACAAAATGAAAAAAAATGCAAACTACAATCAAATAACTCCAAAATGATATAAATTAACAAATAACTAATTAACAAAATCATTACTAAGTAAAATACAAGTGTTAAACATAAAAAAATATTTTATTTATATGCTATTGAGACACCACTGAAGATTGTTCTTAGTTTTTTACATGCTCTAACATTCAGATTTTGAAGATAGTAGATCCTGAAAGTATCTTTAGGACCCCTCCATATGTACGTCAACTCACGTATAGATTTTCCAATCACATTTCTTCTAATCTTAATCTCACTTCTGGATGGTCTATTTCCACTCCTTCCAAATTAAGAATCTCTTCTATTTTGAAGTCTCTTACCTCAAGATTTGTCAACCTTTCCACATCCTAGACAATTTTCATTAAGTCCTGATAAAAATAAATCAATTCAAAATTTCAGCATGAATTCAAATTATCACATTCACAAAAATTTTGAAATTCCTAATACTATGATTAATGGATGCCTCAATAGGCATTGGTTTATAAAAAGAGAAACTTTATCTCTAGATGCCTCAAATGCTTACGAATTAAGGACATACATGCACACATGTTTATGCTCAATTATATACACTTGAAATAATATAATGTCTATATTCATTAGAAGTTAATAAACATACAGTGCATCTTGCTTTTAAAGTATATATCAGAAATTTTTAACTTTTTTAGGTCACTATTTACTTGATTCACAAATTCTATTATAATTTGGGAAAGGAATGTGTGTGTATGTGTTGACGCAAACCCAATTTTTTTGAATGAAAATGTATGAAAATTTAGAAATTTCATGTCTTGACAAGACAAATTTTTTAGGCATGAAAATATGTTCTTGACGTTCATGTTTGAATGCTACACAGTTCATTGAAAAAAAAATCCGGGAACAATAATTTAAATGTGTTACTTTTGGAGCTTTCACATCCAATTGTATTTGTTGCAAAGAAGCCATCAAATCTAGAAAAGATCCTCCGTTGAACTCTTAAAAATCCTCCAATTTAATGCTTTGTAGATACTGAAAGTCGAGGGGATATCTTTTTGCATAAATATTATTGATCCTATTTGGTACATGTACAAGTGAAGTTTCGATTGAAGTAGAGACGGTGATGAATGATAAAAAGAAGAGAAGGAGAAAATGTGGGGACTAAGGATAAGGAGTGAGACACGTGTTAGATGGGGAGTGGAGACTAAGAGGATAAATGTAATAGAAGCATATTGCAAGAGAGAGAATAATTTGAAAAAAAAAATTAAAAACAAAATTTCTTTGTGTGGCGCTTCCTAAGCCAAGTGCCACACAAAATATTTAGCAACTGTGGCACTTCCTTAAGCAAGCGCCATAGCTGCTACTTCATTTTTTTTTTTTTAAAAAAAAAAAACACCTCAAGTGGCACTTCTTTAAGGAAGCGCCACCTAATATCACCAAGCAACTTTGGCACTTCCTTGAGGAAGCACCACCTAATGTGTTTTTTTTTTAAAAAAAAAATTGAAAATCTAGAAAGAAGCTAAAGAAGCGTCACAAAAGATGCGCCATTGATCTCTATTTTTGTAGTAGTAGACAAATACATAAACTTTATTTGGGTGCAAAAATGCCCATGAACTTTTTGAAAAATGGGCATTTTTGCACCCAAATAAAATTTATATTATTTGATTCTCTTTTAAAACAGTTCATGGGTATTTTTGCACCTTCATCCAAAAATAAATAGCCAATGGAAACTTCGACATTGGGTGGTTAGAAAACTCATGTTTTAGGAATTGAAATTAGCATGAATGTGTAGAGAATGAGAAAACCATAGACAATGAATCCAAATATATAGAAACATTGCTGGAAACTAGTTGTGTAATCATAAATGCCATCCCTCTAAACTGAGTTTCGGTTTAAAGAAATCTAAGTTTTCAGGCCACCAAATTGTCTAATTATTCTTTATTCGGCCAAATTTTAATAATTATTTTAAAGTCATTTTGAGGTAATTTTCTCACTTATACCGCAATTAAACCTCAAAATATAGTTTGAGGGATTATTCTCTATCTTTTCACATCTTCAGGGATATTCATAAAATTCTAGGCATAATTTTCAAAATTACACTTAGTTACCCGTAATTTTTTAAATTACGCTTGTGTCCAAATCTAGGACGATAGATATACAATATCATCTTGACGAGTCTACTAGTTTTATTCGGTCCTTAGATAACCTTCAATTACACATTTATTCGAGAATGCCAAATATTACCTAGTCCTTGAGAAATATTTTTGCACAACTAACCTTGGTAATCTATTAATTTCATACTAATTCTTCAACTTTTCAGGCCTGAAATATGAGATATGACTATTTCTGCCCTTTATCTAAACCATTCTTAAATCAATGACATAGGTCGTGCCACATCTTCTAATGAGTCCCTTATCTAGAAGGTTTCCATGTGGGAAGGTTTCTTTGAAGGATGTGTCTTATAAGGCTTTAATTTCTCTAACTCCAATTGTTAGATTTTGGGATATAGTTTTCTTAAAAACTTGTACTCGTTATACACCCCTTGCCTACTGGCATTCAATAGCCATCAATCATCAGTGGATCAGAGAAATCTCCACCTAAATGGAAGGAGAAGAGCAAAACTTGAATACAAAAACTACTCAGATGGACAATGTAAGACTTGAAAGCTTGGTCAAGGGGTGGTAGAATCCACTTTGTCGAAGAGCAGTGGAAGAGCATAATAGACACATCACCGATACGGTATAGAATAAACAATGTTGGTACTCGCCGAGAAGACCAAGTTTGCTTTTGCCAACAAGGCGAAGCAAAGAAGATGAACAAGAAATGGAGATGATGAAATTCGGCTTTCTGTGACTAGTGAGTTGTTAACTTCTCA
The DNA here is from genome assembly GCA_963855925.1 of Inga laurina. Classification (NCBI taxonomy): domain Eukaryota; kingdom Viridiplantae; phylum Streptophyta; class Magnoliopsida; order Fabales; family Fabaceae; genus Inga; species Inga laurina. Next base: position 3,127,494 of record OY979713.1, read on the forward strand.
ATCCTCAACATCAAGATTTTTGAAACATCAATTTCTGCCCAAGGCAAAATGGTGATTTTTTATCTTATGCATTGTTACACCAGCTCCATAATTTTATCTTAATTTTTAATTCTTTATTGTTTTGTTTACTTATTTTTGACGAAAATACATAGAACGCCCTTCAATTTTAACTCAATTGCAAGTAACCTCCCTCTTCTTTAAAAGTTTAAAAATAAAACCCTCAACTTTTAGATCTTGACTGTCAACCCCCTATCATTAAAATGACAGTTAAACTTAATGAAATGTAAGCCATGTCACAGTATTTAAAATGACTTGGCATATGCTGGGCAAAAAAAATGCTTTGGCATATGACATGTAATTTTTTTATAATTTATTAGATATTATCCATCCTAAAAGGAAACTTTTGTACCCTAACTTCAAATTGCAATCCCTACCTTCAAATCGGGAGACTGCCGCATCGTTCCCATTCATTCTATGGGGAGACAATGGGATTTTTTGTTAGAGCAGATAGTGTTATTCGTACAACAATTGAGTCTACTAAAGGTAGCTTTAGTGTGTGTTTGGCACTGGTTTTTTCAGGCCTATTCACCCGATTTTGACCCATTCATGCGATTGTCTATAACTTTGAAAAAATGGAGTGTTTGGTTAAACGATTGGAAAATATGACTTTTGGAGATTGCGACGGTAAAACGTACAAAAGGATAAAGCTCCATTTTGGAGCTTTCAGCATATTGTTTTTCTGTGAAAGAGAGAAAGAGAAAGAAAAAGGGCCACCTGGTATTTGGTAAAGAGAGAGAGGGGGGGGGGAGAGAGAGACAAAAAAGAGAAGGGGGATGTGAGAGAGAGAAAGAGATAAGAAAAATATTTATATGTATCACTAATTTATACTCCTTTTGGTCCTAAATATAAAATAGAGCTGAATTTTTAAATATATTAAGAAATTTAATTAAATTACTTTAAAATATTTATATTTATCATTTTTTCCAAACTATTTTATCCAACTTATAAACTGTCATATAATCCAAATATTTTGACTCTGACATTAATTTTCCACCATATTATACGGGACATGTGATTTAATTAATTATATAATATTATTTCATCAAATTATGTATTTTTAATTTCCCAAATTTCCAAACTTTAACTTTTATCAATTTTTTATAATTTTAAATTTAATTTCTCTCTTACCATTATCACAAAAGTCACTTATGCTTAAACCAATCCAAACAAATTTTAATTTTTATAAAAGTCATTTATACAACCGTCAATTCAAACATAAATCACATTACATAATCTGACTTTTACCCAAAAGTAAGATTACAAAAACTCAAATTAGGAAAAGTCATTTTTACTATCACTGCTCCAAATACACACTTACTAAACAAAGTCCAATTTCTCTTCTTGTGCTTAATAATTCCTTAAGGGGGGGGGGGAATCTAGAAATCTATTGGTGGCCTTAGGATAAAAGTTTATAGCGTTAAGGTACTAAACAAAGTCCAATTTCTCTTCTTGTGCTTGATAATTCCTGTTTGGGGGCTGGGGTCTAGGAATCTACCAGTGGCATTAGGATAAAAGTTAATAGGGTTAATATGCAAATATATACATGAAGTTTTCTAAAAAATGCACTTGCAACTATAAATATTTTTTTGTATAAAAGTAACCATTAACTTTCAAAAATAATGAAAAAATGACACTTCTATTAAAACTAACTAACGGGCATTATGAAGATACCAAAATAACTCTAACTCAAAAGAAAAACAATGTCTTCCTTTGAACCAAATTCACCTTCTGCTCGTCTGGAAAGAAGGGTGAATTTCACAATAACCGCGCCGAAGCTTAGCTTTCTTTCCCTCTCAAGTCTAGTTGTGATTCCCTTTGGTTCTGTCGATCTTGTGTCTATCTCCTCTGGTGTCGCTCACTCTCACTCAACAACCAAAGAAGAATACGAAGACCGGTGAAAATCAGCCTCCTACTCTCTATCTCCAGTCTCTCTAATTCAAGCTCTTCTTGTTGAAGGGGGAAGAAGAAGAAGAAGAATTCATTCAGTCGGCTTCTTGTACTTTCTCTGCAATTGCGATTTCTGCAATGAAGAAGATCTGATTTTTCTCCTAAGGATCTATCTTTTCTGGCTGCATCCTTTCCTCTTTTTATCGTGAACGCATCTGGTTCCTAAGAAGCCCGATGATGAAGATAATCAGATCCCAAAATCTTGATGGTGTCGTGCATGCTTTTCTAGAAAAAGAAAAAAAATTAAAAGCGCCTAAAGGAGAAGTTGAATGCCATACCAATGAGAGAAGAAGCAAAGGAGATGAGGAGGAGGTCTTTTTTATTTGAGAAGAAATGGGATAGTCCAAGGAACGAAGGGATAGTTTGAGAGAGGATGGATGAAAATGATAAGAAGAGTGGTTTAGGAAATTAAAAAATTTAGGTTTTTTTATTTTTTAAAAATAGCATGGGACCCATAAAAATCAATAACAGACGTTTACTAATTTTAAAGTAAGTGTCACTCTTACTCTCTTTTAAAAAATTTATTGTTTTACTTTTGCATAAAAAAAATTTATGATGGTAGATGTATTTTTGTAAAAAAAAAAATGAATATTTTTATACCTTAACCCAAATTTATATATATTAGAGAGTAGAAGGGGGCGCAAGGCAATGTCAATTGACAATACAATGACAAGATCAACATTAGTTTAAGTTGATCGATTCAAAAAAATACACCCTTCCTGTTCCACCAAAAACAAGCTTGCCAAAGATGGAGACAGGAAGATGATAAATTGATAAAGAAAATGATGACTAGGGATTTTAATTTATGATAAATTAATAAAATTTTCTTTTTAGTAAAGTTCTGAATTTTAATTTAGGATAAATTAATAAATTATGAAAAAGTTACATGTCATATTCCGAGTCATTTTTGATGATATGATGTGGCTTACATTCCGTGTAGTTTAACTAGGAATTTTAACAACAGGGGTTGACGGTCAAAATCTAAAAGTTGAGGGTTTTATTTTTAAACTTTCAAAAATAAGGATATTATCTACAACTAAGTCAAAGTTGAGGGGGTCTTTTGTGTATGCGCCTTTATTTTTTATGTAACTTCCTCACGTATTACTCCCTATACCCATTTTTTTGTTAATTTATTTATAAGAGAAATGATGTTTTTGTTTTTGCCAAGATAAGAGAAATGATGTTAATAGTGGATAACATGTTCTCGTGCATAGCTAATATACCTCAATCAATTTTGTCACTTTGATATAAATGCATAGACGTGAGATAAAACATTTATTTACTTTACATTTATTTTGTTAGCACATTGATAATTTTTTATTGGAAACAATCATATTAAAAACTTTTTTTTCAGTATTAATTGTGGGCAATGCTCTTAACGGAAGATTCCAATCTTAATTTATTATGTTATGAGAAACTGATTTTTTTAGTAGATTTTTTTCTCTCTCTGTGTTTTTTTTTGTATGTTGTCAAAACTTGCATGTTACTTAGTCACTAAAGATCCAATTAAAAGAAAAAATTTATTAAAAATCAAGTAAACAGATAAGGATTAATTAATTATTTTTTGTTACGTATTAAAAATGTAACAAGATTTAATGTTGTCTACTCGTGGTTACTAGTTACCATTATTCTCTAATCAAGACCAGCTGAACCGTATTGGAAACCTGTCAGTAAATCGGTCCGGTCTGATGACAAGGTCCGGGTCAAGTTTTTGATTTTTTTTGAAATTGTTTTTTTTATATTTTTTCTTTAAAATTTCATACTATAAACCTAAAATCTTCCATCTCTTATCAATTTGGTTCCGGTTTAGTTCCGATTTAACTCCGATCTAACCCACTGACTTTTAACCCAATACCCCAACCGGTTCACTGATCACTCCGAATTTAATTACCTTGTTAGTTCCAATGCAGTTAGTTATCTTTGTGGGGTACAGGGGTAAAATAGTAAATAAAAAAGAGATAGGGTTCGGTACGCAATCCAGATAGCTTTAGCTCCTATATAAACAGTATCTCCTTTTTATTGCCTCATTCCATCTTTTCATTAATCGCCGCCTTCGTCATAGTTTTCCCTTGCGAGTTGCGCCTGATTCAAAACAGTTCTGCGAGGCTTCTTCATTTTCATTGTAGATCTAAGCCTTATTCGTTGCCACGATCTCCTCAGAAGGAGTGAAAACAATTGAAAAATGATCCATCTCACTCTCTCTTTCTAATTCTCTCTTCTCTTCTCTTCTCTGCCTTGCTATTGTTTTCTCGAATGTCCGATGCCACGTCGCCGGTACCTACAAAGAGCTGTGACCGGCAATGCTATGATCGGACTGAGAGTGAGTTCTATGTTTCGCATTTTGATAGGAATCCGTGGATCTCTCATCTACTGATCCTTCAGAACCGATTTGTGTGATTACATTCTTAAAAATTGTGTTAATTCGTTATTTTAGGGTTTTGAGATTGTGAAGTCGATGATGATTGCGCTTATATGTTGCAAGTGCCGTCTGAAATTTGTTGATTGATGTGAAATTCAGATTTGTCTCTGAGACTTCCTTCTCTTCAATTCTAAGTTCACATTTCGACCAAATGAACTTTGGAGAAAAATTGTGAGTTGAAATTTCAACTATAATCCTGTTATATACTTCTTCCCTTTGGCAATTTTCTGATCTTATTTTTGTACTATTATTTCACCCTAGAAATTGCTTATTATGGACCTGTTTATTTTCGGTTTTTTTGTGAAGTCCCGTGTTAAGCGGCCCAATGAACTTACCAAAATCAGACTCTGCCTCTAGACTCAAGTGAAATCATTCCAACCATTATGCCTCTTGGCGCTTCGCCTCTGCCCTGATCTTCGATTAAAAAGTTCTTATAGTGCTATGGCATCTCTTTCTCTAAGCTCTCTGTTTTTTCCCTTGTTTTTCCTTCTGTTTTTTCCCCTTCCAATGTCTCTTTATTTTAGAAAATGGTTTAGTTTTACCTTCGAATATTTTCAAGCTCAAACTAAACTAAACTGACTATGTGAGGATTGCAAATATCATATGACATCAACATAGAAAAGAGCTAAGTCTCTGCCCCTAAGCTCTCTGTTTTTTTTCTCCCTTTTTTTTTCTATTTTTCCCCTTCCAATGTCTCTTTATTTTAAGAAAAGGGTTAAGGTTTAGTTTTACCTAATAAACTGACCGTTATCAGTGAAGTCATTCCGAAAGTATAAAAAACCAAGTTTATTTTTTTGTTAATCTTGTGTTTTTATTGTATGAGGAGTTATGAACAGTATTAAAATTGATAATGCGTTGATTGTTCACCCCTTGAGTATGGAGTATTGTTGGTTTCCATTGAAAAAAAACAAATAAAGGAAAAATTAATGTTTTGGTTCAATTATTGATTCACTTGTAGCGTAGTTCATCAATTACGATTGTATACTCAAATGATTTGTTCACTGAACTTTTCACATTCAATAATTTAATCCTTATCATATATAATTTATTGAGTCATCAAATAACTATCCTACTTAGGCAAAAATATACTTCATCCGCCCTTATATACAATGTCTTTTTTGTTTAATGAGCTCGTCCTTTTATGTAATTTTTTTTTTTTTTGAGTTTTTCTTCATAGTAAATGTACTTTTACTAATTTTATCCTCAATTAATCTTATACAACATTAATTACTCATCCTCTTACAATACATTCTCTTTCGTCATTTTTAAATTATTACTCTCTCTCTTACTCATTCACATAAATAGGGGTATCTTTTTTTAATTAATCAAATATTATTTTAAATATTTATTTAGGCATGATAGAAAACCCAACATTATTGAATGGGTTGTACAAAAAAAAAACTGCTTTATGAAGATGCACAAAGGGGTGTATAAGTGTCTTCTTACCAAGATCGAGATCACTCATTCCCGAGTCTCGTCTCAAGAGGATGCTGGGAGGGTAAAACCATTCCCAGTCCCAGTCTTGGTCCGAGAAAGTCCCGGTATAACCAGGACAGGGGTCGAGAATTCCCGGTATAATTAATAAAGAAGTGCCATGTTCGAACAACTAGGAAAAGGCTAAGGAATTAAAAAAATTTAACACATTCCCTGCAGCAACAAATCTGACCTGTAATGTTCATCAAGATTGTCTACAATACCATGATTAAATAGCAAGAGTTGGTAGAACAAAAACACATTACAGCAACATTAAATTCAAATTACAAGAGCAAACAAAGTTTCAGTCCCATAAATTTAATCATACAACAATGATTCAATGAACAAACAATAAACACCTATTTAGGAGTTTGGACCTTGCTCTTCATCCGCAAAAGTGAAACAAAAAAAAAAAGTGGTTGAAACTAAAATTATTATTAAGAACTTAAATAAAACAAGTGAATTAAATAAGACAAAGATTACAATATTACCGATTAGAGTTGCTAATACTTCCTCAGTGTCATTAAAGTTATCAATATCAAGTGATGCAAGCCTGGTTGGGAGTAATGTGGATGGAGAGAGCCAATTTTGTGCACAAATGAGTGCTTCATCCGTCTTGGGTGATAATGAACTTTTGTGTGAATCAATGGCATGACCCCCCGTGCTGAAAGCCAATTCTGAAGAAACGGTTGAAATAGGCATAACCAACACATCACATGCTATCATGGACAAGACTCTGTACCTACTACCATATACTTTCCACTAATTCAAAATAAGAAAATCAGGATCTTGACATTCATCTAACTCAAATTGAAGATACTTATCCAACTCCGCATACTTATCACTCTGATTCTCATTCTGATTATCAGCCCTGAATCTTCCCTTTGCTTCACTCTCTTCTGTATCAATATCAAAAGTATCTTTTTCAGTATTTGTTACAGCGCTGCAACTACTATCAGTTCCTTCTTGTCCCCGACTCTGACTCTCAATAACAATCCCAGATGTGCCAAGAAGACTTGAATAAACGATATAAGACATTTGGGACTTTTTGTGTCATGTCTACACGACTATCATGATCATTAGGATACATAGCATCAAAAGCATACTTCAAAAACTTCATTTATACCTGGGATCAAGCACCACTGCAATCACCAACAAAGGATTAAAATTTTGAAACCGATCCCAATACTTATCATATATGTCTTCATACTTTTAGCCATAGCATACAAAAAAGAACCACGATTTGTTGAAGCTTTATTGAGAATAGAAGCAAAATTTGATACATGTCGGAAGGCCAAATGTGAGGTCATGAAAAGTGATCCTGAAAGTTTCAGAGTAACATTGTAGAACAATTTCAAAAACTTAGTAAACTCACTAGCTTGTTAAAATGACTCATCCGTAGGAGGACCAACTAAACCTTTATTAGAGAAGTGTTTTTTGTAGTCATCGTCTGAGGCCATCCTTTCAAACACGCTACTGAATTGAATGGAAATCTTCAACATGATGTAAGTTGAATTCCACCTAGTTGGACAATCCATGCTTAGTAAACCCTTTGATTCAACTTTCATCTTTTCCACAAGCAACTTGAACTTTCGAAGACTTGAAGGAGAAGATCTTACATATTTAATGGCATTCTGAAATAGCTTCAACTAACTCATGCATATCCTTTATGCCATCACAAACAACCAAATTTTAAATGTGTGCACAACACCTTAAATGCATAAAGTCCCCATCACATACTAAACCATTCCAATGTTTGAAAACGGACTTAAACCTTGACCAGGCACTATCATTGGAAGAAGCATTATCAGCAGTGGAAGTAAACCCATGTCAATCCCCCAAGACAACAGGCATTTCTCAATTTCATCTGCAATTGTTTCACCCTTATGGTATTCGACTACACAAATATTCAATATTCGCTTTTGGTATGTCCAACTCTCGTCAATCCAATGAGCAGTCAGGCATATATAATTGGCATTCTGATTTGAAGTCCAAGTATCCGTAGTAAAGCATACTCAAACTTTTGTAGTCTCAAAGTACTTTTTCAATTTCGCTGCTTCTTCAAGATACAACTTGTTGCAATCTCTAGTAATCGTCGATCATGAGGGGACCTTAAAGCGGGGTTCTACATCACTCATCATCGCTTTGAAACCAATAGATTCCACAGTTCAGAAAAGGCCTTTGCAACACCTCTTCTACCTCACTCTTCACTAAATACATGAGAAGTCACGGTATTAGAGGATGGTGTTATCATTCCTTTTCTTTTGAATGAAAACTTGAATGATTCTGTTTAAGTATTGCCAATTGCCAGGTGGATTTAGATGGGATCGGGCAATTGAGGATGGTGTTAATATCATAATTGAAACACAGAGGCGGTTGTCATCACACTCTCTTCTCCCATCTTCACCACTAAACCACCTTTCAGCTTCAGCCAAAACAATAAATAACTAGCCATGCACACACAAGCAGGGAAAAAAACTTTGGAAACTACTAGCATTCGATAAAAAATACAAGGCAATGGCAATATATGGCTCAAGTGTTCGATGAACATCTGTTTTTAATCCTTTAATGTTTGAGATATTCAAATTAATCCCATATGTACTTTCTTGACTCACTTCAAGAAACGCACAGATCGAGCAAATAACACTAAAATCTAGCAAACAAATTAAACCAAGTCAAGTAAAGAAAGGCGACGGCTGGAAAGGCGAGTAAAGAAAGAAAGAGTTAGAAATTGACTCACTTGAATGAGATGAGTTGGGACGGGATGACGAGGGTGAGGCTGGAAAGGCGATGGCGAGGCTGACTGGGTGTTGGACTGTCGGTAAGGCTGATTGCAATGGCAAGCCTTGCATGGCGACGGAGTAGCGCTAAAGGCTCCAAGCTGAAGAAAAAAGAGAGCGATAGGCCGAGCACAGTGGGGGTGACGGCCTGATTGGGTGTCTGTGAGGGCAGGGCAGAGGGTACAACATGACTTTGAGAAAGCCAGAGAGCAGACTGGAGAGTGGAAAGAGGAGTTGGAAGTGGAATATAAAATTAAAAAAACCATTAAAACAAAAAAGTGACTTAAATTAGAGAATCACAGAGATTTTTTTTTTAAATATTGGGATTGTCAACACTCGTTTCCATTTTGATATTCGAAGAGTAATAAAGACTAGATTCTATGGGCATATAGAAAAGCATAATTATACTGATAAAAATATTCATTTACAATCCCAACGTCATTCATAAACAAAATACAAAATACAACAGAAATTTCAATAATTACAGGATTCCCAAAAATATCTTCATATTAGACTAATTATAGCCATCGTTTTTTACCTTGCCTCGAGACACGTGCCAATCATTTCTCGGTGTCTACGCCTTTGCCTTTCGTCCTACTGGCACCCGCTGAGATATTTATTTTAAAAGAAGGGTGAGATTCCAAAGAATCCCCGTAGAGATATACGATCAACATATAAAATGTGAAAATTAAATATGCAATGCACCATATTAGGCAAAAATGAAAGTTCAATTCGATTCACATATAATTACCTCAACCGAGTCACTAACTACAGCTAGGATTTTCATATACCTTGGCTGGGCTCCGAACCATGGCTATACTTTTTCAATATACCGTTGTTGGGTACCGAACCACAACTAGGTATTGTGCCTCTAACACGCAATCATATCACGAAATATAGTAACAAATATATATAATTATTCACATAGTGAATAAAGGATGGTAGTCCCTACCTCAAAGTCTTATCAATCCCTTTTTAATGTGCCACGTAAAATGTATCGCACTGGCTTTTGTCTCGGTTCTAAAATATTAAATGTATAAGAAATAGGTCATAACATATCCAAGTATCATTTTAGACTCTTTCATAGTATATCTTGTGGTTATATTAGTCTATGGTGAAAATTTACCAAAATGCCCCCGGGACCCCGGCCCGATGGCACGTTTTTCCTAAAATTTGACTAGGGGTACCCTGACGTATTTTGCCCAAGGAATCCATTTTAAGGCTCAAAATTACCAAATTCAGTGTCAAATTACAAAAATACCCTTGGCATCCCCTTTTTAGGGATTTTAGGGGTGTTTTCGTAATTACTCTTTTTCGGCCTTTTCCAAAAAAGTGACCAACCGTAACCCCACATATTTTTGCCTACTGAATCCAATGGAACCATTTATTTCATAAACATCCAGCTCCTTACCCTAGAACAGTGCTGGGCAAAACTTTTGAAAAAAAAATAGAAAAATGCTATTTTGTGTTTTAGCTTCCAAAACTTGTACTTTTCCACTTCTAATCCTTTATTAACTCATTTAAACACATCTTAACCATGATTCAAAGAAATTTGGGCAGCATAACCCCTTAGGTTTAGGGCTTATCAAATTCACAAACTTGACAAAAATCACAAAAACCAAACACAAATCTCAACAACAACTTCATACAAGAATGGATCTAAGATTTGTGAAACTACCTCTTGAGATCTTGAATCCTATCTCTAGTTGTCTCCCCTCTCTCTCCTTGAGCTAAAAATGTGTCTTCAAGATCATAGATTCCATGAAGAGAAAGGTTTAGAGAAGGTTTTTCATGCAAAGATTCGAATAAAAGCTTAAGAGATCATGATTTACCTTAAGCTTTCTCTCCTTCTCTCTAGACCTCCAAGCGTCCTTCAAGCTCTCTCTCTCTCTCTCCTTTCTTTCTTGCCTTGGCCGAAAATGAACAAAGGGAAGAGGAAGGAAGTGCTTCATAAACTTTCTCCCTTCATCCTATACCATTTGATTTCATCAAGGGACCATAATGTGACACTTGTCACAATCCTCCCATCCTTCAGGTTTATATCATAATGCCTCCATTTAGCTTCCCATTAGGTTTGAACTAATTTTTCCTCCCCTTGGTTGGCCTCACAAAACCGTCCCCCTCTTATGTTCACTAACCAAGTTACTTTCCTCCAACTAATCCAAACTTGTACTCAATTATAAACTCAAGTAGTGAATTGAGTTTACTCTATCTAATTCTCATCATGCATTCAACTATGCCTTCATGTAGTGTACACTCAACCTTCCATTCAAGTAGTGTACCATTATCATCATGACTATGTTCTTTGTAGCAATTAGACATGTGCTCTTGAAAATCAATTATAAGTTAATCTCTTCTTCATATGATAATGACACTTGGCTTGATTTATTCCATAAAAAATATTCCAATTATACATTTTCCTTTATTTTTCTTGATTAATTGAAATTAACTTCAATTAATTAGAAAATAGTTAATCTTGGCTAAGTTGGCAAAATTATGGCTTTGCTATTACCATTGAAATCTAAGTCCTTTCTTGAATTAATTTGCTCATTTTTCCCATGAATATTCACCATTTTATTGATTTTTTCAAATAATTACAATATATTCGATGAATATAAAATTTGGGGTGTTAGAGGGATTCCCCAAGGCTTGCTCGGATCATGGTCCTAGTCTTGATCTCGGTATGGCTGGGGACTGGGATGGGATTGCTGGGACCAGGACCCTATGAATACTCCTAAATGCATAGTTCATCTTCACTTGTCCTAATAAATATATCAGAGAGAATGTTGTCGCTATTTTTTTTTTGCGCCCAAGTATTTAAATATTCTTTCAAATTGTTGCTATGAAATCAAGAAAATATAAAAAATTGAGATGAAGAGATATAAATAGAGAATTGGAGGGACAGATGAAGCAATAATTATTTATTTATATGCATTCAAAGTGTAGTACATAGTGTTCTATTTATAGGCCCTCAACTTCAACCATGAGTTACATAAAGTAAATAGCAAAGTTAATCCTCATGAAGGGCATAAATTGGAGCCTTTGAATTATAGGCATAAAGACTATTCATTAGAGAGGTTATGGAGTGTAGAAAGTGAAAAGCTAAAAGTTGGGACTTTATAGACATCCACATCATCTAGTATTTATACAACACTCCCCCTTAGATATCCATGAATAAATGTTGTGCCTCATTAAAACCTTATTAGGAAAAACCTAGTGAGACAATACCCTAGTGAAGGGAAAAAGAATACACAATACAAATCGAAGTTACCTCATTAAAAACCTTACCTAAAAAGCCCTTTGGGACAAAACCTTTGTTAAGGAAAAGAGTACAACATGGTCTCTACTCCATTTGATGATAATATTGTATTTACTCCTCGTGATAATTGTAATATTATAAATTTAAAAAAAACTGTCGGCAATTTTTTTTTTTAAAAACATGTGGGACCCGCTTGATAAAAAATAAATAAATAATAAAAACAAAACTTATGGGACCCGCTGTGGAAAATGAAAATGCACGGAAGGTATTATTAATACCTTTGCTTCAGCATTTTCATTCATTTCACGAGAGGCGATCAGTGGAGCGAACGCAGTTCAACAGGTAAGGTTCTGAATTTAGCAGATAATTTTGGTACTTAAAATCACGTTTTCTTAACAAACTTCCTTCATAAAAGTTGTTCTACGTATTTTGATCTTCGTATTGATAGTAATATTATATTGATTAACGAGAAATTTGGGGTTAGGATTTTGGGAGAATTTGAGTTTTTACAAAAGATGGTTATAGATATGTAGAGAATAATTAATTGTTGATTTTAATCGGTTTAGATTTACCATTTGGTTATTGTATGATTTTATAATTAATTTCTTCTTAAATAAATAATAAATTGTGCTTTAGAAACGGTTTTGACCAATTAAATTTGGATTAAATAATTTATTTGAGTTATTGGAAGTATTATTGAAATTTTAATCGGTTTAGTTTTGCAGATTTTGAGTTATGTGAAATTATAAATTATGATTTGATATTATAGTTAGAAAATTATAGTTATTAAATATTTTATTGTGAAATAGAGTTAAGAAATTTTGATTCAAAAAAAAAAAAGGAAATTGAGGAATAGATAAATTGTTGTTATTTTTAAGAAAATTGAGTCAATTATGGGGATTATTATTTGCTATTTTGTAATAGTTAACAATTATTATAAATTATATTAACATGTAAATATATATATTTATTGTAGAGTGAATTTGAATTTGACTTGTTGGAGTTAAATTCTCAAGTTTAGGTGTCAAGAACTTGAGGTAACCACTTTCCAATTTATCATGTATGCTTGTTGAAATGATTATATACGTATGTTGTTATTTTCAACTGCTATAAATATGTTATAGTAATTTATATATGAAAAATGTACAATGATAGTATTAATCATGTTTTTAGTAATTTTTAGTTAAGTGGGCATGAATGATTTATTTGAATGATTGATGAGGTATAGCATTAAATAAAATATATGAATAAATTATTGATATTGAAGATTGTGATGTTGAGATGTTGGATGTGGTGTTGTGATTGAGGAGGTTTGATTCTTTTATACCACGTGGTATAGCTACCACCGTGTGCACAGTGGATGGCTTTGGCATTCAGGACCCTTGGTATCACCCTTTCCTTTGGCCGGGTTAAGGTTCAGCTCAAGGGTAGGTGACACCTTTCTATTTTCGACGGAAAGGAAATCCATGATCTGATATGAGTTCTGTAGCCTTTGGCCGGGTTACACCTCATTATTGGAGAGCTTGGTGCAGTCTTGTCAAAAAGACTAATCCTATTATATGTGATAGCTCATGGGTTTTGTCAGCGGTTAAGGAGGTTATAAGGATGGTTGACGGAGTTTTATGTATATTGAATGATTTTCTTGAAATAATAATGTTTTGGGAAGATTGAACTTTATGTTATATGAATATATTTGCCCGCTTAATTATGTTATAATCAATCCCTGCATATTTGTTAAAGTGGAATTGTGGTTACTGAGTCCGTGTGACTCACCCTATCAATATTTTAAATTTTTCAGGCGAGAGTTCAGGTGGTGTTACCAAGGGGAAGGCAAACGAGACTTGATTTGATATCAATTGTATGTTTCGTTTGGCTACATGAGCATAATGTATATTGCCAAACTTAAGGGTCTTTTTGGTTTTATGTTGCATATGTTGAATACTACGCTGCATACTGGGGTTTGTATTGTGGACGGAACCCCCTTATGTGATATTTAATGTTTTACTTGGTTTGGAAATTAATTATATGGTAATTAAGAGGGGTCGTTACATTTTTGGTATCAGAGCTTTGAGTTTCAAAGTTCTCTGGTATTTTCATTCTTGCATATAGTTGTATCGGCAATATACATAGTTACTCATGTGCTTTTCCTTTTTATCTGACCAATTAGTTTTTCTCCTTGTAGGAGAATAGAAATGGGATATACGAGTAAAACGCACTCAGTTGGAGACCGAGTTGATCATGGTCAACCTATAAGACCACAAGATACTAATGACATTTTACGAGAGCTGTTGACCACAGTACGTGGGCTTGGTCAAATGGTGCAAAGGCATGAGGTGGAGTTGAATAAAGGGAAAGATCATGAGGACGGGCACTCTATTCATGAAAGTGGGTTTGAGGATACTGGAGCTCACAATAGTCATCATTCTAGTAGTGGCCATAATACTACTGTGGAGACAAGGGATAACAAATATAAAGAGGAGTATAATGGAGTTTCCATCACTAAAGTTTGGAAAGAAGTGCATAAATTCTCACCCCAAACCTTTGACTGCAAGTTTAATCCAAAAGTTAGTGAAGGCTGGATTGATCGATTAGAGACTATTTTCTCTGTAGTTGAATGTGATGAAAAACAAAAGGTAATAATAGCAGTGGTGTTATTGGTAGATAATGCAAAGATGTGGTGGAAAAGTGTCAAGCCTACAGATGGGACCATTCCAAACTGGAACGAGTTCAAGGTGATGTTCAGTCAGCACTACTTTCCTGCAGCTTTACAGTCACTCAAGGAGACTGAGTTCTATAATTTTCAACAAGGTGACCTAGATATGGACTCATTCATTGCACAATTTCTAGAACTCGTGAAGTATACTGTTGATGGTAAATCACAAAAGAATGAAGCGTGGATGGCAGATAGGCTGCTACAGAAGGCATGCCCAGAGTTTAAAAGACAGCTGATACCTCTACGGATTACTTCTTTTGAGGATATGTGTACACGTCTTCGTCTCTTAGATGCAGAGATACGAGGTTATAATTATGAGCTCGAGCTGAGGAGGGATCCACAGGGTAGAATTTCATCTTATACTGGTCCTACTGGGGGTTTTAACAAGAGGAGTAATTATAGTTTTGGAAACTCTGGATACCCAGAAAAGAAGAACAAGCAACCGATGGGATCATTTCAGAGTGGATCAGGTTCAAGGACTCAAGCTCAGAGGAGCCAAGGTGGGAGAAGTCAGTCATCTTATAGACGCTCTACTGCCCCTGTGCCCAGTACTTCTAGGACTCCAGTTTGCTCGAAATGTGGAAGGTATCATCAGGGAAATTGTTTGACCTGCTATGCTTGTGGTAAGGTGGGGCACACCTCTCGTTTTTGTCCAAAAGGCAATTTGACTTGTTTCACTTGCGGTAAATTGGGACACATCTCTCGTTTCTGTCCAGAAGGCAAGCAGACCTCTCAAGTCTCCAGACCTATCTCCAGACCTATCATGCCAGGACGAGTCTTTGCTTTGACACAAGAGGAGGCGGGTACTTCACCTAATCTCATTAGAGGTAAAATTAAATTGCAAAATGATGATATTCTTGCATTGTTTGACTCCGGTGCTACACACTCCTTTATAGCTTTTGATTGTGCTAAGAGATTAAACTTAGATGTTTCTGAGTTACCTTTCGATGTAAATGTTTCAACTCCTGCTGGATCTTCTGTAAAAACTTCTAATGCATGTATGAATCTTGCATTGGAGTTTGAGAGTCGTAAGACAAAAATTGATCTTATTTGTTTACCCCTTAAGGGACTTGATGTAATTGTGGGCATGGATTGGCTTACAGCCAATGGTGCCATACTCGAGTGTAGAGCAAAAACTATTTCTTTACCTGTGTATTCTACATCCAGAGAGGTGTCTAGTGGCCCTCTATTGTTATCAGCTGTTCAAGTTGAAAGTTGTATCAAACAGGGATGTCAAGCCTATATGGTTTTCTTCTCTGTTCAAGCTGAGATAGAGGAAGGGATTGATAGAATTGAAATAGTGAATGAGTTTCCTGAGGTTTTCCAAAGGAAATGTCAGGATTACCCCCTGAACGAGAAGTAGAATTTTCGATTGACATGGTACCTGGTACAGAGCCTATCTCAAAGGCCCCTTATCGAATGGCTCCAGCAGAATTAACAGAATTGAAGAAGCAACTAGAAGAACTACTTGAGAAGGGATTTATCAGACCAAGTGTATCACCATAGGGATCACTTGTTCTATTCGTGAAAAAGAAGGATGGGACCTTGCGGTTGTGCATTGACTACCGTCAACTAAACAAAGTCACCATCAAGAACAAATATCCTCTTCCAAGGATTGATGACTTGCTAGATCAACTTTAGGGTCAACGATATTCTCCAAAATTGACTTAAGGTCAGGATATCATCAGTTAAGAGTTAAAGCAGAGGATGTCTCTAAGATGGCCTTCCGTACACGATACGGTCATTATGAGTTTCTAGTAATGCCGTTTGGGTTAACTAATGCTCCAGCGGTATTTATGGACTACATGAACCGAATATTCAGAAAATATTTAGATAAGTTTGTGGTGGTTTTCATAGATGATATTCTCATCTATTCTCGAAACGAAGAGGAACACCGAGAGCATCTTAGAATAGTGTTGCAAGTGTTGGGAGAGCACAAGCTTTATGCAAAATTGAGCAAGTGCGAATTTTGGCTTAGAGAGGTAAAGTTCCTTGGTCATGTAATTTCAGCTGAAGGGGTTGCAGTGGACCCTACCAAAGTTGATGCAGTTCTTCAGTGGGAACAACCAAAGTCTGTGACTGAAATCAGAAGCTTCTTGGGATTAGCTGGATACTACAGAAGGTTTATACAAGGTTTTTCTCAGTTAGCAATACCACTTACTAAGCTAACCAGGAAGGATCAACCTTTTATTTGGACAAGTAAGTGTGAAACCGCCTTTCAAGAGTTGAAGAGGAAGTTGACTTCTGCACCAGTGTTAGTTATTCCTAATCCTGCTTTATCTTATACTTTGTATACTGATGCTTCGTTGAAGGGTCTGGGATGCGTATTGATGCAAGAAGGAAAAGTTGTTGCTTATGCTTCCAGACAATTGAGGTCACATGAAGAGAATTATCCAACCCATGACTTAGAATTGGCAGCAGTTGTATTTGCATTGAAGATCTGGAGGCACTATCTCTATGGCTCACAATTTGAAATTTTTACTGATCATAAGAGTTTAAAGTATCTTGTGGATCAGAAGGAGCTTAACAATAGGCAAAGGAGGTGGATGAAATTTCTAAAAGATTATGATTTCGAACTAAAGTATCATCCCGGTAAAGCCAACGTTGTTGCATACGCTTTAAGCAGAAAAGCTATTCATGTATCTCACTTGAGTCTTTATGAGAACCACTAGTTAGAAAGGTTGAAGGACATAAACATGCTAGTCAGTAAAGTTATGATGCAATCTGTACAAATTGAGAATGAATTTTGGAAGGAGATAAAGATGGCTCAGTTGGAGGATGAATATCTATTGAAAATTAAGGAAGAATTAGAGGAAGGAAGAGTCAATGATTTTGACGTAGGTAGTGATGGTATTTTGAGATTTAAAGGGAAGGTTTGCGTTCTGAATGATGAAGAAGCTAAGACTTGTATTTTAGAAGAAGCGCATCGAAGCAAGTACACTATTCATCCAGGGATCACTAAGATGTACAATGATTTAAAGCGAAATTATTGGTGGCCTAATATGAAACAAGATGTGACAGACTTTGTAATGAGGTGTTTGACTTGTCAGAAAGTGAAGATTGAGCATCAAAAACCTTCAGGGCTACTTCAACCTTTACAGATTCCTCAGTGGAAGTGGGACAACATTTCCATGGATTTTATTGTGGGATTGCCTAATACTATGCACCATAATGCCATATGGGTCATTGTAGACAGATTAACGAAGTCAGCTCATTTCTTGCCGATCCATATTGGATACAGTTTGCAGAAGCTAGCCCAGTTGTATGTGGATTGGATTGTTAGGTTGCATGGTGTGCCTGTAGAAATTGTGTCAGACCGCGATCCAAGGTTCACGTCAAATTTCTGGAAAGCGTTACAGGAGGCCATGGGGACTAGGCTAAAGTTCAGTACAGCTTATCATCCGCAGACTGATGGTCAAACTGAGAGAACGATTCAAACTCTTGAGGATATGTTGAGAGCTTGCGCAATTGAGCTACCTGGTAATTGGGATTCTCACCTGCCTTTAGCAGAATTTGCCTACAACAATAGTTACCATTCAAGCATTCAGATGGCTCCTTTCGAGAAATTATATGGAAGAAAATGTAGATCGCCTCTCTGTTGGACTGAATTGAATGAAAGAACCGTGATTGGACCAGACTTTGTGGATGAAACTACTATGAAAATTGAGATGATTCGCCAAAAGTTGTTGACCGCTCAGAGCAGACAAAAGAGCTATGCGGATAGGCGGCGTAGACCTTTAGAGTTTGAAGAGGGTGACCACGTGTTCCTTAAGGTTACACCAGTAACTGGTATTGGCAGATCCATTAAAGCCAAAAAGTTAACTCCTCATTTCATTGGACCCTACGAGATATTGGAGCGAATTGGATTAGTTGCCTATCGAATCGCCTTGCCGCCACATTTGTCAGGTGTGCATAATGTGTTTCACGTGTCACAACTTAAGAAATATCATTCAGATCCTTCCCATGTGATTGAGCCTGAAGAAGTTGAGTTAAGGGAAAATTTGACTTATGTGCCCGGACCAGAAAAGATTTTAGATGTAAAAGATAAGCAATTGCGGAACAGAACAATCCGTCTCCTAAAATTTTTCTGGAAGGGTATGTCTCCTGGGGATGCTACTTGGGAAACTGAAGAGCGAATGCGACGTGATTTCCCTAACTTGTTTGTTTAGGTACGCTTAAATATTATGTAAGAATCTTGTGTTGTGATTGTTTCTATTGATTGTTGTGAATTTTGGGGACAAAATTCTATTTAGGTGGGTAGAGTTGTAATATTATAAATAAAAAAAAAACTGTCGGCAGATTTTTTTTTAAAAACATGTGGGACCCGCTTGATAAAAAATAAATAAATAATAAAAACAAAACTTATGGGACCCGCTGTGGAAAATGAAAATGCACGGAAGGTATTATTAATACCTTTGCTTCAGCATTTTCATTCATTTCACGAGAGGCGATCAGTGGAGCGAACGCAGTTCAACAGGTAAGGTTCTGAATTTAGCAGATAATTTTGGTACTTAAAATCACGTTTTCTTAACAAACTTCCTTCATAAAAGTTGTTCTACGTATTTTGATCTTCGTATTGATAGTAATATTATATTGATTAACGAGAAATTTGGGGTTAGGATTTTGGGAGAATTTGAGTTTTTACAAAAGATGGTTATAGATATGTAGAGAATAATTAATTGTTGATTTTAATCGGTTTAGATTTACCATTTGGTTATTGTATGATTTTATAATTAATTTCTTCTTAAATAAATAATAAATTGTGCTTTAGAAACGGTTTTGACCAATTAAATTTGGATTAAATAATTTATTTGAGTTATTGGAAGTATTATTGAAATTTTAATCGGTTTAGTTTTGCAGATTTTGAGTTATGTGAAATTATAAATTATGATTTGATATTATAGTTAGAAAATTATAGTTATTAAATATTTTATTGTGAAATAGAGTTAAGAAATTTTGATTCAAAAAAAAAAAGGAAATTGAGGAATAGATAAATTGTTGTTATTTTTAAGAAAATTGAGTCAATTATGGGGATTATTATTTGCTATTTTGTAATAGTTAACAATTATTATAAATTATATTAACATGTAAATATATATATTTATTGTAGAGTGAATTTGAATTTGACTTGTTGGAGTTAAATTCTCAAGTTTAGGTGTCAAGAACTTGTGGTAACCACTTTCCAATTTATCATGTATGCTTGTTGAAATGATTATATACGTATGTTGTTATTTTCAACTGCTATAAATATGTTATAGTAATTTATATATGAAAAATGTACAATGATAGTATTAATCATGTTTTTAGTAATTTTTAGTTAAGTGGGCATGAATGATTTATTTGAATGATTGATGAGGTATAGCATTAAATAAAATATATGAATAAATTATTGATATTGAAGATTGTGATGTTGAGATGTTGGATGTGGTGTTGTGATTGAGGAGGTTTGATTCTTTTATACCACGTGGTATAGCTACCACCGTGTGCACAGTGGATGGCTTTGGCATTCAGGACCCTTGGTATCACCCTTTCCTTTGGCCGGGTTAAGGTTCAGCTCAAGGGTAGGTGACACCTTTCTATTTTCGACGGAAAGGAAATCCATGATCTGATATGAGTTCTGTAGCCTTTGGCCGGATTACACCTCATTATTGGAGAGCTTGGTGCAGTTTTGTCAAAAAGACTAATCCTATTATATGTTATAGCTCATGGGTTTTGTCAGCGGTTAATGAGGTTATAAGGATGGTTGAGGGAGTTTTATGTATATTGAATGATTTTCTTGAAATAATAATGTTTTGGAAAGATTGAACTTTATGTTATATGAATATATTTGCCCGCTTAATTATGTTATAATCAATCCCTGCATATTTGTTAAAGTGGAATTGTGGTTACTGAGTCCGTGTGACTCACCCTATCAATATTTTAAATTTTTCAGGCGAGAGTTCAGGTGGTGTTACCAAGGGGAAGGCAAACGAGACTTGATTTGATATCAATTGTATGTTTCGTTTGGCTACATGAGCATAATGTATATTGCCAAACTTAAGGGTCTTTTTGGTTTTATGTTGCATATGTTGAATACTACGCTGCATACTGGGGTTTGTATTGTGGACGGAACCCCCTTATGTGATATTTAATGTTTTACTTGGTTTGGAAATTAATTATATGGTAATTAAGAGGGGTCGTTACAATAATTACATTAGTTTTACTCCCCCTAAAAAGAACATCACTTACAATGTACTTTCGAGCATATAATTCATTTGACTGCCAAACTATGAATGATGCGTTGTCACCAAATGTTCTGCTGAAATGTATTCCTCTAACATATCTTTTGGATATATTAAATTATCAGTATATTATGTCTTTGTCTTATTCAATGTGGAAATAATAATAAAATTATTCTGAAAATCACGAAAATATATCTTACATCCACATATTCAGTTTGTTCTGAACAAAATAATATCATATAATATGTTCATAGGACACTAAAGTTTATTTTTGTTATCCTGTTCCTGCAAGAACTAATTTTTACCAATAAAATCATAATAAATACAATATTAGCATGATACATAAAAATTCCATTGAGTTCAGGAGCGAAAATTAGGTGGGGTTACAGTTGGTCACTTTTTTGGAAAAGGCCGAAAAAGCATAATTACGAAAACGCCCCTGAAACCCTTAAAGTGGGGCTGCCAATGGTAAATTTGTAAATTGACATTGAATTTGATAATTCTGAGTCTGGAAATGGATTCCTTGGGTGAAAATATGTCAGAATAGCCTATGTCAAAATTTTAAGAAAAGTACAGCCGGACCGGGTACGGCGGGGCCGGGCCGGGTCCCCGGGGGTATTTTAGTAAATTTTCTATATAGCATCATATAACCCCCAGAAACACTATAGAAGTGTCTAAATGATACATTTGACATTGTAGGATTGAATGTTAAGCCCCGAGTTGCTGGCACGCAAATCGAGGAGAAAAGACTGGAGGTAGGAGACTTACCTTACTTGCATGTATTTGATATCTTTGCTTGTGTAGTGATGTATGTGATTGCTTTACTTGATTGTGTAGAGCATATTTGTATAAATGAAGCTCTGTTTCTGTTTTGCTGTGGCCATAGTTTTGTTACATGAAACATTGAGCATGCAGAAATGTCATTATGGGGCATGCATCTAGATAAAGCTAATATGTCATACACATAGCATCTATCATGCATGCATTATGGTATCTGTTTCCTACTGAGATTCTCTCAAATCTCACCCTTCCCTACTAACAATTTAGGCAGGGCAAGTGGCTCATGGAAGGAGCGGCTAGGACTTCTTCGAGATAAGAGCTGGTAGTTGGTTACCAATGAGTTGTGGAGACTGTATATGAGTCATTTGAATATATGGTTATGAATTTGAGATGAGATTGTGTAATCTCCATTTGAAGAGTTGTAACGGGCAATTGTGCCCTGTGTATCTTTAGCGAAGGTATGTTCCCGGGATTGCCGGGATGATTATATTGTGCACTCTGATATTTATATGAATGTGATTTATCTTTGCGTGGTAATTATACTCGAAATGTGACTATAAGACCAAGTTAATTAGATTTTAAAAGGTATTTTTGAAAACCCTATCTCAAGGATGGGATTTTAAATGATTTTTGATTATTATTGGTCTCTATTTCATTTTAATCGCGTGTTTCAGATATAATTACGGAGGGGGTTACAGAACACTTGTCGGAAAACTCATATACTTGACCCATACACATCCAGACATTAGTTATGCAGTTGGAATAACAAGTCAATTCATGCACCAGCCACAAGTAGAACACATGGCAGCTGTATATAGAATCCTAAGCTATTTAAAGCTTAATCTTGGAAGAGGAATCTTCTTTAAGAAATCCATTACCAGAGATATCGAAATATACACTAATGCAGACCATGCAAGGGATAGAGAGACCAGAAGATCAGTCTCAGGATATTGCACATATGTGTGGGGAAATCTTGTTACATGGAGAAGCAAGAAACAAACGGTGGTGTCACCAAGTAGTGTGGAAGCCGAACTAAGAGTTGTTAATCATGGAGTTTATGAAGGACTTTGGTTCATCAGATTACTGAAGGAATTGGGAATTCCATATGAGGGACCAATGCAAATTTGGTGCGACAACAAAGCCAGCATTGAAATGGTCAATAATCTAGTCTATCATGATAGAACAAAATATGTTGAGATAGACAGGCACTTTATTAAAGATAAAATTGAAGCATGCATCATAAATCTGTCCTACATCAGATCTAAAGACCAAATTACAGATGTACTAACAAAACCACTAAGCAGAACTACATTTGAAAAGTTTATGTGCAAGCTAGGTATGATTGACATATACTCTCCAGCTTGAGGGGGAGTGTTAAATGTCAGCAATGTCAGCACCAAACATTTGTATTCTTAACTTCTTATTCAATCTCATTCTCAATTCATATATGTAACTGATAAGAGAATTATAATATATATAGGCAAAATGTTTGAGGAACTTATCTGTCCACATTTGAATAATCTCATACTTACAAATGTCAATGTGTGGCTGAAATCTAAATTGGATTTGAGGAAATTATCTGTCCACAAAAGATATACTAAAAGATAAGAAGTAAGTTAATTACAGTTGTTGCTAATTCTAATGGTTTAGAGCTGGCATTCGTAGCTGAGGCATCCTGATCCCATGTGAAACACCCTTGTGAGTACACTCTACAAAGCAACTAAACAGCATTGTTTCTGCACTAAAGCTCTGCTATTCTTAAAATCAATGACACATGACATACCACATCTCTTGATTCTTGGAATTTAGGAGCCATCCATCAGTGTCGGATCAAATGGGCCATTGGGTGTCTTTGATTTCGAGAACAGTCAAGATTGAGAGCAACAACAACTTCGTGAGGAATCCGAATGTCAGAGGAAGAGCATGGTGCCCACATTACCGGAATGGTACCTAACAGACCCCGGCCGATACAAAGCGGAGATGGCAAATCTGCTTAGGTTTTTTACGACTTGTGAAATGCGAGCTTCACAGTCCTCAAGTATTCATTTGGGAAAAAATGGTGATTTTTATGTTTTAATACCATAGAGAGTCATATCTGGAATCCCTCTGACTTTAAAGAGGAGAATGACAGAAAAATATCATTTGAATTTTTAAATTATGTTAAAAAGAAGAATAATTGGATTGACAAGAATAGTAATAAAATTAAGAACGCAAATCTTTATCAAAGAACTAATTTAAAATTTTAAAGTTAAAGTGATATTTTTCTGTCATTCTCTCATTTTATAATTGGAATCTCCAAGGATCAAGAGCATGACTTAAAGCCATATTAGTTTAGTACTATTTTTTTATATGGGAAACAATTTTTTTAATATTCCTTTTGATTAATATTCAATGCCCTTTGATGCATTTTACCGGAGATTACTATGTCACTCCACTCTCATTCGTAAGAAAAAACAGAACTGACTTATATTGAAAAAATAGTTGAAAGTAGTTATTTCTCATGATTAATACTTCCTACTATTCTTATTATAAAATAATTTAAAATAGAGATGTATGATCTAACTTCACTTTTTCTTTTTTCAATTTATGTCTTTTTAGAAGTTCAGTGTAACATTTATGAACATTTTTCCTTTATACTCTTATTTATGGTTGAAGCGGAAATGTTTTAATGTATTAAATTAAGTGCAAATTTAGTAATGTAGTCAATATCTTAATATATTTATTGCATTTCTAATAGTGCCAAAATTTTAAAAAATAAGGATTAATATTTTCACCCTTATGACATGTGCGTAAAAGATAAACAAAGTAGTTAGAATGTTAGATACTAAGAGTGTTGGAACACCAGGTGCTATAGCGCTTAGCTTTGTGTGCTTCCCTTTTTAGGCTCAATCCCTTTCCTATCACAAAACTTAAAAATTGAGCATGTTCTGTCACCAAAAATTGTTTTTTAACTTTAATGCTTGTCTGGATGAAAAGAGAAATTGTGAGGAAAGAAAAATGGAAAAAAATTTCTCTCTTTATATGTTGATCAATATAAAAGAAAACAGAGAAGAAGAAAAATAACTAATTTAATAATAATAATTAATTTTTTTATAACACATGCAATTGAGGTTTAATACTTGTTTACTACATGCTGAGTTTCAGAGCAATTTTAGTTTACTGGTTAATATTCTAACGTGGCACTCCTGGTAGAATTGTAATTTAGAAGCGTCAGTCACAGACAGAGTTGCAACAGAAAAGAGATAAGCTTATAATACTAGGAAATTAATAAAAATAGAAGTTGGATTATATTTATTCCAATAAGATATACTCCCTCAGGTCCTAATTATAAGATAATATTGACTTTTTTTTAGAAATTAAGAAAGCAAATTTAATTACTTTAGAGTATTTATATTTATATTTATTTTTCTCAAAACTAGTTAATTTGGCTAATAAACTGATATATAATCTAAGAATACACAATATATGATATAATTAAATAACTTATTTAGCTTCCTTAATTTCTCTAAAAAAATTCAACTTTGTCTTATAATTAAGATTGAAGGTAGTAATTAAAATAAAAATCTACGGTGATGATTTTAATTGAAGCAGTAGATGCTTGTTGCAATACCATTCCTCAATGAATCCCCTCTCTAAATTGTCATGCATCTCTAGCTTTCATACCTGTAACGTGTACACATCTGTACAATGAAGCTGCTCTGTTTTATTTTTATTTTTTTTCTTTTCAAGCCTTATAAGAACTTGTACACATTGACCATGGAGTTCCTTGTGTTCTTAGTCCGATCACCCTGGTTCAGATTGATAAAGATGATGATCAATAGTGAACAGTGCGCCTCTCCTTCTCTGCAACTCTTGGCTGTGGAGAAAGAAAATAAAATAAAACAAGAAGAAGTAGATGATGATGATCATATAATAATACTGAAAATGTTATATTTTTAGAAAACTTCCAAATATTATTATTTATTATTATTTTTATATCCTAAATTTAACTACTTCTATTTTAATTTAAATATATGATATTTACAATGAGATCTCAAAATAATACGCCAAATTGATATCTTAAAAAATCTTGACTAAATCCCTTTAATTTTACATTGTTGACTCATCAAATATATTAAAATATATCTCAATTCAATTGAAAATCTCCACACCCCATATTTGCACCAAATCTTGTTCTTAATATTTTAAATTATAAAACAACCAAAGAAAATCATAGAAGCAAGATTTTAAAGCAAACATTATAAAGTTGGGTGCAAATTTATTTTACAAAAAAGTGGAAGCAATTCCAACTTTGAAGAATTAAATTATCATAGAATTATTTTCCATCTTCTAAAAGGCAAGTAACAAGGCAAATGACTTGACAAAGATACATCACAATAGAATATCCTTACTTATTAGTACTTGTACTCTTCTTCTCTCAAGATCTTTAATAGTGTGTTTGGATGAGGAGAAAACTAGGAGGAGGAAAGAATGGAGGGAGGGGAAAAGTGAAGAGATAATATATCCCTTCTTGTGTTTGGATAGAGGGAAGAAAATAGGGAGAGGAGAAAATACATGATATTCAAAATGACAATAATGCCCTTATTTAATTTTTAACTGACTTTCTCAATTAGTGCCATGAAAATAAATTCAAACAAAAATTTAACACTATCCAATTAAATATTAAAGTCAAATTAAAATGTAATTATTGTTTATATTGTAGTTAAAATCACAATATTAAGCCAAATATATTTCCTAAGAAACTAAAATAATAAAAAATTAAAATAGAAGTAAATATGTCTCGATGATGATAATATTCTTGTATAATGATTTGTTAAAATAGAAGTAAAATTTTGGGAAAATCCCTCAAAAAGAACTTTTAAATTAACAAAAGACGCAAAGGTGTTCTGAAATTCCATATCCCGGATCAGTGCGAGTGTCTGAACTGGAATATTAGAATTCGAGATAAAATGACGTGCGTGACCCTGAAAGTTTTGAAATTGAAAAGCGTTGAGGGAGGCGTGATAATGGCGCTAAAACGCATTCAGGACCATTCATCTTCTCTGTCGTCATCGGTGCTGTTGGTCGACCCTGGATCCGTGGCCTTGAATTGCTATAGTCCACAACATTTAATATTTTATGTTTCTCTGAACTAAATCCTGTTGTCAAAAAATGAGAAGTACCAAAAGTTAAACAATATCAATAACTTATCAATAACTCCGATGCCATGTGTTGAGATAAACTAGAAAGAAAACATAGTGAAATCTTGAGCACTCGTCATCTTCTTCTCGGTTGCCAACAACTCCGATGTCATCACTCCCAACAACTCGCCATCTTCTTCTTTTATAGGATCCTGTGTATATAAGCTAAAAAATAGGGATAAACAGAGAAGAGATTGTTAAGAACACTCAAGTGATCATAAGAAGTAATGAATAAGTTTGGAAAATCACTCGAATTGTTTGAGTCTTGACCCAATCACTTCCTGGGAAAATTTAGTAATGATCACAGCTACCGACCATCACCGCCAACGACTCGTCATCTTCTTCACAGTTATCATCGACATCTGCTTCACCATTGACATGATTCCCAACTCGACATTAGGCTTTACCAACACATCGTTACATTTTCACAACATCCTATTAGACTTTAACAACTCGAGTTTGCCATTCACAACTCGAGTTTATATCATCACTGGAGGGTAACCGGCGAGTGATTAGCTTATAGGATGTAGAACTCGAGTTATGAATTGATAACTCGAGTTTACCAACACATTCTTACATTTTCACGACATCCCGTTAGACTTTCACAACTCGAGTTTGCATTTTCACAACTCGAGTTCATATCGTCACTGGAGGGTAACCGGCGAGTGATTAGCTTATAGGATGCAGAACTCGAGTTATGAATTGATAACTCGAGTTGACCAACACATTCTTACATTTTCACAACATCTTATTAGACTTTCACAACTCGAGTTTGCCATTTTCACAACATTGCAGGGTGATCATCCCACTTCTGGAGATTAGACCATATTCAATAATTCAATTTTCTTATAAAACAATTACTGAACATAAAATTTACCAACCTTCCCATGTGAATATGTATGCATAATTTTAACTACCACAATAAGCAAAATTCATTTTGAAGACCTATATTAACCCAGCAAAATTATTCCTTTGGATATGTGAATACTGTAAAGCCTCAAACATTGCGTTCAATCTTAAATTGGTTTTTTCAGTTTAAAACCTTAATTTCTTAAAGGCACCAAAAGTTCTCTTGGATGTCCACCGAAATAGGAGATGTCAAAAAATATGATGACCCTTCTAAATTAACGGTGCAAGGATTTTGACTGAATTTCAATTAAGATCAAAGAAAGTAATCAAGTTGAGGTGATCTCTCTAATTCGAAAATGACTTTAGGTCTGCAACAGAAACTTGAAGTTCAACTCTGACGGACGAGGAATGCGTTGAACTTCGAAGTTAAATATAGTAAAAATGAAACAACTTTCATTGCCTAAAATATATAATAAGGTTAATTACTAAGTACTGTCTGATTCTAGTGAATTAATTCCACCATTGCAAGTAATTTTCTGCCACTATATATCGTAAGAGAACTGAAACTAATCATATATATTTTGGTCAAGTAATTGGTTCAGTCCCATAAATTATAACCTGTTCATTTGTCCCATCAGGAAAACATTTAAAGCTCTTGGCTGGCACCCTTCACAGACAACCACACCATAATTAGAAACTCAGTTACATGAATTCTACACACACTCATATGAGTGATTGTATGAACACAAGACCATTCGCCATAGTATAAATCTTTATTATATTACAACAATTTATTAGAAGGTGATTAATCAACTTGTAGATAGGTTCAGTTGACGATTTATTACACCTAGTACAAAGTTTGTTTTCACACATAATGAATGTGTCCAGTCAATACACCCTGCTAACCAAGTGTGACACTTCCATTTCCAACTGCCATTACTCTGATTAATACTGGCGGCAACAAATCCATAGGCATATACACTATAGCGGTCATAAATTGATGTTACCTAGATAGTGCTTTGGTGTCTCAGTCAAGATGGCCATTGAGCAGTTGAGTTGATATCAGCACTGGATGGTAACAAGCGAATTATTGTTTAGAGCCTTGCGTTGCTTTCCGCATCTCCACTCGACTTGAGGATTACAACTCGAGTTACTTGCATAATTGGACGGTTTCCAGACAGTGCTTTTGTCAAGACTTACAAGTACGGACTCGAGTTGTCCGATTATCAACTTGAGTTCTAGCATCACTGGAGGGTAACCCGATAGTGATTGTTACAAGCGGCACCAAACTCGAGTTGCGTAGAAGGTCACTCGACGGTGACCTTGGATGACTTACGAAGCTCACTCGAGTTGTCATCATCACTGGAGGGTAACCCGATGGTGATTGTGAGAAGCGGCACCAAACTCGAGTTGCGTAGAAGGTCACTCGACGGCGTCCTTGGATGACTTACGAAGCTCACTCGAGTTGTCCGATTATCAACTCGAGTTCTAGCATCACTGGAGAGTAACCCGATAGTGATTGTGTTTGTTGTTGTTAAATGTGCATAAGTCATGTGCAAAAAACAACACATAATTCGTGATACTTGGAGTCCGTAGAAAAAAAAAAAAAGAAAAACCATATGCACATTAAACCTAACGCATGGACGAAGTCTTTGAAACATTTACTTTAAAATTAATTCTTTGCTGAACTGTGAGTCATGTGAGTCTGTTCTATTGCATGTAACGTTTAAGTGGTATTGCATGTTTTTTTTGCTTCCGTTTTGTGTTTGAACTTTGTTTTGTTTTAAAATTGAATGTGTTTGTGATGGCCACGCGTATATATTTTGTAGTTACTAATTTATGCACATTAATGAACTGAGGGTCATATTATATCCAGAGCACCTATGGTGTCAAGATGCACCGAGCCTGAGTTTAAAATAACACGCTCCAGTTAAGTAGTCACATAATGAGAGGTACAACATGCAATTACATGAACCCAATGACATCTGGTGCTGACATAAAAATGCTCCATGTTCATATTCATTCCCGCACTGCAGCAGCATTCCAACCAACTATATTGATAAAAACTAGATAACACACAGCAGTCAGATAAACTATACATTTGTATTTCCATATTGATTACAACTTGAGAAATAGTTGCCAAACTATACATAATCAACACTATACTTGTGTACAAAAGCAGTGGCTACTTACATAAACTTTTAACTTTCAGTGACAACAGAACATTAAGATCTTACTGCTTCTTAATATTTTTTGTCACTGACATGACACGACACTGCATACATTACATATAAAAACTGCTTCCCCTGCACCCCACCATCCCTTCATTCCAAAAACCATTGAAGGGTCAAACCAAAACATATATACAACAAAAAAGATGAAGCATCAAAGATGATCATTAGAGTTCAACATGGGTTGGGATTTTTGCACGTCCTTCTTGTGTGTCCTGCTTCATGGCATTGTGTACAATGGTAGATCTTTCTATTTTGGAACTGTGATTCCTGCCTCCTTACTCTTGGTCTTCCAGGAGGTCGACTTGTGATTGGAGGGTGAAGGAATGTAGCTTCAGACATGTTTTCCATGTGATAATCCCTATAATCATCGATGTTGGGCATGTCTATTGTCACAACCGGAATCATGTTGGGCATGTCTATTGTCACAAACACATGTGCACTGCTTTCATTGAACCGAAATAGGTTTTCAAGTTCACTATCATTGTCAAGCTCAATTAATGTCCTCTCATCAAACATTACTGTGTATTTAATGTCACAACTGCTCCCTTCATGACCTGTCAATCTTGATATAATTTCTCTTAAATCTTCCATTCTTATCCCATCTTTTAGTACCTTTACCCTCACACTGCCTCCGATATATTTAACTTCACAGTCATTATTATGTTCAAATTTCCCCCCACGTGAAAATAACAAAACAACTCCTTTGCACAGCTTGAACCAATATTACCATCCATTTTTTTACGCATCCTGCAACAAATAAATAACACACTGTTAGTTGACAAAAACAAAACTAAATGGGTACCTCAATCTTTTACAAATCTATATTAGGATTTTTCAACTTCATATTAATCGTTTCTTAAAAAATCTACCCCATTTATTCTCTTCAACCATAACCCTGAAACTAACCATCCCAACCTCCTCCCCGCTTCAGGCAACATCTGCATTTTTCCCCATACCACTCATCAACATTTACGTCCTTCAAACCCAAATACCCTGCAAAGTTTCCCACCCAAATGAAGACGAAAATGGTTTTGCTTTAGCTTGACCACACGGGGAAGAACATTGTTGACTAATAAAGTACATATCTCACTCCTGTTTGTATCACCTCCCACTTACGTTCCCGCTTGCTGACGCTCTCCCTGTTTCGCGTCACCTTCTTTTGTCATCAACTTCTTTTCTTTCATCAAAGGACAAATTTGTCATTTTACATTCAATTCTAATATTCCAGTTAACGTACTCGCACTGATCCGGGATATTATATTTCTGCACACGTCTACGTCTTTTACTAATTTAAAGGTTCTTTTTTAGGGATTTTCCTTAAAATTTTCTTTTAAAAATTCAAGCTCTTTTTATTTCATTTTAATAATAATAATAATAAAGTAAATTTAAAATATAATATAAGAATACTAGATTATTGCCAAATAAAATCATCCATGCTTGTGAGAGATTAGAGATAGAAAAGAAATTAACAAAAAGTTAAATAAGTAGCACATATTTTGTAACACTTCCTTAAGAAAGTGCTACAACTTCTATATATATATATATATATATATTTTCAGATATTGAACATGTCTTCTGTAGCCCTTTTTTGAGAAAATGCTACAACTTCTTTAATTTTTTTTTTATTTTATAAAAGCATTAAATAACTGTGGTATTTATTCACGAAAACGCCATGAAAGATAGTTCTTTTTTATAAAAAATAAAATAATTTTAGCACTTAACTCTCTCCGCACCTCCACTTTTCCCACTCAATTCCCCCATTCCAATCTCTCACTCCCCCCACCAACTCCCCCTACTCTTCCCTTGGTCCCTCTCCTTCTCCTTATGGAGTTAATTAGAATCCTTATAAATAAATTAACTTTGCTTAAATCTTATATCTATATACAGCCCCAAAATAGAGCATATAATAGCAAAATAAATCTTCATAAGAGCCCTTGCAACTTCTCAATAACCTAGCTAGCTGCCTTTCATAGTGCTTACTCCTTAATTGGTTGGGACATGGAAGAATAGGGTGTGATTCGGGGGGATCTTAGTAGCAAACCAAATCTCAAATATAATATGCATAAAGTTATAACCAAGCATGCACTAATAGAAAAGGCCTATAAGACTGTCACATCTAGATCACTATATGTAGAGGCAGTTTAAAAAGTATGATTGGTGGCATTTTTATAAATATTGATACAACTTAACATCAGTCGTACTTGTTAGAATCGGTAGGCACAGCGGAAAAATTTTAAAAATTTTCACCGATCCTAATCGAGGATCTATCAACGGCGTTTAAACCAAGTTGGAAGGATTCATACCTTTTGATGATCCAGAGTTTTCACGATCTCTAGGAGCCAACACGTGAGGTCCGCTCCCTCTACCGGTATCCACACGAATGCTCTCCAACCGAGACTGCGTGCTAGCGCCTCTAATGTCTCCTAGGGTTTCACTTGCAGCTCTCAATTCTCATGTGCGTATCAATATATCTGCTCTATCAAGTTTATAACCTATGAGGGCTATTTTTAAATTTCAAAATTAATCATAATTAATTTCAAAATTAATTAACAATTAATTATCTTGATGAGCTAATTAAATAAATTCATTTTAAATTAAATTTGTCCAACAGTTTTAATTTAACCTATTTATTTAATCCAAATAAAGAGCCATTAGATTTAATTTATCTTCATAAATTAAATCTGAGATACTATATCTCTATCATGTTAGTTATTAAATTTAACATATCTTAATAAATTAAATTTAAAACTAACACAATATAATAATATCATATAATATATATATAAGATATATATTTCAAAAATATATATATCTATATAATATTATTAATGAATTTTATATTATATATATATATATATAAAATTCATCCACCCTAAATTAAACATTATCTCGTGTTGGGTCATTCTTGTGTGCGACCCTGTAGGCCCATATGAAGTTGGCAGTGGGCCAATAACTATACTAACCCAAAAGTCGCAAGCGGCCTCTAGCAAGACATTACGGCTACCTAATTCATATGAGGATCGTTATCACGATGCAACCTGTCATACAACCATGTCACGTCCCTTTTGTCACACGATATATCGATCAAGGCTAGGGCATGGATAATGTCATCCTCTTGTTCCTGACCATTACTTTCTTGATTCCTGAGTAGCCTGATAACAGAGACAAAAACTCC
The DNA here is from genome assembly GCA_963855925.1 of Inga laurina. Lineage (NCBI taxonomy): Eukaryota > Viridiplantae > Streptophyta > Magnoliopsida > Fabales > Fabaceae > Inga > Inga laurina. Next base: position 3,160,584 of record OY979713.1, read on the forward strand.
GTTCATCATAGTATGGCCATACATTTCTCAGACTCACTCATCGAGGGGCCCAGTAATATCTCTCTACTAATGTGAGGGACAAATTCCATCTTATTCCTCTGCATGAAAAACCACGAAGCCCGATCGTAGCCTTTATCATCACCAGGTCAAAAGTGACTTTTGACTAGTTCAAAGCTTAGCAACTCTCATGTAGGAATCCATGATGACCTCAGGTCTAAGGGCATTATGATGTGGTTATACATGAGAAAAGCTTATGACTTGATCCATGTAGCTTTCTCATAATGGGTTGGTCCAGCACCTTGTACTCTTACAAGTGCCTAAAATTTTGATTCGTATCTCCATATCTTATCAAAGTCATACTAATCTTGTTTCATCTCTGCTCCCGCATAAATGACCGACCAGGGACATTTTATGACAATCTTTATGAATTATCCAAGGATACAATTATCACAATTAACATGCAAATAATATGATAACAGAATGGAGAAATTTCATTAAAATAATAATGTTCAAAGTACAATGATTGGCCCTTAGGGCACAATTTTCAACAGTACTTTCGAGCGATCTAAATAATATTTTCTAGATTGGTTGTAATGTAATGCAGTGTCGATACGTATTAAATATTAATAAATTTAAAAAGTTAAATTCTTGTTAGATCGGACACTTATACATCCAATGTAAATATCCTTTTAGATACCGTCGTTTCTTTATACTCGGTGTTAAATGTTTCAGAGTTTCTTCAGCTTCTGTAGTAAACTTCCTAACTACTTGTCTCTTCGAAATCTTCATCTATCTTGTCTATTTAAACTCCTAATTACTTTCATTTCTCCAGATTCAACTCCTCTTCCTCTCCTCTCTAGAATATCAATATGGTATGCGTTAGGGCTAATTTTGTTCATCATCCTCCTCCTCTATAGCCTCCACTATCTTTTTCACCACCTTAAGCGAAGCAGCTTTTACAGCACCTCCATGTCAGGGTGGACTGTATGTATAGACTCCTCAGAAGACTCTTGGTGATGCTTGGCACTATCAATAACAAGTTCTACCTTCTACTCAACACCAATGATGTCGAGTATAATCTATCGGATTACCCTTCTTCCCCTTCCTCTTCTTCCGGTGATGAGGAGGAAGATTGAGGGTTTTCTTCAATTATGTACATTAATGTTTTTTTAAATCAATGTAGCATAAAAAATATTATTAGTGATGAAAAACTATTTTTATTTCTAATCTTTCTCTTGATCTTAATTTTGTTCACGTCTCTTGCATCTTTGTTCCATTGTTGTTTCTGTCTTTGGGTTGATAAGTTAATTTTCCTATAGAATATATATACTTTATTAGTAAGTTAAATTATAAAGTCATTTGATTACATTCAGACTGGTTGTAGTGGCACAAGGTCTAAATATGTTAATATGAATCATCGTTTAAGTCTTTAACGGTCTAAAATGTTGTTTATTAATTTCTAACATTACAATTTTATTTACACTGGATAAGGTATGAATCCAGTCTCATGATTATTATTTAGGTTGCTATCATCATGTCTCGTCAGCATCATTTGAACTATCTGGCTATCAGTCTCATTTATAAATACCAAGACGTCTTTAGTTCCTAAGTTTAAATTCAAAAGTTCCATTCTACTTCTCTCTTTCTTGTTTAAGAGGCAACACTTTCCGTTGATGGCAAGATCAAAGCGGCAGCATTCCCCCTCTCCTCCTCTGGTAGCAGCTATTGGTTGTTCCTTTTCGTAGCCCCCTCCACCTCCGACGTTGGAGGAAATAGTTAAGGCCATCTTTCTCCTTTAGGACATTGTTATAGAGGTCATGGCGAGGTAAGATTACTTCTCTAAAAGACTGGAGGAGTTAGCGTCGATGTTGAATGACATCGTTGACCATTTGGACTAGGCATGACGAGTCACCTGGAATAATGATGATCTTTTGAAGGCTTGGGTTTTAAAAACCTCCCATGTTATATTATTTTGATGTGGTTGTTATTTTGTGGTAGATCATCACACACACACACATATATATATAATATTTTGATGTAATTTTTTATTTCTTGCATGTATACTACCGTATTTAGGCAATGATTGATGAAAAAGTTTGTCTTTTATGTCTTATGATAGTTCTTGTTGATGGCTATCTCGTGTTATTAATCTGTTATTGATGAAATCCTTTAGTCAAATGTTCTTATATATGTTTCTAAAATTTTATACTCTATTCTAAAAATGACATTTTAGACTGGATGATTTGAAAGACAGTGTCATTATGAATTAAAAATGCTTTTAACATATTGACACCGGTCATTAATGAGGACCGGTCTAGAAAATTTTTCCCTAAGTATATATACTTACTTTTGTACTCAGTCGTCATCTCTAGCCTCTCTTAGTGGCGCGTGTGCGATCTTACTCTCTCTGTCGCCTCTAGCCACCTTGATTTCTCTCTTTTTGCTATTTTGATAGCTTGATATTCCTCCCTATTGGGCTCTCCCTCTCTGTCGTTGTCATTTTGCTCTCACATTCGATAAAAATTATTGCTTTTCACAAACCCTCGATAGATATTTTGCTCTTGTGTTTTGATAGAGTTCTCTTTCACAATCTTTGATTGCATAGAAGTGTTAATTGTTGTCTTTTACAAACCCTTGATACTCCTTTTCCTTCTTTATTGAAACCTTGATTGAATGTTCAGTTTTTTTCTGACATCCGCATGAATGAAACTGTTCTGCTTGATCGATATTCTCTCTAGTTGTTGTCAAAAAATTTACTTTGCTTCTTGGTCAAAATGCTATGAACTCATGAACTCATGAACATATGTAGTACATTACATGTGTAGTGATTATGTTATGTACAACACATTCATGAGTCACATAACATTTGGAGCAAGGAGCTAAGTTGAGTGTGAATGAGTGCCAAAGAGACCATATTTTCATAAGTGTGAAGAGTTGAAAGGGCCAGTATTATTTCATTTATTGCTTGCTCCAAATGCAATTTAGTTCATCAATATATGTAGTATGTTACATATGCAATAATTCTGTTATGTAGTACACATGTTGCGAGCTCAATTACATTTACATACATAGCATAGAAGATTGGATGAACACAGTTGGAGCTTGTAGATACATGCAAGCCCTTCTTAGAGGACTTGGAAAAAAAATCTTCCTTCCACAAGTATAAATATGATATTCCTTTTGTGGTTATTGCTTTCTTGTATGTTCTTTATAGTTGTTGTAGTTATAGAAACACTGAAACTCATGACATACCAATATGAACTTGTCATTACGAGAATGATACAATGTCATTAAACATGAATATATCTTAGTGCTTCTCATGATATAACACGACATCGATATCATATAACATGTTAACATGTTCTGATACGTCTTTAGAAGTATCTAGTTGATATGTTCATATTTAATGAAATTGTATGATTCTTATCATCATTATATTTATCTGTTTAGAGAGGATTTGTATTTAGTTTATTTATTACAAATTTATTCTTTTTAATTATAGAAAGGAGAATGAAGAGTGCCAAAAAGGCATGTGAAGAGCGCCAAGTTGAGTGGTTTTTTGTAGCTGTCACTTATGTTTTTGAACACAAGTGAAGAGCATTAACTAACCTGATCTAATATGTAACTTATTGTAATTGAAAACAAGGGATTGGATGAACACATTTTGAGGTTGCAGATACATGGAAGCCTTTCCACTAGGACTTGGAAAACGAAAAAAGCCCTTTCTTCTACAAGTATAAATATGATGTTCCTTTTGTGCTTCTTGTATGTTTCTTTGTATGATACATGAAATTTTGCATTTTTTCTATTGGTTGTATATTCTTTGTGATTGTTATAGTTAGTGCATGCAAACTTTTGTCTACAAAATTCATTATGGTTGGAATTGCAAAACTTGTGATTATGAAAATTATGCAATTTCATTATATCATTCTCATAATGTCGGGTTTCACAAATCCAATCATTGTGAATTCTATGGACAAAAGTTTGTATACATATATATTAATTATATTGAATCTTGTTTGTTATGCCTTTTTTCTTTTCAATATTTTTTTGTTTGGATGCCTCCTCATTAAAAGGGTTTAGAGCATTATTGAGTGTTGGGTGGGAGTGTTGATTGTAATTGTAACCCTGATGTGTGGGTGTTGTTAATGCCTGGTTCTTATCATGGAACGTCTTTATTGTAACTCCCTTCCTTAAAAGCCATTAATATGGTTCGAAAACGTGTTATGAAATAAACGGGAGACCAAAGGATAATTTAAAACTCATTAAAAGTCCCGACTTCAAGACAGGATTCGGTCCTATGATAAAGTGGGTTTTCAAAAACTTTTCAAAATCTGTTTAATACGATCTCACTTTCACTTTTTGAATCTATTTGGCCTGTACAGTTCTGTTCCATTCATAAATCAGAGTAATTAACAAAACTTCCCAGCAGGTTTCCAGGTTTCATTCATTCACTAAAAGGGTCTACAGGGCATATTTGTCCGCTTGAGTTCCCATATCGGGGATTACATACAACTTCACAAACCTACTATAGTGGTCTTACATTTACATCATATATAATTATCCAAAAATTGATAACCAACACAAAGTTCTAATCTCCAAGCCATGAGCCCTAGCCGCCGTTGTATACCTACTTCTCCTTTGATCCGCTTACCCTGGCTGTTGGTTAGTCATTAGAAAGAGTGAGATTCATAGGAATCTTAGTAGCAATATTTCTATTATAAGATATATAATATAGCAAAGCACGTAAGCAATTATCATAAAGCAGCATCCACAACAACATTCACAACAGCATACATAGCATTATTCACATTCATGATATTCGTTAAATTCGCCACTTTCACGAAAACATTCACAATTGTATACATATTCGTGGCATTCATGATGGCTGTCACAGCCATATACGATAGCTTTCATAACTATATACGACGGCTTTCACAGTCATATACAATAGCTATTCACATTCGTCACAATCCAATGATAAGCACAAACATACAAGCATTATACATGATATAAGAAAAAGAGTCACTACCTTGTTCTTTTCATTTGTGCTCACGCACAGGTTTCTCACGCTCAGGGCAGATGTCAACTCCTATCAATTAGAATTAAGGATGACGAGTTATTCCCTATTCCAATTCTTAAATAACTATAAAACACTTGGGGTGGGTTATCATTTGAGTCCCTAGGTGGCTATAATAAGCTCAAACAAAAACCCAAAAGGGTTGGGGAGAGCTAGATCAAAAACCACCTTTCAAAAGTTCAAAATGCAGAAATTGGGGATTGGTCGAGGCCAAAAATCCCCTAGCCGTGGCCATGAAATGGCTAAAAAATATTTTGGCTGTAGCCAAAAACCTTTGGTTGAGGCCAAAAACAGGTCAGAATCTCTTGGGTGCTAAGAAATTCCTATTTCTTGGTTGAATTTCCAAAACCAATAACTAAATCTACAAAAATCAAATTGGAGTGATTCCAAGTCCTAATTGAAGATTTTTAAGTCCTCTATATAGAAAAAATATGAACCACTACAATTTACAACCACAAAAATACAGAATCCAACGAATTCCCTTGCTGTTCCAGAATAACTTCCAGTTTCAACCTTAAACTTTGGAAATACATAACTTCCAGCTCACAAATCAGAATGACACCTATTTTATGTCATTTTAAAGCTTGGCATGTGTATTATTAGTTTGAAAAGTTTCAGAAGAATTTTTAGACACTATTTACTCATTCAAAACTGCTATACAAACTAGCTGCCTTGCACAAAGTTTTTGTTGACAAAACTTCCTAATTTTTCAAGCTAAGTTTCCAATGGTTCAAAATTAACAACCAAGACTACTCTCACACAATTTTTCGCATAGAATCCAATGGAGATATAAAAACAATAAAATTCTCATTCCTTTCATAAGTTTTGTTTTAGGCAGAAATTCAACACAAAATCTAGAAATTTCCAAACTTCACATTCAAGTCTCAAATCAATTCCATTTATCCAACCCACAACACAAGACACCATTTCCACAATTAAACATCATGAACCCTCTAAAACCCTAATTACATGAAAGTTAGGGAAATTTTCAAAAGCCTTTAGCACTATTGGTCATCTACTATGTTAAAACTCAAGAAGAAGAGCTTGATTTACCTTGGTTCTACTTTCTCTTTCCTCATTCACACTTGGACATCTAGAGAACTTAAGAGAGAAAGAGTGAGAGATGATGAATATCATATTTTTCAGCCCCTCTACACACTTAACCAACTTGGAGAAGAGAGAGGGAGAATTTGAAATTAATTCGTTTAACTTTTCAACTTCTTTGCTTAATTCAAGTGGTGCCATGTGTCATGTGTTAGATCTCTCATGTTTTGATGATAACAAAGGATGGTATGAAAAAGATTTGATAAACAAATAAGTTTGAACAAAGTAAAAATAGGGCAAATCATCACTTGAAGTAAGCATTGGAGTAATGAAGAAAGGCCAAGAGAAAAAGCTGAGAAAGTTCATTACTGGCAAGTTTTCTAAAGGGTTACTCGAGTAGGTACTCGAGTAATGGACAGAAACTTGAAGTAAACGGAGTAACCTTCAAGTAACCTGCCAACGTTACACGAGTAATTACTCGAGTAACCAGGTAAATGACTTGGAGTTGCTCTCGGCCTACCAATGTTACTCGAGTAAGTACTCGAGTAACCATGTAAAAGACTTTCAGTTGCTCTCGGCCTGCCAATGTTACTCGAGTAAGTACTCGAGTAACTATGTAAAAGACTTCTTGTTACTCTCAGCCTGCCAATGATACTCGAGTATATACTCGAGTCCCCTGCTTCAAGAAATATGTTGCTCTCGACATTTTCTATGCTGCCAAAGTTACTCGAGGAGCTACTCGAGTAACCCATTGTGGTAAGTAAAACCTGAAGGTAATACTCGAATAACATGATATGGTTTTATCACACTTTACTCGAGCCACTACTCAAGTATGCAGGTATTCATTCACTCATTTAAACTAGATTACTCGAGTAAGTAATCGAGTAATATGCAGAGTTATTTACACAGAACTTGAAGTATCTACCTGAGTAAGCTATGCAGAAAATTGATGTTTACTCGAGTAAGTACTCGAGTAACAAGGTAACCAAACTTGAAGTGCTCTTGGCCTTGTAATCCTGCCAACATTACTGGAGTGAAGCATCGAGTAATCTAAAGTTTATTTGAAAGATTACTAGAGTTGGTACTCGAGTAACCTATGAAGAAAAATGTACCATACCCGAATATGTACCCGAGTAAACAGGTATTTCCAAGGTTTGTAATTTTGTTTACTCCATACACTACTCGAGTAATGTAATGTTCATTTATTGACTTGCAGTTTTATTCATATTTTCATGATGATACTCAAGTAAGTACTCGAGTAAACTTAATGACTACTCGAGTATGCAAGTCCAGAAATTCATAAATCATTCCAACATTCACTGATTTGTTTTCTATATGATTAACCCTTCATTGTATTAGTATTCTTAGCATATCTGTAGATAAACAATGAAGAGATCTTACCAAATAAGGAAAGTCAAATGCAACGTTCAAACGCCACCTACCGCCACCTACCACAAATGGACATTTTTCAAACACTGGAAAATTCAACAGTGGCTGCGCACGCTTTAACGGGCAAGAAGAAAATGTTCCAACAGTTGCTACCAACACACATATATATATATAGGAACATCCAAACAGAGAAAAAAATGACACACACATGAACTCATTATCAAATTCACTACTCTGTTTTACATAATACTTGTAATTATATGCTTCAGTGATTCGTATTCACTTTGTGAGAGAGATATTTCATTCAAACTCAATATTTGTTATTGAGGTAACTTAAGGTTGTGGAACCTTGAGTTGGGATTAGATTACAACTTGTAAGGGGGAGCGAGTGTCAAGGCGAAGGAACTTGCTTGTATTGAGGTGCCAAGAACCCACTGAATCTTGGAAGTTATAGTGAAAATCTCAGAGATATTCTGAGGACTGAACGTAGGTCAAAGTGGTTGTGGCCGAACCAGTATAACTCCCGGTGTACACTTCGGTGATATTTCTCCTTACTCTTTACTGTATTATATTCATCATAAATTTTTCATATTTGTAATGAAATTTTAGTATCACCCAATTCACCCCCCCTCTTGGGTGAAACGCTTGCTCTAACATCATGATCATATGGCTCCTCAAAATGACATGTAACCTGTAATATCCCAATTTTTTTTATAGGCTAATCATGATTATTATGGATAATTATGGATTTAATTGGCATTATTTTGTGTTTTATGGCAATATTAATTAATATGTCATAATTAGTGAAAATTGGAAGAATGGAATTATTGACCATGAGTTGGTAATTAAGGGAGAAAGTAATTACTAACCAAGAGAAAATTATGTGTGAAATTAAAATGGCTAATGGAGGGATTAGAGAAGCTAATTGGTGACTTATTTTGTGTAAATCAATAGCATGTGGACATGTGTCAAGATGAGAGTATGAGAGAGCATGGGAAAAAGTCAAATGGGATAAAATATCATTTTCTCTCTCCTCTCTTCCCTCCTTTTCGGTTGAAGCATGGGTAAGAGGGAAAATAATGATTGCTTCTTCTTCATCACACTCCATCTCTCTCCCATTCGTCCTCCATGGCTGCCAAGTGAGAGGAAGAAGAACTTGTGATTTGACTAAGTAAATGCCCTCTATTACTCAAACATCATTCATTAAAGTTGTTCTATGAGTGATAAGCTTCATTTTAATGGTTGTAGCTTATCCATTGGTTGTTGTTTGTGATCATACAAAAATCTGGTTGTTGGAGAATCAAAGAGTATTTTTAGAGAAGTTGAAGAGGTATGTGAAATTAATCTATCTATCTAAGTTTCATGCCATTTGAAGTAGTTTGTAATTTCTGAAAATTTTGGCTTGAATCCAAAAATGAGTGCCACTGTTCATTTGGTATGTGTTTGGCATGAGAATGATAACTTGGAATGAGTTTAGGATAGATAGATTGATTGGTGATTGAAATGTGATGTTTGGATAAGATTGGTTTTTTGTTGATTTTGTTGCCCAAAACCCAAAGCATGATAATGGAGTAGGATTTTGATGATCCCATTGAGTTTATTGGGTGTTTTTTTGTGGGAGTGACTTTGGGTAAAGTTTTGTGTCCATTGGGATCAATTGGACAAGTGTTGGGAAAATGCCTCTATTTTACTGCGTTTTCTGGTTCTGATAGAATCACTTGAGTGATTTGGGATTCACTCGAGTGAGGGATACCCTTCCTTGTGCTCTCAAGTGTTCACTTGCTATCCTTCACTCTCTAGTACCCGAGTACAGACCATACCATCACTCGAGTGAGGCCTTCTTCACTCGAGTATCCATACAATCTTACTTGAGTGAGGTCATCTTCACTCGAGTGTCGAGTGAAACATATCAGTGTTGTGCTTCCAAAAGGGGATCTTTGGGGATAGTCTTCCAACCCCTTAGGGCTATTGTTAGAGATGTTCTTGAGTGCTAAAAGAGCAATAATGATAACCAATTAAGTGTTAAGAAGTCATTGAGAATTGGAATAGAGAATTGACTCTTCGTCCCTAATTATGGTTCTATGATACGATATTTGCCTGACTCAGGAGAGACCGGCGCTAGGACATGCAGGAAGGGATCAAGGTAGTGACTTTTCTCTCATGTTGTGTATGATACTTGGTATGTATGTTTATCATTGCGAATGTGTTATCGGCCACAGGGCATTACAGCGCGAGCTGTTCAGCATGAGCCGTCGTAAGGGGAGAAATGCTCATGATACCTACCTCAGCCATTGTATCTGTCGTTGTAAGTGCCGAGACTGTGTGTTGTGAAATGTTTTATATGAATCCCAGCTGTGGTGATATATGTGATATGTTCATGTGGATGTGCAATACAGAAAGTAGTTCAGCGTGAGCCGTCGTAGGGGGCGATGCCCATGATACCTGCCCCCGGCCGTTGCAACTATTGTTGGGATTGCTGTGTATTGTATAGATGATTTACTTTCATGCTTGGATGTTGTGCATATTATGAGTGATTTGTTACTACGAGGATTCTTTAGAATCTCAGTCTCCCAAAAATATAAATTTTTAGATAGGGCTTAAGGATCCAAGGGAAAGCAGGAGACGAAGAGTAGTTAGAGCTCCGAGCAAGGAGTTTTACTTTGGAATATTTGGTTATCATGTATAAATTATTTGGATGTTTTTGGAAACAATTGTGTATATATTGGGATTTGTAGTGTAGTTTTGTGTAATCCCCAAGTAAAAGGGAAAAAGTTATGGGCTTTGTGCCTTTATAGACCCTTTATTAATTAATGGAACCCGAGTGTGTCGGGAATTTATGCTGTACTCTGATATGTATGAATGAAATCATCTTGTACAGGCCATTTGTGTATTGAAATGTGAATAGGAGACCACTGTGAACCGGTTTTGAAATTTTTTTTTGAAAACCCTGATTTTAGGAAATTTACTTTATTTAAGTCTCAAATCGTCTATGGTCTCTAATTCCACATTAATTACATTTTTACGAACTAATCTCGCCCTTAATCGTGAAGGGGGTTACATAACCATGTAGTTAATCTACTAATTCCATTGGCCATTTAGTCACACCTTTTACTCTTTTAGTTTATAGCCAATTCCCTCTTCGGTTACTGATTAATTGGCCAATAAATTTCTTTCTTCTTGTTTTGCCCCTAACTATGGAAACTCCTATTGGATTACCACTTAACTCATTATTTGATCCTTCCATGTGCTCTTCCCTACTCTTTTAATTCAATTTAGGCTTTGTCACCATAATTGAGCTTAAATACAGGGTTTGGGCACTTCCCACTACTAATTCGGGTCATAATTTGCTCTTTATTCTCTTAAAGTGTTTGTCCACATTCATTCCATATTTTGGGGCATTACATTTTAGATAGAATATGGCTCTGGCCTACTTCAGTTTTAGGTGACAAAGGTGGAGTATCTTATTTAATAAAGTCAAGTTTAACATGGTTGATATACAAACTTGAGAATTCTATTTTGTATGATTGAATTTGGTCATGTGATGAGGTCTTGGTTGAAATGGAAATCAAAGTGAAGACCCATAATAAGTAGCTATTTGACTAGATGGAGTTACTAGTGATGTATTGATGATTAAGATGTTTAAATTAGACAATGAAAAATATTGGTTGAGTAATCAATGTTTGAAAGGAAAAATTCATTGAATTGGATTACCACTTAGTCCAACAAATTTATCCTATCAAGTGATGATCATCTAGCCAATGTTTTTCCTCCTCCAATTTAGATTTTATTAATCCTTATCTCGTCACTACTATTTGCACCTAGTCGGTTACTTTCTTATTATTGGCCTTCAGTTTGGTTTCCTTCTCAACCAAGACCTCCCAACCAGATCATATTCACACATATAAAATATGGTTCTCATACTTGTACATTAACTCTGTTATACTCAGCTTCATTAAATAAGATCTTTTTTTATCACCTAAGATTGGGGTATTGCAGAAGCATGTTTCATATTTTAGGTCTATAAAAGTCAAAATGCATAAGTATGGTAACCTAGCAGCGAATCCATGGGTAGCAACATTCAACTTTAGGGGTGCTCACAATATGAATTATGAGTCAACATCATGTAGATGTAGGATCTAAAATTGCATCCACTAAATCCAATACTTAAAAATAATCTAATTCCTTTAGAGGTGAGGAAAATGCAAGCAAATAATAATAATAATAATAATAATAATAATAATAATAATAAAGCTTAAAAAAATGCTAGAATTAAGATTCACTAATTATCTAGTAATATAGGGCTTTAGATTCATCGTTATTAGTTATATTTATTTTTTATGTCTATTGCATTTCTATTTTTAGCTAGGACTGTCTCTATCTGTATAATTTATGTTGCATAATATAGTGTATAGATATAATAATAATAATCTCCAACAGGGCTTCTGTGAAACACAATAAATTTTGCAATGAGCATCCATAAGACTTATATATTTTTGGGTGCCAAAATAGACATAAAATATTATTTTAGAGTAAACGTAGACATAAATTATTTATTTCGGAGCAAATATAGCAACGCCGTTAAAAATACTTAACTTCCGTTACTTTTTGAACTGTGGGTCCTACCAGTCTTCTCCCTTTATATTCTTTTTAATATTTTTTAAATCAAAAAATATCATTTAGACCCCATAAAAACAATTTCATTTCATATAACCCCTAAAAAATAAAGTAAGACCATTATTATCTGTTCACTGAAAAACTTAATTTCAGTTTGACTTAGGCGATACAGTAAAATTTCAGAATCTTTTGGGCGTTAACTGAAATGAAATTGTTTTCATTGTTAACTCCGCCTATGTTATAGTCGGTCCCAAGCCCAAGTAAAGGAGGAGGGTTGTGTTAGGCCCCGACAGCCAACGTAAAACCCTGTCGAATCTCTTATGAACATGGATTAACGAAGAAATTATGCTAATGCTAGGTCGTTGCCTATAAGTAACGCGTTGTATGGCTCAAGTACAGTGATAAGTGAGTAAGGGCCACTGCATAGTCGCCCGGGTGTAGTGTTAAATGAGTAAGGGCTACCGCTCTCTTCTGAATGGAGGCGGCTAAAGAAGCTAGTTCATGAGAGCAAGATCAGATTTGGCACTTGGAAAGTTGGGACTTTGAATGCCAAATCTCTGGAGGTGGTGGGCATAATGAATGATCGAAAGATTAATATCTTGTGCCTTCAAGAAACTAAATGGGTGGGAGAAAGGTCTCAGGAAATTAACGATTTTAAGCTTTGGTATACAGGAAAGGTCAATGGAAGAAATGGTGTTGGTATAATCACTAACAATGAATGGAGAAAGAACGTGGTGGAAGTTAAAAGGGTTGAGGACATAATCATTTCCTTAAAAATGATTGTTAGGAAGGATAGTATAAACATTATCAGTGCGTATGCACCTTAAGTAGGGGCAGAAGCACATCTTAAGGAAAAGTTCTGGGAAGATTTCGAGGGGCTAATTCAGAGTATCCCGCTAACCGAAAAGATTTTTATTAGAGGTGATCTTAATGGACATGTCGGTAGGGAGGCAGGACCTCATGCAAGGGTTCATGGGGGTTTTGAATTTGGGGTGCTCAATAGTGAAGGTCAATCTATTATTGATTTCTTCCTCGCATATAACCTCAAGATTGTCAACACTTGCTTTAAGAAGAGAGAGGAGCATTTAATAACATATAAGAGTGGAGCTACCAAGACACAGATTGACTTCTTTTTTGTAAGGAACTCTGATAGAAGATTTTGTACTAATTGCAAAGTGATCCCTGGGGATGGTGTGACAACACAACATAGGGTTTTGGTCCTTGATGTGAATATTAAGTGTGTAAAACAAAAGCATCGGCAAGTTTTAAATCCAAGGGTTAGGTGGTGGCAGTTAAAGGGGGAGTAGCAGGAGATTTTTAAGAGAACTCTTTTGGAGAAGGGTGAGTAGGAGTTACAAGGAAGGGCTAATATCATGTGGGAGAATATGTCTAAAAAGGTCCAAAAGGTTGCTAAAGTAATTTTGGGAGAATCAAAAGGTTTTGGTCGGCAAGATAAGGAAACTTGGTGGTGGGATGAGACTGTTCAAGAGAAAGTCAAGCATAAGTAGAGCAATACACTTGTGTAATAATGTGGAAAATTGGGAAAGGTATCGTTTGGCTAAAAAGGAGACAAAGAAGGTAGTGAGTGAAGCTCGTAATAAAGCATATGAGGAGTTTTATAAGGAGTTAGGAACAAAGGCGGGAGAGCGTATGATTTACAAGATTGCAGAGAATAAGGAGAGAAAATCGAAAGACTTGGATCAAGTGAGGTGTATAAAGGATGAAGAAGGCAAAGTTTTGGTTACTGATGGAGATATTAAGAATAGGTGGGAAGCCTATTTTTATAAGTTGTTCAATGATGGAGGGGGAGGGCCTTGTGATTGTGAAGATTTGACAACTCGAGAAGGTGATCTCAATTTGTCATTTTACCGCAAGATTCGAGTTGGCTAGGTTAGGGAAACTCTTAAGAAAATGGAAAATGGTAAAGATGTTGGGCCTGATGGGATATCTATTTAAGTTTGGAAATGCTTGGGTGAAGAGGGTGTTTTGTGGCTCACAAAATTATTTAATGAGATTTTACGATTTAAGAAAATGCCGGATGAGTGGAGGAAAAGTACTTTGATTCCAATTTATAAGAATAAAAGGGATATTCAAAATTGTGCAAACTATAGAGGAATTAAGCTTATGAGTCATACAATGAAATTATGGGAAAAGGTGATTGAATGCCAGTTGAGGTTGGAGACTGAAATTACGGAAAACCAATTTGGATTCATACCAGGAAGGTCTAGAACAGAAGCGATTTATTTATTAAGGGGGTGTATAGAGAAGTATAGGAGCAAAGGAAGAGATTTGCATATGGTTTTCATTGATTTGGAAAAAGCATATGACCGTGTACCAAGAGATATACTATGGAAAGCCTTGGAAAAGAAGGGGGTGCGGTTTGCATATATCAAAGCCATTCAGGACATGTATAAAGGGGTTACAACCTGTAACACCCCAATTTTTGATTAAAGGCTAATGGTAATTATTGAGGATAATTATCGAATTAAAGTGGAATAATTATGGGTTTGGTGGCTATATTAAGTAATATGCCATGATTAGTGGAAATCGGAAGAATGAAATTGATGGGCAATTAGTTAGTGATTAATAGAGATATTAATTACTAATTAAGAGGAAATGAGATATATAACTAAATGGCTAATGGTGTGGTTAGAGTAACTAATGAGTTACTTACTTTATGAGAACCAATGATATTGGGACACTTGGCAAGTGGGTATGGTGAGAGAATGGTTGAGAAAGTCAACCCACATTTTTTAATGCTTTCTTTCTCTCCCTCTCTCTCTTATTGTGCTTATGTGAAGGGGTATGGGGCAGATTTTTCTGCATTCTTCATCATCTTCACCTCTCATATCTCTCTCCTCTCTCCATATTTTCGTCCTCCATGGCTGCTCAAGAGAGAGGAAGAAATCTTGATAAAGGTAAGCCATTTTGACCCTCTAAATGGCTTCTAATCTATAAAGTTTTTCCTCTTGTTTAGAGCTTTCATCCTATGGTTTTAGATTTTCCATTGGTGGTGTTTTAAGCACACAAGGAAATCTAGAAGTTGGAGAACCGAAGAACTTCTTTGGGAAAGTTGTTGAGGTGAGTGAAAGCTTCATTTTCATATAAGTTTGGTGGCCATTGGTTAGGCCTTGAATTTCTGGAATTTCAGCCCTAATTTTCGTGATTTAGGGTCTTGGGGAGTGTAGTATGTTATTGTTATGGAAATGATTCCTTGTTTAGTGTTTTGAATTGATAGAATTGCATTGAAGCTTACATGTGAGGTTTGGCACCTTTTGTGTTGGTTTTGTGCTTTGGTCAAAACAGGTCATGTTGATAGGTTGTGATTTTGGCCATTTTGAGGTTACCATTGTGTTCCTTGTGAAAATTTATGTGGGAATAGGCTTGATTGTTAATTTTGGAGTCATGGGACACTTTGGTAGAAAATTGGAAAATCTATCCCTAGGAACTCTGTTTTGGGCAATTTATTTGTGTGGATGTTTTGAATGACCAAATGATTTCAGAAAATTTTGAAACTTTCCAGTCTTAAAATCACATCCCAAGCTTCAAAATGGACATATATTTTGTGTCATTTTGTTTAGTATTCTGTGAGATATAGTTGTCCAAAGTTTGGGATTGAAATAGAACTCTATTTTGGGGGCAGTGATGAGTGTTGTGTAATTCTGGAATTTTGTGGTGATTTCCAGTAATAATATTTTTCCTATAAAGAGGACTTAAATACCTTTCATTTGGCTTTGGAATCACCTCATTTCGAATTTTCTAGAATTAGTTATGAATTTTGGAAGTTCAGCCAAGAATCAGGGAATTTTTTGGCCGCGGCCCAAACCCTTCTAACCTGATTCTGGCCGCGACCCATGAGTGGCTGGCCACGGCCAGCGGCCTTCTAACCGTATTTTGGCCACGGCCCAAGGAAGGGCTAGCCGCGGCCAACCCCTGTGTTCCAGCACTTTGAGTTTTTGAAAAGAGATCTTCAACCTATTGTTTTCCAACCTTTTAGGGGTTTTATTAGAGGCATTTATAGCTTCTTAAGGGTCATTATTGATAACCAAATCTAAGTATTGAAGAGTCAATTGAGTACTGGAATAGAGAATAATGTTTCATCCTTAATTATGACTTTAGGATTTGATATATGCCCGGAGCCTAGAAGGCCTATGCCTGCTCAAGGAAGGAAAGACAAAGGTAGTAACACTTTATCCTATATCATGTGTATTGCATTGTTTGTTTGCATTAGTCATCGATTACAGTGAAAGTGAAGGGGATGTGGCGAAAGCCCGGACTCGAATATAGATAAAGTGAAGGGGGCGTGGCGTAAGCCCGACCTCGTATATAGTGAAGGGAATGTGGCGAAAGCCCGGTCTAGAATATTGATTGCTGTATTGTGATATATGTGACTTGCTTTGTATATATGCATTATATAAATAAACTGTTGCTACTGTGATTCTCTAGAATCTCATTCTTTCAAAATAACATTTTTAGACAGGGCAAGTGGATCGAAAAGCAAGCAAGTGGATAGGGTGATTAGGGCTGCCAGCGGTAGTCTTAGTTAGATATTTTGGTTTTATATCGAATTGGTTATCATTTTGGTCAATGTAAATATATTGTATAGATCATAGTACTATAGTTTTGTGTAATCCCCTGTATGGATACTGAGATGGGTGATGATGCCCTGAACAATATTTTGGATTAAATGTTATTATCCCGGATGAACGTCGGGAATTGTGTTGATACTGTGGTATTGAATATGTAACAGACCAAACAGGCCATTTGTTTTAATGAATGGAGATCCATTTGTATAGTTTCCGCAAAAAGTTTTTAATTGTTTAGGATTCCTCATTCGATTATTAAATGTGATTAAACAGTAATCCCGGCCTGATTATCGAAGGGGGTTACACAACCAATGTTAGAACGCCTGGAGGTGTAACAAAGGACTTTCCTATAAGGATTGGCTTACATCAGAGATTGGCTTTGAGCCCTT
The DNA here is from genome assembly GCA_963855925.1 of Inga laurina. NCBI lineage: Eukaryota > Viridiplantae > Streptophyta > Magnoliopsida > Fabales > Fabaceae > Inga > Inga laurina. The sequence goes on from OY979713.1 coordinate 3,177,686, forward strand.
ATTTGTTTAACATAGTGGTAGATGTTCTAAATGAGCCTATAAGAGAGGAGATCCTTAAATGCATGCTGTTTACGGATGATATAGTTCTGTTGGCTGAATCCAGGGAGGAAATTAATTCTAAACTTGAGATATGGAGACAGACTTTAGAAGTGACGGGTTTTCGTCTGAGTAGGAGCAAAACTGAATATATGCATTGTAAGTATGATAAGAGACAAGGTCGAAATGATGGTGATGTCAATCATAGAATTCAAGCTGGAGGTGTAAATGGAGAAAAGCTACTGGAGTTATTTGTGATCAAAAAGTACCTAATAAGGTAAAAGGGAAGTTCTACCGCACTGCTATAAGAGCAGCAATGCTTTATGGTAGTGAGTGTTGGGCTTTAAAGGGATTACATGAGCATAAAATGGGGGTGGCCGAGATGAGGATGTTGAGATTGATGTGTGGTTAAACAAGAAAAGACAAGATTCGTAATAATCATATACGTGAACGGGTTGGAGTGGCCTCTATTGAAGGAAAAATGGTAGAAAGTCGTTTGAGGTGGTTTGGACATGTTCAACGAAGGCCGTTGAATGCACCGGTGAGGAGGGTGGATCAAGTCGCATGGAGTCCTGTAAAATGAGGTCGCGGAAGGCCGAAGCGTACACTTAATGAAGTCATAGAGAGAGACCTTTTGATTAATAATATACCAAAAAATATGGTTTTTGATAGAGCACAATGGCGTCATGCGATCCATGTAGCCGACCCCACCTAGTAGGATAAAGGCTTTGTTGTTGTTGTAATAGACAAAGAGAAGACTGATGGGACTTACAGTACAAAAAGTAACGAAAGTTAAGTGTTTTTAACAGCGTTGCTATATTTGCTCTCAAATAAATAGTTTATGTCTACTTTTGCTCCAAAATAATAGTTTATGTCTACGTTTGTACCTAAAAATAGATAAATCTTATGGATACCTGTCGCGAAATTGTTCATTGCTAAATTTGCTCCTTCGCCCTTTAAAAAATTACCCACCTTTTAGATCGGGTATGAAATTACCTGGTCTAAAAGATGGACATTTTTTAAATATAAATTGAAACCTTTTAACACCGGTCATCTAACCAACCGGTTTGAAAAGGGTAATATTTAAGACCGGTCGTAGGTCTGGTCTTAATAATGATAGACTTTTTAAATCGTTCAATACAAAACTAGACTTAAATCCAATTTAAAAAACCATTTTCAATTGATTTTAAAAGTCTTTTTTCTAGTAGTGATGTAAAAACAAGTCATATAATAGAAAAACACCTTACAACTTTAACTAAAAAGTACACATAACCTACACACAAACTCAACAAGGAATTTACATGTTCTTATGTTAAGCTACATCAAGTATGGCAAAATAGACATGCAATAACCAATGCACAATTAACGGGAGAGTAAAAGGCTTAGCTACTTCTTGAACTTTCTTCCAAACTTACTTCCTTAACTAGCTCCTCGTCCTTGACTTCTCTCTTGGTGGTGTACCAAATATCAAAGCCTTACTCAAGATGTGTGATTGCATGTAAGTGGAATCACCTTCACCTTCCCCTTCTTATCACTCCTGGTTCGAATGTATGAAGAAATGTGGGGGAGAGGGTGTTTAATGCGTAAAAGCAATACTACATCTGGTCCTAAATATAAGATAAAGTTGACTTTTTTTTGGAGAGATTAAGGAAGCTAAATAAGTTACCTAATCATATCATATGTTATGTATCTTTCGATTATATATTAGTTTATTAGTTAAACTAATTAGTTTGGAGAAAAAAATTAAAATAAAAATACTCTAAAGTAATTTAATTAACTCCCTTAATTTCTCCAAAAAATCAACTTTATCTTATAATTAAGACCGGAGGGAATATTATTTTGCATTTGGGACCCACATACTAAAACATTTTCTTTTCCTTGTATTTTTTGGTCCAAAATTGCAAAAACTATTGGATCAGACGAGCCATGTCCGTCACTCTATAAATTGGGCTTGGTCTTGGGCCCAGTGCATTCGTAGACTTAGATAGGGATCAAATTTACTATTTTACCATTACTTTATTGCAATTTTGTTGAGGCATTACTTTATTATAATTTAACCACTTAATAATTCCAAAACTCATTCTCAAAATTTTTATATGGATTTTGTTCTTTAATTAAATTCTTTTCCTTTTAAAGTAGCTTCTAAGAAATATTTGAGCTAAGAATTAACATCTAACTATTTTTTCTTGAATTATTGGGAAAATAAGCCATTTATTCCAAAAATATTAGATTTAAACTAATTTACTCCTTTTTGGGAATTTAAGCTTCTCATAAAGTTTATAAATTTCAAAAATATGCTTCATTATTTTTTCTAATTTTATGGGACCTAAAATTATGCATTCATTTATTCTCTTAAAATTCTGCCAGAGAATAGTCTTTTAAAGCTAAATTTTGCTTTTTGAGACATTTCTGCCTTAAATGAATTATTTGGACCTCAGAAATACCTTTGGATTCTATTATCTATTTTTCAGTACTTTTCTTGAATTTCTGGGCATTTTTTCATATTTACACTTTCTCCCTACATTTTTCTCTTATTTACACTTTTGCCCTTGAATTTCTTTTTATTTCATCTTTTGGCCCAAATAACTTTTCCTTTTACTTTGTCTTACTTTGACTCTAGGCTTCTTACTTTAATCTTAATTTAACTCGTACATGTAATATTCTCTAATTTAATGGATATATAAAATAACGGATGTTAGGGAATACTTTGCTCTATAATGATAGCGAGAAAAACAATAACATACAAAATTATGTGTTTGATGAGTCTACAATATAAAAAGGAAGTGTTGTATTTGATATGTGACAGAAATTGTAATGCGCAAAATTATTTCATTGGTGAGACAGCAACAATATTTTTAAAGGAAGAGTGAGCTATTAGTATAGCCATGTACCTGAAGAGGCCTTGTATTCTAATGGGATTAGGCATACGTTTGGACAATCTCGTATTCGCATGGTACTAGATAGGTGGTTGAATTTATAATTTGGATAAATCTTTTTCAACTTTGGCAACTTTTTCAGATCCAACTCATTCATTTTAGGAAACAGCCTTTCACGGAAGAACGTCTACTTCAGCTTCACAAGCTTAAACAACTCCCACAAGTTGAGAGCATCAATCATATATAATTATTTTCTTCAATGAATGACAATGGGATGCTAAAGAATACGTGAACAGCATTCACTTTGTTGCATCCAAATATATCATTGCTCTCATGTTTAGGGAAGCAAACCATGGAAGCAGAAATTTTTAATTTTTAAGTGATTTTTCACAAAATATTCCATTCCATTCCTCTCATTCTTCTACTTGAAGTTCCTTCAACTCTAGAAAGCTCGTAACGGTAGAAAGAGAGAAGATATTTTTAATTTTTGGGCATTTCTTCAATGTTACATGTCTAAGTCTACAAAGGCTTACCATTTGAGTGGCGTCCTTTCAAATATATTCTAACACTCGTAGATTATATAACATTATCGAACACAATTCTGAATTCACCACTCTTATTCTCTCTTTCTCATTTTCCTATAAAGTAAATATCCCCAGTGACTAGATGACGAACGATATATATGTGTGTGCGCGCGCGCGTTTATGTATATGTGTATGTATGTGAATCACGTCAAATTGATTGGCACTTTAACATTACGAATTAAACCCCATTAGTTTCTTTTTTCCTTTTTTGACCATGAAACCCCATTTAATTAATTTCACATACTTTTACAATCGTAATAACATAATCGATTAATTTTATTTATATTATCAACAGCGCGGAATACACACTGATAATTTATAAATATGCATCAAGGTCGATTTATTGCAAATAATAACAGTCTTGGATAAGTCACACGAGTACATTTAGTCCTCTAACTTTATGCAAAGTTTGAATTTAATCCCTTAATTTCGAAAAACATATTTTTAGTCATTTAACTCTAATCTTATTAGTCTTGAATGACAATTTTTTGGAATGATCATTATTATTTTGAAAATTAAACTTAACATGCATCATTTTTTCTTAAACAAGAAGCATGGATTGTACTTCTCTAATCCTTAATGTAAGACATAATTAACTAATCTAAGTATATTAAGGATATTAGTTAAGTTAGTTAATATGATATATATAATTATTTTCTTCAGTGAAGATGCTAAAGAATACGTGAACAGCATTCACTTTGTGGCATCCAAATATATCAATGCTCTCTAGTTTAGGGAAGCAATCCATGGAAGCAGAAAGTTTTAACTTTTACGTGATTTTTCACAAAATATTCCATCCCATTCGTCACATTCTTTTACTTGAAGTTCCTTCAACTCAAGAAGGCTCGTAACGATGGAAAGAGAGAAGATATTTTTCAATTTTGGGCATTTCTTCAATGTAACATGTCCAAACCTACAAAGGCTTACCATTTGAGTGGCGTCCTTTCAAATATATTCTAATACTCATAGATTATATAACATTATCTGAATTCACCACCCTTATTCTCTCTTTCTCATTTTCCTATAAAGCAAATATCCCCAATGATTAGATGACGAACGAGATATATATATATATATGTATATGTATGTATGTACATGCATGTATATCTGTGTGTGTGTGTGTGAATCACAACATCAAATTGATTGGCACTTTAACAACCCCATTAGTTTCTTTTTTCTTTCTTTCTTTCTTTCTTTCTTTGTTTTTCTTTCCATGAAACTCCATTAGTTTCACATACTTTTACAATCGTAATAACATAATCAATTAATTTTATTTATATTTTCTTTTATATATATTATCAACAGCGCAGAATACAAACTAATAATTTATAAATGTGCATCTGCGTTGATTTATTGCAAATAATAAGTGTCTTGGATAAGTCACACGAGTACATTTGGTCCTCTAACTTTTAGTAAAGTTTGAATTTAGTCCCTTAATTTCAAAAATTAAAGCATAGTTTTAGTCATTTAACTCTAATATTATTAGCCTTGAATGATAAAATGCATGAAATTAAATATAAGTTATAATACAATGTCCTCCTCCTGTCAAAAGAAAACATCACGCGCGCGCGCACGCACACACACACACACACACACTGTCAGACTGTTATCTCCTGTGTTTCCCTCCTTTTCTCCAACTTTGCGAAGAGGCACATCTCTATATATAGGCAGGCGAAGTATCTGAAATCATTTCACAAGTGCCATAGGTGCTACTGTGTTTAGTGCTTATTTCACGTGTGAACAATGACTTGTCGGTAGTCTTACATGTTTTTCCACGACTGCTACAGTGTTTTGTCGCATGCTATTGTCTTCCATCAGCTAGAGTCACCTTCGTCCGCTACAGTAACGGTCGGCTACAATGATTCTGTCATGAATAGTGACCCCAATGAATAGTACCCCTCGATGCTACAGTATTTGACCTTTTTCAATCCCATCGATCCAATTTTTGGTCTCCTTTCTCCTCTTATTTTGTGGCTATCAAAAGAGAAAACAAGTAAATATTATAATAGTAATAAAAATATTTATGCCAAAATCTACTTGCATTTATCAATTACACCTAAATTTATTACATTAATCTCAATTATAGTCCATAAAATCATCAAATAGGGGAAAATAAATATGTAAATATTTTACTTATCAAATTCTCCCACACTTGGCTCTTGGATGTCCTCGGACAAGGAATGACTAATAAGTGTTTCCAATAAAATTAGAAGTGTTAAGTCATAAGCAAGAACACAATTGAAAAATAAAGAGATCATAGTACTCATGATTCAACGAAAATATAAATTGGTAACTTTATTTGAAAATGAATAAACCGAGTTCATAAGTGTAGCTCATTCTCTTAATCTCTCAAGTGTTCAAGGGTAAGTGTTTCGCTCAAATTCAACAGAAAAAATTGCACTACCATAGGCTTGCTAAAAATCTCAATCTCCGCTACTTAATTCACATGCATAATTCAAATCGAAAGGATTTATTAAGGGTTGTAATGAGGTTAAGGTAAAAGGAATGTAAAACATGGTATGAAAGGCTATATTTAAGAAATTTAATAGAACAATTGAAAATTGGGCTACTTATAAATTTATCTTATCACAACAACCCACAATTCAAATACTTAATATATATATATATATATATATTTCATTTTTTTCCTCTTTTTTTAATTTTTTTTATTTACAACTCTAAAGTTGATTATATATACACCCCCATACTTGTCAAAAGCCCATTTCACAAAAATTTCAAATGCTCTGCTAATCTTCCGAATCAGGTAAGAGCACTTGATATATCATTACAACATATGTTAATGGGTTGAAAACAAAGAAACATCCAATTAGGCTTAAAAGGGCTTAGCAATGATATAATTACAAGGTTGGCTATTTGGCTCTGGCTAAAGAAAATGAATGCCTTTATCATTTTTGAATGCGCATGTGAGATGTAATTTCAAACAGATTTAAAGCAAGTTTTAGAGTGACAACTTAATAGGTGAATATCACACACAAGAGAAATAATCATTATAGGCTCAAGAGTTCATAGTTAGGGGCTTTCAAACTCAGCTCATTCAATTTCAAAATTCATCACTAAGTGCAACAATCAATTGTTCATTCATGCTATGAAATCTCTAAATTCAATTGATCCATACTTTAAACTTATATACTTCTTAAAATCACTATAAAGCACTTGAACATGATGATTTTTTTTTACTTTTACTCTTTTTTTTAAGAGGGAACAAAAAAATGCAACTAATAAAATGCGTCTTGGAAGTTAAGAATAACTCCTTACTTTGCCATTTTTTTCGCACACCCTATGCATCTAATGGTTTTTACTAACTAACTAATTTTTTTTAACAATTCCTCGCCCAACCTAAATCAGACATTGTCCCTAATGTCTTCTACAGCTTAAAGAAAGGTTTTTTTAACATAAACACACAATAAAGTAAAACCAAAATGCTAAGAGTAAAACCAAGAGATTAAGAAAAGTTACAACCGAAGAGTGGTGTTTGGATCCTGCTTCTGACTACTATCTGAAGATCACCCACCTATTTGCTTGACTGATAGATCTAGGTGAGGTTTATAGGTTTGCAGTTGATCAAGCAGCTAATCAGCAGTTGGTGCAGAAATGATGGAGTAACGAGTTGGGGTATGAATCTTGTTTCCACAGCATGATAAAAAACAACAACAGATCATCATAAAAACCATTAACATTTAACAATCCTAATGGATTTTTGTGAAATTTTAACTTAGCCCAATATGCAATGCTAGAAATGTCATTCAATGTCTCCAAACCACCAAGTAGAGCGATGAAAGCTTAAGCATGGTAGAGCATTCGTCCCGTTCATTCTGGAAAGCTTGAGACTTGTAACTCTTGTCCTAAGGAAAAGGTGTGATCTTCCAACTCCATCACCCTTATAGTTAAACCCTTGCTTCCATTCATGGATGCAGAAATGGCCACACTTCCCCTTAGGCCCTGGATACCTCCCCCATATACAAAGTTGATCCTTTTGGCAGCTAATGCGATTCCATGTTCTTTTGCTGCAATGACAAACTCTCTATTCTTGTCCGAATCAATTTCACCAAAAATGCATATAGATGTAAATCTATATTTTTGTGTGATACTCTTTTTCTTTTTCTTTCTCTCGAACCATTTGTGTTCACAAATAGAAGAATGCATATTTGCAAGTGAAGAATGCATATTTACAAATGAAAGAGTACATATTTATATTACTAAAGCAATGACAATAAAATCATACAAATCACGCATTTTTCAAAAAATTTTGAAAAACTTCCAACACGAATGACCAGCATAATTTGCTTGAAGAAAAAGAAGAAAGAAAGTCAAAAGTTACTGAAAAGAAAAGACATATTAAACAAAAGCTGCTAAAAAGATAAGATAGATTAAATAAAAGTATGATTATATACAATAGTTGTGATTTTGGCTCACATCTTCCTCTAGTTTTACGTCCAGTAATAGCTTGAACGCTTTTTTTGAATCGAGGATTTGCTTCCCATCTAGTTTTCCTATAAACCGGTAAACAAGGTCTTTTAATGTCAAATTCCCAAGACAATATCTTTTTCTCTATTGAATATGTCTGCTAAATCAAGGAGAATACGATGACCATCACTACTCGGATGCGTCTCAAGAGTTTGAATGATATCATCTAGTGACTCCTTACTCAGTCCACCCTTTATAAATTTAATTTCATCTTCTCGATTTATAGAAACCATACCTTTGTTCCTACAATGCTGATCACATATCCACCTTACACATTTATGACAGACATTTATCCTTTTGGCTCTTCTCTTTTTGGAGTAAGAACTTCTTCCCATTCCTGGCAAAGCTTTAACAAATGATTTTTGAATCTCACCTGCTAAATGTACCTTATCTTCAATAATCCAACGTATGTCCTCAGGAAGGCCCAAACGCTTGAATATCTTCATCCTTTCAAGTTGACTACTGTAAATCTTCTTAAGCATATCTTTGGGAAGAGTGGGGAACCTGTTCTTAAGCTTTACAGGAGATTCCTCCATGTTATCTTGCAATGAAAATGATGAAAACTAAAATCTCAACGTAGTGCAGTGTGTTTCGGAGAGTAGGAAAGAAATATAAGGGAGTAGGAAAGAAGTTTTGACAGAGTAAGAAAGAAACGAATGAGTAGGAAAGAACTGTCTGAGTAGGAAAGAAGTTTTTGGGTTGCCTCCCAAATAGCCGCCCTTCTTTAACGTCTTTAGCTAGTCAAAGACCATTTTTTTTTAATTTTTTAACTTTTTATTTGTTTTTAATTTGTTTTTATTTTTTTAAACAAATTACGAGAAGGAAAAATTACCTGTTGATTCCTCAAACTTGATGACAGTTTTCAAAGTATTGAATGTATCGTCATTGTACTCTTTGAATGTTCTTGTCATTAGAGGCTACCAGAAGTCCTATAAAATCACAACAAAACATTTAACCAAATCTTGGGTTGCCTCCCAAGCAGTGCTAAATTTATAGTCTTCAGCTAGATTTCCAAACATAAACTACTTCTCAAAAGTATCAAACACCATGATTACCTTGTTTGCATTTCTTTTCAACCAACAATGTTTCAGACACCAACAATGATCATTCAAGGTAATTACTTGTACTTCTTCAATCATAGACAATTTTAGAGTACAAGTATTTACTAAATTCAAATAAAGCACAACATGCATGTATTCACAAACAGATTTAGGAGTTTCTAAAAATTTAGAGCTTCCCACAAAATCCACTTGACTCTCATCAGTAAGAGTCAACACTTCAATAGGAGAGACATGAACAACAGGTTTTGGAACATCCACATTAGTTTCAACATCAAAATGACATGAATTAGGTTCCACAACTGGAACCTCTTCAAGACTACACCCATTGCTCTCTCCAAAAGTGATGTCAAGTTCTTTATCACATTCCACAAGAGCTAAGGTTTCATTCAATTCCACATCCTCAACTTCCTCAAAATAATCATCATCAATACAAGAAGTGGTCATCTTGCTAAGGAATTATTTTGCCTCATAGCCTCGAGTGACGAAATAATTTGACTTACATATATTCCAATATTTTGGACACTTAAGTCAACACTAGTAACAAGTCCTTTTACTCTCTATTAAACTCCTCACATAATCTTTCTAAATCAGATTTTTCTTTATACTCAAAGAGTTTTTTGTTCAATATGTGAATAAGAGTAAAAAGGAGGATTAGGACAATACCTGACATATGGATCCAAAGACTCTTGTTGCTCTAAAATTCCACCAGGATAAAAGGAAATGTTATTCTAAAATAACATTTCCATCTCCTTCCTCCTCCAAAAACTAATATGGAACAGCCTTAAAGAGAGAGAGAGAGAGAGAGAGAAGTGCAGATTTTTAGAGAGAGAGGGAGGACGAAATCTCACAAGGTAAGCCGATTCCTCCGACGATTTAGCTCCTAATGTGTATAACTCTACTCCTAAGCTATTCTTCTATGTATTTCAAGGTTTTAGAAGCTCAAAATCTCTTGTTAATAAGTTAGCGTTTTCGGCCACTTTAAGGAAAAGCCAGAGGCAGCTTGAGGTAAGTTCCGAAACTTTAATCTTTGATTGTTCTCGTTGCTGTAGACAATTTAATTGGTGAAATTTCGCCGAATTGTCATTGGTTTTAAATTTTGGAATTGAGCAAGCTTAAAGGTTATGCTACCAAAATTTGATATAAATGGTAGTTGTAACCTAATAAAATAGTTGATAAAGTCATTAGGAGTAGAAAGAAATACGTTTGTGGAGTTGGATTTCGAAAACCCCAATTTTTCCTGGGGAGCTTAAGGATTTTGGCAAGCTCTTGTTAGGGGGCTTAGATTTGGATTTTCAATGATTTAATGATTCCATTGTGTCTAGGAGGGAAAATTAGGTGGGGTTACAGTTGGTCACATTTTTGGAAAAGACCGAAAAAGCATAATTACGAATAGGCCCCTGAAACCTAAAAAGCGGAGCTGCCAAGGGCATTGTTGTCATTTGGCAATGAATTTGGTAATTCTTAGTCTGGGAATGGATTCTTTGGGCAAAAATATCTTAGGATAGCCCATGTCAAAATTTCGGGAAAAGTACAGTCGAACCGGGTATGGAGGGGCCGATGGGGTCCTTGGGGGTATTTTTGTCCATTTTCAATATAGACTCATATTACCACCAGAAACACTATGGAAGTGTCTACATGGTACATTTGGAATTGTAGGATCGAGTTGAGAGCCTGAGTTGCTGGCACATTTTGTGAGGCGTGCATTTTGAAGCAAGAAAGGGTTAAGGTAGGGAACTTATCTCTCCTGCATGTATTTGGTATTTGTGCTAGTGTATTGATGCATATTATTACTTTGCTTGTTTATGTGAAACACATATGAATGATTGGAGCTCTGTTTCTATTTTCTATTTATGTTATGGCTATAAGTATGTTGTTTGTAACATTGAGAAAGCGGATATGTCATTGTGTGAGCATGAGTTACGTAATGTGAGCATGTCATGCATTAAGCACTTATCTTATACGCATATTGGTACTATTTTTCTCCTGAGATTCTCTAGAATCTCACCCTCCATTACCAACTATTTAGCTAGGGGTAGACAGAAGTTATGCTGAGAGTAAAGAAGAGAACCGTACGAGAGGATTGCAATAGTAGAACGAAGACGGGAATATGTCTCCATTTCACTAGGATGGGTTTAGATACCCTAGAGCCCGGTCGGCTTCAAGGGTTGTAATTATTATATAGGAACCCCTACAAGGAATTTCTATAATCATTCACATATTATTAGTATATTTATGTTATTCCTGTGTTGCCCACCGAACCACACGTTAATATTCCACTACAAATCAAAATAAGATAAGAGTGTTATATTTTGGTATAAGAGTAGGGATTCTGGCCACAAAATTGTCTGCTCAAAGTAAATGTGGTGGTTCTAGCAACAAGATAGTATACTGATATAGTCTATATTATATAGTGATAGGATATATGCACGGACGGGTGTACTAAAAAGTGAGTCCTCCTAGTCCATGAAGCAGCCTTGAGAGATCAGCAAATACCTAAACTGGACTGAGGGTGACCCCTGGGAAGTTATGTTGGCAAGGTCATAGAGACTTGAGTAATAGTAATTATCTTAAGGTTTCTCTAGGACTAATGATCCTTTAAGTTAAATGATTTAAAGAGTACCTAGACCCATGGAGATAATAATGATACAAGTATTGATTTTAAATTGGCACAGTTCTGTCACGGTGAATATTGCTCAGAAAAGTCCATTTGATGGGGTTATTGAAATTTGAGGCATAGTAAATATTTTGAGGTTTCTCCATGCTAAGTGATGATCTTTAGTAACACCGTGATGTTAAAGGTATGTAGGTATACTATACGGTAATGCATAATTAGTGGTGATTATGTCGTATATCGATCTTAAAGGACCCAAACTGATGATACTGAATGTTGAGAATAGGCGCTATTGACCTTGACTCTTAACAAACCTATTGGGTATAATTGAGGGAGATGATTTCCAATTTGTGTGATATTGAGGTTTTAGATTTCTTAATGAACCAAAAAGTTGGGTTAGAGACCTTAGGCTGTAAAATCCTACATGCCAGATAAGTTAAACCAAACTAAAACTGAAATTGAAACTGACACTGATGAATAGTGCCTACGGGTACACTTCATGACCGAACATAGTGCCTATATGTACATTGCATGACCCAACATAGTAACTATGGGTACACCGAGCATGACTAAACATGGTGGCTACAGGTACAGTGAACCAAATTACAGAACATGTAGGGATTACAATAGTGGTTGGCCCTGAACATTTCCAACTGAATCGAATTACGGAACAAGTAGGGGTTGCAACAGTGGTTGGCCCTAAACGGTTCCAATTGAACTAAATTATGGAACAAGTAGGGCATGCTACGGAGGTCCAGTGGGATCCAACTAAGGAAGTAAGATAAATGTGGGCAGACAGTATAGTCTCGCCAATAATGTATTAGATAGTGTGAAACATCAGAGTAGCGCAGCGGAAGCATGATAACTGTATGTGCATGGGCCTAAGACCTAGTAGACTACTAGTGTGTCCATATGCTAGCAGATGATTTTAGAAATGTGATGGGCAGTGACCCGAGGCTATATGATCATTATGTTGCACGGTTTGAGAGCCTGCACATGAAAAAAGGATGGATTGAGTGATAAGAAGTGATCCACAAGTTGTCACTACTACAAAAGAGGGATTTAAAGGCGCCCCTTTTTTGGCGTTTCTTCATAGAAGCGCCGTAGATAATAGTTTTTTTTTTAAAAAAAAGTTCAGAAGCTACGACGCTTCCTAATATAAGGGCCAAAGCTTAGCGTTAGGCTTGTGCGGCACTTTCCTAGACAAGCGCCTTACAAAACATTTATTTAAAAAAAACAAAGGCCTAAGCTATAGCGCTTCTCAAAATGGCGCCGTAGCTGGATTATTTTTTTAGCATTTTTTTATTTTTAAAAACATTATCTGGCACTTAAAAATAAAGTGCCGGATAAGGGTGAGAATAAGTAAAAAAAGATATTATTATTCATAATCTTGTATTATAGTAAGTCAAAAAAGGAATCACCTTCTTCATTCTTGAGTTATCCAAAAAAACAAAAAAAAAAATTGGCCCTTAGCCGGGCTTAATTATAAAGTGCTGGCCAAAACTGGCCTTAGCCGGCTCTTTATAATTAAGCGTCGGGGAAGGCCAAATATGCCTTAGCTAGTGCTCTATTATAGAGTGCCGGTTAAGGCCAAATAATTGGGCCTTAGCATGTGCTCTATTAAAGAGCGCCAGGTAAGGCACTCAAGGTTGCCTTGAATATTCAAGGTGACCTTAAATTATATAAGGCACCAGGTGCCTTGCAATTCAAGGCACCCATGTGGTGCCTTGGGCAATACATGGTGCTTTGGATATTTTAAGACACCATGTAGTGCCTTGAATATATTTAAGGTGTTTGTTTTTTCTTAAATATTTAGAAAGCTACGGTGCTTTAACAAAAAATGTTGTAGCTTCTTTACAATCTGCTATTTAAATTTTACTTCGTTGTTTTCATTTTCATTTTCATCTTCTCGTGTTCTCTCTAGCTCCTCCATTTTCCACAACTCTGTTGCAATACAAAGCTTCCTCTCCCATATTTTTTTCTTGTCTCAACCTCTTTCAAAATCTCCCTAGCGTGTAAGTGTTTTTTTCTCAATATTTAGTTCAGTTTTTCTTTTTTAGTTAAAATCTGTCATGATCATGTTGTGTGCTCATAATTTTTTTTCAGGTATTTATTTGAAGTGTTAACTGTCTTCTTAAACTTCCTATATATTGTAATTTTTTTAATTTTTGAGCTTACAAATATAATAATATTTAGTTTAATTCGTTCTGTGTATAATTTTAATGTAGTATTACGAAGATCAATGTTGTGCCCAATTGACTGAAGAACAAGTAGATGAAATCATTGAGGAATAGTGTGAATATATGGTCAGCCAATCAGTTAATATTTAGGTACAAACATACGTTAGGTTGTTTCTTTGCCTATTCTCATGTTGTTTATTCTCTTAAAATTAGTTGTACAATTACATTACTTGTAATTACATATATCTAATACTGATTTTATGAATTAGTTATGTGTTATTTCATTCTGAATTAGTTTACTTTTTTTTTCTCTTCTTATTGCAAATTGATGTAGATTTTAATTAGCTGAGTTTAAGGAAACAATTATATAAAATACTAAAAAAAATATTACATATTACGGCGCTTATAGGAAGAAATGATGTAGGAGGGTATATACCTCCTACGGCGCTTTTGGGGAGAAGCGCCATAGGAGGTATTTACCCTCTACAGCACTTCTCCCCAGAAGCGCTGTAGGAGGCCCTTAAAAAACACACACAAGCTACGGCGCTTACAAAAATTCAAGAAGCGTCGTAGCTTACTTTTACGGCGCTGAAAGCTTTGGCACTTGAGAAGCGCCATAGTATTCATAAAAATAAGTTCCATTTATTATATTTTTTGTAGTAGTGTGTAGACGTTCAAATTTCGAGGACAAAATTTATTGAACGAGGGGAGAAATGTAATATCCTGAATTTTGGGATTAGAGGCTAGAGAATAAGCCTAAATTAAAAAGACTACTAAGCCATAGTTTAGTGGGTGTTCCAAATCTATTCTCTAATGTTTCTTATATCTTTAAGGTATTAAAAGAAATAAAATGGTAAATATTCATGGCCATAGGAATTTAATATTTGAAATTGAAAAGTTAACAGTGTTTTAATGAAATTTCTTATGAGGTGGTGAGTTTGTCATGTGGTTTTGGATGAACAAATGATGATAAAAATTTATGGAATTTTTCATAAATGAAAGTAGACATCCCAAGTTTTAATTTGATAGGTTAATAACTCAATTAGAGCTATAGACAAAAATTTATGAATTTTTGAAATTAGCCTAGAAAAACTGCCTAATTCCTGGAACAATATCTAAATAATTTAATTATGGGGATCTTGTGCTTCCAATCGGAAAAATTCTATATTTTTCCTTGAAACTAGACTCAATAAGGGTTCTATAGCATTTAGAATTACTCCAATATAAGGTCTACAAATTTAGTTATGATTTTTCAAATTTAGGGCAGAATTTCTGATAAATCCAAAAATAAAGAAATAATGTCATGGCAAGTTTTGAAATTATAAGGTACATGGAAAACTCATTTGGACTGATGGAAGCACCTCCTAGATGTCATTTATCGTGGACTAAGGAAAGGAAATATGATTTATATGATTTACATGCTATTGGGCTTAAGGCATAAGGACTTATGTACATAAAGTCCAATTTTTGGAAATTTTGGAAACTAAAGAATCATCTTATAATTGTAAATATTTTAAAATAACATTTCCATCTCCTTCCGCCTCCAAAAATTGACGTGAAACAGCCTTAAAGGGAGAGAGAGAGAAGTACATATTTTTAGACAGAGAGGGAGGAAGAAATCTCATAAGGTAAGCCGATTCCTTCGACAATTTAGCTTCTAAAGTGTATAACTCTACTAAGCTACTCTTCTATGTATTTCAATATTTTTAAAGCTCAAAATCTCTTGTTAAAAAGTTAGGCTTTTTGGCCACTTTAAGAAAAAGCAAGAGGGAGCTTGAGGTAACTTCTGAAATTTCAATCTTTGATTGTTCTAGTTGCTGTAGACAATTTAATTGGTGAAATTTCACCGGATTGTCATTGGTTTTAAATTTTGGAATTGAGGTGGCTTAAGGGTTATACTACCAAAATTTGGTCTAAATAGTAGTTGTAACCTAATAAAATAGTTGACAAAGTTGTTAAGAGTAGAAAGTTGTGGAGTCGAATTTCGAAAATCCCAATTTTTCTCAAGGAACTTGAGGATTTTGGCCTACTCTGGTTAGGGGGCTTAGAGTTGGATTTTCAATGATATTATGATTCCATTGTGTTCGGGGGGCAAATTAGGTGGGGTTACAATTGGTTACTTTTTAAGAAAAGACTGAAAAACATAATTATGAAAATGCCCTTGAAACCCGGAAAGCAGAGCTGCCAAGGGCATTCTTGTCATTTGGCAGTGAATTTGGTAATTATGACTCTGAAAATGGATTCCTTTTCCAAAAATATCTCACAATAGCCTTTGTCAAAATTTCGGAAAAAGTACGGTCGGACCAGGAATGGTGGGGTTGGGCCTAGTCCCCGGGGACATTTTGGCCATTTTTGAATATAGACTCATATTACAACCATAAATACTATGGAAGTATCTAAATGGTACATTTGGAATTATAGGATCGAGTTGAGAGCTCGAGTTGCTGGCACATTTTATGAGGCATACATTTTGAAGCAAGAAAGGGTTAAGGTAGGGAACTTACTTCTCTTGCATGTATTTGGTATTTATGCTAGTGTATTGATGCATATCATTGCTTTGCTTGTTTATGTGATGTAACACCTTACATTTCTGCCCCTTAATATGTATACAAAAGCGTTTCTATTCAATTCGTTAGGGGTTCATTTCTGAATTCCGACTGTTGAGCCATTATTCTTACCAAATATAAGAGTTTGTTCTATTTTTTATTCTTATTCGTAGTTGCAGTGAGTTTAGCGATCCCAATTACAACTTAATTCGATTATGCGTGTTCATATTCTTCATACATTCATTCTTGCCATGCAAATGATTTACAAATAGTAAATTAATACAAGTCCTTTCTTTCTCGATTCTCCTACTCCTTTTCTTTGTGTTCATCTTCAGCATTTTTTTCTTTCGTATTTTTGACCCTATATGGTTGGTGGGGGTGAGATTTAGGGGAATCTCAGTAACAAACATTACAGACAATACATGTAAGATGAATGCTAGTGCACGATATGTTTGCCTTACATATGCTCATGTTCACATAATGATATTCTACATGCTCAATGTTTTGTGCAATATACTTATGGCCAAAGCAAAAATAGAAATTGAGCTGCATTCATTCATACATGCTTCACATAATCAAGTAAAGCAATACAATAAATCAATACATAACATAGACATCACATATATGCAAGTAAGTAATAAGTTCACTATCTTTTGGACAAAGTCCTTCGTTTTGTCCCCTTTTATGCCAACCATTGTAGCTTCTTAGAAATTCTTTCATTCTTCTTCTTTCTTGGCTTCTCATGGCCTTAAACAAATACCACATTATTAGTGCCATGACAATTGAATGTCCAATATGGGTCCATAGGCCTTTATGACATGTTTCTTATATTTGGGCCCATACTTGTCCCAATTTTAATAACTCAAAACACTTTTGTTGTTTAACTTTAAATTTAACACATTAGACCCAATGGATATTTAATGGGCTCACACTAACTCCAAGTGCTTAACTTAACCCTTATATGTTAATTTTATTACCAAATGCCAATACTTTTTCATTTTCTCACTATTCCAGAAAGTTGGAAGATTTTTCACTTAACTTTGGAAAATCATAACTAATTCTAGAAAAATCCAAATGAGGTGATTTAAAGCCCTATATGACCCTTATTTAGTCTACTTTAAGGGAAAAATAATCATCCCTTTAGCTCAGACGCACACAATTCCAGATTCCGTAATTATTCGCCCCTACCACCAATCTCTGTCCAGAACATGCCAGATTTTTTATGACCAAAATTTGGAAATTCATAATTAATTCTACAAAAATCTAAAAGGGTTGCTTCAAGTTTCTATAAAAAGATCTTTAAATAAACTTTAAGGCTCTTTTTGGTTTGACGAAGGGAAGGGGAGGGGAGGGATTTTAATATTACCTTGTTTGGATTAATAAAAGGGGAGGGGAGGGGATGGATTTTAATGTTACCTTATTTGGTTTAAGAGGGGAAGGGAGGGAAAATATTTTTATATGGACAACTTTGCCCTTATTTTGTTTAAATTGTTTTAAATTAATCAAAATAGATTAATATGCTTTTAATACATAATTTGCAGCTTATTTATAATAATATATCTTGTTATAAAATAAAAAGAGATATGATCTCCAATTTACAATTAAAGTGATTCCATAATTATAGGAGATAATGGAGGGATAATAGGAAATGATAGGGGATATCCATATCCACATAAATATTATATCCATAACATATCCAATAATTATAATTATACTTTCAATATATATCATAATATATATAAATATTATTTTGATAAAAAATATTATAATTATAAATAATATAATATATGCAACATAATGATCATATATACGAGGGTCACTACCCCTATTCCTCGGGTCAATGCCTGTCACATTTCTAAATTCATCTGCCAGCATATGGACACATTGGTCCACTAGGTCTTAGGCCCAAGCACATATAGTTATCATGCTTCCGCTGTACCACTTTGATGTTTCACACTATCTAATACATTATAGGTAGGACTACATTGTCTGCCCACGCTTATCTTACTTCCTTAGTTGGATCTGACTGGACCTCTATAGTATCCCCAACTTGTTCCGTAATTTAGTTTGATTGGAGCCGTTCAAGGCCAACCACTGTTGCAACCCATACTTGTTTCGTAATTTGGTTTAGTCAGAAATGTTCAGGGCCAACCACTGTTGTAATCCCTACTTGTTCCATAATTCAGTTAAACATACCCGTAGGTACCATGTTCAGTCATGCTTGGTGTACCCATAGGCACTATGTTTGATGTACCCGTAAGCACTATGTTCGGTCATGCAATGCACCCATAAGCACCATGTTCAGTCATGCTCGGTGTAACCATAGGCACTATGCTAGGTGTATCCATAGGCTTTATGTTCAATCAAGCAGTGTACCTATAAGCACTATGTTTAGTCATGCAGTGTACCTGTAGGCACTATTCATCAGTGTCAATTTCAATTTCAATTTCATTTTGATTTAAGGTATCTAGCATGTAGGATTTTATAGCCTAGGGTTCTAACCCAACTTTTAGGTTCATTAGAAAATCTAGAACCTTAATATCACACAAATTAGAAATCATCTCCCTCAATTATAACCAACCGGTTCACTAAGAGTCAAGGTCAATAAAGCCTATTCTCAACATTCAGTATCATCGGTTCTAATCTTTTAGGATCGATATATGACATAATCAACACTAATTATCCATTACCGTACATCATACCTATATACCTTTAACACCACGGTGTTATTAAGGATCATCACTTAGCATGGAGAAACCTCAAAACATTTACTATGCCTCAAATTTCCATAACCCCATCAAATGGACTTTTCTGGGAAGTATTCACCGTGTAAAACCGTGCCAATTTAAAATCAATACTTGCATCATCATTATCTCCATATGTCTAGGTACTCTTTAAATCATTTAACTTAAAGGAGCATTAGTCTTGGAGAAAACTTAAGACAATCATTATTCCTTAAGTCTCCATGACCTTGCACATATAGCTTCCCAAAGGTCACCCTCAGTTCGGTATTGCACTATTTGCTGCCCTTCAGGTATACGCTGATCTCTCAAGGCTGCTTCATGGACTAGGAGGACTGACTCCTTTAGTACCCCCGTTCGTGCATATATCCTATCACTATATAACCAAGACCATATCAGTATACTATCATGTTGCCAGAACCACCACATTTACTCTAAATAGACAATTCTGTGGCTAGAATCCTTACTCTAAAACCAAAATGTAACACCCTCATCTTATTTTGAATTACAGCGGAATATTAACACTTGGTTCGGTGAGCAATATAGGAATAGCATAAATATACTAATATTATGTGCATGATTACAGAAAGTCCTCATAGGGGTTCATACATAATAATTACAACCCTTGTAGCCGCACAGAGCTCTAGGGTATCTAAACTCATCCCAGTGAAACAGAGACATCTTCCCGTTATCGTTCCACCATTGCAATCCCCTTATACGGTTCTCTTCTTTGTTCTCAGCATCTTCTGTCTCTTCCTGTCTAAATGGTTAGTAGGGGAGGGTTAGATTCGAGAGAATCTTAGTAGGAAAATAGTACCAATATACATGCAAGATAATTGCTATATACATGATATGCTTGCATTACATAACTCATGCTCACACAATGACATATCTGCGTGATCAATGTTTCAAACAACATACTTATAGCCATAACATAAATAGAAGCAGAGTTATATCTTCCATGAGTAAACAACCACATGAAAGATTTGATTTTCTCTGGTACCCTCTATATCCAAAGCATTTTCCATACATTATCTGTTTGTTGTCGAGTACCTACAAAAAGAGACTGATATGTGGATTTAACAAAAAAAGGACCCCCAGTAGATGGCTTCCAATAAATTTATCCTCTATTCTCTCCTTATTGGGTGGGTGTGCACAAGTGATTCGATCAATAGCTGACTGAGGTATCCAACAACCAAGTTTCTGTCTATCCCATTCTCTCCAGGGAGTAAAATACTCAATAACCTTCTCATCCCTATTGCTAAGATCCTCCAAACCAAGAATTAAATCAATGATAGGCCCATTCAACTTTGAGCAATTCTCGAACCAAAAAGATGTATTGCGCCTATTGCCAATCTTCTTCCCTAGGCCAGCTTTGAATTTTTCCCATACAGAAAAAATTCCTCTCCAAGTGAGGGATCTTTTCACTGTAAGCATTGGATTATGACCACAATGATACTTCATTCAAAGAGCATCCACCTACAGGGCTTCATGATTATTAACAAGATTCTAGCAAAGTTTTATGACAAAGGCTTCATTTTGCTTCCTGAGGTTCTTAATCCCTATACCTCCTTGCTTCTTGTTACTATATATCCCCTGATCCAATCAATGATTCGATTACAAATTTTTACATCCCTCTTTATGGATGCTTTCCAATTTAAAGTTTATTGAATCATTTTACAAAATCAAAGCAAGAAGCTAAGTAGACTTCCAAAACATGATGCACATACAATATTTTGTTCATTAGACTTACAGCTAAGTAGACCCTTATTATATTTTGCACATGTTTCTAATAAATTTGTAATTATTAGGCTTAATTATATATATTGCCATGAGTAGCTAAGATTTTTCATTAGGATTATTAAAAAACTTGGTTGAACCTAAGCTTGTCTCTTCCTTTTTTACTGATTGATGATAGGTATTTACATGCTATTCTAGCTCTTTTTTGCCCCTCACTTTCTGGTGCAGGATGGCAAGATTATGAAGCTATGATCTCAAAACTTTTGCAAACCATTGAGTAATCTGAGTGGGAAAAACCAACAAAGAACAATAATGCATGCATTTTAAAGACTTGTTTATTTAAACGTAAAAATCAAGTTATTTTCAGAATGCTTAGGGACTTTATGAGAAATGATTTATTATTTAGAATTTTTAAGAAAATATTGTTGGATTTAGTTATAACCATAAACGATAACTATTAAATTTAAGATTTCAGTATATTTTCATTAACAATGTTTTGGTCTCTGGATATATGGCATCTTCATCATATTCTCCACGTGCAATGTGCAAGTCAAGACAAAGAGTCTTCAAATAGTCATGAACTTGTAATAAGCACCAGAGGAAGTATTAATATATAAACGGTCAAATTAAATTATCGCAGGTCATCAACTATATACAGTATTATTATGCATATTCATTGTTCTTGTTTTATGTTGTAATTGAACCAACATGATATATCATTTTACGCTCTATATATTAAGTCAGTATTGTTTAAAATAAGCAAGTGTGAGTGGTGTGTGTTGTGCAGAAATGTTGAAAGAAGGCAAAAATCCAAAGATGAAGTTGATATTGATTTAAATAACTTCAACAATCCAAATGAAGTTAAGAATAAATAAGGCTGTAGCTATTGGGAGTGGATGTCAAACTTTTGTCATTCTATTGGGCATCTATTTCAGACACGGTGTTAAGGTATATTAATTTGTTCGGTTCTAGGTACTTGCTTTGTTTCTTTCAGTAAAACATGGTGCTGACAGTATTTCGTTAAT
Organism: Inga laurina; assembly: GCA_963855925.1. Classification (NCBI taxonomy): domain Eukaryota; kingdom Viridiplantae; phylum Streptophyta; class Magnoliopsida; order Fabales; family Fabaceae; genus Inga; species Inga laurina. The sequence continues at coordinate 3,199,571 of OY979713.1, forward strand.
AATGATATGACGCTAAAAAGTTATAACTCTCAACTCTTATTATTTTGTACCTGTTTCGTGATTGTTAGACTTATTTATCATAGAAAATATGCTGCTATACATGCATTCTGTACACAAGCTGACACTACTGAGCATAATTTTTACATGGCTAAAAAATTTATATCTCTTTCATTTATAGGTTGTGTATACAAGTTAGGCGAAGTCGGAATCGTCTTATAGACATTGAAGAAGCAAGAGTTAGATACAAGAGCTTAATTATCTTGTTTTCTCTATTTTCTCATCCTTACTATTGTCCTTTTCTTTAATATTGCTGCTTCATACTCTGACACTACTATAAAAAAGTTAATAAACGGCGCTTTTATTATAAATATATGGCGCTTACCAAACATCATAGATTTCAACGCCGTAAAAACAAGCTATAGCGCTTATTGAATTTTTGAAAGCGCTGTAGCTTACAAATTTATTTTATTTAAATTGAATTGCGTCCTCCGGCACTTTACATAAGGGAGCACCATAGGAGCTTCCTACGACACTTCAAATTTGAGCGCCGGAGGAAGCTCCACAGGAGGCTCCACTGGGCCTCCTATGGCGCTTTAACATGGAGCGCTGTAGGAGGCCCCTTTACCTTCTCCGGCGCTCATGCATAAAATGTCGTAGGAGTTATATACTCCTATGGCATTTCTTATAGAAGCGTCGTAGGAGTTTTGAAATTTTTTTTAAATATTATTTTATGTAATTATTCATTTTTCCTGAACTCAAATTCATCAAATCCATAGCAATTCAAATTCAGAAGAAAAAAAAAGGCTAAACAGAATAAAATAAACGAAGCAAAACAAAATGAAATAGCACATAACTAATTCATAAGATGAGTATTAATTTTGTCTGTATGGAATTCAAACGCTTAATCAAAGTAAGTTTGACTAAAATATATTGATATAAAATAAGATAAATGAATAATGATATTAATTATTACTATTAGTATTATGATAATGTAGGACAAATATAATGAATAATGATAAAGTAAGATTATTCACGTGAATTGAAAGTGATGAACTGAGATTGAAGAAATGAATTATTCATATGAAAGTGTTTAAATGAAGCGTGATATATATATATATAACCAAATAGTGAAATTAATTACCAAGTTCTTAATTGACTTCTTGTTATTAAAAAGAAAAAAAGAAAAAAAGTTAAAATACAAAAAAAAAATCTATAATCCCCATAATTAAATATTTCTAAGGGAAAGTATTGACAAATTAAATGGAAGAAAATATACTAAGACAATGTCAAAAATATATATATAAATTAAATGAGGAAGGAAGGCGATGAAACTTGCCTCAATTAATAACTTCGAAGTATCGGTGGACCTTAAACCTTGGATGCAAGTGCTTAGCATATAAAAGAGGAATGAAGGTGATGAAGTTCGCCTTCTTTGCTCTCTTAATTGACTCAGTCTAATCTCTCGCTCTATTCTTGCTTAGCTTGATTTGAACTCTTTATGTATATATAATATCTAAGGCAAGACAATGCGCTTGCAAGGGCAATCAATATTGCGCATGAAAGCCAATAGTAGTTTTGCAGCGTCCTTTCTTTCCTTTCATTATACTTTTACTCACATTGACCTAGGAAAAGAATTGGAAAATGACAAGCTTTAGACTAGACTTGTCAAATCGTGGGAAAAGGTGCTAGGGGAGTGGGCAAGCGTGGGGGTCGGGAAAGGCTTGGCCAGCGCTCTCTTGCCAAGCTATAATTTTTTTTAAACTTTTTTTTTGGGTAAATTTTTAACATTTTTTTTAACTCAAGAATGAAGCGTGTGATTTTTTTTTTTTTTTGAACTCAGATATTAGGAGCTTTTAATTCATGGACTTTATCATTAGTCTTTTAGTTTTTATTACCGAATCTTTTGGTTTAATATTACATTAATAACCATGTTAGTAAATAAAATATTACACTCTAATAAGGTTCAAATTAAGATTAATTAATTTGAACTTGCATTTGACCTAGAAATCATACCTTCTCTTTCTATCTTTTGTTCATCTTTTGAGTTCAATATAATGATGTCTTGAAACTTGATCTCTTTTGACTTACATTCTCTTAACCTTATCCAACACTTTATTTTTAAACGTGGAATAACATTTTTTTTTAAATATAAAAAGTGCTAAAAAATGACCCTAGCTACGACGCTATCTTCAAAAGCGCCATAGCGTTGGCTTTTCTTTTGTTTTTTTAACTAAATATTTTGTACGGTGTTTGTTTAAGAAAGTGTTGTACAAGTCTAATACTAACATTTGGCACTTATATTTAGAAGCGTCGTAGCTTCTGAACTTTTTTTTTTAAAAAAAAATAAAATGTTAACTACAACGCTTATTCAAAGAAGCGTCAAAAAAGGGGCGCCGTTGAATTCCTCTTTTGTAGGAGTGTGAGTTTATCATGACTTTATAGTGCCATGAATATGAGCTTACTTGTTAATGGACTTGGTATGATTCATGATTGGTATATGCTGATCTACTTTGCTTGACACCTCAAACTTGGTATGACACTGATTCGATATTCTTTTTTTTTTTTTTATGAGCAAAGATTTGATATTCTATTTGAGTCTGCAAAAAGGTTTGTAAAATTAATTAGATTGAGCTGTTTAGTGTAGGTGTTGGCACACTAAATAGATTTTAAAGAGAATGGAAGTGGGAAAAACTATGGGAAAAGGAAAGGAAACGGGGTATTCTATTAAATCAATTTATATTTTAGTATGACTGAAAAAATAAAAATATTTGAACATAAAAAAATTGTGAAAAATGTAAATAAATGATACAACATTCCTTTATTATTTTTTAAAGGTGAATGTGCCAATTTAGCAATGAGGTTTATATTACATCTAAAAGTTTTATTTTCGCAAACCAATATAACTCTAGGGACTAAGTTCAATCTAATCTTATATGCCAGATTCATAGGATTTGGATCTAAAATGATATGATTTTCACTAAACCACCACAGTTTTATCCCATATTATTTTTATTAAGTGAAGACAAAATAAATACAACATTATTTTATGAAAAGGACACCACTAGTCATCAACTATGGAATACAAATTTAACCCAGTATGGGGTATCCAAGTAGATGTAGGTTGATGAATAGTAATCCAACAAGAAGATTTACCAGAAGGTTCCCCGATTTAGGGCTTTTCTCCCTCTTCTAGGGTTTCTCTCTTACGACGTCAAGATGCGGTGCTCAAATTCTTGGGCTACGACTGATTCTCCCCAGCTGGTGGAGCTTACCATTGATTGGTCCGGTGGTGTCCCTATGTGTTGGTCTTGTAATGCTATGGGAGCAATGATGGGCTTCAGCGTAAGTGTGTAGGGGGATTGTTAGACTCGACTCGTGGAGGTTTAGAACGCTCAAAACTAGGTGCTGGCCTCTGATATTGACCTCCGATTGGTGCCTCCTGAGTCCTTGGTGATGATTGATAGGGTGCTATGGGGAGTTCTAAGTCTCACCGTCACTATGAGGTTTTGGCAGCAGAACTGTTAGGAACATTTTGGAGTCTTGTCGCTGACCTAGGTAAATCAAAGGTAGAGACGATGCGATGCTCTAATGTGATATTGCAGAGAGCCATTGATCCTAAGGTTTGTAATCTCTTCAAGGCTCAATACCCTTAACACCTCTCAACTGATACTATTTTCAAATCTTGTTATGAGGATGACATTATTGAACTTCTTGAAGTTGAAACCATTGTGTTTAGAGATGTTGTTTGCTTAGAGGGGTTGAATCCTAAAGTTTGGTTTATTTAGCATTTTTGGGGGGATTTTTGTAACTCTGCTTCAAACAATGCATACCATAAGATCATTTTCTCTAAGCCAATTTTCACTACCCTATTTGATTTGGTGAGCGAGGTCTTTAGGTGGGCATGAGGTAGGGCGAATTGTTATGTTTGGCTTAAGGTATTTTTCTATGGGAGGAATGTTAGCTTGTTTGGTGCTCGAAGTTGTCAGGCATGGTCAAGTGCTATTCAGTTTGGAATTTTCAACTTGTTCTTGTTCATAGGCTTGTGTATGTTGTTCATCATTGGCTCACAATGCACCTATTCAGTGTTTATGTCAATACTATTCATTTTCGGGTAGGATATAGGCCAGTTTAGTGTATAAGGCCTTACTGTTCATCTTTGGACTGGAGTTGTGATTCTGTCGATGATTGTTATTCTGACCATGTTTTCTTTGTTATGGTGATGGATGTTGGTATCCTTGAGAATATTTAAGACTCAAGGATTTTGATCAGGAACCATCTTTACATATGTGTTCCCATGGAAGTTGATTTGGTGGTCAAGCGGATTGCCAAAGCTTCATTAGACAGGTCTCGCTCTCTAGTTTGGGTATCTCGACCTGGGATGTAGTTGCTGACCTTGTTGACGTTTTATTCCTTTTATCTAAATTTATGTTCTTGCAGGAAGCTCATGTTTGTGTTTATTAGTTTGTTTGCTACTTGTTTGGCTTATTCATGCTGTTTAGGTATTTCTGTTTCATGCTGAGACATTGTATTTTATCTAATTGCAATACAGTTAGTTTCTTTGTGGGCAAAAAAAAAAAAAAAAACAGATGTGGGTTGATGATAGACCCTTGCTTTGTTGATTTCTTGACATGTAACAGCTTTTAAAAGTAATGTTATACAGTTTATACTTAAAAACAATGAGAGCAGAATTATTGTCTTTAGGCAAAATAAAAAATAAAAAGAAGAGTACAATTATTTTATAGGCTGAATGTTACAAGCCCAAAAGCCCTTTTTTGTGATATATTTCCTTGATTATTTCATTTTCATAGGCACTATTCGATTTATATAGTATTGTCCGGGTTTGTTTTCATAAGTTTAAAAAATTTTCTTATTTTTATGACTTTTCAACAGTCCATCAAATTAAGGTCAAACTAGATTTGGTGTATTTCCTTAATTTTTTTATTTCTATTTATTTGTAGCTGAAGATAAGTAGAGCCATAAGTTACACGAGATTTTACTTCATTTGTATTTTTTTAGCACATCATATAATTATTTTTTGTAATTAGTTTTTTTTAAGAGCATTGGGATATAAAGTTATACATGATCATTATATACCCAGCTTGGTCCTTCAAGTGAATGGTAGGGCATAGCCATTTGCTTAGTATTAGAAAACAATTTGGTATTTGCATAATTTGAAGTTAATTTGTTTTAAGACTATCTCCTTTCCTTATTATAAAAACATTAATCATTTTATATAAATTTAAGAATTCAGTTAAAATTAGTTATTCATATTTTTAAAATTTCAACTTCACCCTTAATGATTAAGTTCATTATTGGAGGTTATTTAGTTGATATATAAATATTGAAACAAAACATAATTATGATAAGAAGCTAACACTTAAGACAAAAAATTTTATTCAGTAAAGGGTTTTTAAATAAGGATGATGATATACTTACGATCCAATTGCCGGAGGTCATCAACTATATATTATGCATGCAAATTCATGTTCTTGTTTTATGTTGAAATTGAACCGATGTCAAAAGTCCTTTTTAACAGTTGTAAGAAGACCTTTTTGCTCTAGTAGTGGCAGTAATTTTCTTTCAAATAAAAATGCATAGTACTCTAGTGACATTTATTTGTTTGAGTCATAAGCTTAAGGGTACCTAATGTTGCTTCTTGTTACTATTTTTCCCTCTGGTCCAATCAATGATTCGATTACAAATTTTTACATCCCTTCTTAATGGATGCTTCAATCCTTAAAGTTTACTGAATCATTTTACAAAATCAAAACAAGAAGCTAAATAAGTGTTTGGAATAGTTTATTTTTGGGGAATAAGTACTTGTTACGTAAGTCGAGACAAAACTCCTCTCACATACTTACCTCGTGTACCATAAATCATGAATTATAAACACTTATAAGTAAAAAATAAGCTATCTCAAATAAGCATTTAAGTAGACTCCCAAAACGTGATGTACATACAATATTTCGCTCATTAGACTTACAGCTTTGTCCAAAAACAAAAAACAAAAAACAAAAAACAAAAAACAAAAAAACTTACAGCTAAGTAGACCCTTATCATATTTTGCACATGTTTCAATAAATTTGTGATAATTAGGCTTATTTATATATATTGCCATGAGTGGCTAATCATTTTCATTAGGATTATTAAGAAACTTGGTTGAACCTAAGCTTGTATCTTCCTTTTTTACCCTTGTGATTGATGATAGGTTTGTACATGCTGATCTAGCTCTTTTTTACCCCACTTTCTGGTGTAGGATGGCAAGAATATGAAGCTATGATCTTAAAACCTTTGCAAACCATTGAGTAATCTGGGTGGGAGAAACCAACAAAGAACAATAATGCATGCATTTTTAAAGACTTGTTTATCTAAACCTAAAAATTAAGTTATTTTCAGATTGTATGGGGACTTTATGAAAAATGATTTATTATTCAGATTTTTTAAGAAAATATTGTTGGATCTAGTTATAACCACAAACAATGACTTATTGCCTATTAAATTTAAGATTTCAGTATATTTTCGTAAACAATGTTTTGGTCTCTGGATCTCGCATCTTCATCATATTCTCCACGTGCAATCTGCAAGTCAGGATAAAGAGTCTTCGAATAACCATGAACTTGTAATCAGCACCAGAGGAAGTATGAATATATAAACAGTCAAATTATCGCATGTCATCACTATATAGATGAAGTTGTGCAGAAAGTTGAAAGAAGGCAAAAATCCAGAGTTAAGAATGAAGAAGGCTGTAGCTGTTGAGAGTGGATGTCAAACTTTTCGCATTCTATTGGGCATTTATTTCAGACTTGATGGTAAGGTATATTAATTTGCTCTAGGTACATGTTTTGTTTCTTTCAGTAAGAATTTCTTGCCAATGAATTAAATGTGACTCTACCTACAAATGGTGATTAGTCTTCGTTTTTATTTTCCTTTTAATGTTATAATCTTCATTCAAATAAATTTAAAACGCATCTTGAAATTTATGTGTTTTTAGTCATAAGCTGAGGAGTAATGCTGATCAATTTTTTGATCATGTTGATCTTAACGAGTGTCACACGTTACTATGGAGCCGCTTATCACAGTTGTTTAGAAATTTAAGAACCACATGTGATCCAATTAGGACCATTATAATGACAAACTATCTAAAACTTTCATAAAAGCTTGAGTATACGCATCATAGAATAATGAATTTTCTTAAAACTTAAAAAATTCATAACTAAATCAATTTAACTCCAAAAATGAGCAGTTCAAAGCTCTATTTCTATCTCCTGTAAGGGTCTTCGATATAAGAATAAGGCTTAGATTCACTTTAGTCTCATTCACATTCAGTCCAAAAACTTGCGTATTTCCAAACGGGTCAGTAGTGATTTTGCAGCACTTTCCAGAAATCTCATCACTACTTGGAAAAATCATATCTTCTAATCTACACATCCAAAAATTATAAACTAACACTTATTTTAAAGCTTAAGAAGTGTACTAGTCTCATGCAAACTTTCATTATTCAATTCAAAGATTTACCCTGTATGTCGTCAGTCACAAGACTGACGTTCCAGCAAGCATGAGAAACTACCTACCTACAGTAACCTTAAGTTTTCCCATGTTTATAATCGTGACAATTCTTTTGGCTGTAGCTACTCATCTTATACTCCTTAAGAAGATATGTACAACTCAACCAATTTAAAGCTTGCACGCCATGAAAATTAAACCTAAATAATATGTTGAGCAAAATGCAACATGCTCCACCCTATCCACCACAGCCAAGCTTCTACCAGCTTCTCCTTTGCCTTGGATGTACTTGCTCCTATGGTTAACATATAAGGAGGGGGGGTTTGAGATTGGGAGACTTAAGTAGCAATAATCATATTGCAATATATAATGCATGGTAAATAACTAAGTATGGAAAATAAGCCATAGAGAACAATGCCATTCAATACCAACATATAGTTGGTCTAGTGGTGTAAGGCCTCGCTAAATCCCTTTGGGTCTCGAGTTCGAGTCTTAGATGAGACACTTGTTTTAGGGGGGCATCCACAAACCCCAAACCAGATATCAGATAATAATATTTTAAAAAAAACAGTACTTTCCAATAATTGAATAGTTGTAAGATTGAATAACTGAAACTGTTATTACACATGGCCATGACAATAACAGAAGTAAGGATTTTACATGTTCTCATGCTTAATTGCAGCAATAATGGCACAAACAAATATGTAACCAAAACAGAATATACGAAATTAATCATTAAAGCTACCTTTATCTTCCTCCCTTTCTTGTGCTCCTTCCTGGTGTCTCCTTGGCAAGTTTGGGTACAAATCAAAACCTGAGTTATATATGTATAGGAGCATATTAATATGCATAGTAGATATACTTTAATAGCATAATTACACTTTTAGCCTTGAACTTTCTATTTACTTTGATTTCTTTTTCCACTTCAAAATTAAGGAATTTTAGCTATATCCCTTCATTGCATAGCTCTTCATAACATCATATGGCAAATAGAAATCAGTCCCAATTCCAAGACTTGATTCATAACAGCAATAATATATCACAACATAACTCAAGCAATTAACTACTCTCTCTAGACCTTAATATAAGACATATTTACCTAATTTGATTAGATTAAGGAAGTTTATTAAGTTAGTTAATATGACATTATTTTCTAAAATGCCTTAGCTCATCTTCCTTAATTTCTTCCTTCCCTCTCCTCTCTAATTATGATTGAGGGAGCATCAACAAGGGTAGATTAGGAGAATATTGACAAATATGAAAACTTTGTCTTATATTTAGGACCAAGATCAACTCCCCAAATATGTCTTATATTAAAGACCGGAGGGAGTACCATATTAGCTCTTTTAAATCTCATACAACTCTTGCTTCAAATGTGGAAATTATTATCCAGCTTAAATAACATTGTTCCAACATCACTTTTGGAGCTTTGTACATGAGCCAATAATTCAAAGTACCCATCCAATGTTTCAGGTATTAAAAAGTGAGTTTTTATAACTTTTGATTCAATATATATACAACACTTTGTACCATACATTTAATAAACTCATGAAAACTTCCCAACCTTAAAAAGAAAATCAGACAGCAGCCCACTTAAGCTGGAACATTTTCCAGATTTCTCAAAAATCCTTAAAATTTGGACAGCACCTATTCTGATCCAGAAAAATACAGCAACTAACACAAATATATATATATACATATATATAACCTTTCCTGTTTCAGTGGTATTTCCAGGTTTAAAAAAATCATCTTTCCACTTTTACAGCTTGCAGTTAACCATTTAAATGATTGTTCGGTTGTTCCACATTCAGCATGTTAATCAGCAACTTTTGAACCCAATTCCACAAATTTAATGAGCAATTCTACGGTTCCATATACAAACATCTTTAATCATTTAAATAATTCAATCACCCACTTGTACAGCAATATGTAAAAGCATTTACACATTCAAGTAACCTTCCTTCTTCGTTACTATCTATTATATCTATTTAAGATGAATAACTAATCATATAGCAAGTTCAAGTCACTCTTGAACAGAACTTAGCTACTTAATTCACTGCTCCTCATTTCCCTTGACTAAACCCAATATTAAATACTTAATTCACTCTTGAACAGAACTTAGCTACTTAATTCACTCTTTGAAATCATAATGTTCAACTCAAGCCACAAGTTTTCACGGGTTCCCTTCAAGCAACCCAAGGGCATATTAATAATTTAAAATACTGCTTCAGCGTCACACAACACTATGTGAAGGTTTATATTATCCCCAGTTTTGCATATCCAGGGCGCACACATACACCCGATGCTTCACAGAACAGAGGATTGGCTTGAAAATCACTTCTCGGCCTAATCAGTCAGACAACCACTTACTAAGCATATAATATTACTCTTATATTATTAGGCATGCTTTGTTTGTTTCCTTACCACCGATTAGAGGACCCGAAACCACAATAATAAGCTTCAAATTACTTTAAAATACAGTAATCCATTATATGCAACAACATTAATCTCCCTCTAAATATTCCTCCCTTAATCGATGCTTCTCCCCATCTCAGAATCAAAATCCAATTCAGAAATTAGAGATGAAAGACTTATGCTTACCTCTGCCGGACTCTACTGTTATAAACAACTATCGGCACCTCCTCCTTCTTCCTCTTCTCTGTCGACCTCTTCCTCGGACCATTCTTCAGATTCTCGCACAATCACTCTCGATCCCTCCTTTAACCTTGCTTCTCCTGATTCAGTCGCTCTCTCAACTCTCTCTCGGCCACTTTCCTCTGGTCTATTTATCTGAATGAGGACAGAGCAAACTTGCCCTATGACGAGGCACCAACGAGTCCGGCTTCGGTCTTTTTCCGAGGTAAAGGACCACCCTTTTCCTTTCTTTAAGGCTGTGTTTGGTTTGAGGCGGGAGGGAGGGAGGGAGGGAGGGAGGGGAGGGTATGTTACCTTATTTGATTTGTTAGAGGGAAGGGAGGGGCGAAGATCCTTTATTTGATTTAAGAGGAGAAGGAAGAGGAGGTAATAATTAATTGACCATTTTATTCTTGTATATTATTTTATACTTTTATAATTATATATTGTTTAAATTAATTTATACTTGGATTTAAATTAAATTATTACATTAATATTGTAATATGTGTATAAAAATGATATTTTTATCAATAGCTAATATAATAAATATTTTTAAAATATTAAATTAACAAAATTTTTCTTTTATAAATATTTTTAAAAAAAATTAAATTAACAGATTTTTTTTCTTTCCCGTTTTTTTTAATGATTCATATAAAAATGATATTTTTATCAATAGCTAATATAATAAATATTTTAAAATATTAAATTAACAAAAAATTTATTTTATAAATATTTTAAAAAAATTAAATTAACAGATTTTTTCTTTCCCTTTTTTTTTAAAATGATTCATCAATGACAGGGCAATCGCTTTTAGGCATGTACAATCAAACCCATGACTTGTAAATTGAAGTGAACATGCTCTAAACAGCAAGCCAATGGTTCAATCAGCAGAAATATTTTTTTCCCCTTTTATCCATAAACATCTTAAATTTAGCCATTGATTCATTACTTTTCAGGTAAAAGTGTGCATACAACCAAGTTATCACTACATGCTCAAATATCTATTTTAAGCATGTAACATAATATTCAAAAGTGATAAATAATACTCAAAAGCTATTTTTTTTGAGCATCAACCAAAATATATACAAGGCATCACCACCTAACTAGAGTGAATTCTAAAAAAGTGCACATATAAACAAGTTATCACTACATGCTCAAATATCTATTTTAAGCATGTAACAAAATATCCAAAAGTGATAACTAATACTCAAAAGCTATATTTTTTGAGCATCAACCAAAATATATACAAGGCATCACCACCTAACTAAAGTGAATTATAGAACATCTTCATGATCACTTGTTTCCTAGCTGAAGGTGGACACTGAATTGCTGCCTAAGCTTGTCAATATCACCCATAAGAAAGCAATCTATGTCATGTATTCTTTCACTATCATATCCACTCTTCAAAAATTTTCCAAAGCTCTTCACCTAATAATTGTGGCACTTGCATCCTTATGGTGGAGGCTTTTTGTAAAACCAAATTTCCTTGAATTAATGCATCGGTTCCTTTATTAATTGCATCAGCCACTGCTGAGATAACCCCTGTTAAATCCTTCATACGATTGTCTTGCTCCCTAGTTGCTCTCTTTGCCCTCTTGCTACAAGAACTATGAGCACTACAAGAATTCTTTTTCAGGAGATTGACTTTGTTCATGTAAATTACCTTGCCCATCAACTTCAACAAAAGGATCATTATTGTTTGATATGATTCCACCTTGTGAAACAAGGTTGTCGATGTCATTGAAAGTCTCGGTCAGCTCTTCTTGAGAACGACGTTTCTTTCTAAACTCATGCATTGTTTCGCCATCCTCTCCACTAGCTCTATCTACTCCATATAATATCATAATCTTTTCATAATTTGGAAAAGGATTTGTTCTCCATAGTGCTGCTTTAGGTTTAGCCTGCAAAAAATAAAGCATTTGTTCCAAAATGACAATCTTACACATAGCTATGATATTCAACATTGCAGTTGGAGCATCAAAAAGGGGTACTACATGATAAGATCTCAGTAGCATGACAATGAGGAAGCAAATCGCCAATATATGGCCAATAAGTGCATGAGATATTTTATCGGATGGACAAGAAATTAGACTGAAATGCGACCTTGGGAAATTAGGATTTAGTGAGAGACATCCAAGCATAGAATCAACATGCAAGTACAATGAACAAAAGCCAAAAAACAAAAAACAAAGAGGTCATCAAACCTGGAATTGCAACAACTCGCCGCCTTGAACGGCGACCACAGAACTGCAACAACCAGTCGCCTTGAACGGACCGCAAATACCCACCACGTACCACAAATGCCGACCCAATCACTCGAACAAATGATCGCAGGAAAAGGATTGGAATTGCCGACCCAGCAATGTCGACCATAGAGCAGAGCAATGGAAGCTCCACACAGAGCTACAAGACCGACAGCTACCACAGTCAGCGGAGGAGAAGCCAAGTAATGAATTGAAGGACTTTTATTTTAGTATGGGGTATTATTGGAATATCACAAAATGATTTTATCTTCCCTCCAAAAACGAAAAATTTGAAGCACCCCAAAAGCAATGGAGGGAAGGGAATTAAACCCAAATTTTTTGCTTCCCTCCCCCATCAAAATTCAAACCAAATGATGAACTAAGGTTGCCTTCCATCCCCTCCTACCCCCTCCCCTCAAACCAAACATAGCCTAATTGTTGGATTAAGATTTTAATATTTTAGATTTAATATATTTTTATAATAATATATTAATATATTTTTGAATTGAGATCTTAACAAATGAGATTTAATATATTTTTATAATAAAATATATTAAATCTAAATCCAACGATTTAGGGAAAAAAGGAGAAGGACCGAAACCGGCACGAACTGAATCAATTGAATCCTCCGGCCCCAATGAACCTGATTTGTTATTCTTTTTTTAGGCAAGGGTTGCTCTTCTGTAGGAGTGGTAAAACAGGCTGACATGTGGGTTGCGGGCCAACCAGCGCGGGCCCCGGGTTGTGGCGGGGCGGGCTGGCGAGCCTGTTTAGGCGGGCTAGCGAGCTGGCATTTTTTTTAATTTTTACTCTTTTTCTCTTTCACCTGTTCTTATTGTACTTCTTTTCTTTTATACATTTGTGTTATGAAATCAATTTCATTCTTACTTTCCTTTTTTTTCATCTATTTATATCACAAAACTATATAAATACATTTCTTTTAAATTTAATAATAATATAATAAATAAAATATAATATGAAAATAAGTGTCAAATAAAAAGTATGAGGAATTAATTAAACACATCATCAAAGGAAATGAGATAACAGATCAAGGATATTTGAGAAAAAAAATTAAATTAAATTAAGCGGGCCCGCAGGCTAAACCGGCTAAGCCCGTTTAGCCTTTTTTCAAATGGCAGCCCAAACCCATTTAACCCGCTAACCCGGTCCGAATTATCGGCTCTACTCTTCTGTTTGAGTCTGCAAATTAAATGGGCTTGTGAAATTGATTGGATTGAACTGTACTGTGTAGGTATTGGGTATAGCAATGGGAAAAGGAAAGAAAATTTATTCTATCAAATCAATTTATAGTTTTTTTTCGGAAATCAATTTATATTTTAGTATGAGTAAAAAAATAAAAATATTTTAACATAACAAACATTCTTTTATAATATTGGACAAAATAAATTCCTTTATTATTTTTCTTTTTAATGGAAGATTAAATAAATAGAACATTCCTTTACAAAAAGGATATCACTAATCAAAAACTATAAAGAGCACAATTATTGTCTTCAGGCCCAGAAAAGGTAAATTATTTTACAAGGTGAATGTTAGGAGGCCCAAAGCCCTTTTAAATCTGTAGTAAAGCTTCCCGATTTTTAAATACGGACCCTAAAATAACTGGCTTCCGACAGGCCCATCTGTTTTCTTAGAATATAAAAATTAAATGAATTAATATATTATATTTAGAATTTAAACAAACTCACCTGCTAACTCTTTTATTGAGGATAGAGTAGAGTACACTTTTTTTTTTTTTTTTTCATGTAACCGCACTATTTTAGTCTCAAAGAAATCTAAGAATTTTCGAAAGAAATAATAAAAGTTCATTTTGATGGAAAATATAAATTAAAAAATAGAATTTAATTACGGTTTGGCAAGAAATTTTTTTTTTTTTTTTTTTTTTGCAAGGAGAGGAGTGACGTTAGGCTTTAAGGCCTTTGATACAATATATATTTTCAAAATTGTGTGTATATAATAAGTTATGTTAAAAGCATATAATACCCTAAACTGTTTTTTTTTCCAGAGATGTGTTTCCTCCTTTTTAGAGTAAATATTGTTGAAGGTTCTGTTATATACTAAATATGGACAACTTTTTCAGCGCATGTTTAAATCATGATTTATCACGTTATGAGGGATTAACCTTTTTTATTAGATTTAATCCTCATCGATTATCCTAAAAGTTTTTTTGTGCAAAAAAATGTATGCTCCTTAAAATTTGGAATGTTACATCATTCCTCTTTTTTCCCTGCTTTTCTTTTTTCTTATTTCTCTTGCTATCCAAAGATATATTGTTTTACTTATGGTTTCCTTCTAATGTTCTTTTCCTCATATATTTTTCTTTTTATCCAAATATAGGTGAGAGTGAGATTAATGTTTACCCGTAACAAACTCTTTTTTTTTTTAAAAAAAATTGAATAATTGATTTTTTGTAAAGGCTAAATGATACTTACTCATTGATGCCTGAGAAGTTCGTATGTGTGTGGCAGTGTTACATTTTTTGGAAAAAAAATATTCTTTCTCGAAAAAGGACACCTAACCATCTGAAGAATTTTATAGCTCTGAACGAAAGAAAAAATTGTATTGTTATGTGCTTCTATACAAATAAAAGTAGTCACCACTCAAATATTTCAAATTTAAGAGTGACAATAAAAATATTTAAGAGGGGCAAGGCGACTTTCATAATGAACATCTGGCAAAAAAACATATTGAACCCTCAACCCCATTGAAATAGCACTAAAAGCACACATTTATAAATGAAAAAATCACCTAAAAATACCTTTGAGATAAATTAATTACTGAATGCTATCTTGGAAGATCTGTTGCACTTGAATGAAAGATATTTTGTACATAATGGAAAATAATTTGCACGTTCATATGAAAAATTTTTGTACACACAGAAGATTATTTACACATAATGAAAAATCGTTTGCACATATGAAACATTGCTTATACGCTTGGTAGCATTCAGTAATTAATTTGCCCCAAAGATATTTTTAGGCGATTTTCCCTTTATAAATTCATCTATAAGAATGTACCCCTTAAAGATACAAAATGGTATCTGCATATTGGTCATTCAGCTTTTCTTTTTTTGTCTTTTTTAAGAGAACAAGTATGTGTTACCCGTACGTTGCACGGGAGCTTTTACATATTGATATATATTTTGCCTTTCTTTCATACTTTATTAAATATACTATTTTCTTCATGCAATACTATTTGAACCATAAATGATTATAGTTACATCATAATTACTAATTACCAACAACAAATTCTTCTCCATCAAATTATCTAATTAGTATAACTCAGTAGGATTATGCAGCAAGATTTATAATTATCTCCTTGTATTTTTTTTTTTTATGGTTTATGCAATGGACCATTTTTGGCCTTCGGTGCACCCACCTTACAGGTATCCGGCGTTAACCTGAAGGCCAACGCCGGATTTACCGACATAGGCCCCCGACAACCGACTAGTCCTGGCGCCCCCAATCTGATAGGCCCGACAAGAATTCACCTCTTTAAGGCACCCCAGGGGAGAGAGCTCCTAACGGAAATTCTCTACACCTTCCGTTTCCTGGGATCGAACCTAGGAACGGATTGGTGTGGCGCAGATGCCTACCCATCTGCGCCAACTTCCGTTGGTATCTCCTTGTATTAAGCACAATCATTGTGTGCTTCCCTGCTCAAGGAGATTATAAATCTGGAGTTATTTCATTTTAATCCCAGCAAAAAAACAACTTACAGCTATCATATTGAACAAATATCTCATAATCAAAGATTTTTCAAGAAATCACAATACAATCGCAACAATATATCCTTGTTTGCATGTTTACCCTCACATAATGCATTAAAATTTCGTGTCAATTACAGATTTTTTAGACCCACTTATACTTTCATGTACAAATATTTCAATCCGTCCCAACTTATCACTCTCAATAATGCAACATTTAATTAAAGAAACATTTTAATTGTACCATAACTTATAATTAAGTTCTTCCCCAGGCACATAATGGTTTAAAATTAATCTTTTATTGCTAATAATGATCACAATTCGCTCTTTAACATTGCATGGATAATTGATAATTGATAAAAAATGAATTGAAATATTTGACGTTGTGGGATTTTTTTGTTGTTGAACTTTTCTGTTTAATGAGTTAGTTAAATGTACTTATTCCACCAAAATCTATTCACGTATAAACATATAACCCAATCTTTAAATGTATCATGATATTTTAAAAAATGTAAAACAAAAACTACAACGATATTCTTGTCATATATTTTTTTAACATTATATAGACTTTACCTATAGTCTTTCTTAATCATGAAAGAGACTATAGAGATTTTATAGCGAATACTCATGTACGATTCACATGATGTTTATTCCTTCATAGTCATTTTATCTTAATCCTGATCAACAAAACTCATATCGTATGTCTGACAAATATATCAGAATCAAAGACATATCATAAATATACTATAACATGGCAACAATATAATCTTGCATGAGATACATTAAAATGTAATGGTATATGCAGATTCTTAAATATCTTCTTATATCAGAATCAAAGACATATCATAAATATCCACCAATGCTCTACCTATTCAACTCAGCTCATGCCAACCTGCATAGCTACACGGCAACATTAGAAAGCTAAACATAAGAAACAAAGAAAAATATGACCATCTGAATTAAACCACCACCACTAGAGGAACAAAGCCACCACCATAATTAAACCATTCATTACAATCTAACAACCAACAAAAAAATGTGGGACTGCGCATGAAATGAATAATTTCCACCTAAGTGACTGCCCTTGGTCAGGTAACTCAGCATGGGGGCCATTGGAAATTAGAAAATTAATTGTTGTCAGGTTCATGAACACCGTACAACAAAATATACAAATTAGGGAAGCTTCACCACAAATGTCAGTAGACATTTGTACGATCACTCTTCCCTCTTAGATGAAGATAAGCAAAGGTAAGAACGAAGATAAATATATTAATAAATATTTCTCTATTTCAAAATTTTTATTTTTATAATTTATTTTTATATCTCTTCCCTTCATAATCACATGGCAGTTGTAGTCACAATAATTTCTCACTCCAACTTATCATTAAATACCATTGAGATAAGTATCTAAATGGAAAGTGGGCATTTTCATTATCAGTGGTCCTCCATATGGACGGTAACAATAGCAGATTCTAATATAGATGAAAAAAGAAGTGTATGGAAAAAGGATATATATGGATGAGCTTTTGCTGAACTTTCTCAATGCAGGCATAAAAATGTTAACTTGTCATTTTATGCTTGTTTTTGAAAAGTTGATAAACACATTGATCAAGGGTAGAAAAAGTTTATACATTAAACAAAGAGATAATGTCTATAAGTCTATAACTTTTGTGTAAGTCTGTACGTTGATTGTTTTTATGGTTTTATTTTACATCTATAATATCTATTTATGCATAGTAACCTATAAAGTAAACAAATAACTCTAAAACTGTTAAAAGTTTGAAAGGAAGAGCAGCGGACTATGCATGCACAAAATCGTCTAGTTTCTATCTTGAGCTCACTTTGATAAGAATTAGGGGCGGAAAAAAGTAAAGGCATGAGTTTAATATTAAAAAAATAAAACTTTTAAGGGGGTTAGTTTAAATTTTAAAATATCGAGGATGTTATATGCAACTAAACTAAAATTCAAGGTGATTTTATACATCCATAAACTTGATAGGATGCCATGTACGATGTGATGAAGTGTATTCTATTAATCTGACTTAGCAAATTCCGTTAAAAAAATAATAGCATGTTAATGGTAGGGGTCCAAAATAAAAAAAATCAAAGTTCAAGGGAGTTATATTTAAACATCAAAATGTCAAAGAAATTTTATGTAACTATTCTAAAATTCAAAGGGTTTTATATGATTTATTGCGCATTTGGATTAGCGGTAGAAAAGTAGCTTTTTTTGCTACCTAACTTTAAGAAAAGTCAGATAAGAAAAAATTCAAAATGTAGATGTGATTTGTGTTTGGATTGGCGGTAGAAAAAGTGACTTTTTTTTTTTCTAACCTTAAACATGTTTGAATTGGTGTTTGAAAAGCCCGTTAAGATGAAAAATGACTGAAAATGACATGAATCTTATTGAATACTCCATATATATATATATATTAGTTGTATATATTGTGATAATTGAAGTAAAAAAAAATAAATAAAATTTGATAAAATAATAAAAGTTCAATTATTATTCAAAAAATACAAGCATTCTATTACATTGCTTTTGATGAATGATTTTACACATGAAAACAAACAGGAAATGAAGAGTTTGCAATTCATATAGGGAAAAAATAATGACGACTACCTTATTTATAAGTTTTGGGAAATCCTAATCCTAACAAGACAAATAATTAATCCAACTTTTAATAAGATATATAATAAATCTAAATCCTAATAAGCTAAAAATATCTAAATCATAGTTATTTAAATTGTAACAGTCGAACAACTTCATTATATAGATGACATCAGTTTTGCATAGGTTCAGCTGGGAAAGATGTTGGAATAAACAGGTGCATCATCATATTACAATATATATGAACATATGTGTGTGTACGCTGCTATCTTCTCTGATGGGATGAATGTTTACATACGCTGGATTTCTGCCGCACCGTAGGAAAGAGTTGGAGTTTCGAGCTTCAGATGTTAACCAGCTTTTTTCATTAAAGCCCATCAATATTGTCGTTGTAATATCCCAAATTATAACTAAGGGTTAATAACTTCAGAGTGATGTAATTAATGATAATTAAGCACTTTTGAAGTAAATTGTATATTATGATGTAAAATGTGTTTGATAATGATGATAGATGTGTCATGGCAATCAGGGGTAAAATGGTAAATTTACATATCGATTGGTCAGTTACGGGAGAAGAAACTCCTTAGTAATCAAGATCAATGGCTAGGATTGAAAGAACAAGAGGTAGAATCAAGTGTGTATGAGAGTATATGAAACCATGGAAGGAAGCTCAAGATGTTGACAAGTGGCATCTTGAGGACCATGGATGAAGTCAACATTTTCAAACTCATCCTCTCTCCCTCTCAAGTTGGCTAAGTGCATGGGGAGTGTGGAAAATCTGATTTTCATCAATATCTCATTTCTCTCTCTCCATTCTCTCCATTCGGTGCAGCTGAACCAAGAAAGAGAAAGAGAAAAACTTGCTTTTGGGTGAGTAATTGTTTTTGTATGCTTAAAGCCTCTTCAATAAATTTGTTCAAGAGGTTGAGAGCTTCCTTGCAATGTTTTCAGAATTGTGAAAGGTGGTGGTTTGGAGTTCTCACAAATTTGAAAGTTGGAAAAATAGAGATTTGATTTTACCAAGTTGAAGAGGTAATCATTTAGTGCATTTTGGTATGATTGTTTTAGCTATTGGTTTGGTTTTGAGATTTTGTGATTTTACCCTGATTTTGGATCAATGTTGAAATGCATGAATTGAGTAGTGTAATGTGTTGGAATAGATGTCAAATAGTGTATGAGTGTAGATGGTTTTTGTTGGATTTGAAAAGAGGAAGTTTGATAAATTATGGTTTTGGTGATCTTGTGGTCTAGAGATGAGAATGTGTTGCTTGAGTAGGAATTTGGTTGTTTTAAAGTTACCAATAGGTTTCTTGTGGTAAAATGAGTGAGAATGAGTTTTAGAACGAGTCTTAGGACCATTGGTAGCAAAATGGTCAATTCTGAAAAACCACATCAGTTGCTGCGATTTGGCATCTGACAGGCATCACTAGAGTGAGAGAGGATCTCACTCGAGCACGACATGAAATTCTGGGAATTTTGGTTAAGTCTTCAGGAAAAAACCGCGAGCATACTTCCTAACTTGCGAGTGAGATATGATCCTGCTCGAGTGAGCATGGGCATGCTCGAGTGAGGTCTTGCCTGGAAGTGGTCTGTGCTCTCGGGCAAACACTCTTGGTGTTACACTTCTTGGTGCTTGAGTGCACTTGAGGTCATTGCTCGGGTGCAGCTTCTTGTGCTCGAGTGAGTATGAGAGATATTTTGAGGATTTGCTCTAGGGCAAATCTTTCTGTGTTTCACTCGCTGGGACTCGAGCACAATTGAGGGCATCACTCGAGTGAGGCAGCCCAAAATTGGTGTTTTGCATCCGAAAATGGTATCTTCTGGGTAGTTTCTTCCAACCCTTTGGGGATATGTTTAGGTCTATTATAGTCACCTAAAGAGTCTAAATGATAACCAACATAAAGTATTACGAAATTTGGAAACTTGGAAAAGAGATTGACCCATTGTCCCTATTTTGGTTTATAGGATTTGAAATCTGTTGTCCTCGTGAGCCCACTGAGCCAACAAACGTCAGGAAGGAACGAGGTAGTGACTTTTCTTTTATATCATATATGATGCATCGTATGTGTGTTATATCATTGATTTGTGATGAATCGTATGCTGCGACATTTGTGTATATGCTTAAACACCTCATACCAATAGTCCCTGAGTAGCTAACAACAGATCGGGTAAGGGTTGTGTGCCTTCCTGGCGGAGAAAGGGGATGAGGATGAGGTGTGATATATGTGATTATGTGGGCCGAAAGGCTATTTGTGAAGGCCGACGGGCCATTTATGGAAGCCAGATAGCTATATGAGCTATAAGGCTGTGTATGCACTGCCACGCCAACAGTCCCTGAGTAGCTAACAACGGTTCGGGTTAGGACGGTGTGCCTTCCCGGCGGAGAAAGGGGATGAGGGTGGAGTGTGATTTGTGCTGCTGCTGCTGTATGATGATTTGCTTACATGCTGTGTGCTTATGTGTGGTATAAATGTTTTGTTACTACTGGGATTCTCTTGAATCTCATTCTTTTTCAGACAAGGCGAGTGGCTCTAAGGAAAAGCGAACGACCCGGAGCGGTTAGAACTCTATAAGGACATTTAGCTCAGGCCATATTAGTCATTCATTTTGGATAGGGATTACTGTATGATGTTTTTGGGTTGTAAATAGTTTTGAACATATGGCATTGTAATCCCCTAATCAGGATTTGAAACCCTATAGATATATATATGTAGATGAACCCGGGAGTGCCAGGATTTATGTTATAAACTCTGATATGTATGGATGGGAACTAACTGCACAAGTAATTATATTCGATAATTGAACTTGAGACCTGAATAGGAAAGAAGTTTTGAAAATTTTGTGAAGTCCCTACTACTTAGTGGGTGTTTTAATGAGTTTTGAACTATCCAACGGTCTCTAACCCTTTTTACTATGCGTTATCGAATCTTAATTACGCTAATTAAGGCAGGGGGTTACAGTCGTGATTCCAAACACCCTCATTTGATGCTCACCGGGCTTTTTCTTCTTAACGCGCGATTTTGTTCCCTTATCACTGTGCCAAACAGACCCTTAGTCCATATATATATATATACGGCGTCCTTTATTGGTTTCTTTTGCTAACTGAAAATATGTGTGTAAAAAGCGAAAACCCCAAAAAGTTGGCAAAAGGCTAGGAAGGAAAAAAAAAATAGCAGAAGACACCAATAAAGCACTATCATAGGTCACCCCTCTCCTAACAAGGTTTGAAACTTGAACGCGCGTAAAGACTGAAGACTGAAGAGAAGACTTGAGCTCACTCTTACCTTTTTACTTCTCATTGTTTCTCCATTTTTCTTTCCATAAAACTTGTAGCAGGCTTCTAGAAGGCTTCTTTTCAGGTCGAAGTCGAAGAAATCTTTGGATAGTATTTAATCCTTTAGGTTTCTACTTTCTTCCCTTCTTCTTCCCAGATTTATTTTAGTAAAATAACTGTTTAGATCTGTGAAATTTCACTTTGAATTAAACATCGAACGGCAATGAGAAAGAATACATACACAGATCCAGCTTCCATTTAATTTATGAATGAAGAAAGCATGAATCTTGTGGTAAGAGAACCATAAGACTCTTTGCCGATACCCTGTTTGTTGAAGTTTCTATTATATCTTGTTTTCTTCGGTGAAATGGATTATTTATTGATTCGTGAGATGGGACCGTCTGGGAATATATGGATCTACGAGCATTTTGTGGCAAATTTTTATTTTACTTTATGTATTTGAATGTGCCCAAGACCGATCTCAAGGTTTTGCTCTGAAACTCAAATAGACAAAAATTGGTTCACTTTCTTCCGTCTTCAGGATCTCTTTACTGATCGCTACACTATTTGTTGGAAGTTCCTATTAGTTCCAAATATTTTAATGGAGGAATGCTTTAGAAAAAGTTGCTGTTATATCTGGTTGGCACTCACAAAATCGGTAATTTCCACTTCTCTGAATAACTATCTTCACTTATTTCTCTTTTGTTGAGCAATAAGGGTGAGGATATGATGTCGGCTTTGCCTTGATAATCTTTTTAAAAATTAAATCAAGGATTATAATATAGGGTGCAATCCCAGGTCGTCTCTCAAAGAGTTTTTTATTAATTATCTAGAAACTAAGTGTGATGATTGGCACAAAACAAGGTAAAAATGATTTTTATCTTTTTTATCTAACAACTAAATTATAATTAAACTAAAATGCTTTTAAAATTAATATTTTTAGATTTTCGGAATAAAATTGAAATGGAATGGAAATTGGCTTAGAATGCAAATGATGAAGATGTTCTTGAAAATGGTTTTCAATGGCTATCTTTACTCAATTAAAATATTTGGAGAGTTAAAACACTAAGCTTCTAATATACCAAACCTTATTAACCAATGAGTCTAACATCAAAGAGAGGAACCCCTACCCTTGAAATGCTATTAATCCCTCTTAGTATAATGAGTTTTTTTAAGTTTTCTAATATACCAAATGTAATACCCCAAATTTTGAAACTTGAGGCTAGAGAATAAGCCTGAGATAAGTGGACTGCTAAGCCCCGGTTTAGCAAGATCCTAAATTGTGATTAAGAGATAATGACTCCAAAAGTGGATGTGGTTAGTGATAAATAAACCCTTTTGGAGATTATGGTGTGAGTTGGCACCCGATGTGATTCGCATGTGCTGTGAGCGGCGCCAAAACCCTGTATTTAAGCCCAATTATGGATTAACATCTAAATTGACTTAAAATAGAGGGAAGGCGCATATTGTGGCTAAATGAAAAGATGTGAAATGTTGGTGGTGATTCAATGAGAATTACCGTAATCAGGGGCAAAACTGTAAAGTTACCGACCTATTGGTCATTTACCGAAGAGGAAACTCATTGGTAACTTCAAGATCAATGGTTAGGATTGATTTGTGCGATAGATCAAAGGGTGGAATCATGTGTGCAAGTGCCTATGTGAGCTCATGAAGATGGATCAAGATCATGACAAGTGGCAACTTGTGAGCCTTAGATCTTGGTCAAATGTTCAAAGTGCTTTTTCTCTTCCCTCTCCTTTATTTTGGTCGGCCAACACATGAAGCAAATGGAAAAAAAAAATCTGATCACTATCTTCATCATCTTCATCTCTCCAAAGCCTCCATTTTCGCCTAGCTCAAGGAAGAAAGAGAAAACTAGAGGTGAGATTTTGGTTGGCTTGTGGTTCTCTAATGCTCTAATCACCTTCTATAAAGTTGTTCATAGTGATGAGAGCTTCATCTCTATGGTTTTAGATTCTTGATTGGAGGTGTTTAATGGCTTGAGGAAATTTGGAAAGATGGAGAATCAAAGAATTGGTTTGGGAAAGAGGAAGAGGTGAGTATTTGAAGACTTTTGATCTAAGTTTTGTGAGTTTTGGTTGAGCTTTGTGAATTTCGAATTTTGCCCTGATTTTCTTGTGATTTTGGATTGGATGAATTGGGTTGTGTTTTATGTTGAAAATGGTGCCATGTTGTGGTATTTGATCATTGGAATTGGTTTGAATTGGATTGGACACAATGGTTGAAAATCTGGAAATTTTGTCCAGTGAGAATTCTGTCTGGGTAGTCTGTTTGTGATGCCGTTTTGAATGGGCAAATGATGTTGGAAAATTATGAAACTTTCCAGTCTTAAATTTCACATCTCAAGCTTCAAAATGGACATAAATTTTGTATCATTTCGCTTTTTGAGCTGGGAGTTTGAACTGACCAAAGTTTGGTATCCAAACTGGACTCTGTTTTGGCACAACGTTAGGTTTTTGGTAAATCTGGACTTTTGTGGTGATTTCTAGTAATGGCCAATATTTTCCTAGAAAGAAGACTTAAATAGCTTTCATTTGGCTTTGGAATCACCTTATTTCGGTTTTTCCTGAATTAGTTATGATTTTTGGAATTTCAGCCAAGAAACTGGATTTTCTGGGCCACAGCCAACCCCCCATTTTCAGCATTTTGAGATATTGAAAGGGTTCAGTATTTGTTTGGTTCGCGAGTAAGCGGAGCTGGAGCATACGTGGAAAGAAAAGAGTAGGGAACTTACCTCTCCTGCATGTATTGATATTTGTGTTTGTGTATTGATGTATGTTATTGCTTTGCTTGATTATGTGAAACATATATGAATGATTGAAGCTCTGTTTCTATTTATGCTATGGCCATGAGTATGTTGTTGAAACATTGAGCATGCGAATATATCATTATGTGAACATGAGTTATTGTGATGCAAGCATGTCATGCATTAAACACTTATCTTGCATGCATATTGGTATCTGTTTCCTACTGGGATTCTCTAGAATCTCACCCTCCCCTACCAACATTTTAGACAGGTCAAGTGGCTCAAGGAAGGAGCAAGTGACTAGGGGCGGCGAGAATCCCTTATGGGCATTTGTATTTGGTAGTTGGTTATTGTTATATGCTAGGATAATTGTATATGTTCGGATGATAGTTGGGATGTATATTTGGATATTGTATTTGTATATTGGATGAGTATTGAGTATGCATGTATGGAGTTGAGATTTGTGTAATCCCCGTTTGAGGAATTGTAAAGGGCGAATGTGCCCTATGAATTTTATGTAAAGGTATGAACCCGGGAGTTGCCGGGAAGTTATTGTTGTACACTCTGATATTTTTATAAATGTGATATTCCGCATAATGTAATTGTATTCGAAATTGAATATGAGACCAGGTAAATTATATTTCGAAAGTTATCTGTGAAAACCCTGTCGTGAAGATGGGATTTTAAATAAGTTTTGTTTCCTATTGGTCTCTATTTCGTTTTAATTGAGTATTTCGGATATAATTACGGCAGGGGGTTACACCAAACCTCAATTACCATTGAGTCTACTTAAACTCATGAACCCATTAATTTAAGCATTATTAAAATTCCTTAGAGAGTGATTATGAAATAAACAATGCATTTAGGTTCAACTACAATTCCAATTCAATCAAATTATCCAACAATACCATGTTAAATAGAGAGAAACAATGGAATCATAAATAAACATATATATAACCATGTATATTGATAAATACAAATCCTCATTACAAATTCTAAATCACAACAACTCAATTCATAGAAATCATAACTAAAATCATAGTCTTAATATATAAATGAATTCTTAAACCTAAGAAATCACAAATATAATAAGGTATAGATAAAATAAACTCTCATTTGAAACATATGTGAGCTCAAATCATCTCAAATTCAACTCCAACATCAAAAGAAATTAGCCACCACAATTTGTCATAATAAAGTCATGAAATGTCTTCACAGCTTCAGCCATATCAATTAATGAAGAGAGGAAGTACTCAGCAAAGAATTAAAGGCAGGGGAATTGGGTGAAGATTCAGTGAAACAAAGAGTATGAGATAGAGAATATGAATATGACGGTGGGCATAACTGAAGGCAAGGTGAAGTGGTGAAGAAAATGGAAGTAGGCAATAGCTTTGGAGTTGTATAGAAGAAGATAATGATGTTGAAGATAACAATTGATACGTGTGCAGATGATCAATTAAATAGTGTAAGTATACACTGTCGTAATCAAGTAATATAGAAGTAAGTAGAGTATCGTTCCCACGAGGATTGAACACTAAGTACCAAAATGGGTAATTTTAATTCTATTTAGTCGATCAATTAAATTGTAATTGAGAGTACAAAATAAAAGAAAAAATAATTAAATATGAATGCAAATGATATAAAAGAAAATAAGAGAAAAAGCCCTAGGGATTAGATTTCACTTCACAAATTCCAGATTGAATCACTTATCTATTCTAGCCCAAGTTATTCCACATGATTGATAGTCGAGTTTCCCTAATTTAATTACCAGCCTCTTCCAAGGTCAAGCAATTCTATAATCAATTGCTAATCCAATATATTCCTATATGAATTTAAGCAATTAATCATGCATTAAGATTTGTGGAACTCAGTAAGACTACACAACTCATATGAATATATTCCTATTTCATATGCAAGTTATGGTTTTAATTATAGGGTCTATACACATGTATCTCCTTCCGGTCTCAACATGCATATTGAAATCATTCAAAAGATGGCCAGTCAATCAAAAGCATTAAGAATAATAATTAAAACTCAATCATGAAGGAGAAATTCCAACAAGATTTAATAAGTTAGGATTCAATCCGTCATTAGTAAGTTACGTCATCACCCTAGGAAAACGAAAATTTAGCACATGATAAAATTAAAAACAAAACCAAAATAAATTGACATTATATAAAGCTAGAATGAAATCCTCAGAAATACTGCATAAACTTGAATATTACATTATCAAACATAAATATACAACCAAAAGATGCATGAAAAATGAAGAAATCTAGCTGTCCATTTAGGAGGTAAAACCTTCCATGTAGGCGGCATGCAATATGTAATACAATCCTAAGCCTTCCAAGATGGAGGCATGCAATAAGTAATACAATCCTAGGCCTTCCAAGATGGAGGCATACAATACATGAAATTAAATATAGAAAATGATACAATAAACTAGAAATGTTAGAGAAAGATCTTTTCCGGTCAGAGAAGGACCTCTCTCTGTTGGAGAAGGGCCTCTAATTCTCTTCCTCTCCTCCTCTCTTTGAGCTTGGCCTTGATCTCTATTTATAGGAGAAAAAAACGTGTGCTACAGTACTGCTACAGTTTTCTGGCGGCTTCTACAGTGTTCTGGAAGCTTCAATAGTGTCCCGACGGATGCTACAGTTCTGGAAGTTTCTGCTACAATACCCCCGGCAGGTGCTACAGTATTGTTGACTGCTACAGTTCCTATTGATTGATACAGTACTTTTATTTTTAAAAATGCTATTTATTCCAAAAACGGTATTTATTTATCAATCACACCCAAATTTATTATATTAAACGCAAATATTGTCCATAAAATCATCATATAAGGGAAAATAAATATGCAAATATTTTACTTATCAGTGATCTCAATTTCCATATTCCCACAGAGGTGTTAGTACCTGATTTGTCATTTTTGATATCAAAAGAAAATTATACCACTGTGTGCCCTTGAAATCCTTCGACAAAACCATCTCCTCCTCCAACAAATGTGAGTGAACGTGAGTGAGAGCCATATATGGTGGTAAAGATCGAAGATCTAAAGCCCGCCGTCATTGGAGAAAGAGTTGCCGTTGTTTGAGAAGGAGGCCACCATCGCCATTATTGGAGGCTATTGTTGGAGGAGGAGATGGTTTTGTCGAAGGATTTCAAGGGCACACAGTGGTATAATTTTCTTTTGATATCAAAAATGACAAATCAGGTACTAACACCTCTGTGGGAATATGGAAATTGAGATCACTGATAAGTAAAATATTTGCATATTTATTTTCCCTTATATGATGATTTTATGGACGATATTTGCGTTTAATATAATAAATTTGGGTGTGATTGATAAATAAATAATGTTTTTGGAATACATAGCATTTTTTTAAAAAATGAAAGCACTGTAGCAGCCGCGGACACTGTAGCTGTTTGACGACAGTCCCTGTAGCAGTCGCCAGATCACTGTAGCAGTCTCCGGACACTGTAGCAGTATTGTAGCACACGTTTTCCCCCTATAAATAGAGATCAATGCCATGTTCAAAGGAGAGGAGAGGAAGAGAAGCAGAGGTTTCCTTCTCCGACAGGGAGAGATCCTTCTCTGACCGGGAGAGATCTTTCTCTAACATTTCTTAGTTTATTGTATTAATTTTTAGATTTAATTTCATGTATTGTATGCCTCCATCTTGGAAGGCTTAAGATTATATTACATATTGCATGCCTCCTTCTTGGAAGGCTTAGGATTGTATTACACTTTGCATGCCTCCATCTTTTTTTTTTATGGTTTATGCAATGGACCATTTTTGGCATTCGGTGCACCCACCTTCCAGGTATCCGGCGTTACCCTGAAGGCCAACGCAGGATTTACCGACATGGGCCCCCGACAACCGACTAGTCCTGGCGCCCCCAATCTGATAGGCCCGACAGGAATGCACCTCTTTGAGGCGCCCCAGGGGAGAGAGCTCCCAATGGAAATTCTTTACACCTTTCATTTCCTCGGATCGAACCCAGGAATGGATTGGTATAGTGTAGATGCCTACCCATCTGCGCCAACTTCCGTTGGTTGCATGGCTCCATCTTGGAAGGCTTAGGATTGTATTACACTTTGCATGCCGCCTACATGGAAGGTTTTACCTCCTAAATGGACGGCTAGATTTCTTCATCTTTCATTCATCTTTTGGTTGTATATTTATGTTTGAGAATTTAATATTCAAGTTTATGCATCATTTCTGAGGATTTCATTCTAGGTTTATATAATGTCAATTTATTTTGGTTTTGTTTTTAATTTCATCATGTGCTAAATTTTCATTTTCCTAGGGTGATGACGTAGCTTACTAATGACGGATTGAATCTTAACTTATTAAATATAGTTTGAATTTCTCCTTCATGATTGGGTTTTAATTGTTATTCTTAATGCTTTTGATTGACTGGCCATCTTTTGAATAATTTCAATATGCATGTTGAGACCGGAAGGAGATACATGTGTGTATACCCTATAATTAAAACCATGACTTGCATATGAAATAGGAATATATTCATATGAGTTGTGTAGTCTTACTGTGTTCCATAAATCTTAATGCATAATTAATTGCTTAAATTCATATAGGAATATATTGGATTAGCAATTGATTATAGAATTGCTTGACCTTGGAAGAGGCTAATAATTAAATTAGGTAAACTCAACTATCAATCATGTGGAATAAATTAGGCTAGAATAGATAAGTGATTCAATCCAGAATTTGTTAAGTGAAATCTAATCTCTAGGGCTTTTTCTCATATTTGCTTTATTATCATCTGCACTCATATTTAATTATTTTTCTTTTATTTTTTACTCTCAATCACCAACTAATCGATCGACTAAATAGAATTAAAATTACCCATTTTGGTACTTAGTGCTCAATCCTCGTGGGAACGATACTCTACTTACTTCTATATTACTTGATTACGACAGTGTACACTTGTACTATTTAATTGATCATCTGCACACGTATCAGGTTTTTGGCACCGTTGCCGGGGATTGTTGTCATTAATATCAATACCAAGTAATTTTAATACTAATTTAGTCTTTATGTAAAAATTTCAAAAAAAAAAAAGTTTAAAAAAATTTTAAAAAAAAGGATTATTCACAGCATTCATTTGGTTTAATCAGTGATAACTTGTCATATCTTAGCTCTTTTTCTGGAATGCATGTGGATGGAATAAGACATGAAAATATAAATGCTGGTTGGATTGAATATTCTTCTCCTTGTAATTGTTTTTCTTGTGCTTATTGTGGAGAGTGTCATTGTTATGAGCATTGTCCATATAGCAATACCAGTTATTATGTGAGAAATGATTTCAATATGAACCAAACTTGTTTTGATCATTCCTTTTATCCTGGTGGAATTTTGGAGCAACAAGAGTCTTTGGATCCATATGTCAGGTATTCTCCTAATCCTCCTTTCTACTCTTATCCATATATTGAAGAACAAACTCTTGAGTAAAAGGAAAAATCTGTTTTAGAAAGATTAATTGAGGAGTTTGCGGAATCAACAGAGAGATTTTGTAGAAAGCAAAAGGAAAGTGACACTAGAGTCAAGTCAAGTGTCCAAAATATTGGAATATATGCGAGTCAAATTATTGAGTCACTTGAAACTATGAGGCAAGATAATTCTTTGAGCATGATTCCCACTCCTTGTGTTGATGATGATTATTGCGTGGAAATTGAGAATGTGTAATTGAATGAAACTTTAGCTCTTGTGAAATGTGATAAGGAACTTGAAATCACTTTTGGAGAGATTAATGGGTGTAGTCTAGATGAGGTTCTAGTTGTGAAACCTGATTCTTGTCATTTTGATCTTGAAACTAATGAGGATGTTCCAAAAGATGTTGTTCATGTCTCTCATGTTGAAGTATTGAATCTTACTGATGAGAGTCAAATGGATTTTATGGGATGCTCAAAAATTTTGGAAATTCCTAAATCTGTTTGCAAATACATGCATGTTGTGCTTTATTTGAATTCAGCAAATAATTATACTCTAAAATTGTCTATGATTGAAGAAGTACAATTAATTACTTTGAATGATCATTTCTTGTGCATGAACCATTGTTGCTTGAAAAGAAATAAAGACAAGGTGATCCTGGTGTTTGATACTTTTGATTAGTAGTTTATGTTTGGGAAGTTTAGCTGAAGACTATAAATTTAGCGCTGCTTGGGAGGCAACACAAGGTTTGGTTTGATATTTTTTTGTGATTTTGCAGAACTTCTGGTAGTTCTTGATAATGTATTCTACTTTGATGGTTAAAAAAAACAAAAAAGAAAAGAAAAAAAATTGGTTTAATTTTTGTCTAACTAAAGACGTTAAAGAAGAGCAGCTATTTGGGAGGCAATCTAAAACTTCTTTCCTACTCTCTCAATATTCTTTCCCACTCTCTCAATTTTCTTTCCTACTCACTCATTTCTTTTCTACTCTCTCAATTTTCTTTCCTACTCTCTCATTTTTCTTTCCTACTCACCGAAACACACTACACTGTATTGAGCATTTTAGTTTTCATCAGTTTCATTTTAAGTTACCATGGATGAATCTCTTACAAAGCTTAAGAACAGGTTCCCCACTCTTCCCAAAGATGTGCTCAGGAAGATCTATAACAGTCGACTTGAAAGGATGATGATATTAAATCGTTTGGGCCTTCCTGAGGACATACGTTGGATCATTGAAGCTAAGGTACGTTTAGCAGGTGAGATTCATAATTCATTTGTTAAACCTTTGTCAGGAATGGGAAGAAGTTCTTACTCCAAAAAGAGAAGAGCTAAAAGAATGAAGGTCTGCCATAAATGTGCAAGGTGGAATTGTGATCAGCGCTATAGGAGTAAAGGTATGGTTTCTATAAATCGAGAAGATAAAATCAAATTTATAAAGGATGGACTAAGTAAGGAGTCACTAGATGATATCATTCAAACTCTTGAGACGCATCCGAGTGGTGATGTTCATCATATTCTTCTCGATTTAGCAGACATATTCAACAAAGAAAAAGAGTGCTATTATCTTGGGAATCTGACGTTAAAAGACCCTGTTTGCCAGTTTATAAGAAAACTGGATAGGAAACAAATCCTCGATTCATAGAAAGCGTTTAAGCTGTTACTGGACGTAAAACAAGAGAGCCAAAATCACAACTACTGTACATAATCATGCTTTTATTTAATTTGTTTTGTTTTTTCGTAGCTTTTGTCTAATCTTTCTTATCTTTTCGGCAGCTTTTGCCTACTCTACTTTATCTTTTGACTTTCTTTCCTCTTTTTGTTTAATTTCTTCACGCAATGGCTCACCGGTCATTTGTGTTGGAAATTGTTTCAAACTTCTTTGAAAAATGTGTGATTTGTGTGATTTTTTTGTCGCTATTTTAGTGTTATATATATATATATGTATTCTTCTACTGGTAAGCATGTACTCTTTATTTGTAAATA
The DNA here is from genome assembly GCA_963855925.1 of Inga laurina. Lineage (NCBI taxonomy): Eukaryota > Viridiplantae > Streptophyta > Magnoliopsida > Fabales > Fabaceae > Inga > Inga laurina. Next base: position 3,231,765 of record OY979713.1, read on the forward strand.
TGCATTCTTCCTCTTGTAAGCATACATGGTCAGAGAGAAACAAAGAGAAAAAGGGTATCACACAAAAATGTAGATTTACATCTATTTGCATTTTTGGTGAAACTGATTTGGGCAAGAAAGGAGAGTTTATAACAGCAGCAAATGAACTTGGAATTGCATTAACTGCCAGAAAAATCAACTTTGTGTATGGGGGAGGCATCAGAGCCTAAAGGGAAGTGTGGCCATTTTTCCATCCATGAATGGAAGCAAGGGTTTAAGTATAAGGGTGAAGGAGTTGGAAGATCACATTTTTTCCTCAGGACAAGAGTTACAGGTTTTGAGCTTGCCTGAATGGATGGGAGTAATGTTCTACCACGCTCAAGCTTTTATTGCTCTACCCGGTGGTTTGGAGACATTGGATGGCATTTCTAGTGTTGCATATTGGGCTAAGTTAAATTATCACAAAAAACCATTAGGATTGTTAAATGTTAATGGTTTTTATGATAATCTGTTATCTTTTCTTGATCATACTGTGGAAATAGGATTCATACCCCAAGCGACTCGCCACTCCATAATTGCTGGACCAACTGCTGATCAGCTACTCGATCAACTGCAAACCTATTAACCTAAACCAGATCTACTCGTCAAGCAAATAGGTGGGCAATCTTCAGATAGCAGTCAGAAGCAGAACCCAGATACCACTCTTAGGTTGTAACTTTCCTTAATCTCTTGGTTTTACTTTATTGTGTGTTTAAGTTAAAAAAAACACCTCCTCTAAGCTTTATAAGACATTGGGGATAATGTCTGATTTAGGTTGGGAGAGGAGAAATTTTTTTTTTCTTTTGGTAGTTAGTAAAACCATTGGATGCATGGGGTGTGGAAAAAGATGGCAGAGTAAGGAGTTATTCTTAAGTCCTGAGACGCATTTCATTAGTTGCATTTTATTAGTTGCATGAGTTTTTTATCTTTTTCAAAAAAAAAAGGAAAAAAAATCATCTTGTTCAAGTGCTTTGTAATGATCTTAAGAAGTATAAAAGTTTTAAGTATGGATCAATTGAATTTAGAGATTTTATAGCATGAATGAACAACTGATTGTTGCAATTGGTGATGAATTTTGAGATTGAATGAACTGAGTTTAAAAATTCCTAGCCGTGAGCTTCTAAGCCTATAATGATTATTTCTCTTGTGTGTGATATTCACCTATTAAGTTGTCACTCTAGAACTTGCTTTAAATCTGGTTGAAATTACATCTCACATGCACATTCAAAAATGATAAAGGCATTCATTTTCTTTAGCCAGAGCAAAATAGCTAACCTTATAATTATACCGTTGATAAGCCCCTTTAAGCCTAATTGACTGTTTCTTTGTTTTCAATCAATTAACATGTGTTTTAATGATATATCAAGTGATTTCACCTTATTCGGAAGATTAGTGGAGCATTTGAAATTTTTGTGAAATGGGCTTTTGACAAAGTGTGGGGGTGTATCTATCATCAACTTTACAGTTGCAATTCAATAAAAAAAAAGAAAAATAAATAGAAAAAAGAAAAATAAAAAAAAAAAGAAGGAAAAAATTATGAAAAGAAAAAAAAGAAAAAAAATGTTAAGTGTTTGAATTGTGGGTTGTTGTGATGAGATAAATTTACAAGTAGCCCATTTTTCAATTGCTCTATTTCTTTAGCCTTTCATATCATATTTTACATTCATTTACCTTAACCCCATTACAACCCTTAATAAGTCCTTTTGATTTGAATTATGCATGTGTGAATTAGGTAGTGGAGATTGAGATTTTTAGCAAGCCTATGGTAGTGCAATTTTTTCGGTTGAATTTGAGCGAAACACTTACCCTTGAACACTTGAGAGATTGAGAGAATGAGTTACAAGTACGAACTCGGTTTATTCATTTTCAATTAAAGTTACCAGTTTATATTTTCTTTGATTCATTAATACTATGATATCTTTATTTTTCAATTGTGTTCTTACTTATACTACTACAAAAAAGCGGTATAATGGCGCTTATTTTAAAACATATTTTGGCGTTTAAGAAATGCCAAAGCTTTTGACGCCATTAAAAATACCTATGGCGCTTTTCAATCTATAAAACCGCCATACATTACTTTATCAAATTAAATAAATTAACTACTTACTTATGGCGTTTTATTTGACAAATGCCAAAGGAGGAGGACGTCCAAGAGTTAAGTGTGGGGGAATTAATTACTTACTATAATATCTTTATTTTTCAATTGTGTTCTTACTTATACTACTTGTTGGAAGCACTTATTATTTACTTCTTGTTCAAGGAAGTCCAAGAGTTAAGTGTGGGGGAATTTGATAAGTAAAATATTTGCATATTTATTTTCCATTATATGATGATTTTATGGACGATATTTGTGTTTAATATAATAAATTTGGGTGTGATTGATAAATAAATAATGTTTTTAGAATAAACAACATTTTAAAAAAAATAAAAAAATGAAAGTATTGTAGCAGCCGCCGGGCATTGTAGCAGCCACCAGGCACTGTAGCAGACGCCGGACACTGTAGCAGTATTGTAGCACACGTTTTCCCCCTATAAATAGAGATCAATGCCAAGTTCAAAGGAGAGGAGAGGAAGAGAAGCAGAGGTTTCCTTCTCCGACAGGGAGAGATCATTCTCTGACCGGAAGAGATCTTTCTCTAACATTTCATAGTTCATTGTATTAATTTTTAGATTTAATTTCATGCATTGCATGCCTCCATTTGTAACCCCCTCCGTAATTAATATCCGAAATACGCGATTAAAATGAAACAGAGACCAATAATAATCAAATAACATTTACTAACCCATCACATGACGGGGTTTCACAAATACCTTTCGAAATCATTTATAAACTTGGTCTCATATTCACATTTCGAATACAATTACTACACAAAGATAAATCACATTCATATAAATATCAGAGTGCACAACATAATCATCCCGACAATCTCGGGTACATACCTTCGATAAAGATACACAGGGCACAATTGCCCATTACAATTCTTCAAATGGGGATTACACAATCTCATCTCAAATTCATAACCCTATATTCAGCCGAATCATATATAGTCTTCACAACTCATTGATAACCAACTACCAACTCTCATCTCGAAGGAGTCCTAGCTACTCCCTCCACGAGCCACTTGTCCTGTCTAAATTCTTGGTAGGGGAGGGTGAGATTCAAGAGAATCCCAGTAGGAAACAGATACCATAATGCATGCATGATAGATGATATGTGTATGACATGTTAGCTTTATCTAGATGCATGCCCCATAATGACATTTCTACATGCTTAATGTTTCATGTAACAAAACTATGGCCACAGCAAAACAGAAACAGAGCTTCATTTATTCAAATATGCTCTACACAATCAAGTAAAGCAATCACATACATCACTACACAAGCAAAGATATCAAATACATACAAGTAAGGTAAGTCCCATACCTCCAGTCTTTTCTCCTCGATTTGCGTGCCAGCAACTCGGGGCTTCACATTCTATCCTACAATGTCAAATGTACTATTTAGACACTTCCATAGTGTTTTTGGGGGTTATATGAGGCTATATTGAAAATTTACTAAAATACCCTGGGGACCGGACCTGGCCCCGCCGTACCCGGTCCGGCTATACTTTTCCCGAAATTCTATCTTGGGCTATCCTAACGTATTTTCGCCCAAGGAATCTATTTACGGACTCGGAATTATCAAATTCAATGTCAAATTACAACATTACCCTTGGCAGCCCCACTTTAAGGGTTTCAGGGGAGTTTTCGTAATTATACTTTTTTGGCCTTTTCTGAAAAAGTGACGAATTGTAACCCCACCTAATTTTTGCTCTTGAACTCAATGGAATCATCAAATCATTGAAAATCCATCTCTAAACCCTCCAAACTAGCCTTGGCCGAAATTCTCTATTCCCCACGAAAAATTGGGGTTTTTCGGTTTTGGCTCCGTAAACGCGTTCCTTTTTACTCCTAACCACTTTATTGACTATTCCATTAGGTTACAACTATCATTTAGTTCCAATTTGGGCATCATAACAGCCCCACACACCCATTTTCCATTTTTGAAACCAATGACAATCCGACGAAATTTCACCGATTAAATTGTCCACAGCAACCAGAATAGTCAATACACAAGAGTTTGGAAGTTACCTCAAGCTCCCACTAGCTTTTCTCAAGAGTGGCTGAACCCTAGCTCACTTCAACAAGCAAATTTGAGCTTCCTGTTAGATCTCATGTTTTGATGATAACAAAAGTTTGGTATGAAAAAGAATTGATTAATAAATAAATTTGAACAAAGTAATAGCAGGGATATGTACTTGAGGTAAGCATTGGAGTAATGATGAAAGGGCAAGAGAAAATGTTGAGAAACTTGATCAGAAGCAAGTTTTCTAAGGCATTACTTGAGTACGTACTCGAGTAATAAGACAAAACTTGAAGTAACTAGAAGCACCTTCCAGTAACCTGCCAATGTTACTCGAGTAGGTACTCGAGTAATAGTGTAAGTATTTTCAAGTTGCTCTTGGCCTGCCAATGTTATTCGAGGAGCTACTCGAGTAACCAGGTAAAAACTTGGAGTTGCTCTCGGCCTGCCAATGTTACTCGAGTAGGTACTTGAGTAACCATGTAAAAGTTTTTCAAATTGCCAATGATACTCGAGTAGATACTCGAGTAACGCTGTTTCTGAAAATGTGTTGCTCTCGGCATTTTGTACCACTGCAATATTTACTCGAGTAGCTACTCGAGTAACGCACTGAAGAAAGTGAAAACTTGAAGGTGGTACCCGATTAACTTGATATAAGTCTATCTCATTTTCCTCGAGTTATTCCTCTAGTATGCAAGTATTTAATGATCTATTTTAAGTGGATTCCTCGAGTAGGTGCCCGAGTATGAAGAGATATTTTCAAGGACAACCTCAAGTCATTACCCGAGTAAGTTGTGCCCAAAAAGTAAGTTTACTCGAGTAAGTACTCGAGTAACAAGGTAAGTGCTCTCGGCCTTGAAATCCTGCCAACATTACTGGAGTAAAGCATCGAGTAACCAAAAGTTTATTTGAAGGTTTACTCGAGTTGGTACCCGAGTAACTCATAAAGTTGTGAGTGTATTACTCGAGTAGTACCCGAGTAAACATACATTCCCAAGGGTTTGAAAATTAATTATTCCATGCAGTTGATCAAAGTTTTCCCGATGATGCTCGAGTAAGTACTCAAGTAACCTTCAAGTAATACTCGAGTAGGGACTTGAGTAAGCAAACCCAGAAATCCAGAAATCATTCAAACGTTCATTGATTTGTTTCCTATATGATTAATATTTCATTGTATTATTATTCTTAGTCTATTTACAGATAAACAATGAAGAAATCATATCAAGTAATGGAAGTCAAATGAAACGTTCAAATGCCAACCACCGCCAACGGATATTTTTCAAAAACTAAAAAGTCAATAGTGGCTGCGCACTCTACAACGGACGAAAGGAAAATGTTCCAACGGTCTTCATCAACATATCTATATATATGGAAACATCCAAACAGAGAAAGAACAACAAGTACACACACAAACATATCATCAAGATTATTGCTCTGTTTTCACGTTGTAATTATATTTCTATGCTTCAGTGATTCTTATTCACTCTGTAAGAGAGATATTTCATTCAAACTCAATATTTGTTATTGAGATAACTTAAGGTTGTGGAACCTTGAGTTGGGATTGGATTACAACTTGTAAGGGGGAGCGAGTGTCCAGGTGAAGGAACTTGCTTGTACTGAGGTGCCAAGAACCCACTGAATCTTGGAAGTTATAGTCAAACTCTCAGAGAAGCTCTGAGGACTGGACGTAGGTCAAAGTGGTTGTGACCGAACCAGTATAACTCCCGGTGTACACTTCGGTGATATTTCTCCTTACTCTTTACTGTTTTAATTTCACTGTTAAAGTTTTACATTTCCGACGAAATTTTAAGTATCACCCAATTCACCCCCTCTTGGGTGAAACGTTTGTTCTAACACTTCCAACCCTTGAATCACATAGAATAATAGCTTAGGAGCGGAGTTATACGCGTTAGGAGCTTGATTATCAGAGAAATCGGCCTACCTTACGAGATTTCTTCCTCTTTCTCTCTCTAAAGATCCCATATGCTCTCTCTTTGTTTTAGCTGTTCTCAGCGTCAGAAATGAGGAGGAAGAAGGAAAAAAACCGTTTAATAACATATCCCATGCTTATGTCATCAAGTAACATGATGATGTCATAATTCTCAATTTTCGGATTTTTGGCAGATTTCTGCCCAAACTTTGCAAAATCATAAATAATTCTAGAAAACTCTAAATGAGGTGATCCTAAAGCCAAATGAAAGATATTTGAGTCCTCTTTACTAGAAATCACCACACAATTCCAGAATTACTCAAAGTTCATCACTGCCCCAAAACAGAGTCCATTTTCGACCTCAAAATTTGGACAGTCATATCTCCCTGTTCCCAAAACGAAATGTCACAAATTATATGTCCATTTTTAAGCTTGGGACGTGAGATTTAAGAATGGAAATATTCAGAATTTTTAGACACCATTTGAGCAATCAAAACGTTCACACAAACGGACTGCCCAGAATAGAGTTTTACTGGACAGAATTTCAGATTTTGCATCTTTGCTTCCAATGGTTCTATTTTTATACCAAATATAATTCCCACATAAATTTTCACAAGGAATCCATTGGAAACACCAAATCAATCAAATTCACATCTCATTGACATGTTTTCACAACAATCTCAACATGTCAACACAATTCACATTTCAAAACCTAACATTGCAACTTTTCCATTCCAAAGTTCCAAACCAATTTCAATGACATCAAAACACACTATGACACCATTGCCAACACAATACCCCATTCAATTCTTCCCTCTATTCTAAGTCAATTTGGATGTTAATCTACAATTGAACTCAAATACAGGGTTTCGGTACTGCTCACAACACACACGAATCACATTCGAGTGCCAAATCACATCATATTCTCCAAAAGGGTTATTTATCACTAACCACATCCACTTTTGAAGTCATTAATCCTTAATCACAATTTGGGATCTTGCTAAACCAGGGCTTAGCAATCCACTAATCTCAGGCTTATTCTCTAGCCTCGAGTCTCAAAATTCGGGCTATTACACTATCTTGGAAGGCTTAGGATTGGATTACATATTGCATGCCTCCATCTTGGAAGGCTTAGGATTGTATTACACTTTGCATGCCGCCTACATGGAAGGTTTTACCTCCTAAATGGACGGCTAGATTTCTTCATCTTTCATTCATCTTTTGGTTGTATATTTATGTTTGAGAATTTAATATTCAAGTTTATGCAGCATTTCTGAGGATTTCATTCTAGGTTTATATAATGTCAATTTATTTTGGTTTTGTTTTAAGTTTCATCATGTGCTAAATTTTCATTTTCCTATGGTGATGACGTAGCTTACTAATGACGGATTGAATCTTAACTTATTAAATATAGTTTGAATTTCTCCTTCATGATTGGGTTTTAATTGTTATTCTTAATGCTTTTGATTGACTGGCCATCTTTTGAATGATTTCAATATGCATGTTGAGACCGGAAGGAGATACATGTGTGTAGACTCTATAATTAAAATCATGACTTGCATATGAAATTGGAATATATTCATATGAGTTGTGTAGTCTTACTGAGTTCCATAAATCTTAATGCATAATTAATTGCTTAAATTCGTATAGGAATATATTGGATTAGCAATTGATTATATAATTGCTTGACCTTGAAAGAGGCTAGTAATTAAATTAGGGAAACTGGACTATCAATCATGTGTAATAAATTGGGCTAGAATAGATAAGTGATTCAATCCGGAATTTGTTAAGTGAAATTTAATCTCTAGGGCTTTTTCTCATATTTGCTTTCTTATCATCTGCACTCATATTTAATTGTTTTTCTTTTATTTTGTACTCTCAATCACCAACTAATCGATCGACTAAATAGAATTAAAATTACCCATTTTGGTACTTAGTGCTCAATCCTCGTGGAACGATACTCTACTTACTTCTATATTACTTGATTACGACAGTGTACACTTGCACTATTTAATTGATCATCTGCACACGTATCAATCACCTTTTTGTCTTTTCCCTATTTTAAAGTTCTTTTTCAGGGATTTTTCCTATTTCATTTTCATAGGCACTGTTTGATTTATATAGTATTGGTCGGGTTTGTTTTCATAAGTTTAAAAATTTTTCTTATTTATATGACTTTTCAATAGTCCATCAAATTAAGGTCAAACTAGATTTGATGTATTGCCTTAATTTTTTTGATTTCTATTTATTTGTAGCTAAAGATAAGTAGAGCCATAAGTTGCACGAGATTTTACTTCATTTGTATTTTTTAGCACAGCATATAATTATATTTTGTAATTAGTCTTTTTTAAGAAAATTCGGATGTAAAGTTATACATGATCATTATATACCCAGCTTGGCCCTTCGAGTGAATGGTGGGGCATACATTTGCTTAGTATTAGAAAACAATTTGGTATTTGCTTAATTTGAAGTTAATTTGTTTTAAGACTATCTCCTTTCCTTGTTATAAAAAAATTAATCATTTTATAAAAATGTAAAAATTCAGTTATAATTAGTTATTCATATTTTTAAAATTTCAACATTACCCTTAAGGATTAAGTTCATTATTGGAGGTTATTGAGTTGCTAGATAAATACTGACTCAAAAAATATTTTAGACAAAAAATTTTATATTGGCGACCACAGTAAAGGGTTTTCTAACAAGGATGATATACGTTCGATCCAATTGCCGGAGGTCATCAAGTATATATTATGTATTGAAGGATAGCTTGTCAGCTTTGTGACTTGATAACCTCTTTAAAAATAAAATCAAGGATTGTAATATAGGGTGCAATTCTTGATCGTCTTTCGAAGAGTCTTTTATTAATTGCCAAGAAACTAAGTGTGATAATTGGCATAAAACAAGTTAAAAATGATTTTTCGCTTTTTAAATATCAAATAGGTTGCAAGAAAATGTAAATGCCTACACTACAATATTTTTGGTATTTTTGGATATAAAATGATAGGTGGAATGAAATGGATGAAGTGAATCTCTTGAAAATGGCTTGCAAGAGCAATCATAGTACATCTAATGATAATGGGAGTTCGATTTACTAGCTTAGTCAAAAATACCCAAAAGATCATTTGAGTTAGCTTAAGTTAGATTAATTAAATACTTCCACACTGAGTAAGGTTTAACCCCTCTAACCGATGCTCAATATAAAACACTAGTAATTACAACCAAAGTCCCTCAAAATACCAAACCTCAAACATCATTGAGTCTAGTGCATTAATCGATGATTATTCCTAGACCTAAAAAGTAATAATTTCTTAAAACACTATTGAAAACCACTTTGTGTGCAATTTATGAAATCACTAAGTTTTCTAAAATACCAAACCCCATCAACTGATGAGTCTAGCACCAAAAGAGAGGAACCCCTACTCTAGAGATGCTATTAAACACTCTTAGTGTATGATTTAAATTAAGTAATGCAATTGGTTCAATACAACTCCAAAATCAACTAATATCTAAACAATACAATGCAAGACAATAGAGAATCAATAGAGTTACACTTAAAAATATATGTAACCATATATATTGATAAACATAAAGTTCAACATCAATTAATCCAAATTACAAATTAATCCAAACTAAATATTTAACCAAGTAACAAAGGTCTAACAATATAAATACAATCCTCCAAGATAGAAAATCATAATTACAAAGCTAAACAAATGGACTAAAACATAAAACTCTCCTTTATAGTGCTTAGAACTCAATCCCTTAGCTTCCATCATCAAGAGACTGATCCTTTAGCCACTACATTTCATGAATTAAAACCAAAACACTGTAATAGCAAATTGTCTAGAAACCAAAACAGTTATGAATTAAAGTGAACTGCCGAATGAGTTAAGAGAATGCAGAGAATTGCAAAGTCTGAATATGCTTCCTCCTTCCTTAAGCTCGTGGCTGTGGGGAAAATAGTGGTGATGGTAAATTGATGGTGGCCTCTTCGACAGCTCCAAACTCACAGTAACTCTGCTTCTCGGCTTTCCCTTCACGGCGGTTGAACTTGGCAGTGGCGGAATGACGATGATGGTGGATGCGAGGTGATGAGTCGGTGATAAGGAAGGAGAAGGTATTGAGAGGCTCAAACTTCACCGCAGCTCCCCTGGTTCCCGACCTCTCAGCTCCGCCTCGGGTCTCAGCTCCAATAAACGGGCCCCAATATGCTTCTCTGGTGTGGCTGTAACGGAAGAGTGAAGTTGACGGTGTACCGGCGGTGCAGAACTGGAGGTGAACGGTGGTGGCTGAGGTGAGATCGATGGTGAAGAACGGCAGCTCCCTCTGTCACTCACGGCTCCCACCTTCTGATCTCCGCTTCCCAGCTTCTCTGCTACGACTGTGCTGGCGATGATGCTCGCCGGTGGCTGTGATGGTGGGTAGTGCCACCGGCAAGAGATGAAGAAGAAGGTGAAAGTGATGAAAGGATCGTTGTGTGCGGCTGCTCTCTCCTTCCTCCTCCGGTTCTGTTCTCTGCTTCTGATATATGCCGGAAACTCATTCACAATCTGACCTAAGTTGGCTGTCAAAACGATGAGTTTTTGCTAGACTGAATTGGCATTTTGCAATTTCATAATACCAAACCGCCATTTCCAAAATTCAGACCCCAAATTGCCATTTTCAGATTTAATCCAAATTTTCAAATATTTTCAATTGAAAACAATTTAACCAACATGAAATATTCTCAGAAAAATCAATGGTTAAGAGTAATTAAAATTATTTTGACAATTTTACCATTTTTAGTTCCAATTTAATATATTTACTCTTAACCTCAATTAAACACAAATAATGCATTTTTTTTGTCAAAACAAATAATGCATTTTAAGCTAAATTATTATGACAAAATCCCTAAATAAAATATGAAAATATATAATAAAATATGGATTTTTCAGTTCCCCTACACTTAAACTTTTGTACTCTTGGGCAAAACACTAATCAATTCAAAATTAAACACAAATGAAAACTTCAAATGCTCAATATTGAAGTCAATGTATTAATCAATGATCACAAATCAAGCTAACACAAGTTTTAGCATGGGATAATGCAAATGGACCAAATTAATGCACAATTAATCAAAGAAATGTACACAAGATAACACTCAAGGATTTAAGTGTTTAACTTCTCTCACATGTTTAAAAAATTTCACTCAATACCACCTAGACTAAGTCCTACCATATGCTTATAGAAATTCTACTCTCTCCACCACTATGTAGCACCTAGACTCATGAATTGAGGGGACTTTTAAACAACAAGTACTATGTAAATATAAATGTATACAATGGCATCCATTTTTTTTCTTTTACTTTATGATCAAATAACCACATCTCCTTGCCAATCAAAACAAGTGCCTTATTTTGTGGGAAAATTTTTATTTCTTCTTTTCTCTCTTTTTTTTTCTTTCTTTTATTTTTGTTTTTTTCTTCTAGTTCTTGTTTTTTCGTTTTTTTTATAATGCATGTAAATGGCATTTCTTCATATCAACAATATTAATGGCAATTCAATGACCTTTGGATGCCAATCTAATGCAAATAGTATGCATACGTAGTGTTTGTTAATAAATGATGGATTTTAAAATGTGATGGGCTCATAGGGGGGTTAACAATGAATTAGTGCATAGGGTTTGTGTCTGGGATAAAAGGTGATGAAATGAATGCCCCTATCATATTCATTAATCTAAATGCAAATGTGATTTTGAAAGATAATTTAAACAAGTTCTAGAGGTACACTAGAATAGATGGCAAACACACATTAATGAATGAAAATTAGACTCAAAATCCTTCCAACAAAGGTTTTCTTCTCAAATTCACATTCACAAAGATTAATTGAACATTAGCCTAATCAAAATGCATTAACCCAATAATCCAAATGCTAACTCTAAACAATAATCATTCAATTCATTAAAAATCAACCAAGAACAAATGCAATTCCCATAAGTATTTAGACAAATTTCTAAATCAAGGAGTGGCAAAAATTTAAGAGTGTGGTTTGGATCAATTTTTTTTAAATGACACATTTTTGCAATTAAGGACAATGAAGCACATAGGACTCAAATCCTAATCCCTCCCCCACACTTAAATCTTGTATTGTCCTCAATGCAAAACCTAAGGGCAAAGGAATGACAAGAGCTCAAAGCCTAAGGGGGTGAACAACAAAAGAAATCTACCTTTTTGTAATGGTTTTGTCTCCCCCACACTTATTCTCTTCACATAACAATTAAGCTCAAATAATCATAAAAATTAGAAAGAAAACAAGTGAGGAAAGAGACAACCTGAGGCTTAAATCTCCATAGACTCTTGTAGGAGAAGTTCTTATCCCGGATGAGAAACATGCATTTCTTCTTTGTAACCACTTCTCCTAGATTGTACCCCCTTGGTAGTGAAGGTTCCTGCAAAAGAAACACCAGACCAGCAGCAGTATCTAGTTCAGAAATAAATACATAGAGAGAGCTAAAATAAAACATTGGCATTGTATGAATGAGATTCTCCAAGTAAACTTCACAACCAAGAAAGTCAATTTGGTTCCCTTTAGTAGGAACTGAACAAGTGGTCATATTTTGAAAATCCTCTTGTTGGAGTGCATTACATCACTTTTGCAATCACAAGAGTTGGGAGGTAAAAGAATGGAAGAAGAAAGAGAATTGATCAAGCTATCACCACCTAAAAATTCAAAACATGTATTTTCATTTGCTATATCAGGTGGCAAATCGCAAGAAAGAACTAAATGGAAAAATTCATTTTCATTAACAATTTTATCATTCAAAATCATTGAATCTTTCCTTATTGAACTACCTAAATCATGCAATTCAAAGGGATCCAAAGGTGCACAATTTTCAAGGCTTGTGGCAAGTGTAGCATGCACTTTGATGTTATCAATTGAACTAGATGAAGAATCAAGGTCATGTGAAGAAGAAAGCCAATTATCAATGTCTGTGCAAACAACACATGACATTTCACCCTCACATAAACAAACCAAAGTAGAATGTAGGGAAGAGGGAAAAATAAGTTCTTCATCTTGTTCAATAGCATTAAAAAATTCTAAATCATGTTTGCCAACACTTGAAAGAGAGGAAGAATCATGTAAGCAATCATCATTTAGACAATCATTTAAGCTATTATCAGGTTCACACTTCGCCACAATATGATCATCCAAGCATAATTCATCATTCTCCGTAATGTCATGCTTAATATGTTTAGTACTCCTAGAACTAGGGAAAATAACATGTTTATCACACATAGAAGCATGGACTGTGCAATAACATGATCAACTACACAGCTACTATTAGAAATATCACAGTGAGCATTTTCACCATCAAGCATTTGAGGGGATTCAACCACAATTTCTTCATCCACCTCATCATCACTCCACTACTACAAAAAAGTAAAGCTGTGGCGCTTATAATTGCATTAACTGTGGCCCTAGAGAAGTGCCACATATCTAGATGCCACTAAAAAAAGCTGTGGCGCTTGGAAGCGCCACAATATTTTAAAATTTTTTTTAAAAAAATACCCTATTGTGGCGCTTGCTCAAGCAAGCGCCACAGTAGGGGGGCCCTACTGTGGCGCTTGCTCGAGAAAGCGCCACAGGAGGTCCCCTTCCTGTGGCACTTGCTTGAGCAAGCGCCACAATAGGGTCTTTTTTTTTTCTTTTTTCTTCTTCTTCTTCTTTTTTTTCCTGTGGCTCTTTTTTATGCTTCCTGATTGTGAAATTTTATATAAAATGAGTGGATTTCGTGTTTATCATCTCCACAAATTGTCAATCTTTCTATTTTATATTTCAACCTATTATATATATATATATATATAATTTTCATATTTAAAATTCAAGTTCCCCAACAATAATGTTCTTACATTAATACTCTCCAAAGCTAACATAAAAAATATCACAATACAAGAACTTGATATGTGAACACAGTACGTACATCAACAACTAATTAAGTAAATTAAAAGATTACTAAAAAACGCAAGCTTGTCGGCAAAAAAATTTAAACAAAGCAAAAAGGCAAACGAAACAAGCTAGGTTTTCATTCTTTCCTATTAAATTAGGAACATAAAGGCAAACGTTATATTACGGTTTATCTTGACTAAAAAAAAAATTTAAACAAAGCAAGCTAGAATGAAATAGTCTTCTTCTTACAAATCTATTAATTGACCAGCGCAGGGAGTGGGAGACCACGTTGGTGATGCTAGCTTGAGTGACGAGTGAGCGTGTGGGTGTGTTTTTTAGTGTGAAGATGATAGGAAATGGAGGGAGGGGGTCGACGGATCCACTAAGAAGATGAGAAAGGGAAAGTAGTTTAATGGAGGAGAGAGTAGTTAAATAATTAAAGTGGAGTAGTAGTCAAAAAGAGAAGGAATGGGAGGCGGACACAAAACCACTACGCGGGAAATGAAATAATTGTGGTCAAAAAGAGAAGTTGAATTTTTTTTTTTTTAAAATGTGGGCAATTGTGGCGCCCGCCACAATTGCCTCCTCTCTTCAGCTGTGGCGCCTAAGCATTAGGCGCCACAGCTGAACATTACATTAGCATGTGTGGCGCCTATTTAATTAGGCGCCACACATGCCCACATTATAAAAAAAAAAAAAATTTCAATGCTGCAGCTGTGGCGCTTGGTGGGTTAGGCGCCACAGCTGCTTTTATGGCCCCAAGTGTGGCGCCTGCGTAGGCAGGCGCCACACTAGGCCTCCTCAATTGTGGCACTTAATCTATTAGGCGCCACAGCTGGTACCGAAAATTTAAAAAAAAATTATAGAGGTAAAAAAAAAAAAAAAGAGAAGCTGTGGCACTTGTTTAAAGAAGTGCCACAAAATGTGCGCCACCTTTTACCCTTTTTGTAGTAGTGCTCACAACATTAAGCATAGTAGAAGAGGAGGGTCAACCTCTTCAAGAAGAGGAAGAATAGTACCATTGTTTGGAAATGACTCCTTTGGTAGTTGAAAATGCACTTGCTTCTTCTTGACATCTTTTGTGGGAGTAGGTAGTGGAGGCATGAAATCTTCCACTTCGGGAGTGACATTTAGCTTTTGCTCTTTCGTTCCCTCATCCTTCAAGTCATCAGTCCATGGAGCTCCGTCTTTTCCTCCAATCTTTATCCATAATACATGGTCAACAAATGCTTTGATAAAGACTTCTATATCCTCCATTCGCTCTTTTAGCTCATTGAAAATCACATTTGCCTCATTAAACATGAACAACTTAAAGTGTTCAACCTTGAGCTCATCATACATTCTTCTCAATGCATGAGTTCTGTCATCCATGTGGGCAAGGTGAGGAAAGCATCAAGTCCACTAGGTTGAGGTGTAGGAGATTGTGGTGGAGGTTCATAGAATGATGGAGAAGGTGATTCGTAGAGAGTTCTACACGGCATGGAAGTATGGGGAAACGGGGGAAGATGAAATGGAGATGAGGGTTCTTGGTAGAGTGGAGTGAGTGATTCTTGATGGAATGGGTAGGGTGAAGAAGTATGGTTGAAGTGGGATTGAAGTGGTTGGAAGGTGGGTTCATAGTCAAAATAGAGGATTTGTGGATAAGATGGTTCCAAATGTGGATAGAGATATTGAGGATGTTGAGATTTAGAGGCTCCTCTTTGATTTATGTCTACATGGAGGGAATAAAATTCTTGTTGAAGCAAATCAAGCTTTTGAGAATATGTAAGATAAGAAAATTCTTCATGTCTCGAAGTGCCATAATGGATCAATTTAATATATTTACTCTTAACTTCAATTTATCACAATAAAGGCATTTTAGATCAATTATTATGACAAAAACCCCAATTAAAGTATAAAAATATATAATTAAAATATGGATTTGTCATGCATGCAAATTCATGTTCTTGTTTTATGTTGTAATTTGAACCAAAATTTTCTTTCAAATAAAAATGCATAGTACTCTAGAGACATTTATCTGTTTTGGAGTCTTAAGCTTAGGGGTACCTAATGATGATGAAGATCATCCTAATGATAATGTTGCTTCTTGTTACTATTTCCCCCCGGTCCAATCAATGATTCGATTACAAATTTTTACATCCCCTCTTTATGGATGCTTAAATCTTTAAAGTTTACCGAATCATTTTACAAAACCAAAGCAAAAAGCTAAGTAGACTTTCAAAATGTGATGCACACATAGTATTTCGTTAATTAGAGTTACAGCTTTGTCCCCAAAAAAAAAAAAAAAGACTTACAGCTAAGTAGACCCTTGTTATATTTTGCACATGTTTCCAATAAATTTGTGATTATTAGGCTTATTTATATATATTGCCATGAGTAGTTAATCATTTTAATTAAGATTATTAAGAAACTTGGTTGAACCTAAGCTTGTCTATTCCTTTTCTTCCCCTGTGATTGATGATAGGTATGTACATGCTGATCTAGTTGTTTTTTACCCCTCACTTTCTGGTGCAGGATGGCAAGAATATGAAGCCATGATCTTAAAACTTTTGCAAACCATTGAGTAATCTAAGAAGGAAAAACCAACAATGAACAATAATGCATGCATTTTAAAAACTTGTTTATTTAAACCTAAAAATTAAGTTATTTTTAGATTGTTTAGGGACTTTAGGAAAAATCATTTATTATTTAGATTTTTTAAGAAAATATTGTTGGATTTAGTTATAACAATAAACAATGACTTATTGCCTATTAAATTTAAGATTTCAGTATATTTTCGTAAACAATGTTTTGGTCTCTGAATATCTTGCATCTTCCTCATATTCTCCAAGTGCAATAGGCAAGTCAGGACAAAGAGAGTCTTCAAATAGACATAAAAAATTTGTAAAAAACATGAATACATGATACAACATTCCTTTATTATTGTGCAAATTTAACAATGAGGTTTATATTATATCTAAAAGTTTTGGTTTCGCAAACCAGTCTAACTCTAGAGACTAATTCCAATATAATCTTATATGCCAGACTCATAGGATTAGGCATTAAAATGATATGATTTTCACTGAACTATGCATTTTCATCCCGTATTATTTTTATTAATGGGAGATAAAATAAATACAACATTATTTTATGAAAAGGACATCACTAGTCATCTACTATGGAGAGCAAATGTAACTCTGTATGGTATCCAAGTAGATGTGGGTTGATGGTAGACACTTGCTTTGTTGATTTCTTGACATGTAATAGCTTTTAAAAGTAATGTTATACAGTTTATATTTAAAAAAAAAAACAGAGAGTAGAAGTATTGTCTTCAAGCAAATAAGAAAAGAGAGTAAATTTACGGGTTGAATGTTACCAGGCCAAAGCCCCTTTTTTGTGATAAAACACCTTTTAATTTATACTGAAACTTACCAAGAAAATTTATAATTAAACTTCCCGATTTTTAAAGCCTAACACTAAAATAATGGGCCTTTTTAAAATTAAATATTGTTCCTTTATTAGCTTAAATACCGTTCCTTTAATTTATTTAAAAAAATTAAATACTGTTCCTTTATTAGCTTAAAAAATAATTTACTTTAAAAATTTAGAATATATACATAATTCATATTAAACTATTTTGAACACAGCTGGATCATATGCCTGCATCCTTTTGCTTTGTCCCTCTTTAATATATATATATATATATATTAATTAAAGAGTAGTGAAGCTCTTCATACTGAAGACTACAGAGAATATTTGGATTCATTCCGACAAAAATTGTTTCATCTTTCAGGTTCCCATCCATTTTCTCCCTTGCTCCTTTTTAAGATTTATTCTATGAAATTATCATCCTTTATATTTAGATCTGTGTAATTATATATACACATCTCGACAAAAAAACTATATACACATATCATCTATGGATGAAGAATGGATCGGGGAGGGGGGGGGATTGGGAATAGAGCCTTGAGTTCCTTGCCCATTGAAGTTTCTCTTTTCACCAAACAGTCCCATATTTTGCCTCTTATTACCAAACAGTTACATATTTTGCCTCATTATACTTTGTCTTTGAATTTGAACTCTCTTTGCGGACATGTCTTCTAGCATTTTGTGATAATGAAGTAATGAACCTAATTAAAATGAAGCTTGACTAAAAACAGAAACTGGTGAGGCAAAACAAGATTATATAAAAAAAAAAAAAGGAAAAAAAAGAAGAAAACTTCTGTACAAAGGATCACAAGCCATTAAAACGCAACTTTTGAAAAGGTTACAGTAAATTGAATGTAAAATTATATATGTGTGTGTATATGTGTGTGTGTGTATTATGAAAGGATGAAATATCTTGGGAGATAGGACCAATTTTGAGATGCTTTACCATCGGTATTGATGGGCAGGAGAAATGGTAATAGGAAATGGGAACCCCCAGCCAGAGAACAAATGGGAGAAAAAAAATCAAAAGATAGATATAATAATGGATTTACTAGTTCCTTATATAAAAAAAAAAAACAAATAAGGTGAAAGAAAAAACAAGCACTTCAATTTTTTAATAAAATAAACAAATCAGCGGTTTACTTGATTGAAAAGAGAAAATTTCAGAAAAAAAACTTGGAATATGCAAAATTCCAATTTAGGTATTTTCTAAGAAAAAAGTTGGGAATTGTTAATCAAGTTTTGACATTTTCTAATCAACTCTTGAAAAAAAAAAAACTTGATTTGACATTTTGCAATTTCAAAATTCTTTTTCAGGGATTCTCCCTTAAAAAAATTTGAATAAAATGAATGAAGACCGTAGTCAATAAAGTCCACCCATAACTTTGAAGGTTTTGGGGCTCTGTTTCTCAAATGTTGAAATATTATTAGATCTACGACGGTGAGGTAGTTAAGGAAGAGATTGAATCATCAGCAAATCATTTGGGAAAACAGAAGAAGGATGATGGATCCATGGGATATAGCTAAGTAAAATTAAAGAGAAGAAATAACTTGAACAATCCTACCATGACCAGAGACTTCACTCGGGTCCAATCCATCGCCATTCTCTTCAACAACCACCATATCTTCGTAGGCGCTCAAAAAACAGCCACCTGGAATAACTACGTCGACCGCCTTCGACGGGCAAACCCTCTTTCCTCCACCCATCAGAAGGCGCCACGTGGAAGTGCAACACCTCCCCACGTGTTCCAGATTGTTCTGTTTCTCGCTTTGCTGGTAATGATGATGGATTATATTAACACTGGTGAGAGTGTCATGGAGCTGCCTGGCTTGAGCTGTGCAAGTGGCATCGACGGCCAAGGAGTTGTTTGCAAGAGATAGGCTCCGATCTCCAATTTGGTCCTCACCCACCACCACACACATATCTAAGCAATATAATATCCTTGTTTTCAATTAAATAAATTAATCGCTCAAATTAAACATATTTGATTCACTATAACCTCTAGGCACCAAATTTTTAAGCCGGATATATTGCCTAGATTCCTACCGTAAGGGATTGCTTGGTATGAGGATTTGGAGGGGTGGGGTGGGGAGGGGAGGACAAATTTTGACTTGGATTTAAAAAAAGGACAAAATTAGGAGAAGGGTCATGGAAAAAATATTTATTAACAAGGATCTTACAAATTGTAATTATTTTTACGGATCAAAAATTCAATTATAAATTTTTAATTATGAAATTAACTCTCACCAAACTCTCTACTTTCTCTTTAACCCTAACCATCTCAACTATTTGACGGTTATTATATGTAACATCCTAAATTTTGAGTCTAGAGACTCAATTATAAGTCTAAATTAAAATTAAATAGACTATTAAACACATTTAAGCCAAATGTATGCTATAAGGAAAATGCTTAAGATAATTATTAAAACTATTTAAGAGCTTAGAAAAAGTGCTGAAACATTATGAAATGTTATTATGGAGATTTGAACCCTAGAAGTGGTCTAGATAATTTTAAAGTTAATTTCTGATAATTAATTGCTTATTTTCCCAAAAATTCAAGAAAAAAATAGTCACAGGAAATTTTTTATGCTGGAAATTTTACAGATGATATTTTATGAAGTAAAGAAGGTAATGGAGGCCAAAAATATTTATAAAATGCCCCAGAATAATTTCTAGAATTTAGTATTTGATTTCACAAGACAAATTCAGCAACCACAAAAATAGAACAAATTTCTTTATTGGTCAGCAAGTTGGAGGAAGTATCAAGCATATGCTAACTCACAACACAATGATGTTTGATCGGCAACTTGTGAAAAAATTAGCACAAAATACAGAAAAGCAGCAGCAAGTATCATGCATAAATAATTTCTAACTCAACCATGAGGAAAGAAGTTTCATATATACCACTTTCAACAAGGAACAGAGCTCTGTTTATTTTTCTTTCATTCACTTAGACCTTCAAAATTGGTCCTCTTATGGGTTCAATGATAAAAATATTTAAAAATTTCCACGAAGTAATTAAATAATTCTTGTGATTGAAGCATGCTATTGTAGTCTTTTTTTTTAAAGCTTTTTCAATGTTCACTGTGAATTTCTACAAATAATAACAGATTATGCCTATGTTATTCAATGTAAGATTTCAAATATATTGTTTAATTTGGTGTTCATTTATTCATTTATATTATAATTATGCTTTCAAACACTTGAGGCCAGTGTTGCATGGTAATTTATTTTTTTCCGTAAGAATGCATGGTTTTTTTTTTTTTTGCCAACTTAATTCCTTAATTCCCTCATTCTTTCACCTTTTTGAATATTATTGAGGGAACATCATTAAGGGTAAATTAGGAAAAAATTAATAAATATATTAAAGATATCTTATATTTAAGATTAAAATCAACTTCCAAAATGTGTCCTATATTAAGAATAGGAGAGAGTAGCATTTAGGTAGCCTCCACAATTTTTGGCATGTTATGTTATCCTACATTTTAAAAATCTGAATATTAAAATATAATAATAAAATCACAAGAAATGTTATTAAAATAGCTTACGTAGGACAATGACGGTACGCCTCCTTGTCGTTATGTTATTTCTTCAAACAAGTTGTTCTTATATATAAATAAAAGGTCATGCTCATCAATTAAACTAGCTTACGTAGCAAAACAACGGCTCCTTGTCGTTACGTTGCTGGCTATAGCATTGAAATTTCTGAGGTGTTACTTTTATGATTAAATAAACAAATCTTGGAAAGTAGGAAACCACGCCTCAATTAAAATAATGAAAGGTCTTGGTCATCAATTAAAATAGCCTACGTCTCAAAACCACGTCTCCTTGTTATTTCTTCAAGCAATTTGTTCATACATATAAATGTGAAATTGCCGAGGTTTTACTTTCATAATTAAATAAACAAATCTTGGAAAGTGGGAAACAGCCATGCGGTTTGAACACGTAAAGAGTAAACATGAGTTGACTCCAAAAATTTCATCAATTCTCAAAACTACAAATTAGTGCCTAATTGTTTTTCATCTTTCATCTTTCATCTTCAGAAACGGTCGCAGATCAAAGAAATCTTTCACTCTTATTTGTTCCATCATCAGGTTCCTATTTTCTTCCTTTCCCCCTATAAAATTTTTCTATGACATGTGCTTGACGTGTGATTCTTGACAATAACGCCGTCATGGACTACCACTGTCTGTTTTACTTTTTTTTTTTTAATGGAAAGGGTAATTGTATTAATCAAAAAAAGCTACGTACATAGGTAACCGCTTTACATGAGAGAGTTAATAACTGAGAAACTCCTAAGAGCATGGTTAACTGTGGACCTAACCTGTGCAAGTATTCCATCTGTTGTAAAAGTCTCATTAGCAAAAATCCGGTGGTTCCGGACATCCCAAAGTTTCCAACAAGTGACAAAAAAGCCAACCTTCCAAGAAATGTCAAAAAGAGGATTCCTCAGCAGATTGGTGAGCCAGGATGTGAGTTCTGTACTGAAAAAATCTGAACATAAATCAGCAGGAAGAATTTTTTTCCAAACCGAGGATGCCAAAGGGCATTCTTTAAAGACATGGTTCACGCTCTCTATCCCCCCATGGCAGAGAGAGCATATGAGAGTATGGGACATGCCTCTTCTAAATCTTTCACTATTTGTGAGCAGTTTGCCATTCAACATAAGCCAGGAAAAGGTTCTAATGCGTTGGGCTACTGGGAGTTTCCAGATCCTTACCCATCTCATCTCTGCCATGTTCCAGTTGAGGGATTCTTGAGCCTGATATGCTGAGCGCACCGTGAATTCCCCTGTTTTGCTTAAATTCCAGTAGCATGACGGATGGGCATGTTGCTGTTCAACTGTTAAGGCTTCGATATCTTTAAGAGCATCTGAGGGTAATAGATGCTGGAATAAAATTTTATTCCAATTACCATCAACATCAGTATAATCCGTGATTGGTCTGTCCAAATCAGCGTGTGGGATCAGGGATAAAGCAATGTTCTTGAGGGGACCATGATCACCAACCCAGAAGTCTGACCAGAATCGGATTCTATGACCGTCTCCAACCTTCCATTTGATGTGGTTAGAAACATCGCCCCAAATCTTAGATAGGTTTTTCCATAAGTACGAAGACCAGGGGAAGGAAGCAATCTGCGTGTCATCTTGGATCCCATATTTTCCTTTTAGCACACGTACCCATAATTTTTCGGGCTTAGCATAAAAATTGTATATTAACTTGGAGAGAAACGCCTTGTTTTGTGATTCAAGTTTAAGGAAACCACCTCCTCCATGCTTAAGTGGTTGACAGAGGTCGTTCCATTTGACTAGACTTATTCCTCGGTGTTCTTCTGAATGGCCCCAAATAAACTTGCGTTTTACCTTCTCAATGTCATTGCAACAAGAAGTTGGTATACGCGTACTTTGCATCGCATAGAAGGGAATAGAGGATAGAACTGACCTTGCCAGAGTCATTCTGCCCGCAAGTGACAATGTCCTGCTTTTCCATCCTGCGAGCTTACTTTGGACTCTTTCCAAAATATATTTGTAAGTAGTGTAAGAGACTCGTCCAGTAATCAGAGGGACTCCCAAATATTTCCCCAAAGAGTCAGTGTGTTGGTAGCCCAGATTATCACAAATAATTTTCCGGAGGGAGTGGTGAACATTTCTGGAAAAATATATCTTAGTCTTGGAGTGGCTAATTTTATGACCAGATGATTTGCAAAATTCACTCATAGTCCTCTTGATTACTTCTGCTTGGGTTTCAGACGCTTGGCTGAAGAGAAGCAGATCGTCCACGAAGAATAAGTGGGAGAGTGGAATCCCTCGCCTGCCAAGCTTAATGGTCTTCCAAGTTCCTTTGTGCACCTCTGATAAAATAGATTGCGATAATCGTTCCATACATAGTACAAAGATGTAGGGAGATAGAGGATCACCTTGTCTGATCCCTCTTTCTGGAGTAAAAGCATCAGTAGGCTTCCCATTCCATATAACTTGCATGGAGGTGGTGGTGAGGCATGACATAATCAAATTAATCAGAGAGCCGGGTAGCCTAGCCTCCTTTAAGGTGTCTTCTATAAACTCCCATTTGAGTCTGTCGAAGGCCTTCTCGAGGTTTATTTTAATAGCCATCCAGCCTCCCTTTCCTTGCTTCCTTCTCATCGAGTGTACAACTTCTTGGGATATAATGATATTGTCAATTATACTCCTGCCTTGTATGAAACTCGTTTTATAAGGGCTGATAAGGGTTGGTAGAACTGCTTTGATTCTATTAGCGATGATCTTGGTAAGGATCTTATAACTAACTGAACATAAGCTTATAGGCCGAAACTCATTGACAAAACAAGGTTTCTGAAGTTTTGGAATGAGGGCTATAAGCGTTCGGTTCAGAAGGGGGTTAATTGGCTTGCCCTTCCAATGATCTGCTATAAAGTTCAAAAGCGTTAGGGCAACAATCTCCCACTGGTTTTGAAAGAAAAAGGCATGTAGGCCATCAATACCTGGGGCCTTTAAGGGTTTCATTTCAAACAAGGCTTGTTTAATTTCATCTAGATCTACCAATTTACCCAGAGCTTCTATGTCAGAATTTGGTAGCACAGGAAATAACCCCTTGAGAGTTGGGGCTGAAAAGGAAGGATCATCCTGAGCATAGAGGTTAACATAGAAATTCCGAATCATGCTCGCAAGCTGTTGGTCATCCTTAATCCAAACTCCTTGATCATTTTTCAGCTGAATTACTCGATTCTTTCTTCGACGCATAAGAGCCTTGGTATGGTAGAAAGATGTATTTCAATCTCCCAAGCACACCCAGTCAGATGCTAATTTTTGGATCCATAGGAGCTCCTCCTGGAGACATACATCCTCATACTCATCTCTCAAATCACAATCAAGCTGGTTTAGATAGGAGGAGAAGGGGTAGTCTTCTAGTTTGTTTTGTAAGCCTTGAAGCCTCGAAAGTAGTTGTCTTTTGCGTTTCCCAATAATCCCAAAAGTTTCCACATTCCATTTTTGGGCAGAGGAGGTAAACGACTGAATGTTGGTTTGCAAATCAGCATTTGGGTCCCAAGAGTCTTGAACAAGCTTTGGGTAGTCAGGATGAGAAACCCATGCCGCCAGAAATTGAAAGGGCTTAGTATTAGTGGGCTCTTTGGTTAGCCCAAGATTGATTTGGATGGGTCGATGATCCGAGAGGATCTTTGGTAGATGGTGGACCCAGCAGTCTTTAAACAACTTTAAGAAGACTTCATTGCAGATGGCCCTGTCAAGGCGAACCATAGTGGTGCCACGTCTCCATGTGAAACGTGGACCTGCAAATCCCATATCCATAAGAACATGTTGATTGATGAAAGTTTTGAACAAATTACATCCATGGGAATTCCGAGTTGGGCTACCAGAACGGTCTTCCATGCTAGTCGTGGCGTTGAAATCTCCAGCCAGGATCCAAGGGGAATTAGCTCTAACTACTAATTGTGAAAGGTCCTGCCAAAGAAATTTTTGAAATTGTGCTTGTGGACTTCCATAGATCGCAGTGAAGAGAAAACTGCTGTTAGGGCTTGCTGAATGGACTTTCATGTGCACAAATTGAAGATGACTGACAAGAACTTGCACTTCCACTTTGTTTGACCAGAGAATCCATATTCCCCCTGAGAAACCCATAGCCTCAGTCCTGTGAGAGTTAGAGAATCCTAGCTTTCGTATAACTTTATCTGCTTTAACACCAGAAATACGAGGCTCTACCAAAATGAAAATATCAGGCCTATAATTAGAAACATATGATTTAAAAATGGATGGGAACCTTTTATCTAAGGCTCCTTGACAGTTCCATGTAATAATCAACATAAAAAAAACGATTAAGAAGAAGAGGCAGAGTTAAAATCTACTCCCTCCACCAGCATCGTGATATCATCATTTTGGAGTCCTTGTTGTATCCCGCGGGCTATTTCTTTCATTTTTCGCACCGATGGCTTTGTTGCAGCATCTTTTGATTTAGGTCCCAGATTTTGAATTCCGAGGCCCGACTGAATTTTGATGCCCTTACTTTTACTTGGTGGGTCAGGAGGTTTGTTCCTGGCAATGATTTGGTCCCCCGATGTTTGCTGGGCTGGCACTATATAGGATTGGGCCAAAGGTGCACTGGGCCCCAAGGTAGTTTGTTTCCCTACTTGCTTCCTATCATCCACAATGATTATCGCTGAATTATGATCAGGGTCCAGGTTGTAATTTGTTTCATGGCGATATAGTGAGGTGAGTTGAAAATAGAATCAGGGTTTGGGTTAGGGATCGGAGGCCTTTTTTCGTTTTGCCTGCTAAGGTTCTCAGCCTTTTTCTTATTCCGTGGGTCTCCACCTTTCCGTTTTACACCATTTGTGTCCCCATTAGTGGATTGTCTGACAACTTCGTATACTTCATACCCTGCCTCGTCCTCATTACTCATCTCATGTAGAACGCTAAATAGTGAGGACATTGGAATGCTTTTTGCACTGAGTGCATCCTCTTTTCTTGTGCCTTTAACATACGGGCGCCTCCTGCGCTGCACCTGCATCCACGCCCCAAAGGGGGAATTCTGACTTGCAATAGGCTTTGATTGTTGTGCACTCTCTGGTTGTACTATGACCTTTTCTGTTTGCATAGCATCTGTAACCTCCATTTTTTCCGGACATACAGCCTCCAGGTGCCCATAACGCTCGCAGTGGAAACAGATAGTGGGTAGACCTTCATACTCCACGAAAATGATTTGCCCATCCACTTGAATCTTTGAGATGAGTAGTCTAGTGAGGTCGATGTAAGCTGCTAAATGAGCAAACTTTCCACGATCACCTGATTCGGTATTATAATCAACTTTAATTACCTCCCCAAAAACACTACCTATGGATCGAATAATGGACTTATGGTAATATCTCGCTGGGAGCTTGGGAAGTCGGATCCATCCCAAAACTTGATTAATAACATGATCCTGAGGTTTAAATGAGGGATTCCATGGCTGAACCGTTAAATAATGACCAAAAATAGTCCAGGGGCCATTTATTAGAGCGTTATAGAAATCTATATCCTCTTTGAAGCGTACCAGAAAGCAATCTTCATCTAGATCTGTGATTTTGAGCTTTCCTACTGGTTTCGATAAATTGGTAAGTTGTAGTCTAAGCTGGCGATATCCGATGGGGCGACCCAACAACTTTACTATCACTGCAAAACCCATTTTCTTGTTTAGCGTGTCAAGGACATGATCTGCAAAGTTTACTATTGGAATGTTCCCCGCCATTCCAAAAATCATATCTAATTTTGTAGACATTATTTTGAAGCGATTCCAAAGGCTATAGAACCCTTATTGAATCTAGTTTTAAGAAAAAAAAATATAGAATCTTGCTAATTGAAAGCACATAATTCCCAGATTTTTAATTTTTGCATGCTGTTCCAGAAAATAATCAATTCCGCTGGGTAATAAACTTCAAAAATACATAACTTTTTGCATACAACTCTAAAATTTACCCATTACCTATCAAATTAAAGCTTAGGATGTCTACTTTCGCCATGTAAAATCTCATAATTTTTGCTCATCATTTGGTCATACAAAATCACATGACAAGCTTACTGCCTCAAAGACAATTTCACTGGAAGCTTTCAATTTTCAATATTTAATTCCTATGACCATAAATATTCACCATTTTATTGAATATATTAAATAATTACAATACATTCTTGGTGAATAAAATTTGGGGTGTTACAATTTGTTACAATATATTCTTGGTGAATAAAATTTGGAGTGTTACAATTTGACTTGTATATATTTCCATTTCTTACATACTAACACAAACAAACCCTTTTTTCCAGCCTTTTGATTTCTTCTGGCGACATACTCGCGTATTTATAATTCTAGGTAGCGAAGTGCCATCATGGTTTTATATCCAAAACTACTTTGATGACAAAGAGTTCAGCCATCCAAATTTGTCATTCATGATAAGCATATCCCCTCATTATTGTGATTCAAGTGAATGGTGAGGTATAGCCATATGCTTAGTGATAGAATACGATTTTCCATTTGACGAAGGGGGTGATTCAATTTATTGTACTTTCAGATTTCCTAATCATGGTTTTGCAAATGATTATTTTCTGGGCGATGAGGTTTATTCAAATCCAAATCAACAACTTTATATTACATATATTCGTTGTTCCTGTTTGGTTGTGGACGGAGTGCAAATGGCATTTTTTTCTAAGAATGCTATTAATAATAAGTGGCCAGCGCTTAAAATAAAGAAGGGTGGGTGGCGAGCGGTGCGTAAAGAAGCTGTTGAAGCTTGTGAAAGAACAAGGGACAAAGGTTGTAGTAGCAATATCAATGAAGTTGAGAAAAATGAAGGTTATACTCATTACCCGAGACATCATGATCAATTCACAAAAGGGACAACTATTGTAGAAGTCGATGGCACCTATTCTCCTTTAAAGGACAAAGCAGCTTGCGGAGGCGTTTTTAAAAGTGGCAACAATTGTATGATAGACGCTTTTCTTCTGAAATTAAGTGCCAAGGATACCCTAACAACAAAACTATGGGGCTGCCTGATGGGTCTCAAAAGAGCTTGGGACGCGGGTTGTAGAGATATCATCTGGAGAAGCGACTCTACTGAGGCTGTTCATTTGATCAAATTTGAAGTCCCTGAGATACACAAAGATATTGCCGTGATTATGGAAATCAAAGGGATGTTAGAATGGAATTGGTGTGTGGATGTCCAGGTCTTTCACAAAGATGGCAATGGTATTGCGAATTTACTTGCTAAAAGAGCACTTGATGGAGTAATGGGTTTTCAAATCCTGGGCCCTAACGCGATCATACAAATATTCCAAGGTACGTAGTGGTAGATTAGCCCTTCTTGTTTAAGATTAAATTTTATATCAATGCATGCTTGATGACTATTTAATTTTTCTTTTATACATTAATTTATTAAAAAAACCTTTCAATTCAATTAAATATTATATTTCCTTAATTATTTCATTTTCATAGGCACTTAATGATAATGTTGCTTCTTGTTACCATTTTCCTCTGGTCCAATCAATGATTCGATTACAAATTTTTACATCCCTTCTTTATGGATGCTTAAATTTTTAAAGTTTACTGAATCATTTTACAAAATCAAAGCAAGAAGCCAAGTAGACTTTCAAAATGAGATGCCAAGAAACGAAAAACCAGACCGGGTAATGAACCGGTCACAGCACAGGTTCAAAGGTTAATGGGTCAACCGGGGTCTAACCGGTAGTTGAACCGGTCATAACCGGTCATATTAAAATATTATAATTTATTAGTGATAATATATATTAATATATTTTTAAACTTCTATAGATAAAAATAAAGATTTTTAGAAAAAAAAATGTTTAAAATCTATTAGTATTAGTTATAATACCTATACTTATGCAAAGATATCTCATTTCCTATAATTATTATATCTTTTTAAATAATGTTTTTCATTATTTTCTTCATTTTTTTAGATTTGTTCTTTCTTTATCTATTTTTCTCTTCATTTTAATCTTCAACTTTCCATTTTGTCCTCAAAAAACACACAAAAAAAATTTGAAAAATAAAAAAAAAAGAAAAAAAAGAAACCGGGTCAACCGGTTGGACCACCGGTTTTACCGGTTCTGACCAGGGGCCGGTTCCCGGTTTAACCGGTCGAACCAGCCGGTCCGGTCCGGTTTTTTATACTATGCAAGATGCACATACAATATTTCGTTTGTCCCAAAAAACTTACATCTAAGTAGACCCCTATTATATTTTGCACATGTTTCTAATAAATTTGTGATTATTAGGCTTATTTATATATATTGTCATGAGTAACTAATCATTTTAATTAGGATTATTAGGAAACTTGGTTGTACCTAAGCTTGTCTCTTCCTTTTTTACACCTGTGATTGATGATAGGTATGTATGTCACGCCCTTATTTTAATTTCACCTTTACCAGAGTATTCACGGAAAACGATATGCGGTTCAGTGGGCAACACAAGAATATCATAAATATACTGATTAAATGTACATGATTACAGAAAGTCCTCATAAGGGTTCGTACATGATACTTACAATTAAGGTAGCCATACAAGATTACTAGGGTGTTTAAACTCATCCAAGTGAAACGGAGACTTTTTCCCATCTTCGCTCCACCACTGCAACCCTCTCTCGTGCAGTTCTCTTCTCTGATTTCTGCGTATCTTCTGTATTCACCTGTCTAAATTGTTGGTAAGGGATGGTGAGATTTGAGAGAATCTTAGTAGGAAATAGATACCATAAAGCATGCATGATAGATGCTATGTGTATGACATGTTAGCTTTAACTATATATATGCCCCATAATGACATTAATGCATGCTCAATGTTTTATGTAACCAAACTATGGCCACAACGAAAACAGAAACAAAGCTTCATTTATTCAAATATGCTCTACACAATCAAGTAAAACAATCACATACATCACTACACAAACAGAGATATCAAATACATGCAAATTAGATAAGTCCCCTACCTCGTGTCCCTTTTGCTAAATAGAATAGTTCCTCGATCTACGTGCAAACAGCTCGAGCTCCATATTCAATCCTATAATGCCAAATGTACCATTTAGACACTTCCATAGTGTTTCTAGAGGTTATATGAGTCTATATTGAAAATTTACCAAAATGCCCCTTGGACCCCGGCCCGGCCCCGCAGTACTCGGTCCAACTATACTTTTCCTGAAATTTTGACATGGACTATTTTGATATATTGATTTAACTGTTTCTTTACACCTTGGGGTCAAATGCAAAATATTTTTAATCCAAGAATTGCAGTACAATGCAACACTCGGGTCGTCTCACTTGAGGAGCCTTTATTGAGCTACCTAAGTAAACTAATTATCATGCAAATGCAATTAAAACAAGGGGGAAATGATTTTAAGATTTTAGAAATTAATAATTAAAAGAAAATGAAATTTTTAATTAAAAACTAATCTAATATTTTTTGTATTTTTCTTATATATAAAAAAATGATGAAGGAGTGAATGGAAATGAATTTGGAATTGAAAATATGAATGATGAATGCTCTTGGTAATGAAGAAAATGCCGATCCTTGTTCAAAAATATTATGGGAGTTAATAATTCATTAAGTCTTAAGAATAACCTCAAAATAACACTTGAGTCCAATAATCCCAATTAATAATAGCTCCTACAAACATAGCTAACTATTACCTCTTGAAATATTGTTAAAAACCACTTAATGTGCAATTAAAATTGGGATAATGCAATATGAGTCTTCTTGAATTTGAGTGCTAAACAGCCCCTCAAGGATACAAATCAACCACATTAATTAGACAATAACACGCTAATTAATATAATCTCATTGTAACCACAAAGAAATTCAAACATATATAATCTTCACATTGCAAAATTCAATCTCAACTACAATTATCAAACCAAAAGAGACAATTAACATTAATCCCAATTCCAGAATCACATATATAAAAATTCCTAAAACTAGGTAATTCAAATATATATAATTCTAGACTAATGGAATGATAACAAAACTCCCCTTTATAGTCCAATAAGCTCAAGCACATTTTCCTACTACCAAGAAGCACAAGATTACCTAGCCCCTCATGAGAAAAGCTTCAAGAAATAAAATCACAATCTGATTCAAACATCCAGCCATGTAAAACACTGAATTAATTAACAAATTAGCACTAAACAAATTAAGCTCAGGGCTGAAATTTAATCCAGAGGCAGAACAGAGAAGCTATGGCTATAATGAATCCAAAAGCAGAGGAAACCACGGCCTGGAACTGAATTGATGGCTGAATGTGATTCCAGAAAAAATTCAGATGAGCCACAGCTTGTGGTGATGATTCCGATGCGATGATTCCAGCTCCCGCGGCGCTCACCTCCTCTGTTTTGGCCACACCTAGCTTGAGCTCTTTCTCACCAACGGCGGAGTTACGGGGACGGGATGTCGTCGACGGTGGTGGTGCTCCGTCTCCTTCCCTTCACCTCTCAAGTTCTCTCCCAAAGCCCAAGCTCACGGCGCCTCCTCCATGCTCAACTCTCTGCCTCCAGCTCTCTGCGATTCCCCTCAGCTCAGCTTCCGTGTCTTGCCTTAGCTTGTGGCAGGTCTTGATCTGAAATGGTAGACTCGCCGGCGGCTGTTGTGGTTGTGGTTGGCGCCGCCGGCGAGAAAAGAAAACGAAGGTGAAGGTGATGATGCGATGATGATACTCGATGATTCGATTCTCATCCCCTCCCCTGTGCGGCGCTGTGATATTCATCACTCTCAGCCAATGTTTTCAGAGCCGAGCCGGACCGGACGGTCGGACCGGCCGGACCGTCGGCCGGCGTCGGCAACGGCTTGGTCTTGAGGGGAAAGCCGTTTTAATGTTTCAGCCGGATTGAACCGGGAAAAAATCGTTATAAACCCGGAAATCGCCTTTCAGCCGGAAGCCGGGACGGATTTAAGGAAGCCGGACGGTTCTCAACTAACGGTTATACTGAGAAGAAAAATGAAAAAGCAAAGGAGAAGAAGAATAGTTGAAGATGAAATAATAATCCGACTGATTTCTCACCGTTTAGAGAGGGAAAGATTCATTTTTCATTGTGAATATGATCTTCATAAAAACAAAAACATAGATCAGCTCCTTTCAACGTTCGAACTTGAGCTCGCCGGCCAGAGAAAGAGAAGCTTAGATCTGGTTTTGAGAGGGAGAGAGAAAATGTCGTTTCTTTTCCCGTGTTCCAGTTTCTTTAATGATGAATATTTTCTCCCAAAGTGCCACCTGCCAAGCTTTGTCTTTTAGTGGGGTTAATATCCATTAGTCATTCTTCGGCCAACAATCACCCATCGGTTTTTTTTCTAACACCCATTGGTCAGTACATGGATAAATAGGATGTTAGGTTTTCACTTTAAAGTACTATTTAATTTTCAACGAGCATACCATGTTCATTTATTTTTTAAACTTAATTTTAAGATTTTAAATGATATTTCACACATAAATGACAATTAATGTATATTCTGAATGTTTCCTATTATCTACATCTATATAAAATAGATAAGACATATGTCCTCTCTTTCTACTTTAAAATATTATATTAAAAATTATAAAAAACTCCATAATATTTAATATTTAAATATAAAATATCATTAAAATTATAACTATTATCTAATTTATTTTTAATGATCTCATTGTGTAATATAGGACACATGTTATATGTAAATTTTTTCATGTTTTTTTGCAGGTTGTGTAAATATTTTA
The DNA here is from genome assembly GCA_963855925.1 of Inga laurina. Lineage (NCBI taxonomy): Eukaryota > Viridiplantae > Streptophyta > Magnoliopsida > Fabales > Fabaceae > Inga > Inga laurina. Next base: position 3,264,398 of record OY979713.1, read on the forward strand.
TAGATATTTCTTACTATATTTTTATATATGTGTGTATATAGTATTATATTTTTATTTAATTATTATATTACCGGTCCAACCGCCGGTCCGACCGGTCCGACCGGATGAACCATGACCCGCTGACTTTTCCGGCTCAACATCCGGTCCGGCTTTTAAAACATTGCTCTCAGCTTCTCAGAATCCGCTTTGGGCCTTCAGCTCTGTTACTATTTGTTTTTTTCGGTTTGCTCACTCCTCCATATCCTCTCAGCCCACTCTTGTTTTGGGCTTCTTCTCGGGTCAGTTGGGCCTGTGTTCTTAATTTTTTTTCCTTTTCAGTTCCAGCGCCTTTTAGCCTATTGGGCTTTCTTCTTGTTTTTTTTTCACACTTGGCCCAATAGTTTGAACCTCTAATACCCTTAATTTCCTTCTTTAATACCTATAATGAAAAATTAAGCATAAGTAGCATTAAAAATCCAAGAAACAATTGTACAAAAATAATTAATAATTTTGACCATTTTGCCCATAATTACCATTAATTCAAAACAATTGTTCCTAACCAAAATTAATGTTTAATCTTGCAAGAATGTCCAGAAAAATGCATCAAAATCCCAATTTAATTATTAAAAATCATATATAAAATATGGTTCAATCAATTCCCCCACACTTAGACCTTTGTACTCCTGAACAAAGGCAAGCACAATTTCCTAAATTCAAATCATTAATGCAATTGAAATTTGAGCAAATTCATAATTGAAAGCAATGGATCTATTAATCAAATTTCTCAAATCAACACTAGAGATAGTCAAGCAATGCAAAGAAATTAGTTAACCACACAATCCAAAATATTAGAATGAAGCATAAGAAAACTCTCAAGAAATTAGTGTCTAACTCACCTTATCTTATTGGGATAACTTCACTTTAGGTCACTTAATCAACACCTTACCATAGGCTTGTAACAACTCTTATATCTCCACTACTAATAGCAATTAATGCAATGAATCAAGAGGACTTGAAAGGCTTGTAACGATGGATGAAGGCTAAATGGAGTGGATTAATTAGAAAAAAGGAAATAGTTATATGCAAGTCAAAGGAAATGAACAAGTTCATAGCACCTAAATAACTTGATAACCCTTTGCCAATTTTTTTTTTTAAATCATGAACAATTGCCTTCTTCCTATTTCTTTTGCTTTTCTTCTTCTTTTCTTCTTTTTTTTTTAATCAAATTTTTTTTTTCAAACTATACTCTCTTTCTTTTCCTTTTCCTTTTTCAAACTATATACTTTTTTTTTTTAATTCTCTTCTTCTTTCCTTTCAACTACCTATTGGCAAACTACTTTGATTTTAGAATACTATAAACATTATGAATAAATGACAAGCATACAACATAGGAATGGCTCAAAGGGGTGAACAAATGGTGATGAATGTAAGTTTGTGTTTAGGTTGAAAAGGGTTTTGAATTGAATGCCTTTTTCATTTCCATCACATTAATGCAAATGCCGCTTCAAAAAAGAGTTGAAATAAGTTCTAGAAGGTGAAGAACTAAGTGTACATGCACACATAGGAAGAATTCAAAGCTCAATTAACCTTCAAACAAGGTTTCTCTCTAATGCTCACTCCAATACAATCAATTGCATAGCAAACTAACCACAACACATTTTCTTAACTATTCCAAGTGCTAACTTTACTAAAAAAACAATCAATTAAAACATTGCAATCAATTATAAGAATGCTCAACTCTTAAAAGCATTAATGATGTGGAAACTTTCTTTATCAAAATAAGGAGTTAACAAAATCCAAGATGTGGGTTCATTTCTCTTCCCATTCACTTGAAAAGCAAAATATGGTTTTAAAAAGTTGCCAAAACACTAGATCTCATAAAAGCTCAAAGAATTACCCACAAAACACATTTCTAAAGTGGCAAATGCGACCCTTTACCACTTAGGACATGTATCAAAGCAGTTATTCTTGAAAAAATTTTCTAGTTAATGGCATTTCTCATTTAAAAACAACCAAATAGTGGGATTTGAAATGTTTTCCCTCCCCCACACTTAATCAACACATTGTCCTCAATGTGTAAAGTAATTAAGCAACTCTAAAGAGAATGCTTAGCAAGTTAAATTCAAGGCACAATGGTAATTAAGTAGAGTAGTGGCCACATATGCAAAGCATACAACGGGGATTCTTATTAAGCCTACTAAACTAAGCGACTTCTACCTTTTTCTACTGGATTGTGTCCCTCCCCCACACTTATCTTCCTCATACAACAATTAAACTCAAAGAATCATGTGAATCAGGAAGAAAATAAGTGAGGAAAGAGACAACCTGTGTTAGAGAATCTTTAGTCGCTTGAAAGAGAAGTTCTCATCCCTAATGAGAATTATGCATTTGTCTTTAAAAACAACCTCTCCAGTATTGAATTTCCTTGGTGGAGGTGGCTCAGGATCAATCGGAAGAGGTCTAAGGATATACGGTGGATGTTGGTTCCTCCGACGTCCTTTCCAAGAATGTGTCTGCAAAGAAGACAGGCAACCAGCAGTATTCCATCCAAAAATAGAAACGTGGAGAGATTTTAAGTGAAGTGAAGGCATATTTACATTGTGAGTTAATAGTTGCTGAATTTGCTTGTCATTAAAGGCTCCATGCTGTCAAAATAATCACTGTTAGTTGCGCCACAAATTATTCTAGTGGTCTTGGAACAAAATCAAATTATTCTCTTACAATTCTTTAATAATAGGTCTTTGAAGATGCATTCTATATTGGTGGAAAAGAATGGCCAAAGTGATGTCAATTGGGTCCTTTTGAAGGTAAATACTTTAAATTTACATAATGGATTGATGAATTATATTATTGGTTTACTGAATTTGATTGTTCTCGTTTGTATACATTCAAGTGCCACAAACAACTCAAAAGTTTTGAGTGCGGATATTATATATGTGATGCGGTATATGTATGAAATCATCACTGAGGGCATTACTAACTCATTTAACAAGATAATAATATATATATATATATATATGTTATAATTTTAGTTTAAACTTTGGTTTTCTTATAATATTGCTTACCTACAGATTTTTTGAATTTGCAGCATTTTCGAAGTTTGGAATCATATTCTGGAGCACAAATAAGAGAGATATGCGACATTTGGTCTGAATACTTTCTACATTTAACAAATATAGAGTAGAATGATAAGTTGTACATGATTCTCTTTTGTAATTTGATAATATTAGATACACACTTTTGTTTTGACCATTTATTTATGTCATACATTGCTTGCAAGACTTATATTGTTGTACATTTTTTTGGTCTTCATTGCATTGATGTACATTGGCTTTATATGATAGCAGGTTTCTGAAAGAGGAGTTAATATATATAAATTTAGCTCTTTTTTAAAAAATATTACAATTATGGCGTCAGTTATGTTTGTATAAAATATTACAATTATGGCATAAATTATGAGTATAACTGACGCCATAATTGGTAATTATGACATCAATTTAGATAAAAAGACATCGTAAACAACCAAATTATGTCTCTATTATGGAATCGGTTGAGTATATGTAAGAGGCCATAATAGTTAATTACGGCGTCGGTTTAGTTATAATGTGATGTCATAATATATTCATTCACGGCGTCATATCTTGAGCAACTGACTCCGTAATATATTCATTTACGGCGTCATGTCTTAAGCAAGTGACGCCGTAATAGATATTTTTCGCTACGACTAATTCTACTACACCCTATATGCTGTGGTGAAAATGCGATTTTAACTGATGCAAAATTAACTTTTTGCACTAGTTACTACTTGGTGGATCACGCAATGGTTTTTTTTTAATTACAACTATATTATGATGGTTGGCAATTGGCATTTCTGAAGTATTCAAAGCTGCTTGCTCTGATTCCCTGTACACAGCCCCACCATTAATTAGTTCCCTATGATTCCCACTTTGATCCATGTTAGTGATATGAACTATATTCGTATTAATTGAAGTGACCAACAGGAAGCCATATGCGGTAGCAGGGCTCCTTATAAATGCACATGTACAACGCCTAGGACATGTTAAAAAAATTATAATAGAAAAAAAAATTCAGTCAGCTTTAATTTAGTTTTTTTTAATATTTTTTAAAGGAATTTTCGGCGCTTTCTAAGGAAGCGCCAAAGGTTTTAGTTTTGTTTTATAACATTAATGGCGCTCATATAAGAAGTGTCATAGATACTCACATCTTTTTTTGGCACTTTTTATATAAGCGCCATAAAAGGTAATATAAATGTTAAAAATTTTTAACACCCGCCATTGTTGCGTCCCGCCACTATCGCTTTCCTGTTTTTCTTTTCTATTGTCCCCACCCCCTTTCCTCTGTTTGACCGACGACAAGTAGAAGCTTCTTTGGTCCCCCACTTGCTATTTTTTTTGTCTCCTCCTCCTACAAATATTTGTAAACATTTGTTCGCCACTTTCATTACAGCATAGAGCTTCGTTGCGGTACAAAGCTTCCTCCCACACGTGTTCTTTTTCTTTTTGGCTGGTTGCAGTACAAAGCTTCCTCCCTCGTGTTCTTTTTCTTTTTGGCTGGTTGCAGTACAAAGCTTCCTACAGAAGCTCCTGTAAGTGTTGTTTGTTTTTTAACATTTTATTCACATTTTTTTTTAATTAAAATATGTATGACTATTATATATTTGCTTATACTTTTCTATAGAAGTACATGTTGTCAATAGTGAAAGAGTTGGGAATGGCACTGTTGAAATGGTCAAATTGGGTAGAAGTGTTATAAATGCCGCTGGTAGTTTAATCAATGATTATTTTGGAACCAATTAATTTAATAAACGCAAGGTTGTATTTTTGTTGGCTTGTTATGGACCCAATTATTTTAATTACGACATGTAGTAGTGTTGGCCAATATGATTTATTTGGTGGTGAGTTGTGAACATTATTTAGATGTTGTGGGATTAATTGGTTGATTATTTGTGATTTAAGAAGAGTGTTTAATATTTTGTAAAACTTTAAATTTTGGAATGTTATGCTGCTGAATTTAATTTTTTTAAAAAATAAATAACAAATAAAGAGAACTTTAAGAGGCAAGCAACTGACCACTTATAAAAATATATATGTTTAAGGTATAGATGGATCGAAAATGGATGTCATCTATAGGGGCTGTCAAGGGTATTTTCGTAATTTGACAATGAATTTGATAATTCTGAATATGGAAATAGATTCTTTGAATGAAAATATGTCAGAATAGCCCATGTCAAAATTTTGGGATAAGTACAGCCGGACCGGGTACTGCGGGGCCGGGATGGGGTCCCGGGGGCATTTTGGTAAATTTTCACCATAGGCTAATATAACCACAATAAACATTATGGAAGTGTCTAAAATGATACATGGATAAGTTATAACCATTTTCTTGTACGTTTGGTATTTTAGGACTGAGTTAGGAGCCTGGAGTTGGCACGTTCCACGAGGCGAGCATCTCGAGGTTAAAAAGGGTTGAGGTAGAGACTACTATCTCTCATATACTATGTGATTAATTGTATATTATATATTACTATATTTTGTGATATGAATACGTGCTAGAGGCACAGTACCTGGTTGTGGTTCGGTGCCCAGCCAAGGTATATTGAAGATCCTAGCTGTGGTTGGTGACTCAGCTTAGGTGTATGTAGGGGTTCTAACTCGATGTTTGGCCTTGAAACGTGTGTAGACATATGAATCGAGCAAACTTTCATTTTGCCTAATATAGTGCTTTGCATATTTAATTTTCACATTTTATATGTCGATAGTATGTTTTTACTGGGATTTTTCAAAATCTCACCCCTTTTTCTAAATCAAAATGTTTCAGTGGGTGCCAGCGGTTCAAAAGGCAAAGACACAATTAAGGAAACTGATAGGCACGTTTCTCGAGACGCAGCCGTGTTAGATATGATTAGTTTTGATGATGTCAAATATAGATGTGAAATGATAAGAGCAAAAAGTTTATATAATGTATTTCTTTGACTAACTACTATATTTAATGTTACCTATCTTGTAGATTAGTCAAGCAAAGAATGAAGAAGATTGAATTAATGAGAATGAACAAGAGGGAGAAGAAGAAAGAAACTGAAGATAGTCAAGAAGCTGCCTACTCGGATTATGAAGAATGATTATCAAGAGGAAAATCAAAAAGAAAGATATTGAAGAATAAAGAACTTGGGAGATCTATCAAGAAGATCAAGATTCAAGTTGTTAGAAGTGATACTGGAGGTTTCTATGATGATCAGAGGTTTCTATGATCAAATAATGGTTGGAATGGGTTAATATGAAGCTAAGATGACTTATATGTGAGTTATGGCACTTCTAAGGGAGTTATGCTCGAGCACAGAGTTCAATACTCGAGCACAGATGAACTCACTCGAGCACGGGGTGAACACTCTGTTCTACTCTGTTTTACGTTCAGCCTGATAGAGGTCCGGTATTTTGGTCATATCTCTTAAACCACACATCGGATTGACCCAAAACTGGTGGCATATGAAAGAAGACTCACAACACATAAAATGTGCACCATGATCACATTGAAAGAAGATTAAATAAAGGAGATATGATTCGTGAAAAATGAAACTAAAATCACCGTCACGTTTCAAGACAGGTTGGGTATTTTGCACATAACTCACAAACCACACATCGGATTGAGACGAGACTAGTGCCAAATGAAACTAGACTCAAAGAGATTTCCATGGATAGGTAATTGGCCTTATTTGAACGTATATTCTAGGAGCTATGCCTTATAGAAGTTTATGCTTGTGCAGTCTAGCGAAATATACTCTCTTTCGATCATAACTTGCAGAATATAAGGAGTTTGGAGCTGATTCTTTTTGCATTGGAATGCATATGGCAAGAGCTTTCTTATAATACATCATTAGAATCAAATAAACAAATTTTTTCTAAAGTGGCCCCACATCACCCGCGAGTGCAAAAACTAACTCTTTAAAAAAGTTGTGCGAGTGATGTCCACAAGCAGCTGAAACGTGAAGAAATCTGTAACACTCGAGCACTAGGATTCATGCTCAAGCATTGGAGTATTTCTCACTCGAGCACATGCAAGTTTTGACATGAAACTGATAACCCGAGAAGAAGCATGTGCGTGAAAACAAAAGGCACACTAGAGCAGGACATGTTGTGCTTGAGTGATGTCGAGAATTCACTCGAGCACTAGCGAGTGAAGAGCAGCGAGTGTTTGCCCGAGAGGAAGTCAGAACATGAAAATATGAACTGCACTCGAGTGAGCCATACTGTACTCGAGTGAGAATGTGGTAGAATGCAGAAACAAAACAGAGCCTCACAGCCATCAATCCAAACGTGGTTAAATGTTGTACAATCATTATGTTTTCATTTGTTATTATTCCTAAACATTAACTAACATATATTTCAAGTGTAAAAAACGAGATTAAATATTTGGATTGCATCTTCAAGAACGGAGGTCACGTATGGCAAAAGTCTTCACTCAACGTGGTGAGTCGCAGAAGCCAGAAATTCAGTTTTTGACCAATGATCCAACATACCCATGACTAATACTTCATCATATTAGTGATTAAGCATTTTACAGTGTGAAACAGGATATTTAATGGTGAGCTTACAGATTCAAATGAAAGAGTCAAGTATGGCAGGCGGCATCATTACACACCGAATGGCGGCTACCAACCACGACAAGTAATTAACCCACCATGAGAGTAATTAACCCACCATGAGAGATTGTCTGGAAACTCAAACATATTCATCCCACTCCACAACTTGATGTACAGCTCATAATGAGACATACCGCTCCTCAACGTGACTCTCTGCTTTGCAACGGAAATCTCATGGTTGCTCATTTTTAAAATATGCTCAATGGTTAAAATGACTCCAACGGACGATTACTCACAACAGTCATCATCTTCATCAACTATAAATGAGAGAGCATTCAACGTCGATGGGAAACAGAGAAAACAGAGCAATGACACCAACATGCGAATAACATGAATCCTCTGCTTCTACCCAAACACTCTCTGTTTTCCAGTTTCTGTATTACTTATTATTGAGAGAGTGATTAGTTGTATTGTACTTCAGTGAGTATTATACCCACTCTGTGAGAGAGTCTGTAAACACCTTCAAATATATTTCTGAGTTGATCTCAAGGTAGAGAGACCTTGAGAGGGTTGATTTCCTTACGGGAGAAGCTGTAGAGAGAATTGCCAGAAAGACATTCTGCTCGTAAGACTTACAATAGTTTGACTCCGGTCTGACCCACTAACCCTTGACCTAGTATCCCAACCAGTTCAGTGACGGGTCTGGGTTTAATTACCTTGCTATTACTGCTGTGATTGTTGTCGATAGCGTCTATATATGAAGAACTTGTGAATTTATCTGGTGTATTTTTTACTTTGCAATGTATTTATTGTTAATGTAGATTTCTATGTCCAGTTACTATATATCGTACGTCAATTATCGTTTTACATCAACCAATCATCAATTTCATATTTGAAATCTTGTAATACCCGTTCCAGAACCTGTTTCACTACAAAATAGGTTGGATAATCACACCATTAAGTTCGTCAATGTGTAATTACTTTAACACTCATTCAGTTAATACCCATTAAAGTATTTTCCTTTTTTTAAAAACAAATATAAATTATTTCCTAACATAGACAATTTCCCTATAATCCAGAAATTTTAACCTCTTTAATGATAACTGCAGGCTACAATTAAGCATTTTGTTTCCAAGTTATTCAAATTTATTGGAATATTATTCCCGTAAAATTCTCAATTTTTATTGTTGGGTTTAGACAATTTCTCTTTACTATAGAAAGTTTGATCTCTTCAATAATAGCTGCACACTACAATTACGCATTTCATTTCCAAGTTATTCAAATTAATTGGGATATTATTCCCATTTTGAAGATAAGGTAATAAAATAAATTTAAATTGAAAATAGACATTAAATCATGAATCATACGTCATAATGAATAGTTTTCCAAAACTAACCAAAAGCTTCATATTCTATGATTGTAGGGATCTCTAATCCATTTTCAAAGAACTAATGTTGGGATTTGTTTAACAGTTAATATGATATTATTAATTTAATATTCAAGAAAAAGCATATTCTAGAATTTTATATGTAGTCTCTGATTTCAAAGATATGTAATAAAGAAAATCGAAAATGACATTACACATTAAATCAAGAAACATAAATTATAACCACATAAGGGATATTTGGAGGCAATAAAAGCAACGTATGTTCACATAAGTGAATATAGCTCAACCAAAACCACACATCCTCATATACAACATAGTAATATTATTCTTGATTGCTCAATTAATCATATTTTGAAATGATTTGATAATCCTTAATTTCTTTAATTTCATAATTTCCTCAAAAAGGGAATATGTGCTATGAAAATTATTTCTCCATCAATGGTATTACATCCCCATAAATAATGACACCGTTTTTTCCAAAATTATGTCCTAATGATAATGATTTGATTTTGAAATACTGGTTCCGTTTTTTTCAGAAATATTCATGGAGTTGAATCCAATTCTTTTACCCATAACTCAATTATATATAACATGCATATTCACAGGCTGAAAAGTGCTGCGACATTAGAGTTTGAAAAATTAGATTGCTAAATGATTCAATGAAGGCATGTACCCTCATCCTTGGGGGGTGTGGAGAAGACCATAGGGATAGAGGTTTGATGCTTGAAATCATCAGTATCTTACACCAGGATTAGCAGGTAGAGGTGTAAATCATCTGGCCAAGGCATCTCTTGCGGAAGCCCAGGATTCCATCCTCTAATGGCAACATCAAGCATTTTGTGGAGACTTGTGTGTCTCTTTTAATTTTGCAATCTATTTCTGACTTATCAATAAACTTATCCATGTTCATTAACATTTGCTTGATCATTCGGAATAATTTTTTTTTTGTTTTCCTATGTTCAAGTAGAAACCCTTTCCTTTGTGTGTTTCAGGATTCCTCTGCATACTAGGAATATTATGATTATATTAAGCTTGCATAAGAAGATCAAATTGTTGTATTGCATTAAGTGAAGATGAAGAGGATACATGGTCAATCTAATTATATTTAAATATACACACACATCAATATCTTGTCATTTCAACTTTTGATAATATGATTTGTTAATATCTATGATTTGTTAAGTTCATCAATGTGTTATTACTTTAACACTCATTCAGTTAATACCCATTAAAGTATTTTCCTTTTTTTAAAAACAAATATAAATTATTTCCTAACATAGACAATTTCCCTTTAATCCAGAAATTTTAACCTCTTTAATGATAACTGCGGGCTACAATTAAGCATTTTGTTTCCAAGTTATTCAAATTTATTGGAATATTATTCCCATAAAATTCTCAATTTTTATTGTTGGGTTTAGACAATTTCTCTTTACTATAGAAAGTTTGATCTCTTCAATAATAGCTGCACACTACAATTACGCATTTCATTTCCAAATTATTCAAATTAATTGGGATATTATTCTCATTTTGAAGATAAGGTAATAAAATAAATTTAAATTGAAAACAGACATTAAATCATGAATCATACGTCATAATGAATAGTTTTCCAAAAATAACCAAAAGCTTCATATTCTATGATTGTAGGGATCTCTAATCCATTTTCAAAGAACTAATGTTGGGATTTATTTAACAGTTAATATGATATTATTAATTTAATATTCAAGAAAAAGCATATTCTAGAATTTTACATGTAGGCTCTGATTTCAAAGATATGTAATAAAGAAAATCGATTTGTTAATATCTATGATTTGTTAGGTTTGACTATTTTCAAAAGTTTTATACCATAATACTATGCTTTGCACAATTACGAGCATCCTGATATTCATTCATTTAAACGTAACATCATGCATAAGAGTATTATTGCTGGTACGACTCATGGTGGACTTCTCATGAATATCGTGCTTACAACTAACCTTTCATTACCTGTCCATACTCGGCTTGCCAACCTTTTTGTAGGGGGACATCTTATAGTGTTTTTGTTTTTTTAGAATTTACGTTTTATTTATATATTTGTGTAATAGTGGTCATATCATCATTGGACTTTGATTTCCTTAATCTACAAAATTTTTTTGTCGTTTATATATGTTTAACGCTTAAACTCAAGTGTGTTGTTTCAATTTTCCAAACTATTATTTTCAATTTTAAAAATAAATTTGTCTTTGATTTTCATGAACGATAATAATAACCCCACGAGCAACCAATTTGACTTGAAAAAAAGAAATTTATTATTTTGTATATGCATTATAATTCATAGATTTTTGAAAATATGAGAAAGGAAGTTTATCAAATATTATCTGGGGATATTAATATGATAACACTCTTATTTTCTACTTTTGGTGATAATTGAATATTAATTGAAACATTAACAACTTTAAAATTAAATGCCCCCCCTTGATTTTCATAAATGATAGTAATTAACTTCATAAGCAACCAAAATATGAATAGAGATTCCTACAAAGGTGGAAAATGAAGTTTTCGAATATTGATTAATAATTGTGATATTAATACCACAATAATTATAGTTAGGGTATTAATCGAGATATTAAAAATATTTCAAAATAATATTGTTGACTTTAAAAATAAATTGGCTTTTGATTTTGATGAATGATAATAATTATCACATGAGCCATGAGCAATCAATTAGACCTCAAAAAAAGAAATTCATTATTTTTAAGATGCATCATAGATTTTTAGAAATATATAAAAGGAAGTTTATGAAATATTACAAGTTAGGATATTAACTGTGATACTGATATGAGAATAACTCTTATTTAAACTTTTGATGATAATTAGATATTAATTGAGATATTGATAACTTCAAATTTTTTCTGTTTTTTGTGTTTTTACGAATGATAGTAATTAACTTCATAAGCAATCAAATGGATTTCTAAAGAATAAAATCATAATTTTCTAAATGAATAAGAATTCTTATTAAATGTTTTTTTATAGATCCAAATCAAACAAGTAATGTTCTAATATGTCTCACATCTAGCAACACTCCTTGTGCAACGCTATAGCTCGTTTGGATTGTAAACAGTGGGTATGTTGCTGAATATATATACCAGGGCAAAAAAAAAAGTTGCTGAATATATATATTCATATATATATAATTGTTTTTTTAAAAAAAAAAGCAAAAATGCCTATATTTGGATTTCAAAATCATCAACTCCTTTGAGTTTACTTTGCTATGTTTTAAAGCTAAAAAACAATTTTTTTATGGCAAAAAAATTAATTTTTCAGAACCTGGAAATCATGATATTTCCGGACCAAAAGAATTGAGAAAACAATTGTTCACCATGTACTTACAAAACGAGATTATTGGGCTTTTTATAAAGTATGTACAAACACAATAAGACTCAATTATATCTCGTACATTAAGAAGCAGAAGAGCAATAATTTATAAAATTTCTGTATCATTTTTTTTTTGCCCGCAAAAATTTCTGTATCATTGATTCCATACTAACTTAACTTTATTAAAATTTGATCGAACACAATAATGAAATAATCATAATATCAATAAACTTCACCCTTCTACTTGGAAATCTTGGTTTAGCCTAAAAAAGCACAAAAATGAAATCTTCTAGCTATCTAGTTAATTAAGAATTTGAACTGGGCAAAAAAAAAAAAAGAAGTATTTGAAAATAAAAATTACACCATACACTTACTACCCAAAAAAAAATTACACTATACGCTGTACATACAAACAAGATGCAAATGGTTGCTTCGTAACCTTCCTTTAATTAAATATATTTAATCCCATCATACACTATAATTTCTGCCGCTTTGATTTCCACCTCTCATCTCTTCAACTTTAGTCTATGCCCCTTCGTGCTTCGAACAGTTCACAGAATTGAACAGACATAATCTTTAGTGGATGAGGCTTTTTATAGGGATCTTAGCCTGATCTTGTGACATGCTCCAACTACTTTTAAAATCTCCAAGAAGCCTTTCTTCTCAGATCCAGACTCAAAAAACCTCCACTGACTTGAAAGAGAGAGAATGAGTGTTACATCAAAACAAAAACTAGCAATTGGAATCGATCTTGGAACCACATATTCGTGTGTTGCAGTATGTTGCAGTATGGCAACATGGTCGAGCAGAGATCATTGTGAATGATCAAGGCAACAGAACCACGCCCTCTTATGTTGCCTTCAGTACTGATGCTCAAAGCTTAGTTGGTAGTTGGTGATGCTGTGAAGAACCGGGCTGCACTTAACCCTACTAACACTATCTTTGGTAATTTCCCTTTTTTTCGCTATTTCCAACAACTTCTGCTCTTTTTTATTGAACTTGGGTATAGCAGCCAGTAGTGTGAATAGACGAAAAAGAGAAAAACTTCTTTGATAATATCGTTCATAATTTTTTTTGAAGTTTCGTCTTTCATCAATATATTTTTCATAGATTTTTACAATATAATAAGCTATTACTCGAATATGTGTCTTAGAATTTTGAATATAATTGAGGCCGTGAAAGAAAAGAATGAACTCTTGAATTAAAATTGGTTTTGATTTGAATGTAAGAATCTCTGCAACGTTATAAATAGTTAGGATTTTATCTTTCGGGTCGTACCCCAGTCATTCATAATTAATTTTGTTCACTTCATTAGAAGGTCTGGCTAGATCTTCACGAACCCTTTTTTTGGAGGATGTTGTATTGTACATATGCTTCGGTAGTTTTTGGGATCTCAGTTTGTTTTCGATTTTTTTTTTTTTTTTTTTTTTTTTTTTTTTTTTTTTTTTTTTTTTTGCTTTTTTGAGGTTACATATGGGTAACTCATATTTATTTTTATTTACAAATCATCAATAATTTGCAGATGCTAAGAGGTTGATTGGTAGAAGATTTAGTGATTCCCATATCCAAACTGATATGAAGCTTTGGCCTTTTAAGGTTATTTGTGGTAAAAATGATAAGCCCAAAATTGTTGTGAATTTTAACTATGAGGAAAGGCAGTTTCTACCTGAACGAATATCATCTATGATATTATCAAAAGATGCGTGAGATTGCAGAGACATATCTTGGTTCAACAGATAAAGATGCAGTTGTCACTGTGCCTGCATATTTCAACGACTCTCAACGTCAAGCAACCAAAGACGGAGGTAGAATTGCTGGCCTTAAGGTGATGCGGATAATAAATGAGCCCACTGCTGCAGCAATTGCATATGGTCTTGACAACAAAGACAGCTTTGACCACGAGAGGAACATATTTGTATTTGATCTCGGTGGTGGTACTTTTGATGTTTGTCTCGTCACAATTAAGAAGGGTGACTTCGAAGTAACAGCAGTTCATGGTGACACACACCTTGGAGGAGAGGACTTTGACAATAGAATTGTGAACTTCTTTGTGAAAGAGTTTAAGAGGATTCAAAAGAAGGACATGACTAGGAGTCCAAAGGCGCTTAGTAGGTTGAGAACAACTTGTGAGAGGGCAAAAAGGACACTCAAGCACATCAATTCTTGAGACAACCTTTGAGGTTGATGCTTTATATGAGGGCATTGACTTTTGTTCAACAATCACTCGAGCTAGGTTTGAGGAACTGAACAAAGACCTCTTCCAAAAATGTATGGGAATTGTAGAGAAGTGTCTCCTGGATGGCAAGATGGACAAGAACAATATTGATGAAGTTGTCCTTGTTGGTGGGTCTACAAGAATTCCTAAAGTTTAACAACTATTATAAGACTTCTTCAATAGGAAGGAACTATGTAGAAGCATCAACCCTGATGAGGCTGTTGCTTATGGTGCTGCTGTTCAAGCCGCTATATTAAGTGGTCAAGACATTGAAAATCTAACAGGCGTTGTTTTGAGGGATGTCACTCCATTGTCCTTAGGGCTTGGTTTACATGGTGATCTCATGGAAGTAGTAATCCCAAGGAATACTCTCATTCCCACAACAAAGTCAACATATGTAACTACTGTTTGGGACAACCAAATAAATGCAGGTATTGAGGATAACAACATGCTGGGTCATTTTGTGTTGAATATTCCCCCAGAACCAAGGGGTGTTCCTCACGTCAATGTTTGCTTTTCTGTGGATGAGAATGTCATCTTAGATGTGTCTGCCGAGGAAACTAGATCAGGGAACAAGAATGGAATAACCATACTCAATAAAGACAGACCATCAAAGGAAGAAATTGAAAGGATGGTTCAAGAAGCCGAGCAATTCAAAGTTGATGATAAGAGGCACAAGAAGAAAGTTAAAGCAAAGAATGGTTTGGAGATGTTCGTCTACGACATGAAATCTCTTACAAATGATGAGGAGATTGGCTCAAAGCTTTCAAAAGCAGACAAGAAGAGGATTGAGGATGCCATTGAAAGGGCCTTACGGTTGGTTGATGGGGAGCAGCTTGCTGAAGCTGATGAGTATGAGCATCAAAAGAGAGAGCTTGAGAGCATCTTTTATCCTATTCTATTGAAGATGAGCCTAGTTTGGGATGTTCGTCATGTGGCTTCTTCTTCAGCTCGCTCTGGTGCTGCTTCAAGTAATAGAGAACAAAAGTGGAAATCTATAGTTAAAACATTAGCAAATAATTGCATATGACAAGTAGTGCTTCTGTTTTCTGTGGTGACCTTAATTAGTGGGCATTTGTGGCTTGGTTTGCTTTATATTGACGTCAGAAGTACAAGTACTTGTGTTGACTAGGGTTAGTTAATTCACATTTTGTGTTTTTCTTTTATATGTGTGTACTTACTGATAAGTAAAATATTTGCATATTTATTTTCCCTTATATGATGATTTTATGGATGATATTTAAGCTCAATTTAATAAATTTGGGTGTTATTAATAAATAAATAATGATTTTGGCATAAAATAGAATTTCTTGGAAAATACTAAATTAGACCCTCTTTCAGTTTTCAGGCAATATCTGGAGCTCTAGATGTCGGATCGGGACATTCTTTATATGGATAAAAAGCTAAGAAAGAGCTCTACAACTTTTATGTTGAGACGAAATTCCAGTTCTATCTCCAAGAGTTTAGAATTTTGCTTGAAAGTTGGAAGAGGGAATCATCTACCATTCCACCAACCATTTCATCTACCTCTTCATCTTCCTTTTCACCTACTACTTCATCTACCACATTTCATCTACCAATTCATCTTTCTTTTCACCAACTACTTCATCTACCACATTCTACCTACTACTTCATCTATCACATTTCATCTACCACTTCATCTTTCTTTTCACCTACTACTTCATCTACCACATTCTATCTACTAATCCACATATCACATTTCATCTACCACTTCATCTACCTTACTCCATTTTTCCCTATATATAGCCACCCTCTCCTTCACATTTGAGACACCAATTGATATCCATTACTCTCATCTCTTCTCCACACATACCATTTCATTTCCATTACTCTTCTCTCTTATCTACTTACACACCATTTCATTACTCCATCTCTTCTCCACTTACTACATCATCTTGGAATTAATTTTAGGTATTGTATTATTTTCTTGCATGCCTCCATCTTGGAAGGCTTAGGATTGTATTACTCCTTGTATGCCACCTACATGGAAGGTTTTACCTCCTAAAGGGACGGCTAGATTTTTACATTTTTCATGCATCTTTTGGTTGTATATTTATGTTTGAGAATTTAATATTCAAGTTTTATGCAATATTTGTAAGGATTTCATTCTAGTTTTATATAATGTCAATTTATTTTGGTGTTGTTTTTAATTTTATCATGAGCTAAATTTTAATTTTCCTAGGGTGATGACGTAGCTTACTAATGACGGATTGAATCTTAACTTATTAAATCTAGTTTTAATTTCTCCTTCATGATTGAGTTTTAATTATTATTCTTAATGCTTTCATTTGATTGGCCACCTTTTGAATGATTACAATATGCATGTTGAGACCGGAAGGAGATGCATGTGTATAGATCCTATAATTAAAACCATGACTTGCATGTGAAATAGGAATATATTCATATGAGTTATGTAGTCTTATTGAGTTCCATAAATCTTAATGCATAATTAATTGCTTAAATTCATATAGGAATATATTGGATTAGCAATTAATTATAGAATTGCTTGACCTTGGAAGAGGCTTGTAATTAAATTAGGGAAACTCGACTATCAATCATGTGGAATAAATTGGGCTAGAATAGATAAGTGATTCAATCCGGAATTTGTTAAGTGAAATCTAATCCCTAGGACTTTTTCTCATATTTGTCTTCGTATCATCTGCACGCATATTTAATTATTTTTCTTTTATTTATAATCTCAATCACCAATTTATCGATCAACCAAATAGAATTAAAATTACCAATTTTGGTACTTAGTGATCAATCCTCGTGGGAACGATACTCTACTCACTTCTATATTACTTGATTACGACAGTGTACACTTGCACTATTTAATTGATCATTTACACACGTAACAAGTTTTTGGCGCCGTTGCCGGGGATTGTTTTCATTAATATCAATACCAAGTAATTTTAATACTAATTTAGTCTGCATGTAAAATTTCAAAAAAAAAAAATCAAAATAAAAATGAATTATTCACAGCATTCATTTGGTGATAACTTGTCATATCTTAGTTCTTTTTCTGGAATGCATGTGGATGGAATGAGGCATGAAAATGCCAGTTGGGTTGAAAATTCTTCTCCTTATAATTGTTTTTCTGGTGCTTATTATGGAGAGTATCATCCCTATGAGCATTATCCATATAGCACTACCAGTCATTATATGGGAGATGATTTCAATATGCACCAAACTTGTTTTGATCATTCATTTTATCCTGGTGGAATTTTAGAGCAACAAGAGTCTTTGGATCCATATGTCAGGTATTGTCCTAATCCTCCTTTCTACTCTTATCCATATATTGAAGAACAAACTCTTGAGTATAAGGAAAAGTCTGATTTAGAAAGATTATGTGAGGAGTTTGCGGAATCAACAAAGAGATTTAGTAGAGAGCAAAATGAACTTGCCACTAGTGTTGAGTCAAGTGTTCAAAATATTGGAATATATGCGAGTCAAATTATTGCTTCACTTGAAACTATGAGGCAAGATAATTCTTTGAGCATGATGTCCACTTCTTTTGTTGATGATGAATATTGTGAGAAAATTGAGGATGTGGAATTAAATGAAACCTTGGCTCTTGTGGAATGTGTTAAAGAACTTAAAATCACTTTTGGAGAGAACAGTGAATGTCCAATTGAGATTCCGATTATGGAGCCTCATCTTTGTGACTTTGATGTTGAAACTAATAAGGATGTTCCAAAAGTTGTTGTTCATGTTCCTCCTGTTGAAGTGCTGACTCTTACTGATGAGAGTCAAGTGGATTTTGTGGGATGCTCTAAAATTTTGGAAACTCCTAAATTTGTTTGCAAGTGCATGGATGTTGTGCTTTATTTGAAATCAGTAAATAATTGTACTCTAAAATTGTCTATGATTGAAGAAGTACAATTAATTACTTTGAATGATCATTTCGTGTGCATGAAACATTGTTGCTTGAAAAGAAATGAAGAAAAGGAAATCCTGGTGTTTGATACTTTTGATTAGTAGTTTGTGTTTGGGAAGTCTGGCTGAAGACTATAAATTTAGCGCTGCTTGGGAGGCAACCCAAGATTTGGTTGGATGTTTTGATTTTGCAGGACTTCTGGTAGCTCCTGATGATGTATTCCACTTTGATGGTTACAATCAAGAACATTTAAAGGAGTATACCGATGGGTACTCAACACTTTGACAACTGTCATCACGTTTGAGGAACCAACAGGTAAGTCCTCATTCTCATAAAATTTAAAAAAAAAATTAAAAAAAAATTTAAAAAAATAAAAAAAATAAAAAATTGTTTAATCTTTGTCTAGCTAAAGACGTTAAAGAAGGGCGGCTATTTGGGAGGCAACCCAAAACTTCATTCCTACTCTTTCAAAACTTCTTTCCTACTCTCAATTTTCTTTCCTACTCACTTATTTCATTCCTACTCGCTCAAAACTTCTTTCCTGCTCTCTCATTTTTCTTTCCTACTCATCGAAACACGCTGCACTGGGTTGAGAATTCTAGTCTTCATCAATTTCATTTTAAGTTACCATGGAGGAATCCCTTGCAAAGCTTAAGAACAGGTTCCCCACTCTTCCCAAAGATGTGCTCAGGAAGATCTATAACAGTCGACTTGAAAGGATGATGATATTCAATCGTTTGGGCCTTCCTGTGGATGTACGTTGGATCATTGAAGCTAAGGTACGTTTAGCAGGTGAGATTCATAATTCATTTGTTAAACCTTTGCCAGGAATGGGAAGAAGTTCTTACTCCAAAAAGAGAAGAGCTAAAAGAATGAAGGTCTGCCATAAATGTGCAAGGTGGAATTGTGATCAGCGCTGTAAAAGTAAAGGTATGGTTTCTGTAAATCGAGAAGATAAAATTAAATTTATAAAGGATGGACTGAGTAAGGAGTCACTGGATGATATCATTCAAACTCTTGAGACGCATCCGAGTGGTGATGTTCATCGTATTATTCTTGATTTAGCAGACATATTCAACAGAGAAAAGGAGCGCTATCGTCTTGGGAATCTGACGTTAAAAGACCCTGTTTGCCAGTTTATAAGAAAACTGGATGGGAAGCAAATCCTCGATTCATAGAAAGCGTTTAAGCCGTTTCTGGACGTAAAACCAGAGGAAGATGTGAGCCAAAATCACAACTACTGTACATAAGCATGCTTTTGTTTAATCATTTTATCTTTTTCGTAGCTTTTGTCTAATCTATCTTATCTTTTCAACAGCTTTTGTCTAATATGTCTTTTCTTGTCAGTAACTTTTGACTTTCTCTCCCCTTTTGCTTCACGCAAATTACGCTAGTCATTCGTGTCAGAATTTTTTCAAAATTTTTTGAAAAATGCGTGATTTGTATGATTTTGTTGTCGCTGCTTTAGTGTTATATATATGTACTCCTTCATTTGTAAATATGCACACTTCCACTTGTAAATATGCAGTCTTCCACTAGTAAGCATACAGGGTCCGAGAGACAGAAAGAGAAAAAGGGTATTTCACAAAAATATAGATTTACATCTATTTGCATTTTTGGTGAAACTGATTTGGGCAAGAAAGGAGAGTTTATAACAGCAGCAAATGAATTGGGAGTTGGATTAGCTGCCAGAGGAATCAACTTTGTGTACGGAGGAGGCATTCAGGGCCTAAAGGGAAGTGTGGCTATTTCTGCATCCATGAATGGAAGCAAGGGTTTAAGTGTAAGGGTGAAGGAGTTGGAAGATCACACTTTTTCCTTAGGACAAGAGTTACAGGTTTCGAGCTTGCCTGAACAAATAGGACTAATGTTCTACCATGCTCAAGCTTTCATTGCTCTACCCGGTGGTTTGGAGACGTTGGATGGCATTTCTAGCGTTGCATATTGGGCTAAGTTAAACTATCACAAAAAGCCATTAGGATTGTTAAATGTTAATGGTTTTTATGATAATCTGTTGTCTTTTCTTGATCATGCTGTGGAAACAGGATTCATACCCCAAGCGACTCGCCATTCCATAATTTCTGCACCAACTGCTGATCAGCTGCTCGATCAACTGCAAACCTATGAGCCTAAACCAGATCTACTCGTCAAGCAAATAGGTGGACAATCTTCAAATAGCAGTCAGGAGCAGAACCCAGATACCACCCTTCGGTTGTAACTTTCCTTAATTTCTTGGTTTTACCCTTAGTATTTTGATTTTACTTTATTATGTGTTTATGTTTCAAAAAAAAAAGAAAAAAAAAAAGAAAAAAAAAGAAAAAAAAAATCCCTTCTCTAAGCTCTAGAAGACATTGGGGACAATGTCTGATTTAGGTTGGGGGAGGAGAAAAAAAAAAAAAATTTTTTGTTTTTCTTTTGTTAGTTAGTAAAACCATTAGATGCATGGGGTGTGAAAAAAATGGCAGAGTAAGGAGTTGTTCTTAACTCCTGAGACGCATTTTAGTAGTTGCATGTTTTTGTTCATTCTAAAAAAAAAAAAAAAAAAAAGAGAGAGAGAGTAAAAGTTAAAAAAAAAAAAAAAAGTCATCCAATTTAAGTGCTTTGTAATGATCTTAAGAAGTATATAAGTTTTGAGTATAGATCAATTGAATTTAGAGATTTCATAGCATGAATGAACAACCGATTGTTACAATTGGTGATGAATTTTGAGATTGAATGAGCTGAGTTTGAAAGCCCCTAACCGTGAGCTTTTGAGCCTATAATGATTATTTCTCTTATGTGTGATATTCACCTATTAAGTTGTCACTCTAGAACTTGCTTTAAATCTGGTTGAAATTACATTTCACATGCACATTCAAAGATGATAAAGGCATTCATTTTGTTTAGCTAGAGCCAAATAGCCAACCTTGCAATTATACCGTTGATAAGCCCCTTTGAGCCTCATTGACTGTTTCTTTGTTCACAACCCATTGACATATATTTTAATGATATATCAAATGCTTTTACCTAATTTGGAAGATTAGTAGAGCATTTGAAATTTTTGTGAAATGGGCTTTTGACAAGTGTGGGGGTGTATATATCATCAACTTTAAAAGTGCAAAAAAAAAAAAAAAAAAAATTGAAAAAAAAAATGAAAAAAAAAAGAATGAAAAAAAAAAAAAAATTTAGTATTCGAATTGTGGGTTGTTATGATGAGATAAATTTATAAGTAGCCCATTTTTCAATTGCTCTATTAAATTTCTTAAATATAGCCTTTCATATTATGTTTTATATTCCTTTTACCTTAACCACATTACAACCCTTAATAAGTCCTTTTGATTTGAATTATGCATGTGAATTAGGTAGTGAAGATTGAGATTTTTAGCAAGCCTATGGTAGTGCAATTTTTTTGGTTGAATTTGAGCGAAACACTTACCCTTAAACACTTGAGAGATTGAGAGAATGAGTTACACTTACAAACTCGGTTTATTCATTTTCAAACAAAGTTACCAATTTATATTTTCGTTGATTCATGAATACTATGATCTCTTTACTTTTCAATTGTGTTCTTACTTATGACTTGACACTTCTGATTTTGTTGGGAGCACTTATTAGTCAGTCCTTGTCCGAGGACGTCCAAGAGCTAAGTGTGGGGGAATTTGATAAGTAAAATATTTGCATATTTATTTTCCCTTATATGATGATTTTATGGATGATATTTAAGCTCAATTTAATAAATTTGGGTGTTATTAATAAATAAATAATGATTTTGGCATAAAATAGAATTTCTTGGAAAATACTAAATTAGACCCTCTTTCAGTTTTCAGGCAATATCTGGAGCTCTAGATGTCGGATCGGGACATTCTTTATATGGATAAAAAGCTAAGAAAGAGCTCTACAACTTTTATGTTGAGACGAAATTCCAGTTCTATCTCCAAGAGTTTAGAATTTTGCTTGAAAGTTGGAAGAGGGAATCATCTACCATTCCACCAACCATTTCATCTACCTCTTCATCTTCCTTTTCACCTACTACTTCATCTACCACATTTCATCTACCAATTCATCTTTCTTTTCACCAACTACTTCATCTACCACATTCTACCTACTACTTCATCTATCACATTTCATCTACCACTTCATCTTTCTTTTCACCTACTACTTCATCTACCACATTCTATCTACTAATCCACATATCACATTTCATCTACCACTTCATCTACCTTACTCCATTTTTCCCTATATATAGCCACCCTCTCCTTCACATTTGAGACACCAATTGATATCCATTACTCTCATCTCTTCTCCACACATACCATTTCATTTCCATTACTCTTCTCTCTTATCTACTTACACACCATTTCATTACTCCATCTCTTCTCCACTTACTACATCATCTTGGAATTAATTTTAGGTATTGTATTATTTTCTTGCATGCCTCCATCTTGGAAGGCTTAGGATTGTATTACTCCTTGTATGCCACCTACATGGAAGGTTTTACCTCCTAAAGGGACGGCTAGATTTTTACATTTTTCATGCATCTTTTGGTTGTATATTTATGTTTGAGAATTTAATATTCAAGTTTTATGCAATATTTGTAAGGATTTCATTCTAGTTTTATATAATGTCAATTTATTTTGGTGTTGTTTTTAATTTTATCATGAGCTAAATTTTAATTTTCCTAGGGTGATGACGTAGCTTACTAATGACGGATTGAATCTTAACTTATTAAATCTAGTTTTAATTTCTCCTTCATGATTGAGTTTTAATTATTATTCTTAATGCTTTCATTTGATTGGCCACCTTTTGAATGATTACAATATGCATGTTGAGACCGGAAGGAGATGCATGTGTATAGATCCTATAATTAAAACCATGACTTGCATGTGAAATAGGAATATATTCATATGAGTTATGTAGTCTTATTGAGTTCCATAAATCTTAATGCATAATTAATTGCTTAAATTCATATAGGAATATATTGGATTAGCAATTAATTATAGAATTGCTTGACCTTGGAAGAGGCTTGTAATTAAATTAGGGAAACTCGACTATCAATCATGTGGAATAAATTGGGCTAGAATAGATAAGTGATTCAATCCGGAATTTGTTAAGTGAAATCTAATCCCTAGGACTTTTTCTCATATTTGTCTTCGTATCATCTGCACGCATATTTAATTATTTTTCTTTTATTTATAATCTCAATCACCAATTTATCGATCAACCAAATAGAATTAAAATTACCAATTTTGGTACTTAGTGATCAATCCTCGTGGGAACGATACTCTACTCACTTCTATATTACTTGATTACGACAGTGTACACTTGCACTATTTAATTGATCATTTACACACGTAACACTTACGTAGTTGATGCATTCTGATTATCATTAAGTGGTTGACAACATCTAATTCAAGCTGATATGAATTTCCTTCTCGTCTTTTGAAAATATTAGAAGCAATGGAGAATTCATCATATGATAACATTTAGATTTGTGTCTTACATATGAACTTGTATATCTCTATTAGAGTCGTGACTGAAAATATTAACTAGCAAGCAATTTGGATAAAAGACAAATAAATACTATTTAAACTTCAAAATTCTAAATCAGTGATTTTCCAAAAACCTAAATTGTCAATTGCTATACTCTTTTTGTCAATAGAATGAATTTGGGATTTTAAAGTTTAAGTGGTATTTTTTTTATACTTTTCCCAAGCAATTTTCCCCCCTTAATTTTTCTTGACCTAGGTGCATTTAGTTCTCTTGTGGTTGACACGAGGCATATGATGATATGATAAGGAAAAATATCTCGATGACATTCATAGGGAATAGATAACAACATAAAAATGATATTGGAAAAGAAAATTATATACTAATTAGGAAATTTATATAATTTAGGGATATACCACATCATTAGTATTCTTTTTGAGATTAAAAAATAGAAGAATTGAATAATAATGATTGTTTTGGGGGGGGGGGGAATCAAGATACGAGGTAGGAAAAGATTTGGAAAACAGACTTGAGGACTTGTGCTTGGCTCTTCTTCTTTAATTTTGAGTCTTCCATTTGTGATTTTCTTAAATATATATGTCCTTCATTGTACATTCCGGTTAATTATAATGTAGTGGTTGACATCTCCTTAGTTAGTCTAATAATTCTCCAGAACCAAGAGGTGTTTTCGCTTTACGGTGTCTACACAAAGCTGGAGCATTCTCGACTAAATGGAGAACTTGAAATTGTTCTTGCCACGGGGGAGATGAATGACTCCTTGATTTCTCTCCATTTAATTCAAGATCAATGGCGGCTGACTCAGCAATCAACAGTGACTCAACAATTAAATTTTTTAATATAATAATTTTATGTTTTAATCATTTAAAAAAGCTTTATCTTTTAGAACTTTGGTTAAAAACTTATGAGTCTGATCGTTATCAAAAAAAGGAAAAAAGATTTGAGTCTGATGATGATGAAGACAACAAGATCGAGACCCGAGGTTTATTTCTTGAAATCTACTAATGTCCTCCGCCGTTTGGCTCCATATGGATCTGTCATTGCTGATCGATGAAGTTTCCTCCGTGTATGTCAAGGAATAACTGTTGTTCGATTCACAAGAATCTCAGCAAGATCGGTTTTTACAGTGAGCTCTTCAATTCTGTAAGCTAGACAAACATAACATAATTAGTTAAAGATTCATTCATTTTTTGTAGAGAACATTGGAACAATGACAAATTAGTTGATCGCTTATAGAAGAGTATAGAGGAGTGGTGGGGTGTGTGTGGGGTGTTTTGGGGGGGACACATCTGGTCCCATTGTCACTACCGGCTCTACTATTTCTTCCTTGAAATATATTGGTTTTTTCATACAATAAAGCAGCAAGCTAACAACTAAGTCTTATCCTTCATGATTATTAGCTCTAGCTCTAGCGTAGTTCACTACAAAAAAAAACATCAAATTAGTGATGGGATTTAGTGACGGAAATTCTGTCACTAATCAATTTAGTGATAGAAATTAGCGTTGGATTAGCAACGGAACCGTATTAGCGAAAGAATTTATTCCTTTAGTAAAAATGCCGTTACTAATTGAGTAGTGACGGAATTTTGAATTCCGTCCCTTATTAGCGATGGAAAATTTCCGCCACTAATTTGTCACAAAGTTGGAGTAGGCTATCTTGAAATTAGCAACAGATTAGTGACGGAAAATTTCCGTAGCTAATTAGTAACGGAAAATTTCATCACAATATTTTCAACAGATATTAGTGACGGAATTTGTCCGTCACTAATTTTTGTGGCAAATTTTTTATGACGGAATTAGAGACGGATTAGTGACGAAATTTAGTGATGGAATGCTATTCCTTCCGTCACTAAATTCTGTTCGCTAATTTTAGTGACGGAATTTGTGAGGGAATAGTGACGGAATGAAATTTCATCACTAATTCCGTCACTAATTTTTTATTTTTTTGTAGTGGTTGGAGAAATCAGTTAAAACCCAGGCATAGACGATAGACCAGTTTTGGCTAGAACGTTTGCAGCTGTGTTTGATCGTAACATTCCAATCTCTACTCAATGATTTCTTGGCTTCACAAATAAGCCCCATATCCTCATGACCTACATTAACATCATGCTCAATCAGATCAATAGCCTTAGAAGAATGTGACTCCAAGATCACGTTCCTGAATCCCAAGTCCCATGCGAGTTTCAGTCACTACAAAAAAATGACAATTCGTAGCGGTGCATTTGTAGTGGTTAAAATAAACCGCTACAAATATCAGGATTTATAGTAGTTTTAAGCAAAACTCGCTACAAATTTGCAATGGTATGCTTCACGCCAAGGGAAGTGTGGGTCAGGGAACGTGATTTGTAGTAGTTTACAAGACATAACCGCTCCAAATTTTGGTGCCAAACATGCTCCAAATTTGGCGCCACGCAGTTATTTTGTAGTGGTTAGTCTATATTAACTGCTACAAATGTGGCACCAGCTTGGTGCAAAGCTGGCGCAACTATTGTGGCGGTTCTTTTGTAGCAGTTTTTACGACAATAACCGCTACGGAATTCAGAGGGTCGCATTTTTGTAGCGGTTACAAAGAACCATTACAAAGTTTAACTCATATTTATAGCGGTTACAATGTATAACCGCTATAGAATGCTTTTGAAATAAATATTTATAAAATAAAAAATAAAAAAAAACATTTATATTGGTTTTTATATATAAACCGCTATAAAGTATAAATATTTGTAGCGGTTAAATGGATGAAACCGATACAAAGTAATACGAAACCTTGTAGCGGTTTGACAAACAAAACCCCTACAAATTAAACATTTGAAATTTGAAAAATTCTTATTCCCGCCAACGGTCATGAATATTTGTAGCAGTTTCTCAACATTAACCGCTACAAGGAGTTCATTTATAATTTGAATATTTTAATTCCCACCAACGGTTATATACATTTGTAGCGGTTTTTTGACATAACTGCTACAAAGTGTTGCACATAGAAAATTTGTAATCTTGCACGAGCTGCAAGCCCCGCATGGCCCAACATGGGTTCTAATGTTTGGCCGGCTTGGTAGGTCCAATCGATTTGACCGCATGCCTATCCGTGGGTTGTACCACATTTTTGTTTCGATCAGCCGTGATCCAAAATTCTGAAAGAGCGGCACCTGGCGGGACGATCCAACCAGTCTGTCCGTAGGCTGGGATGGATAGTCTAATAGTTCAGGCCTGTCGGCCATGCGCGACGGCCGAACGGGTTGAACCACGGCCCGATAAATTCTACACGGTAAAGAGGGACTGGGATGTCTTCAAGCAAGCCTGTTCTCCGAGCGCTTGAAAAAGTGGTTCAACATGAGGACTTCCTAGGAGGTCACCTATCCTAATACTACTCTATCCCATGCACTCTTAACTGCGGAGTTCTGATAGGATCCGGTGCATTAGTGTAGGTATGATTGAAACTGATAGGTGAGACACAATCATTAACTATATTACCACTAACGAGAAATCGTGCACGAGCTACAGGCCCCGCATGGCCCAACTGATTTGACCGCATGCCTGTCCATGGGTCGTACCACATTTTCGTTAGATCAACCGTAATCCAAAATTTCATGAGAGTAGAGCCGGGCAGGATAGTCGAACCGGACTGTCCGTGGGCTAAGATTGACGGTCCAATAGGTTAGGCCCGTGCGCCATGTGCGACGGCCGGACTAGTAGGACCACAACGCGTTAAATTCTACATGGTAAAAAGGGACTGGGATGTCTTCAAGCACAGCCATTCTTCACCCATGCAAAAAATAGGTTCAATACGAGGACTTCCCAGGAGATCACCTATCCTAGTTCTACTCTCGCCTAAACACGTGTAACTGCGGAGTTCTGATGGGATCCGGTGGTTCAACACGATGGGGCTCTCACACATTTCGGGCGCATTTTGCATTCAAAGACTCGATGGTTCACGGGATTCTGCAATTCACACCAAGTATCGCATTTCGCTATGTTCTTCATCGATGCGAGATCTGAGATATCCGTTACCGAGAGTCATTTCGGATTCAAATGGAATGAGAGGTAACACTGGCTGATCGGCACTATCAACGAGTGTGCCTTGCTTTGTTTCATTTCCTTGGCGCCTAAGGCGCCAGGGATTGGTTACCGGGTAAGGCCTTAGACGAGCCGTCGCCCTTCCCTGCTTAGAGTTTTGTTCTAACCGGTTCACGAGTCACTCTTTTTGTGTGGCATCAACAATGATCCTTCTGCAGGTTTACCTATGAAAACCTTGTTACGACTTCTCCTTCCTCTAAATAATAAGGTTCAGTGGACTTCTCGCGACATCACCGGTAGTGAACTACCCACATCGGCCTGATCCAAACACTTCACTGGACCAATCAATCGGTAGGAGCGATGGGCGGTGTGTATAAAGGGTAGGGACGTAGTCAATGTGAGATGATGACTCGCGTTTACTAGGAATTCCTCGTTGAAGACCAACAATTGCAATGATCTATCCCTATTATGATGAAATTTCAAAGATTACTCGGGCTTGTCGACTAAGGGTATAGACTCGTTGAATACATCAGTGCAGCATGCGTGCGGCCCAGAACATCTAAGGGCATCATAGACCAGTTATTGTCTCAAACTTCCTTGACCTGAACACCCATAGTCCCTCTAAGAAGCTGGCTGCGGAGGGTCGTCTCCACATAGCTAGTTAGCAGGTTGAGGTCTCATTTGTTAATGGAATTAACTAGACAAATCACTCCACCAACTAAGAACGGCCATGCACCACCACCCATAGAATCTAGAAAGAGCTCTCAGTTTGTCAATCCTTACTATGTCTGGATCTGGTAAGTTTCCTCGTGTTGAGTCAAATTAAGACGCAGGCTCCACTCCTGGTGGTGCCCTTCCATCAATTCCTTTAAGTTTCAGCCTTGCAACCATACTCGCCCCAGAACCCAAAAACTTTGATTTCTCATAAGGCGCCAGCGAAGTCCTATAAGCAACATCCGCTAATCCCTGGTCGACATCGTTTATGGTTGAGACTAGGATGGTATCTAATCATCTTTGAGCTCTCAACTTTCATTCTTGATTAAGAAAACATCCTTGGAAAATGCTTTCATAGTTGTTCGTCTTTCATAAATCCAAGAATTTCACTTCTAACTATGAAATACGAATGCCCCCTGATTGTCCCTGTTAATCCTCCAGAGTGTAGGCTTGCTTTGACCACTCTAATTTCTTCAAAGTAATAGCACTGGGGCATGACCAGGCCAGTTAAGGCTAGGAACACATCACCGGCAGAAGGGACGAGCCGATCGATGCACACCAGAGGCGGACCGATCGACCTAGTCCAAGGTCAAACTACGAGCTTTTTAACTGCAACAACTTAAATATGCACTATTGGAGCTGGAATTACTGCTGCTGCTGGTACCAGACTTGCCCTCCAATGGATCCTCGTAAAGGGATTTAGATTGTACTCATTCCAATTACCAAACTCGGTAAGCCCATTATTGTTATTTATTGTCACTACCTCACCGTGTCAGGATTGGGTAATTTGTGCACCTGCTACCTTTCTTGGATGTGGTAGCCATTTCTCAGGCTCCCTCTCCGGAATCGAACCCTAATTCTCAGTCACCCTTCACCACTATGGTAGGCCACTATCCTACCATCGAAAGTTGGTAGGGCAAAAATTTGAATGATGTGTCACCGACATTGTGACCGTATGATCGGTCGAGTTATCATGAATTATCAGAGCAACGAGCAAAGAACACGTCGGCCTTTTATCTAATAAATACATTCTTTCTGTGAGTCGGGGTTTGTTGCACGTATTAGCTCCAGAATTGCTATGGTTATCTGAGTAGTAGGTACCATTAAATAAACTATAACTTTGAGACAAGCATACTTACACATGCATGGCTTAATCTTTGAGACAAGCATATGACTACTGGCAAGATCAACCAGGTAGCATTCCTCCAAGACGTCACATGCCGGCCGCCACTGCCGAGGTGGTCCAAGGGGTAAGAGCGGCCTTTACACATTATATCAAAGCTCCTCTCGGGACTGGGACATGAGTCCCTATCTACAGGATATGTTGGGTCCAGGAGCTTTGCACTTCCCCATTAGCCACACATCTGATGAAAAGCTTGTTGGAACACAAGGGGTGTTTCGTTGTCCTCCCATACCTATTAGAAGGCACTGGATGGTGGCTAACTACAAGTGGCCTGCTTCCCTTTAAAAGGTTTAGGTAACACAAGAACCGGCCTCAAAGGCACTATCCCACCTAACAGCAACTAATGTGGATTGCCTGCCGACCGTTTGGTGGATGAACACGGAGCCAGGAGGCAGAGACAATCCATACACTACACACATGGAAGCAAGTTCCTGCCTTCCTGACGCCACCATGGCAACCACACCTCGCAAGCCTTCAAGAAAGCGGGCAGATAGAGCACAGGAGGCTCCAGTCCAACACCACTGGGCATGAAATAAAAGGGACAGATTGGGAGGAGCACTATCAAAACCACCATGAACACCGTCAAGAAAAGGGGACCAATCGAGAGGACCACCATCGAGAATCCTTTCCGGCCCAACATCGTAACTTTTTTCTACACCCATAATATTCCCATGCCGCCTCTGTTAGAGCAAATATAAAGCAGTAAAGAGTAAGGAGAAATATCACCAAAGTGTACACCGGGAGGGTGAATTGGGTGATACTAAAAATTTTGTTGCAAATATAAAACTTGACGGTGAATATAAAGCAGTAAAGAGTAAGGAGAAATATCACCGAAGTGTACACCGAGAGTTATAGTGGTTCGGCCACAACCACTTTGACCTATGTCCAGTCCTCAGAGAGTCTCTGAGAGTTTCACTATCATTTCTAAGATTCAGTGGGTTCTTGGCACCTTAGTACAAGCAAGTTCCTTCGCCTGGACACTCGCTCCCCCTTACAAGTTGTAATCCAATCCCAACTCAAGGTTCCACAACCTTAAGTTACCTCAATAACAAATATTGAGTTTGAATTTAATATCTCTCTTACAGAGTGAATAAGAATAACTGAAGTACAGAATTACAATTATGTGTAAAAACAGAGTATTGAGTGTGAACTTGATAATGCGTTCGTGTGTGTTCTTGTTGTTCTTCTCTGTTTGGATGTTCCCATATATATATATGTGTGTTGATGATGATCGTTAGAACATTTTCTTCTCGTCCGTTACAGTTGCACAGCAACAGTTGACCATTTACCAAATTTGAAAATTATCCGTTTGTAGTAAGTGGCGATAGGTACAACTTTGACATTACTTTTGACTTTCCTCATATAGCAAGATCTCTTCATTGTTTATCTGCAAATATGCTAAGAATACTAATACAATGAAGGGTTAATCATATAGGAAACAAATCAATGAACGTTGGAATGATTTCTGAATTTCTGGGTTTAATTACTCGAGTAACTACTCAAGTGTTCATTAAGTTTACTCAAGTGGTCACTTGAGTATCTTCGTGAAAATTCTGATAAAGAGCAAGTCAATAAATGAACATCACATTACTCAGGTAGTGCATGGAATAAACAACTTTACAAACCTTGAAAATACCTGTTTACTCGACTACTTACTCGAGTGTACTTCAATTATCTTCAAAGGTTACTCGAGTGGCTACTCGAGTGGTCTTTCAAATAAACCAGCAGATTACTCGATGCTTCACTCCAGTAATGTTGGCATGATTTGAGGCCGAGAGCACTCCAAGTTTTGCTTACCTATTTTCTTGAGTGCTGCCTCGAGTAAACATCTATTTTCTGCATAGCTTACTCGGGTGGATACTTCAGGTGCATTGTAAATAACTCTATAGATTACTCGATTACTGACTCGAGTAATCTCGTTCAAGTCTTTGGCATAGAACATTTTCATACCTGCATACTTGAGTGGTGCCTTAAGTGAAATGTGATAATAAATTTCAGATTAATCGAGTGTTACCTTTAAGTTTTGCTTTACCACAGTAGTTTACTCGAGTGGCTCCTCGAGAAGTAACATTGGCATGATTGAAATGCTGAGAGCAACACATTTCTTGAAGCAAGGGACTCGAGTACTTCCTCGAGTAACGTTGGCAGGCCGAGAGTAACTGGAAGTGATTTCCCTGATTACTCGAGTGCTTACTCGAGTAACGTTGGCAGGCCGAGAGCAACTCATTTCCTTGTTGCAGGTGACTCGGGTGCTGACTCGAGTAACTCTTCTTTTCACTTCATATCACTCGAGTCGTCCCTCGAGTGATGTATCTGGCCGTGAGTTACTTGAGGTTCTGCGCTCTGGTTACTTCAAGTTTCTATCTTATTACTCGAGTACTTACTCGAGTGTCCCTTTAGAAATTCTGCCAGTAATGAAGTTTCTCAGCTTTCTCTCTTGGCCTTTCTTCATTACTCCAGTGCTTACTTCAAGTGATGATTTGCTCTGTCATTACTTTGTTCAAACTTATTTGTTAATCAAATCCTTTTCACATCCAATCTTTGTTATCATCAAAACATATGAGATCTAACATTCTCCTCCTTTTTGATGATGACAAAACTTGGTGATTTTGAACAAAGTTTTTGAAATTAAGTTTTCAAATAAACACTTCTTAAAATCAATTATAACTTCAAAATCCTTTTTGAAATAACTTGTTAAGATCAATTTAAAGTGTTTTGGAGATTTTTGAAAATATAACATATTCACCTTGTTGAAAACATAACATATTCTCCTTGCATACATAATAAGCTCATTAGTTCCACAATGCAATATATAACTTGAAACTAGAAATTCAATTGAAACTTCAATTGCATTGCTTAAGATAAAAAAGTACAAAAGTAGAATTCATATGAAAAGCTCCCTAAGACCCATGTACACCCATATACCCGAAATAAAAGAAGCTCAGTCAACCACAAAATCACTTAAGTTCTTCTCCCCCTTTTTGTCTTCATCAATCAAGTGGAGAACTGGGAGGTTTGACTGTAGATATAGGCTTCACAGGAAGGACCAAGGAGCTGTGTGAACCATCTGAACTAGAAGAATCAAAAGAGGAGCTGGAAGATTCAGGTTCAGGAAGGTTGAGTGGGGGTACATGAATGTCATCTCTTGGAGGGATTGGAGGTGGCTGATAAACAACAATGGAGGTGGTATCAACCTCCTCTGTGGCACCTGCAGAATGATGACCAGAGGATGTGGAAGAGATCTCCTCTGTATGAGTAGGGGAAGGACTAGTTGTAGGTGTGGGTTCAGGCTAAACTCTAGGTGGTGAATCATCAATGGTGATGTGAATAGTCTTATTGGTTTCAGGATCATCCACTGAGCATAGAATATCTTTGGGAAGAATAATAGGAATTTTGAGTGCAGAGGGTCTAGGTTCATAGGGTCTAAACTCTGGAGGTTTGGGAAAGGAGGTCTCAGGGACAGTTGGTTCAACCTCAATATGATGATGCTCTAAAGGGATGTTCTCTGGAGGTGAGAATGCTTCATATGATGGACCAGTAGAAGGTCCAGGACCCATAGAGTCCAATCTAGCCAGAATCAACCTCAGAGTCTCACCCTGGGCACATTGCTCTGCTAACATCTCCTCGTGCCTCTTGTCCATCCTCTCAACCAATGCATCCATCTTATAATTCATATGAGTTATCAACTCAGCATTGGTGTTGGAGATGTCGATATGAAAGCTCTTCAACATGTTCTGCATAAAGGTCTGCAGTGAGTTGTTTAGGAATGAAGGTGAGGAAGTAGTGTCAGCTGAAGCTGAAGACTGTGTATCATCCATTCTACTTGTTTCAGTGTCAGTCCTCTTCTTCTTCTTACTTGAACCTGACTCCAGAGGACTCTTGAGAGGCAAATCAATATTTAATTTTCTAATTTGATTTCTCCCAATAGGAGTTATCCTCTCAATTGGTTCCTTACTCTCCAGATACCAAATCTTGTTCTTCTTCAGAATCAGAGATATGAGCTGAGGATATGGCATAAGAGTAGTTGCTTTCCCATCTATTCTGTACCTCTGCATCTCAGAGAAGATGTATTCTCCCAAGTCATTTTTTTCTATCAGGAGTAAAGAAGCAAACCACCTATGGTCCCGGTCAGAGAAATAGGTGTAGTTATTGGCTTTGTTCACAAGGGATCTAGAGTAAATATACCAAAGAACCCTGTGATGGTCATACATGTCACTCGATTTAAAGTTAAGAGGACACACTAGCTCACCAGGTCTAAGGACAGTAAAAATCTGGTTAGGTTCAAGCTTGGAATAGATGTCACAGGGGGATTTTCTATTCCTAACCAAATATTGATCCTAGAGGGTGAGATAAGGATTTTCTGGCCTCTAACTGTTGTGGTCATTTCTTCTTCTGCAGAAGTCCTATTAGGTTCATCTAGGATTTCTAGGTTGCAATAGAAATGAGTGACTATTTTAGTGCAAAAAGGAAGTTTAATTGACAACAAAAGCATAAAGGGTTCAAGGAAGGGTCTTAGGTCATACTTCAATACCTCCTGAAGAGTCTTGAGATCCACACTATGAGTTTTGCATACCTTCCTTCTTGAGAACTGAGTTAAGAACTTCTAAGATTCCTCCAATTTGTTGACATTGAATCATTTTGGAGGTAGAATAATTTCTTCTTCTGGGATTTCTGCCTTCTTAGAGGATTCCCCTTTCTTTGTTCCCTTAGATTGAAAGGCTTGATCAAGCATGCCTATCATGACCATGGTAAGTTTCTCATCAATCTTTGGCTTCTTC
Source organism: Inga laurina (assembly GCA_963855925.1). Lineage (NCBI taxonomy): Eukaryota > Viridiplantae > Streptophyta > Magnoliopsida > Fabales > Fabaceae > Inga > Inga laurina. The sequence continues at coordinate 3,298,995 of OY979713.1, forward strand.
AGAGGCTTTGGAGTGAAAGAGGGAGTGGAAGAATCAGAAGAAGGAGGGGATAGTGATTTGGTGCTTTTTCCTCTTCCAGTAGAAGTACTCTTCTTTGATTGAGCCCTTTTGATTATTGGCTCTTTGATCACAACACCTCTCTCCTTTGGTTTAGGTTGAGGTTTCGGTTGGACTTTGGCCTTTGATCTTGGTGTGAGTTTGCGTCTCTTTGTGGGTAGAGAGGAGAGTGGATCAGATGGTTGTTTAGGTTCATAAGACTCTGAAGGGGTGAGATTCTTGGTTCTAACCATCTTGATTTAGAGAAAATAGAAATCTCAGAAAAAATAGTGTGAGAAGATGCGAGTTAGGGCTGTGAGAATCTGAGCACAATAGGACGTTTTCGAAGCTGAAATTTGATGGGTTTTGTCGGAAATCAAGCAAGGAATAGATTGTGAAAAGTTTTTGAGAGAGGGTCAGATGAATCACTCGAGGATATTTTGTGGAAATGACCGAGTTTGCGACTATTAAAGACCTAGAACCCGACATTACTCGAGACATTACTCGAGTGATCATACAGAAAATTCTAAAATAATTTATTTAAATTGCGTACCTGGCATGAATAATATTGTAATTATTCATGTATGTTCCCTCGATCATTTAATAGCCATTTTAGAATAGATTTGAGTTGATATATTCTCATCGAATTTGTGATCTGCACTTGTAGTCACTTGAGGCCTTACCCGAGTAAGCTTCAAGTTTACGCGAGGCTTCCCTCGGGTAAGTAATCTTTTCTCCTCTTGACACTTCATTTCCAAATGCACCATTTGATTTGAATTTCTTGTGACTCGAGACTCCAATGTCAAATTTTGAAGTCCATTACTCGAGTACCCACTGGAGTAATGATCCCATTTACTTCAAGTCGTCACTCGGGTATTACTTCACTGTCACATATTACTTGAAGTCGGCCCTCCAGTAATGTTGACCTCTGTTAACCTCTGTTTTTCTTATTTCAAAGCAGAGTATAATGATCCTACAAAACAAATTGCTAGAAACTCCGATGCTTAAGTTAGTAATCATCAAAACATCAATAAATAACATTAACTAACATATTGTAAACACTAAATAACTTACAATTCATTGGATTTACCATTCCCAATTCTCTTCTAATATACAAAAATCGATCTTTTGCAAGCGGTTTTGTGAAGATGTCAGCTAGTTGAAGATGAGTTGGTATAAATATCACTTTGACATCTTTCTTTTGGACATTATCTCTGATGAAGTGATGTCTAACATCAATATGCTTGGTTCTGGAATGTTGAACTGGATTCTTTGCCAAGCTTATCGTGTTAGTGTTGTCACAGTATATTGGTATCTCTTTTAAATAAATACCAAGATCCTGGAGTTGTTGCTTTAGCCATATTACTTGTGCACAACAACTTGATGCTACAACATACTCAGCTTCCGTTGATGAAAGAGACACTGTATTTTGTTTCTTGCTGAACCATGACACAAGTGATCCTCCAAGAAACTGACCTTGTCCACTGGTACTCTTTCTGTCTGTCTTGTATCCTCCATGATCAGAATCTGAATATGCAACAAGATATTCACTTCTTCCTTTAGGATACCAAAGACCTAATTCTGGTGTGTCATTAAGATATCTTAATATTCGTTTGACAGTTTTGGCATGTGATTCCTTTGGTGCTGATTGATATCTTGCACATATGCCAACACTGAATTGGATGTCCGGTCTGCTTGCCATGAGATAGAGTAATGATACAATCATTCCTCTGTATTTAGTGATGTTGTAATCTTTCCCATTGACATCAGCATCAAGTAACGTAGTTGAACTTATAGGTGTGTCCGTTCCATTTGCTTCATCCAAACCATACTTCTTCAGTAGTTCTTTCAAATACTTAGTTTGAGATATGAAAATTCCATTCTTTCTTTGTTTGATTTGCAAACCGAGAAAGAAATTTAATTCTCCCATCATTGACATCTCAAACTCTCCCTGCATTATCTCAGAAAATTATTTGCACATGGTTTCGTTAGTAGCACCGAAAAATATATCATCAACATATATTTGCACAATTAAAATATCATCCCGTTTTTTATTTTGTAAAAAGTGTTGTATCAACTTTTCCTCGTACAAAATCTTGATCAATAAGAAATTTACTGAGCCTTTCGTACCATACTCTAGGAGCTTGTTTTAAACCACATAAAGCCTTTTTGAGTTTGAAAACATGGTCAGGTTTGGTTATATCTTCAAAACCAGGAGGTTGATCTACATACACTTCTTCCATGATATAGCCATTTAGGAATGCACTCTTAACATCCATTTGATAAAGTTTGAATCCCTTGATGCATGCAAAGGCTAAGAATACTCGTATAGCTTCCAATCTAGCCACTGGAGCATACGTTTCCACGTAATCAATTCCTTCTTCTTGATTATAGCCTTTGACCACCAATCTTGCCTTGTTTTTGACAATTATAGCCTCAATTTTGATGAACCCTTGTCATGTGAGTTCACAAAATAAAACTAGGTTTAAAAATATGTAGCGTAGTAGCTCAACCTAGGTCGTTCTTGTGAGGAGATTAATTTCCAATTTTCTAAGTAGTAAAGTGATAAAAAGCATTAAAGTGGTAAGACATCATTTTTGAGAAATTGCATTTATAAACTAACGAAGTAAACTAAGCTTAAACAATATTTTTGTATTTTTCAGTTTTAAAAACAAAGAAGCAAATGGAATTGAATTTAACACTAATAACAAAGTAAATTTAATAAACTAGAATAATGATGAAATGGGATTCCCTTGAGTTGGGGTTTTAGTCTTCCTTGCTTACTAATGATATGAATTCCACAATATGAGTCAAGAGGATGGAACTAAGTTACCACTAGTTCCATACTTGCAATAATCATTTAATTCATTCTACCGAAGCAATTAAATGAATACCACCAAATAATTCAAACTCAAGGAGATGAATAATCAACTTCCAATTCTAGCTTGTAATTACCATTACAACAATTCAAAACATTCAGTTTAATCATTTAAATCCACTTGACCAAGTTGGAATAAACAATTCAACCTACTCATAATATGAATCATACAAAGCTTAATTAATCAACTCCTAGCTCAACAACCAAGTTTATTCACTTGGCTTAACAATCTAGATAACAATTACATACTTAACCAAGCCACATAATCATGAACTAAAAAGAGAGCTTCAAGGAATTCCATTGAAGTTTAGAAGCTCAAACCATTACCCAACTCAAGGAAATCACCAACACTTTAGCTACTCATGGAAAAAGAGAAGGATGAAGGTTGATATATGAAGAGAGAATCATCCATGGATGCAGCAACGAACAGCCTCCAATTCTCAATTCTTCATTTTCAGTGCACAATACTTTCCTCACCCCTTTATTCCCAGCCGCCTCCACATCTCTTCATTCATCGTGTTTTTCTTTCTTTTCCTCAAGTCCATAATGACGGCTGCCCTCACTCCCTCCATTTTATTCCATCGTGTTAGCCCTCCTTTCTTCATTGAACCATTTCGGTCCCCTTTCACACTCCAGCCCCAATCGGTCCAGCTTTTCCACCAACACAGTAGCCTTTTCTTTATCCTTCCTCTTTGTCCAGCTAGCCAATTCGGTCCACTCCCTTCTTTGTCTTCAATTCTCCAAATTGGTCAAGGTCTTATTTTCACACTTGGTTCAGCCTTTGTTTGGTTCATCAATTCGGTCTGCCTTCTTTCGTTCAACCATTCCTTTTGTTTTCTTCATCAATTCATTCCTTTGCCTACGTCAGCCTGCTTCTTTTACTTCCATTCTTGCCTTTAATTCAGTCAACAATTTCGGCTCAACATTTCTTTCTTCTTCATTTCTCTTTGTTCTCGGTTCAGCTGCTCCTCTTTTCTTCAATTGATAAGTTTCCTTCTGTTTAGCATCTATTTCCTTCACATTCCAGTCCACTCTTCCCATTTCAATTCGGTCCAGCTGCTGTTCTTTTCCCTTATCAATTCGGTTCAGCATGTCTCCATTCAGCCAGCCGCCACTCTAGTGCCAAACAATGACCTCCCCTTCTCTTCCCTTATTCTTTAGGTTAAAAGTGAGTTGTGCCTTGTTTGGATAAAAGATAAAAATCTGTTTTGGCATTGGACACAAAATTGTAACCACCAAACAAGGCCCTTACTCATTTAACCTCCTCTTAGAAAAAATGTGAAAATAAATTCTGCACTTGTGATGTTCCGCTTTTGTCCTTCATTAAGTTCCAAAATAACATCTTTGACCTTAACCACTCAAGTTGTGCCACATCATCACCTGCAAAATTAAATTCACAAATGTAATATCTTTTGTTCACAATTAAAGAATAATGGAAATAACAAATATTAATTAGAAATATAGCAATTAAACCACTTTAGTTCCCAAATTATTCTTTCACTAAAATCTCATTTTAATACTTGATTATGCCCAAAATATTTAATTAAGTCCCACAAAAGCCTAAGATTAATTAATAAAAATGTATAAATATTGAGCTCTATCACCACCAATCTTGCCTTGTTTTTGACAATGATTGCGGATTCATCAATTTTTTTCTTGAATACCTATTTAGTACCAATGATCGCATGATCTTTAGGTCGGGGTACCAACTCCCAAACTTGATTTCTTTCAAATTGGTTTAGTTCTTCTTGCATTGCTATAACCCAATCATTATCTGATAGGGCTTCATCAATGTTAGAAGGTTCAATCTCAGAAATGAATGCAGAAAAACTAACTTCATTAAAAATTCTATTTCTGGTTTTGACTCCTTCATTCACATCTCCTATGACTTGATCTAGAGGATGACTCTTATTATATTTCCAGGCTTTTGGTTGTCCTAGAGTCTTGTCTTTGGTTTGATCAAATTCAGGGATGGAAGATTTTGGATCACCTTGACCATTTTCTTGATTTAAAACATCTTCCGGCTCATCATCAATGGTTTTGTCAGAGGATTCAAATTCATCAAATACAATATGAATTGATTCTTCAACAACACATATTCTTTTATTGAAAAATCTATATGCTTTACTGTTAGAATATCCTAGGAAAATTCCTTCATCAGTTTAAGAATCAAATTTTCCTAAGTTATCTTTACCATTATTATGAATGAAACACTTACAACTGAAGATGTGTAGATGAGCAATGTTTGGCTTCCTTCCTTTGTACAGCTCGTATGGCGTCTTTCCGAGTTTTGTTCTAATATAGGCTCTATTTGAGATATAGCATGCTGTGCTCATTGCATCGGCCCAGAAAACTTGTGACAAGTTATTTTCATTCAACATTGCTCTAGCCATTTCAGTGAGCACTCTATTATTACGTTCCACTACTCCATTTTGTTGAGGTGTCCTTGGAGTAGAGAAATTGTGATCAATGCCATTTGCATCACAATATTCTTCAAAGACTTGATTTACAAATTCTCCTCCGTGATCTGTCCTTATACCTGCAATGGACATATCTTTCTCATTTTGCACTTTCTTGGCAAAAACAATAAATTCTGCAAATGTTTCATCCTATGATGATAGAAAAATAACCCATGTAAATCTAGAGAAGTCATCAACAATGACCAATGAATATAAGTTGCCACCAAGACTCTTTACTCTTGTTGGGCCAACTAAATCTATATGTAATAATTGAAGTGATCTATTTGTTGAAATCTCATTTTTCAATTTGAAAGATGATTTAGTTTGTTTACCCTTTTGACATTTGTCACAAATCAAATCATTTTTGAAATTTGCTTTGGGTAATCCAAGAACTAAATCCTTTTTGAGTAGTTTGCCTAGTTGATGCATGTTGACATGAGCCAATCTCTTATGCCATAGCCAACTTTCATCGGCATTACTTAGAAAACAGTTTTCAGATTCATTTCTACTAATATCTAGAGTATAGTAGTTACCTTCCCTTTTTGCACTGAGCTTAGCCTTGATATTCTTCTTATCAAGTAGTAAGTCTTTCTTGTTGACAATTGGACATTCCTCTGAGTCAAATATTACCCAGTTATTTTTGTCTGCACTTTGACTCACACTCAGCAAGTTTTGGCACAATCCTTCGACATAGTATACGTCTTTGACTTGTATGCCTTTGTCATTTTTTATTTCACCAATTCCTGCTATCCTTCCAGTTTGATTTCCACCAAATTTTACCTTTCTACCTTCTTTAGGTTGCAATTTGGTAAAACTTTCGAAATCACTGGTCATATGTCTGGAGCATCCACTGTCTATATACCATTTTTTGTTTTTAGATGCTTTAAGACATATCTGCAATCAAATGACTAAGTCTTAGGTACCCACATCTTTTTGGGTCCTTTTAGGTTAGTACAAATGATTTTCTGAACATATGAACCTTTAGGTACTCATTTGTAGGTTCTTATGTTTCCTTTCTTCTTATGAATGCATGAAGAGGTATAATGACCTTTTCTATTATAGTAATTAAAAAATGCAAAAGGATTTGATGTATGCACAGAATGCTGGAAATAATTCAAATATGACTTACCTCCTGCTTTCTTTCTACCTTTCCTTCTATTGGATTTTGGATCATATCCAATACCAGATCGATCATTTACAAATCGTTGAGCTTTTAAAATCACATTTAGCATCTCACTTCCTTTAGTAAATTTTTCAAGTGTTTTTGTGAGATCAGTGTTTTTCTTTTTCAAAGAAGAACAATTTTCACAATCCTTTTCTGAACTTTCTTTAAGTTTAATTTCAAGAACTTTGTTTTTCTTTTTGAAAACAACTAATTCTTTAACTACTTTGATGAATTCAGAATGTAAAGCATTATATTCATAAAGTAATTCATCATAGGTAGGTTCAGAATCATTTATCTCTTCTTCTGTTTCTTCTTGAACAACAAGACATATATTGGCTACTTCTTCGTTATCACTTTCTTCGTCAGAGGAATTATCACCCCATATAGTAGATACCAAGGCCTTCTTTTTGTTGAAGAATTTTCCTTCTCTCTTGTCTTTGCTCTTTTGGTTCAGCTCTAGACATTCTGATTTGATATGTCCTAGTTTTCCACATTCGTAGCAGATGATATGATCTTTGCTGCTAGTTCCTCCTTTCTGAAAGTGTTTGAATCATTGACCTTTCTTGTAAAACTTTCTAAATTGTTTTATGATTAGGCCCATTTCATCATCGTCAAACTCCGCATCCTCATCTTGATTTTCTTCTTTTGTTTTTAGTGCTAGGCCTCTCTTCTTCTTGTCACCGATGTCATCTAGTTCCCGTTTGAACTTTAGTTTACTTTCATATTCAGAAAGACTTCCAAATAGAGAAGCAACTGATCTCATTGATTCTCCTTTTGCTTCTTCTATCGCAGTGACTTTGGCCTCCCACTCTTTAGAAAGAATATTCAAAATCTTTCATACTTGGGTATGTTGATCATAGACTTTCCCAAGTGTTGCAAGTTGATTAACAAGATGAGTATATCTAATTTGTGAGTTTGAGTACAAATTCATGTATACATGTTAGTTTTCTCAATTCTGTTTTGTTGTCCGAAAAACAGAGTACATACATGAAACTTTTAAAATCTTAAACAAAGGCTATAGATGGAATTTTCAAATGGGTATTTTTATATAGATATTTTAGGATGTATAGTTGATGATAGAATCAAGAAAAGTACAATTTGGAGTGAAAATGGATGAGTTCTTGATTTTTGAAGTTAGATTGTCAAAACTGACGTTTTTGGGAGTCAGTCAGATTTATGTTGCGTTTTGACCAAACAAACCTTAGTGAAAAATTAAGAAATGTTACAGAAATATAGTAGCCATTCATAGCTTTCCAATGAGTCCAAGAACGCATTATTTTGATATCTGTAGAGAGAGTTATGATTTTTCAAAAATAAGTCAGTAACAGAGAACATTCTAGACTTTCAAGTCTAGCAGTAATGATTTTCGATAATTCTGGGAAATATTAGATAATATCTAGTAGTTTTGGGTATTTTTACATGGAACTACACTTAACTAGCTTTCCATAGAATTTTAGAACACTCCATTTTGTTTTTTTGTAGAATTAGTTATGATTTTTGGAAGTTGAGCTCTGTTTCTGAAATGTAATCTGGAACAGTAGTAGTTGGCTGAATTTCTGGGTAATATATGTAATCAGTAATTATATTTGGATATTTTTTCTTGAAAGTACATTTTAAAGAGCTTCATTTAGGCTTTGGAATCAGTTAATTTAGAATTTTTTAGAATTAGTTATAAATTTTCAAAGTTGATTGAAAATATGTCAGTTTCTGGAAAATTGTGAAACTTTCGTTTGGTAGTGATTTTGCAAAAACCGATGTCAAAATGGATTCCTTGAGCGAAAATATGTCAGAATAGCCTAGGTCAAAATTTCTGAAAAGGTATCGTCAGATCGGGTACGGTGGGGTCGAGACCGGGTCCCAAGGGCATTTTGGTAAATTTTCAATATAGACTAATATAACCACTATAAACACTATGGAAGTCTCTAAAGAGGTACATGAATGGGTTTTAACCTAATTCTTGTACATTTGATATTTTAGGTCCGAATTAATCGCCTGAGCCGTTGGCACATATTTCAAGGAACTATTCTTGTGTAGCAAAAAGGGACATAAGGTAGTAACTCTATCTCTCATACACTATATGAATGTTGATATGCTATATGTTGCTATATTCTATGATATGAACACGTGCCTTGGGCACACTACCTAGCTGTGGTATAGGACTCAGTTGAGGTATACAGACATGTAGGGTGTCACACCCCACCGGCCCACACACACGGTTCCACTGTGGCCCTTGTAACACCCCGTCCCAGAGAGCACGCACTACCAGACACCCCTCAAGGCTGTAAGCATCTCTAAGGGCACGAGCGTGCCACTCACAAGAGTTCCTCACTCCCCAAGCGAGATTTTCCGCCTTTGCAGGGATCGAAGCCACTACCTGGGGGTAAGTAGCGCCTCATAACAATCCCCACTACCATTGAGCTTGTGAGTCCGCCGCCATCGGTGAGGGCCACGGTGGAGCCGTGTGTGTGGGCCGGTGGGGTGTGACAATAAAAAGGCGCCTTTGGTAGTGGGGATGCATTGAGGCACTACTTACCCCTAGGTAGTGGCTTCGATCCCCACGGAGGCAAAAAACCTCACTTGGGGAGCGAGGGACTCTTGTGAGTCCGCCGCCATCGGTGAGGGCTGTAACACCCCGTCCCAGAGAGCACGCACTACCAGACACCCCTCAGGGCCGTAAGCGTCTCTAAGGGCACGAGCGTCCCACTCACAAGAGTTCCTCGCTCCCCAAGCGAGATTTTTTGCCTCCGCACGGTTCGAACACTCGACCTGGGGTTAAGTACGAGCGCTTGGCGAACCATGCTACTTACTAGTAGCTCAATGGTAGTGGGGATTGTCATGAGGCGCTACTTACCCCTAGGTAGTGGCTTCGATCCCTGCGGAGGCTGAACTCTTGACCCCGCAGGGATCGAAGCCACTACCTGGGGGTAAGTAGTGCCTCAATGCATCCCCACTACCAAAGGTGCCTTTTTATTGTCACACCCCATTGGCCCACACACACGGCTCCACCGTGGCCCTCACCGATGGCGGCGGACTCATAAGCTCAAGTGGTAGTGGGGATGCATTGAGGCCCTACTTACCCCCATGTAGTGGCTTCGATCCCCACGGAGGCGAAAAACCTCGCTTGGGGAGCGAGGGACTCTTGTGAGTCCGCGGCCATCGGTGAAGGCCACGGTGGAGCCGTGTGTGTGGGCCGGTGGGGTGTGACATAGGGGATCCAAACAGTCATTTAGCCCTGAGTATTGTGTACACACATGTTATAGTATGAATTTTCATTTACATTATATGGTGCATTACATATTTAATTTTCGCATTTTATATGATAGATCATGTGTTACTACTGAGATTCCTTGGAATCTCACCCTTTTTCATAAATAATAAATGTTCCAGCGGGAACCAGTGGCTTTAAAGGCAAAGTAGAAGACATGGGCAATTGAGATGTGCAGGTCTCAAGATCAGAGTTATTTGATTATATTAGTTTAATTTTAATATGTTGGATATTTTGGACAAAATTTGTACATATTATCAAACCTTGCGGGGAAGACTCCTATGTGTAAATTTGCACTTAATATCAATATGTTTGTGCTATTTCTGTATGCATGTGGAACTGTGCCATTATTACTCTACGAATATCAAAATGTAAACGGGTGTTGACACCATCAATCATATTGAAATCCCACACACCATACGATCCACCAAAATGAGTAAGGATGGGGGCACGTACAAATCCTACACATCATACGATCCACTGAAATGAGTAAGGATGGGGGCGCGTACAAATCCTACACATCATACGATCCACCGATATGAGAAGGATGGGGGCGAGTACAAATCACACACACTATACGATCCACCGAAATGAACGCCAACCCAAACAGACCTTAATTATTTTCTTATTGTAGTCCCCGTGAAGAAAAGGAGAACACAAAATAATGAAAGATTTCTTAGTCAAGGTTCTTATTATTAAATTAAAATATTATTTATTAATAAGTCGAAAGAGCCTACGCTTGAAGAGTAGTTTAGTTAAGCGGTGGTGGTTCAAATTGTAGGCAAAATCTGTAAAGAAATAAGAAAATATTTGATTCGAGTCTCATCCGAGGACACTGTCCTTAAGAGATATTCCGCAGCCCCCTCAGTAAATAGGAAGCAGCATCTCCCCAGGATTAAATGAACCCTTCCTTTTAGGATACAGGGCGGCAGAACTGGTGGAAGATAAGGTAACCCAGTGAAAGATTACTGAGGCTTCTATTTCTCTGCTTCCAAATGGTGTCACGGTTGGGGTATTTATAGACAATGAATCAATCCCTTGAAGTTGTGCCTCTTAAAGACTACACCTCTTCAATTGAAAAGTCATAACTATCTGTTATTTTCATGAACCATGTTAATTCATGAACCAACACAAATCCCTTAATTCATAAGAACATGACTTCTCAAAACGCATCTCTTCATTTAAACATATTCCATAATATTGTAGAGACTCTTTCTTTGACACACCCATATGCAATATTTACAACAATCCCCCACATGTGTCAAAGAAAACACACTATTTGCTGAGTTACACCCATGGATATAACCATTGTATTTAGTGGTCCTTTGGACTATGAACTAGACCTAGACCGATAACACATGATACACAGAGATGTCAGTGGTCCTATGGACTATGAACTCTCATCTCTTGGCGTGTATCAGAGGCATTAAGAGTCAGATTATATCCTAACATTTCCATTGTTAACAGCGGTTTTGCGCGTTATGTCGGCCATGCACGTGCCTGGTGCATAATGAATGCTCTAGAGATTTTGCCAAGATCTCAGAGGAGCGGCCACACTCCACATTCATAGAGGTGATTTCATTTAACTTTGTGCCTTCACTATACACACTGCCTCATTGAACTATGAAATCATTAAGAGCTTTGCTCAACCTATAATAATGCAGTCTAACACATTCAAAGTATCATAGGAAGGGACGTAAAATATTTGTGCTAGTCAGAACTGACGAATGACTTGTTCTTACCCAGTGAACCTTCTTCATGGGATCACCAATCACAAAGGATGGGTTGCCATCGCTGTCAATTAGTAGTCGGCTTTAGTCCCATTCCTCTTGACATTTCAATAATCATTTTCCTCCCAAGGGGTTTTGTTTACGGATCCGATAGGTCTATTATTGACCTCACCAAATCAATTGAGATAACTCTACCATAATTCTTAAGCGCTTATTTATATCATATCTCAAACGATTTTCACTTACATCATTGTTCTTTCTATAATGGCTATTACCATTTGACAATCACAGATCATTGACGCTAAGAGTCAGTTTCTTATGAAAATATTTGCTAAGAGGTTTTCAACATTCTTAGCACTTCACTCATTTCCAGAGTAATCGACTTTAATTCACGTAATAATTTACTTTTATTACCACTGATGGTTAATGATAACCATTGGATTTTCACCCATATATTGAATTTTAGTTACCATCCGTGCATATCAATACAACGGGAATCCACTATACATGATGCCATCATTTATGACATCCCTTAACTATTTCTTTCTCTTCAATTAGAGTTTATAAATGCTCAATCTCCACACATCATCTGCTATGTCACAGGATTAACATCTATCAGTGCTACAAATTCTCAACAATTTGTGCATACATTGATTGAGCTTTAGAGTAATCTCAAGTAGTATCATGAGGAATATTCACATAGTGGTTCTCAGAACCAATCTTCAGAAACATTTCTTATTTATCATCACTTGTCTTTTATGATCATTGACACCCTAAATGACATGTGATTCTCTCATGATTTCAAGAGCATGATATGATATATTTGACCATGCAAGTCATCCACATGAAAATTCAATATATGTTTACAGTATGCATATACCAAGATAAATACATATCCACAAATCATGAAAATTTAAAACACCTTTATCTAAATACTAGATAAATAATTAAATTTCCACATCACTACCATAATGCTTATTTAAAGCTATATGCAAGTTTTAATAATTCACATCACAAGATTTTCTCTTCACAGCAAATAACAAAGCCTTCACTAAATAAATTTTAATCATAGCACACATCATATATAGCAATTTTATAATTTTTCAATATATCAATATATATTTCAAGGTGCCCCCATAAGATGCTCCATATCTTATGCACCCCCACACTTTCAAATATTTTAAATAGATTTCACAGTTTTTCAGAAATAATTCTAATTAAATTAGAATATCACCCCATTCCAATTAAATTAAAATATCCATATAATATTCATAATAGTCCAATACATGAGCATATCGCATATCTCCACATGACATCAATTTTTCAGTACTGACTATTTGAAATACCAATGTTTAAAGATAATTTCATATCACAACAATCTCAAAATTCCCAAGTTTATTTTTCAATCCAAACTAATATAACCTCATAAATATGAACACTTAAAATATATAATATCCATTATATTAAATATAATCCTGTAAAAATATTCACCATAACAGCAATAATTTATTGTCAGCATAGACTTTTTGGTCCAAAATGTTTTCTCCATATGATAATCAATGATTATCCTCACTTAACTAATTTAATATGTAACAGATCCCTATTGAAATAAAAGGAGATATAATAGGAGATTTGCAAAATTTGAGGAGAAATCATAGGATATTGACAAATATAACAAATTAATATGATTTTTAGTAACACCCCATTAATTAAATTAATTTATTTATTAAATGAAAAATAATAAAGCCTTTCACGGATATAGTATCATCCCATGTAGAAAATCCAAGATTAACATCAAGATAACTTCATGATTATATATATAATATATCTTATTTATTCACACCAATTATTCTCAATCATCGCGTACCTAAGAAGATCATTTATTATCGGATGTGTCCTTCAAGACTAGTTCATAAATCCTCCTCTGATCTGTGTACAAGACGTCAAACAGTTGCATCACAACGATCAAGGCTTTGAACCTTTATTCTTCTCTATCGTTTTCTCTGGAGGGTCATATGCAAATAGTTGCATTGGACCAATTCAAACATAGAAAAACATTCTTTATTTCTGATCAGAGTTGCTGACTTCTTTTCTGCCTCTTGCCATGTTTGCAAAAATAAGGATGCCCTCAAAATCTCTTTATCATAGAGATTTAAATAGTCCGGTTGAAGGGGAAATTGGATATTCGTCAATTACAGTACTGATCATGGTCTGCCTTGATCATAAGCTTATTTTAATATACTTTCATCAAATACAGATTCTATAATAATAAGAATTATTATAGAATAAATAATATATTAAGAAAAGCTAAACACATTAAATTGATTTTGATGGGAAACATGTACTCTTAAGTATTAGTTTCCTTTACTATGTCATATATGAAACCAGCGTGGATCAATTTTTTTAAAAAAATATATATATAGGAAGCTTTGGCGCTTCTTTAGGAAGCGCCAAAGCTTCCTATTATTTTTTTATTTTTTATTTTTTTGAAAATATAAGAAGCTTTGGCACTTCCACATAAAGCGCCAAAACTTCCTATTATATTTTTATTTTTTATTTCCTTGAAAATATAAGAAGCTTTGGCGCTTCCACATAAAGCGCCAAAGCTGTTAGAGCAAGCGTTTCACCCAAGAGGGGGGGTAAATTGGGTGATACTAAAAATTTCGTTGCAAATATAAAATTTGACTATGAAATTGAAACAGTAAGGAGTAAGGAGAAATATCACCGAAGTGTACACCGGGAGTTATACTGGTTCGGTCACAACCACTTTGACCTACGTCCAGTCCTCAGAGCTTCTCTGAGAGTTTCACTATAACTTCCAAGATTCAGTGGGTTCTTGGCACCTCAGTACAAGCAAGTTCCTTCACCTGGACACTCGCTCCCCCTTACAAGTTGTAATCCAATCCCAACTCAAGGTTCCACAACCTTAAGTTATCTCAATAACAAATATTGAGTTTGAATGAAATATCTCTCTCAAGAGTGAATAAGAATCACTGAAGCATAGAGTTACAATTACAACGTAAAACAGAGTAATGAACTTGATGATTCGTTCGTGTGTGTACTTGTTGTTATTTCTTTGTTTGGATGTTCCCATATATATAGATATGTTGGTGATGACCGTTGGAACATTTTCTTCTCGTCTGTTGGAGAGTACGCAGCTACTATTGACTTTTCCAGTTTTTGAAAAATATCCTTTGGTAGGGGTTGGCATTTGAATGTTACATTTGACTTCCCTTATTTGAAAAGATCTCTTCATTGTTTATCTGTAAATAAGCTAAGAATACTAATACAATGAAAGGTTAATCATATAAGAGGAAAAAACAATGAACGTTAGAATGATTTCTGAATTTCTGGGTTTGCTTACTCGAGTAGCTACTCGAGTATTCCTTAAAGTTTACTCAAGTACCTACTCGAGTATCATCGGGAAAACTTTGATTAACTTCAAGTACCTACTCGAGTATCATCGGGAAAACTTTGATTAACTTCAAGTCAATGAACAAATACAAGATTACTCGGGTAGTGCATGGAATAAACTAAATCTCAAACCTTTGGAAATAGTTGTTTACTCGGGTACCTACTCGAGTAATGCATTCACAACTTTATAGGTTACTCGGATACCAACTTGAGTAATACTTCAAATAAACTATTGTTACTCGATGCTCTACTCCAGTAATGTTGGCAGGATTTCAAAGCCGATAGCACTTCAATTTGATTACCTTGTTACTCGAATACCTACTCGAGTAAACTTACTTTTTGTACATCACTTACTCAGGTAATGACTTGATGTTTTCCTTTAATCATAACACTGCATACTCGAGTACATACTCAAGTAATCCACTTAAAAAGAATCATTAAATCCTTGCATACTAGAGTAATGACTGGAGGAAAATAAGATAATATAAGATCAAGTTATTCGGGTACTACCTTCAGTTTTTACTTACCTCAGTGCGTTACTCGAGTAGCTACTCGAGTAACATTGGCAGTGGTACAAAATGCCGAGAGCAACACATTTTCTGAAACAGCATTACTCGAGTACATACTCGAGTATCATTGGCAGGCCGAGAGCAACTGGAAGATTTTCACATGGCTACTCGAGTAATGTTGGCAGGCCGAGAGCAACTCCAAGTTTTTACCTGGTTACTCGAGTGACTACTCGAGTAACATTGGTAGGCCGAGAGCAACTTGAAAACACTTATACTATTACTCGAGTACCGACTCGAGTAACGTTGGCAGGTTACTGGAAGGTGCTTCTGGTTACTTCAAGTTTTGTCTCATTACTCGAGTACGTACTCGATTAATGCCTTAGAAAAATTTCTCCTGCTCAAGTTTCTCAGCATTTTCTCTTGGTCTTTCCTCATTACTCCAATGCTTACTTCAAGTGATGCTTATTCCTATTATTACTTTGTTCAAACATATTTATTAATCAATTCTTTTTCATACCATTCTTTTGTTATCATCAAAACATGAGATCTAACATTCTCCCCCTTTTTGATGATGACAAAACTTGGTGATTTTGAACAAAATTTTGAAAGTAAGTTCTCAAATAAACACATCTTGAATTCTATGATAAGATTTGAGAAACCTTGTTAAGTTTATATTTGAAAAATATTGAGATTATAACATATTCACCTTGCATACATAATAAACTTCATTAGTCCAACAATGTATCATAATTTAAAGCTTAAATGGACTTGAAATGAAATCATAACTTAAATAAACTTGCATTAAACTTAAAAATTGTATCTTACAAGATAACAAGATAAAAACTTAACAAAACAAGATAAAAGTTTAACAAGTTCCAAAAGACTCCCTAGAACCCATATACACCTAAATACCCAAAGAGACTCAGAGATTTCCACAAAATCACACTCAAGCTCTTCTCCCCCTTTTTGTCTTCATCAATCAAGTGGAGGACTAGAAGGCTTGACCATTGAGATGGGCTTCAAAGGAAGAACCAAACCACTAGCTGAGCTAGAAGAATCAAGAGAGCTAGAGGGGACTGGCTCAGGCAGATTCACTGGAGGGATATGGATGTCATCTTTTGGAGGAATAGGAGAAGGTTGGAAGACAACCATAGTGGTCTCAACCTCTGGAGGGGTATCAATCTCTAGAGTATGATGTTTAGAGGAGGAGGAGGGAGATATTTCCTCAGTGTGGGTAGGAGATGGAATAGGTTTAGGAGTGGGTTCAGGCTGAGGTTTGGGAGGTGAATCATCGATGATGATGTGAATGGTCTCACTGGTGTCTAGGTTGTCCATTATATATAGGATGTCTTTGGCTTGTGGCTCGGGTGGACTAGAAACCAGAGGGATAGAAGGCTCAACCTCAGAGGGAGGAATGTTAGAAGGAGTGTGCTCTGGAGGTGGTGGTGGTGGTACAGAAGAAGATGGACCGGCAGAAGGTCCGGGACCCAGAGAATCCAGTCGTGCCAGAATCAGTCTCAGCGTCTCACCCTGGGCACGTTGCTCAGCTAGCAACTCCTCATGCCTCTTATCCATTTTGTCAACCAACTCTCCCATTTTGTGATTCATGTTGGTTATCAATTCGGCGTTCGTGTTGGCGATATCCACATGGAATCCTCTGAGCATGTTTTCCATGAAGTATTGGAGAGTGGCATTGAGGAAGGAGAGTGATGAAGTGGTGGCAGCTGGAGCCGATGACTGAGTGTCAGCCATCTTGCTGGTCTCGGTCTCAGTCTTCTTCCTCTTCTTTAATCCAGAATCTAGAGGGCTCTTGAGAGGGATGTCAATGTTTAGCTTCCCTATCTGATTTCTTCCAACCGGAGTTATCCTCTTAATAGGCTCCTTGCTATCCAGATACCATATCTTATTCTCTTTCAGAATAAGTGATACAATTTGAGGATATGGCATCGGCGTGGTAGCCTTCCCATCCACCCTATACCTCTTCATTTCAGAGAAAATATACTCCCCCAAATCCTTCTGTTCCTTGAGGAGAAGTGAAGCAAACCACCTAAAGTCCCTATCAGAGAAGTGGATATAGTTGTTGGCTTTGTTCACTAGAGACCTAGAATAGATGTACCATAGGACCCTCTGATGATCACACATATCACTGGGCTTGAAATTTATAGGGCCAACTAACTCACCGGGTTTAAGAATGGACAATATTTGGTTTGGCTCAAGTTGGGATTAAATATCATCTGGGGGATTCTCTATCCCTAACCACAAGTTAATCCTAGAGGGTGATATGAGAATCTTTTGGCCTCTCACTGTGGTGGTCATCTCTTCCTCAACTGAGGTTCTGTTTGGCTCATCTATGATCTCTAGATTACAGTAAAAGTGTGTGATCACTTTTGTACAGAAAGATAATATAATGGATAGCCAAGGCATAAAAGGATCTAAATAAGGACTAAGGTCATGCTTCAATACCTCCTAAAGAATCTTGAGGTCCACATAGTGTGTCTTACACACTTTCCTCCTGGAGAACTGAGACAAATACTTTGGAGACTCCACCAACTTGTTGACATTGAACCCTTTTGGAGGGTTGGTGATCTCCTCTTCTGGCAATTTTAATTTATTGGAAGATTGTCCCTTCTCCATCTGCTCTAGAATGCCAGCCATAGCCTTAGCCACATTCTTGTCATACTTGGGCTTTTTGGTAGGCTTTGGTGTGAAAGAAGGGGTAGAGGAATCAGAGGGAGGAGGTGAGGGAGATTTGGCACTCTTCCCTTTCCCGGTTGAAGAACTCTTTTTGGATTGAGCCCTTGTAACAATAGGCTCTTTAATCACCACTCCTTTGGGTTTCGGTTGAGATTGAGATTGAAGATGAATTTTGGCTTTTGTTTTTCTTGGGGTCAATTTTCTTCTCTTTGTGGGAGGAGAAGAAAGAGGATCAGGATGTTGTTGAGATTCAGAGGAATCAGTGGGAGTAAGGTTCTTGGTCCTAACCATAGTGAAATATGCAGATTTCAAAAAAACAGAGTCAAGAGTCGTGACCTAGGGCACTGAGAATCTGAACACAATAGGAGATTTTTTGTGATGAAATTGGTTGGGTTTTGACGAAAATGAAGCAAGGAATCGATTGTGAAAAGTTTTTGTAAGAGAGTATAGTGATTTACTCGAGGAGATTTTGTGGAAATGATCGAGTTTGCGACTGTTAAAGACCTAAAACAAGACGTTACTCGAGGCGTTACTCGAGTAACCTTCAAGTTTACTCGAGGCCTTACTCGAGTGATCATACAGAAAATCTCTAAAATGATTCATTTAAATTGCGTACCTGGCATAAATAATATTGTAATTATCCATGTATGTTCCCTCAATCATTTTCAACCAATTTGAGCAGTTTTGAGTCGTTTTTCTTCTGTTTGGAAATCTAGACTTGAGTTACTCGAGTCCTTACTCGAGTAAGCTTCATGTTTACTCGAGGCTCGCCTCGGGTAACCTGTCTTTTCAACTTCTGACTCTTCATTTCTTTGTAACTCAACCGTTAGATTTAAATTCCAAGTAACTTGATTGGTTACTTCCAGTTTTGAAGTCCATTACTCGAGTACATACTCGAGTAAAGTGCTTCTTTACTTCAAGTTGTTCCTCGGGTAATGCTTCACTGTCAGTCATTACTTCAAGTTGGTACTCCAGTAATGGTATCCTCTGATAACCTCTGTTTTTGTTTCTCAAAACAGAGTTTCATCCTTCCTGCAAAACAAGTTTCTATATACTTCGATGCTTAAGTTAGTAATCATCAAAACATTATCAAGTGACTTCATCTAATATTATGAAAAGCTGAAATAACTTATAACTCATTGGGATTTACCATTCCCAATTGTCTTCTAATGTATAGAAATTGATCTTTTGCAAGGGGTTTTGTGAAGATATCAGCTAGTTGAAGATGAGTAGGAATGAATATCACTTTCACATCTTTCTTTTGAACATCATCTCTGATGAAGTGATGTCTGACATCGATATGCTTGGTTCTAGAATGTTGAACTGGATTTTTCGCCAACCTTATCGTACTAGTATTGTCACAATAGATTGGTATTTCTTTGAGATAAATACCAAGATCGTGTAGTTGTTGTTTTAACCATATTACTTGTGCACAAAAACTTGAGACTGCAACATATTCGGCTTCCATTGACGAAAGAGACACAGTATTTTGTTCCTTGCTAAACCATGATACTAGTGATCCTCTAAGAAATTGTCCTTGTCCGCTAGTACTCTTTTTGTCTGTTTTGTATCCTCCGTGATCAGAATCTGAATATGCAACTAGATATTCACTTCTTCCTTTGGGATACCACAGACCCAAATCGGTTGTGTCAGCAAGATATCTAAAGATTCGTTTGACCGTTTTAGCATGTGATTCCTTTGGTGCCGATTGATATCTTGCACATATGCCAACACTAAATTGAATGTCTGGTCTGCTTACTGTAAGATATAGTAATGATCCAATCATTCCTCTATATTTTGTTATGTTGTAGTCTTTCCCTTTGACATCAGCATCAAGTAACGTAGTTGAGCTCATAGGTGTGTCCGTGCCATTTGCTTCATCCATTCCATACTTCTTCAATAGCTCTTTTAAATACTTTGTTTGAGATATGACGATTCCATTTTTTCTTTGTTTGATTTGCAAACCAAGAAAGAAATTCAATTCTCCCATCATTGACATCTCAAACTCTCCCTGCATTATCTCAGAAAATTCTTTACACAGAGATTCATTAGTAGCACCGAAAACAATATCATCAACATATATTTGAACAATCAAAATATCATCGTGTTTTCATTTTATAAAGAGTGTTGTGTCAACTTTTCCCCGTACAAAACCTTGATTAATAAGAAACTTACTGAGCCTTTTATACCAGGCTCTAGGAGCTTGTTTTAAACCATATAAAGCCTTTTTGAGTTTGAAAACATGGTCAGGTTTGGTAACATCCTCAAAACCTGGAGGTTGGTCTACATAAACTTCTTCCATGATGTAACCATTTAGAAATGCACTCTTTACATCCATTTGATAGAGTTTGAATCCTTTGATGCATGCAAAGGCTAAGAGTACACGTATAGCTTCCAATCTAGCCACTGGAGCATACGTTTCCTCATAATCAATCCCTTCTTCCTGATTATAGCCTTTGGCCACCAATCTTGCCTTGTTTCTGACAATAATTGCGGATTCATCGAGTTTGTTCTTGAATACCCATTTAGTACCAATGGTCGGATGATCCTTGGGTCGGGGTACCAAATCCCAAACTTGATTTCTCTCAAATTGATTTAGTTCTTCTTGCATTGCTATAACCCAATCATTGTCTGATAGGGCTTCATCAATGTTAGAAGGTTCAATCTCAGAAATGAATGCAGAAAAACTTACTTCATTGAAAATTCTATTTCTAGTTTTGATCCCTTCATTAACATCTCCTATGACTTGATCTAAGGGATGACTTTTATTGTATTTCCGAGCTCTAGGTTATTCTAGGGATTGCTCTTCTTCCTTAGTTTCATCAACTTCTGGAATGAGAGACTTAGAAATAGATTGATCATTTTCTTGATCTAAAACAACTTCCTGTTCTTCATCAATGGTTTTGTCAGAGGATTCAAATTCATCAAATACAATATGAATTGATTCTTCAACAACACATGTTCTTTTATTGAAAACTCTATATGCTTTACTTCGGTTAGAATATCCTAGGAAAATTCCTTCATCAGTTTTAGAATCAAATTTTCCTAAGTTATCTTTACCATTATTAGGAATGAAACACTTACAACCAAAGATGTGTAGATGAGCAATGTTTGGCTTTCTTCCTTTGTACAGCTCGTATGGTCTCTTTCCAAGTTTTGTTCTGATATAGGCTCTATTTGAGATATAACATGCTGTACTCATAGCATCAACCCAGAACACTTGAGACACGTTCTTTTCATTCAACATTGCTCTAGCCATTTCAGTGAGCACTCTATTCTTGCGTTCCACAACTCCATTTTGTTGAGGCGTCCTTGGAGCAGAGAAATTGTGATCAATACCATTAGTATCACAATATTCTTTAAAGGCTTGATTTTCAAATTCTCCACCATGATCAGTCTTAATACCTGCAATGGATATACCTTTCTCATTTTGCACTTTCTTGGCAAAAACAATAAATTCTTCAAAAGTATCATCCTTTGATGATAGAAAAATAACCCATGTAAATCTAGAGAAGTCATCAACAATGACTAATGAATATAGGTAACCACCAAGACTTTTTACTCTTGCTGGACCAACTAAATCCATATGTAATAATTGAAGTGGTCTATTTGTTGAAATTTCATTTTTCAATTTGAAAGATGATTTAGTTTGTTTACCCTTTTGACACGCATCACAAATCAAGTTATTTTTGAAATTAACTTTGGGTAATCCAAGGACTAAATTCTTTTTGAGTAGTTTGCCTAGTTGATGCATATTGACATGAGCCAATCTCTTATGTCATAGCCAACTTTCATCGGCATTACTCAGAAAACAGTTTTTAGATTCATTTTTACTAATATCTAGAGTATAGCAGTTACCTTCCCTTTTTGCTCTGAGCTTAGCCTTGATATTCTTCTTATCAAGTTGTAAGTCATTCTTGTTGATAATTAAACATTCTTCTGAGTCAAATATTACCCAATTGTCTTTATCTGCACTTTGACTTACGCTCAGCAAATTGTGACACAAGCCTTCAACATAATATACATCTTTGACTTGTATTCCTTTATCATTTTTGATTTCACCAATTCCTACTATCCTATCGGATTGATTTCCTCCAAATTTTACCTTTCCTCCTTCCTTAGATTGCAATGTGGTAAAACTTTTGAAGTCTCCGGTCATATGTCCACAGCATCCACTATCTATGTACCACTTGCTATTTTTGGATGCTTTGAGACATACCTGCAATCAAATGACTAAGTCTTAGATACCCACATCTTTTTGGGTCCTTTTGGGTTAGTACAAATAATTTTATGAACATATGAACCTTTAGGTACCCATTTGTAGGTTCCTATCGTTCCTTTCTTCTTATGAAGCATAAAGAAGTATAATGACCTTTTCTATTACAGTAATTACAAAATGCAAAAGGATTTGATGTATGCACAGAATGCTGGAAATAATTCAAATATGACTTACCACCTACCTTCTTTCTACCTTTTCTTCTATCTGACTTTGGATCATATCCAATTCCAGATCGGTCATTTACAAATCGTTGAGCTTTTAAAATAACATTTAGCATCTCACTTCCTTGTGTAAATTTTTCAAGAGTTTTTGTGAGATCAATGTTTTTCTTTTTCAGAGATGAACAATTTTCGCAATCCTTTTCTTTAAGTTCAATTTCAAGAGCTTTGTTTTTCTTTTTGAAAACAATCAATTCTTTAACTACTTTGATAAATTCAGAATGTAAAGCATTATATTCGGAAAGTAATTCATCATAGGTAGGTTCAGAATCATTTACCTCTTCTTCTATTTCTTCTTCAGCAATAAGACATATGTTAGCTACTTCTTCCTCATCACTTTCTTCGTCAGAAGAGCTATCACCCCATATAGCAGATATGAAGGCCTTCTTTTTGTTGAAGAATTTGCCTTTTCTCTTTTCTTTGCTCTTTTGATTCTGTTTTGGACATTCTGATTTGATATGTCCTGGTTTTCCACATTCATAGCAAATTATATGATCTTTACTACTATTTCCTCCTTTCTGAAAGTGTTTGAATCCTTGACCTTTCTTGTAGAACTTTCTGAATCGTTTTATGATTAGTCCCATTTCATCATCGTCAAACTCCTCATCCTCATCTTGATTCTCTTCTTTTGCTTTTAGTGCTAGACCTTTCTTTTTCTTGTCACCAATGTCATCTAGTTCTCGTTTGAACTTTAGTTTGCTTTGATATTCAGAAAGACTTCCAAATAGAGAAGCAACTGATCTCATTGATTCTCCTTTTGCCTCTTCTATCGCAGTGACTTTGGCCTCCCATTCTTTAGAAAGAATATTTAGAATCTTTCGTACTTGGGTATGCTGATCATATACTTTCCCAAGAGCTGCAAGTTGATTAACAAGATGAGTATATCTAAGTTCCAATTCAGATATTGATTCACCTGATTTCATTCAAAGTAAATCGAATTCAGTGACCAAGGTGTTGATCCGAGTCTCCTTTATTCCCGAAGTTCCTTCATGAGCTATTTCCATAGCTTCCCACATTTACTTTGCTGTTGGTAGTGTGCAAATTCTGAAATACTCACTTTGACTCAAGGCACTTTGTAACATCAGAATTGCCTTGCTGTTAAGAGTGATAAGTTTCTTGTCATTCTCATTATATTCCGCTGGCGTCTTGGGAATTTTCTGAGAATCTACAATCTTTGTGGGTTGATAGTTTCCACTCTCAATCACATCCCATAGCCCATATTCAGTAGCCATTACGAATACTCTGAACTTTTCTTTCCAGAAAGAAAAGTGTTCGCCACTGAAACCTGGGGGTCTAGTGATGGATGCACCGTCGGGAAGAATTCCTTCACCCATGCTTGCCATTGGATCCTTCTTAGGCTGTTATACCTTCACAAGAAGACCTACGCTCTGATACCAAATGTTAGAGCAAGCGTTTCACCTAAGAGGGGGTGAATTGGGTGATACTAAAAATTTCGTTGCAAATATAAAATTTGACTGTGAAATTGAAATAGTAAGGAGTAAGGAGAAATATCACCGAAGTGTACACCGGGAGTTATACTGGTTCGGTCACAACCACTTTGACCTACGTCCAGTCCTCAGAGCTTCTCTGAGAGTTTCACTATAACTTCCAAGATTCAGTGGGTTCTTGGCACCTCAGTACAAGCAAGTTCCTTCACCTGAACACTCGCTTCCCCTTACAAGTTGTAATCCAATCCCAACTCAAGGTTCCACAACCTTAAGTTATCTCAATAACAAATATTGAGTTTGAATGAAATATCTCTCTCAAGATTGAATAAGAATTACTGAAGCATAGAGTTACAATTACAACGTAAAACAGAGTAATGAACTTGATGATTCGTTCGTGTGTATACTTGTTGTTATTTCTCTATTTGGATGTTCCCATATATATAGATATGTTGGTGATGACCGTTGGAACATTTTCTTCTCGTCTGTTGGAGAGTACGCAGCCACTATTGACTTTTCCAGTTTTTGAAAAATATCCGTTGGTGGGGGTTGGCATTTGAACGATACATTTGACTTCCCTTATTTGAAAAGATCTCTTCATTGTTTATCTGTAAATAAGATAAGAATACTAATACAATGAAAGGTTAATCATATAAGAGGAAAAAACAATGAACGTTAGAATGATTTCTGAATTTCTGGGTTTGCTTACTCGAGTAGCTACTCGAGTATTTCTTAAAGTTTACTCGAGTACCTACTCGAGTATCATCGGGAAAACTTTGATTAACTTCAAGTCAATGAACAAATACAAGATTACTCGGGTAGTGCATGGAATAAACTAAATCTCAAACCTTTGGAAATAGTTGTTTACTCGGGTACCTACTCAAGTAATGCATTCACAACTTTATATGTTACTCGGGTACCAACTCGAGTAATACTTCAAATAAACTATTGTTACTCGATGCTCTACTCCAGTAATGTTGGCAGGATTTCAAGGCCAAGAGCACTTCAGTTTGATTACCTTGTTACTCGAGTACCTACTCGAGTAAACTTACTTTGTGTATATCACTTACTCGGGTAATGACTTGAGGTTTTCCTTCAATCATAACACTGTATACTCGAGTACATACTCGAGTAATCCACTTAAAAAGAATCATTAAATCCTTGCATACTAGAGTAATGAGTCGAGGAAAATAAGATAATATAAGATCAAGTTATTCGGGTACTACCTTCAAGTTTTTACTTACCTCAGTGAGTTACTCGAGTAGCTACTCGAGTAACATTGGCAGTGGTACAAAGTGCCGAGAGCAACACATTTTCTGAAACAGCGTTACTCGAGTACATACTCAAGTATCATTGGCAGGCCGAGAGCAACTGGAAGATTTTCACATGGTTACTCGAGTAGCTACTCGAGTAACGTTAGCAGGCCGAGAGCAACTCCAAGTTTTTACCTGGTTACTCGAGTGACTACTCGAGTAACATTGACAGGCCGAGAGCAACTTGAAAACACTTATACTATTACT
The DNA here is from genome assembly GCA_963855925.1 of Inga laurina. NCBI lineage: Eukaryota > Viridiplantae > Streptophyta > Magnoliopsida > Fabales > Fabaceae > Inga > Inga laurina. The sequence continues at coordinate 3,324,607 of OY979713.1, forward strand.
CGAGTACCAACTCGAGTAACGTTGGCAGGTTACTGGAAGGTGCTTCTGGTTACTTCAAGTTTTGTCTCATTACTCGAGTACGTACTCAAGTAATGCCTTAGAAAAATTGCTCCTGCTCAAGTTTCTCAGCATTTTCTCTTGGTCTTTCCTCATTACTCCAATGCTTACTTTAAGTGATCTTATTCCTATTATTACTTTGTTCAAACATATTTATTAATCAATTCTTTTTCATACCATTCTTTTGTTATCATCAAAACATGAGATCTAACAAAAGCTTCTTATTGTTTTTTTTAAAAACAAATTGAAGACATTGTTTGGCGCTTGTACATGAAATCGTCATATAAGGTTAACATCTACTATGACGCTTATAATTGTAAGCGCCAAAGCATCAAAATAATTTTAAATAAATAATTATCTTTGGCGCTTTTTTAAAAAGTGTCATAAGAGCTGCACCACTAAACCCCTTTTTTGTAGTAGTGTGGGTGTACGGGTGAGGGTAAAGCTGTGAAAGTGGATATAGTGAAAGTTGAAATGTTTGTGTATACAGCTGAGGCTGTCGTTTGATGTATTGAGGTTGTGGTGTTTTGGGGTTACTCCTGGAAGGGGTAACTAGATTGAGTTGAGCAGAGTGGTGGCCTATGCTGCCCAACTGCCAAAATCTTATGATATGGCTCATGATTTAGAGCCTCTGGATATTGAGATGCACTAGCCACTCATGAATTGGGGGGCTTGCGATGATTGTGATTATGTGATGATGGTGTTGTGGCAATTGTATGTGGAAGCAATTGTATCTGTTTGGTAAAATGTATGGTGATTGGGTTTTGCGTGGCAATCGTGAAGTGGGCCGATTGCAGTTTTATGGAAACGATAATGCATTTGTGTTCATGCCGAAGATATGGCGCTATTACTAGTAAGGGGTGATAGCAAGATTGTATGGTGATTATGAGAATCCCGAGTATTTGTATAAGCAACCGTGCATGACACATTAGTTTGTTTAATATTCTTCCGAGAATCCAATTTGTGGTGCATCGGTTGTCTGCGTGGTCTAGAAGAGACTATCCAATATGAAATGAATTATGAAACGGAAGCTATCGTGAAGAAGCATCCATAGTTTGTGGATTAAGTGGTGTGACAAATTTTGAGGACAAAATTTATTGAATGGGGGGAGAAATGTAATACCCCAAATTTTGAGACTCGAGGTTAGAGTATAAGCCTGAGAGAAGTGGACTGCTAAGCCTCATTTTAGCAAGATCCTAAATTGTGATTAAGAGATAATGACTCCAAAAGTGGATGTGATTAGTGATAAATAATCCTTTTGGAGAATATGATGTGATTTGGCACTCGAATGTAATTCGTGTGTGTTGTGAGCAGCGCCGAAACCCTGTATTTGAGTTCAATTGTGGATTAACATCCAAATTGACTTTGAATAGAGGGAAGAATTGAATGTGAATTGTGTTGACATGTTGAGATTGTTGTGAAAACATGTCAATGTGATGTGAATTTTATTGATTTGGTGTTTCCAATGGATTCCTTGTAAAAATTTATGTGGGAATGATATTTGGTATGAAAATGGAACCAATGGAAGCAAAGATGTAAAATCTGAAATTCTGTCCAGTGAAACTCTATTCTGGGCAGTCAGTTTGTGTGAACATTTTGAATGAACAAATGGTGTCTAAAAATTCCGAAACTTTCTATTCTTATAGGTCACATCTCAAGTTTCAAAATGGACATATAATTTGTGCCATTTCGTTTTGTGAACTAGGAGATATTACTGTCCAAAGTTTGGGATGGAAACTGAACTCTGTTTTGGGGTAGTGATGCGTTTTATGTAATTCTAGAATTGTGTGGTGATTTTTAGTAATGGCCAATATTGTTTCTATGAAGAGGACTTAAATATATTTCATTTGGCTTTGGAATCACCTCATTTTGATACTTCTATAATTAGTTATGATTTTTCAAAGTTTGGGCAGAAAATCTACCAGAAAATCAGAAAATGGGAATTATGACATCATCAAGATAAAAGATGACATCATCATGGAAATTAAAACATTTTATCATCATCTTCAGCTCTCATTTTCGTGCTAAACCATGCAGCACCATGGAGAAAGAGAGAGAGGGAGTTTTAGAGAGAGAAGAGGATGAAAACTCGCGAGGTAGGTCGATTTCTTTGGTGAATTCTTACCTAACGCGTATAATCCTTCTCCTAAGCTTCTCTTCTACATGGATTAAGGTACTTGAAGCTTAATTTTTCTGTTTAAAAGGGGTTAGGGTTCAGCCATATTGAGTAAAAGCCAGAGGGAGCTTGAGGTAACTTCCGAAACTTCAATCTTTGATTGTTCTGGCTGCTGTGGTTGATTTAATCGGTGAAATTTCACCGGATTGTCTTTGTTTGTAAAGTTTGGAAATGACATGGCCTAGGGGTTATGCTGCCCAAATTGGGTCTTAATGTTAGTTGTAACCTAATGTAATGGTTAATAAAGTGGTTAGGAGTAGAAAGAAACACGTTTACGAAGCCGAAACCGAAACCCCAATTTTCCCCGGAGTACTTGTATATTTCGGTTATGGCTATAAATGAGTCTTAGAGTTGGATTTTCAATGATTTGATGGTTCCATTGAGTTCAGGAGCAAAAATTAGGTGGGGTTACAGTTGGTCACTTTTTCGGAAAAGGCCGAAAAAGCATAATTACGAAAACGCCCCTAAAACCCTTAAAGTGGGGCTGCCAAGGGTAAATTTGTAAATTGACATTGAATATGATACTTTCGAGTCCAGAAATGGATTCCTTAGGCAAAAATATGTCAGAATAGCCCATGTCAAAATTTCAAGAAAAGTACAGCCGGACCGGGTACGGCGGGGCCGAGCAGGGTCCCCGGGGGTATTTTAGTAATTTTTCCATATAGCTTCATATAACCCCCAGAAACACTATGAAAGTATCTAAATAGTACATTTGACATTGTAGGATCGAATGTGAAGCCCTGAGTTGTTGGCACGTAAATCGAGGAGAAAAGACTGGAGGTAGGAAACTTATCTCTCCTGCATGCTCTGATAACTGTATTAATGTGTTGATGCATGTTATTGCTTTGCTTGATTATGTGGAACATGTATGAATGATTTGAAGCTATGTTTCAATATATGCTATGGCCATATGTGTATCGTTCGAAGCATTGAGCTTATAGATTTGTCATTGTATGAGTGCATGAGTTATGTGATGCAAGCATGTCATGCATTAAACACTTATCTTGCCTGCATATTGATAATATTTCCCTACTGAGATTCTCTCGAATCTCACCCTCCCTTATCAACAATTTAGACAGGGCAAGTGGCTCGTGGAGGGAGCTGCTAGGACTCCTTCGATATGAGAGTTGGTAGTTGGTTACAAAGGAGTTGTGAAGACTGTATATAATTCGGTTGAATATAGGGTTATATACTTGAGATGATATTGTGTAATCCCCATTTGAAGAATTGTAATGGGCAATTGTGCCCGTGTATCTTTAGCGAAGGTATGTACCCGGGATTGTCGGGATGATTATGTTGTGCACTCTGATATTTATATGAATGTGATTTATCTTTGCGTAGTAATTGTATTCGAAATGTAAATATGAGACCAAGTTTATAAATGATTTCGAAAGGTATTTTTGAAAACCCCATCATGTGATGGGTTAGTAAATGTTATTTGATTATTATTGGTCTCCATTTCATTTTAATCGCGTATTTCGGATATAATTACGGAGGGGGTTACACCTGTCACCTGTGTAATTCTATTGGCAGTTAAAATACACATGCTCTGACATTATCATACATATATTATCTAGTCAATATGTTGAAGCTTTGTACATCATTTTACAAATGTGTGGGCTCTTAGTGTCAGAGTGCCCTTAGATTTTATTTTAAATTGAACATTATAGCAAGATAATGTTCAATTTATTACTAATTGGGGCTCATTTAGGCGACGCTGGTGATGGGTGAAAATTGGTAAAAGCACGCAAGGGTCAGGGGCCAAACTCACTATAAATATTCCCAATCAAAACTGTTACATATGTGTTGGGGGAGTAGAAAAATTTTCCAACGTTAAATCTTGTTTAGGTATTTGCCAAAAATTGGATATTAATCTTTTTATGGGGAGAGATGTTATACAAATTTAATAACAGATTATTGTTATATAATATAACAATTAGGTTGTGAATATATATTAAATTAATATAAGATTATATAATATAATAGTTAAAATGGATGATTAGTTTTAATACCCCAGTTGTCTCAATAATTCATTAATATTGTTATCTCTAATGCCCATAGCAGAAATAATATCCAAAATGGTGATTGAATTTATAAACAAACTGTCAATGACCAAATTTATAATATCCATATTACAAACTTTGTAGAAGGGTTATATCCAGATAGGTACTATACAAGTTTTATAGTGAATTAAAACTTATATAGTACCTATCTGGATATTTACATTACTATACAAATTTCATTTATAGCAGTATTAAAATTTGTATGAGGGACTATATCATAACTTAAACCAACTATCAAATGTTTAAATTAACTACCTAATTTAACTTAAACCAACTATCAAATGAACTGCTAAAGAACGGTGTATATTAATATTTATGTTCGACTTCTTTCAATATTTCTCCAATATTGGTAAATATTTTGGCCTATGCCGACTAATACATAATCGTTATAAAGTGTTAGGAAATACCTTTATATTTGGGCCCATACATAATAATTGACTAATACCATATAGTGATTTATCTTGGATATTACATTTCTCTGTGTTTCGCAATTGGCCTAACAGGACTTGTTAACATAACTATATTTAGATACTAGGTTTTAAAATTATTTTTATATGTAATTACACCAAATTTCCGTTAGAATTAAGGAAATCCACAAGCTTTGATAACTGTAATATGCCGCCATATAAATTAATTCATAATTTATATTTATAATCTTATGGATAACTTCTATATTACCTTCCCGGCCATATTTTTTTTAATGCGTATTGGGAATAATATAGCGGTATTGGTGAGCCCAAATGGCATAACCCAAACAATTATAGGCCTAGAGGAAACAGGTAATTACATGTATTGGCCGCCGGTGTGATAAACAAATCCCATTGTTTTGATCGTTCTGTATAAAGGATGTTAACAAAGCAAAGACCTTATATAAGTATGGATGGGGGTGATGACACCAGTAATGATGATAGCAGTGATGATGAAATCCTAATACATCGCGTTTGAATGTCGTTACTCCTATGTATTGTATGATTGACAGTAATTGGTACATTAGTATATATTGTGAAAGTGTGACAGTAATTGGTACATTAGTTTATATTGGTACATTAGTTTAAATGTTCCTTACTGCTTGAAATCAACTATCTTACCCAAAGCCTTCCCTCATGATTACAAGAGCATTTTCAATATACATGGCACATTCAATATATCTTTTTGCACAATTACTGTTTAATGAAGGAGCGTAAAATACACACGTTGTGGGTCTATTATATATAGTAATTATAAATATTATGGGTCTATTATCAATATGATATTTTTGGCCAATATTACAATAATTATTGATACAAAAGCCCTTTCAAATTGACTCCCTCCGGACATAATGGGTGTTACAAAAATAGAATATGTTCCTTCTTATTTTGAATTAAATATCACTCTACAATAAAGGGGTTTAGTGGCGTAACTCTTGTGGCACTTTTTTAAAAAAGTGCCAAAGGTAATTATAAAATCAAGGTTATTTTGAAGCTTTGGCGCTTACAATTATAAGCCTTATAGTAGACATTAATCTTGTATGACGTTTTCCTGAATAAGCGCCTAACAATGTCATCTTTTAAAAAAACAATAAGAAGCTTTGGCGCTTTATGTGGAAGCACCAAAGCTTCTTATATTTTTCAAAAACATAAAAAGAAAAATATAATAAGGAAGCGCCAAAGCATCCTATATTTTTTAATATATATATATATATATATATAATATGAAGTTTAATATATTATTTCTTCTTTCTTTTTAATCTTCCTACAGCCTTACACATATGTTTGACAAAAGAAGTTTAATTTCTTTCTAACTCTTGTAATATACCTATTGTATTTGCATTATGCTTTGCTTTAAAATATTTAAATTTTTTTTTTTTTTGATTTGGGTCATAACATTTATTATTTGGTAAAGGTTTAATAGTTACAATCAATGTAACACTATATGATATGTTTGCCATACTTTTTGCTCTTTTTTGCTATAGATCCAATATTATATGCTTGAATATATTATTGTCATTAGTATTAACTTGCGCTTATAATGAAGCATAAAACTAAGTGAGCTCCATGAAGTTTATCAATTTTTTTTTTAAAAAGACCACATTCCGAAAGAAAAAACTACAAAAAAAAAAAAAAGGAAGCTTTGGCGCTTCCTAAGGAAGGAAGCGCCAAAGCTTCCTATATATTTTTAATTTTTTTTAAAAAAGGCCACATTCCAAAAGAAAAATAAAAAAAATATATTGTAATAGGAAGCGCCAAAGCTTCCTATGTATTTAAAAAAAAAAAAAGTTTAGTCAGCTTCTTCGAGTGTGTGTGTGTGTGTCTAGCTATAAAGTTAATTTAAATTAAGTGTTTTTTTTAATTTGTGTCATTATACTGTTATACATTTATCATTAGTAAATGTTTAATAGTTACAATTAACGTAATGCTACATGATATGTTTGCCATACTTTTTGCTCTTTCTTTCTATAGATCCAATATTATCTGTTTGAATATATTGTTGTCACTAGTATTAACTTGCGCTTATAATGAAGCATAAAACTGAGTGAGCTACATGAAGTTTTTTAAAAAAGACCACATTCCAAAAGAAAAAACTAAAAAAAAAAGGAAGCTTTGACGCTTCCTAAGCTGCCTATGTATTTTTAATTTTTTTTTAAAAGGCCACATTCCAAAAGAAAAATCGAAAAAAAATATATTGTAATAGGAAGCTTTGGCGCTTCCTTAGGAAGCGCCAAAGCTTCCTATGTATTAAAAAAAAAATTTAGTCAGCTTCTTCGATTGTGTGTATGTGTGTCTAGCTATAAAGTAAATTTAAATTAAGTGTTTTTTGTAATTTGTGTCATTATATTGTTATACATTTATCATTAGTAAATGTTTAATAGTTACAATCAATGTAACGCTACATGATATGTTTGTCATACTTTTTGCTCTTTCTTTCTATAGATCCAATATTATCTGTTTGAATATATTGTTTTCACTAGTATTAACTTGCACTTATAATGAAGTGTAAAACTGAGTGAGCTCCATGAAGTTCATCAAATTGTTTTTTAAAAAGGCCACATTCTAAAAGAAAAAACTAAAAAAATATTATAATAGGAAACTTTGGCTCTTCCTCCTTATTTTTTTATTTTATTGATTAACGATGCAAGCAGGGAAATGGATTTAAAAAATAAAACATAAAATACACAATAGAAGCTTTAGCGCTTCCTTAGGAAGCGCCAAAGCTTCCATTTTTTTAGTTTTATTTTGAAAATGGGAAGCAATGGCACTCTTTTATGAAGCGCCAAAGCTTCCCCTATTTACAAAATTTAAACACCCCGCCATTGTCATCTCGCCATTATCGCTCTCCTGCTTGTCATTTCCCATAACTTCGATCCATTACTCTCCCACTTCATTGGTCTACCAGCTTTTCTTATTCGTTATCTCCACTCCTTCCTCTCTTTGATGGCAGCAAGTAGAAGTAGGAGATTTCTAGCTTGTAAGCGTTGTTTTTTAAACATTTGATTAATGTTTTCTTTTTTTTTTTCCTTTTTGGTTAAAATCTGTAATGACTCTTATATGTTTGCTCATATTTTTTATTTTTCAGGTATCGATTTGAAGTTTCAACTTTGTGTACTTAAACTTCCTATAAATTGTTAGGTTTTTAATTTTTAAGCTTGTAAATATAATAATATTGTAGTGATTTTATTGTAATACAAATCATTGTAGTTAATGTTTTGCATTTTTTACCATCATATTGTAATTTTCTTGTTTTATCAAGAAAAGAAAATAATTAAAAAATTATATAAAAAAAGATCTACCATCATTTGACGCTAATTTACCTATTTTATCAATAAAATAAAATAATTAAAAAATTATTAAAAAAAATAAAAGAGGACACCCTGCCTCCTTTGGCGCTTGATCATAAAGCGCCAAAGGAGACCTCCTTTGGCGTTTTATGAACAAGTGCCAAAGGAGGTTTGTCTCCTTTGGCACTTGTTAAAGAAGCGCTAAAGGAGGTCTCATTTCTCCTTTGGCGTTTTTACTACAAGCGTCATAAGTGTTTATTTATTAATTTAATTATGAAAACTAATCTATGGCGTTTCTATAAATTCAAGAAGCGTCATAGATATTGTTAATGGCATTGAAAACTTTGGCGTTTTTTAAACGCCATAGTATTCGTTAAAATAAGCGTCCTTAAATCCCTCTTTTGTAGTAGTGTATCAAATTAATATTTGGTAAGTTTTAAATAACACTTGAAAGATTTTCTATAAGTTTTGACGTCTAATTTTTTTTTTTAAAAAAATTAGCCCACTTTGTATGGCCTTTGAAGCCACTTCCCAAAGAAAATATTTTTAGGCAAGTTTGATAATTAGGCAAATAACAAGACTAAATACAGCACCCTGGGACTAAACCATTTAGCTATCAAAGTTTGAATGATAAAACGGAGTATGATCAACAAGTCCAAAGTGGAGATAGTAACACTGACAGGGTTACCTAAGGTCAGAAACCATGACCCTACATGGGTGATAGTCGATAGATTCACGAAGACCACTGTACAAAAAAGGGGACCAGACCGGCCGGTTCGACCGGTTGAACAGGGAACCGGCCATTGGTCCGGTCTGGTTTGATGGTTAAACCGAGGAACCGGTCGAATCGGTATGAAACCGGTCGAACCGGTCTGAACCAATTAAAACCGGTCGTTCGACCGGTTGGCCCGGTTTCAATTTTTTATTTTTAAATAATTTTTTTTTTACTTTTTTATGGGAAAATTGGAAGTTGAAGACCAAAATGAAGAGAAAAATAGGTAAAGAAAGAACAAATCTAAAAAAAATGAAGATAATGAAAAAAATTATTTAAAAAGATATAATAATTATAGGCATTATAACTCATACTAATAGATTTTAAGTATTTTTTTTCTAAAAATACTTATTTTTATCTATAGAAGTTTAAAAATATATTAACATATATTGCCACTAATAAATTATAATATTTTAATATGACCGGTTCAACTACCAGTTAGACCCCGGTTGACCCATTAACCCTTGAACCTATTCTGTGACCGGTTCATTGCCTGGTCCGATTTTTCGTTCCTTGACAAAGACAGCTCACTTCTTTGCACCTTTTATTGAAATCCTTACTGTGACTAGAAGAGACACGATGCCTATTACACTAAAAGTGTTGCATTTATTTTAGAAAGTAAGTAATACTGAGGACGGATAACATGTAATTCTCCCTTTAATAAGGTGATATAAGAGTGATAATATATACTTAGAGAGATTGTACTTGTTAGCAGACTTAACCAAAGTTTGCAATATGGCAGAAGGTAGAATGATCTAGTTTTAATACAACGGCGCAAGTGTGAGTATGGGATTAAAAATGACATTTTTTGATGTTTCATTTGGTAGATTTATTATCAAACATATTTCAGTCTGAATGTGATCACATAGATATTCCCATGGCTCTGTCCACTAGCACGAATGGAATTTATTCTATCAGACAATAGAATAAACTAACCAAATATGATACCAACTTTGTAGATATAATTCTCACGACCAAGCCTGTCTTTGGGCCATTTGAATCCACATAATATAACCATAGTGATTTAGTCATTTGATATAGCAATTTAATTCGATAAATGTTATTAATAATGACGTGTTAAGGGATTGGGGTATATCCCAGATACTATAAAACAGGGATGAACCAGTCTCAAAAGTTTGGCTAAGTTTAAATATGAATAAGTGTGGCGTGGTATCAGAAATTTCAGTTACTTAAAAAATGATTCCACTCCATATATTTTACATGTATTATACAAATAGACCACTTACCATTGATATTGATCAGGGTACTTGAAACCTTAGGTTTAATCACTACAAAGGTAATTACTTACTACCTCTGGTTCTAAATATAGGACATAGTTTGTAGTGCAAACTAGTTCTTATGTATATACATTGACAAAATAAATATTAAGGGTTGTACCTCCAGCAGGATAGTGGTTTTTTTTTATACAAGCAGGATAGTGGTTTTAATCCCATATAATATCTGTGATTACAGAGTGCTATTATAAATTTGTTATGTACCTACAATTAAGAGCATTCGATAGACATTATACAATACCGAGAAAAAGGTATTCATGTGGTTCAAATATCTTTTTCATAAGATATTGTAAACAAATATTGTTGTGTATGATTAGTCCCATATCATACTTTGTTGTATGCTTTGACGCTTTAGAGCTAGTTCATCACTAGACATACAAATTGTATAGGCCAAGCTTCATTTGCAGAACGATATGATAAACGTTTACATTTGATTACTTTAAGGATAAATAATCAAGACTACACGATATAGATCGTGTAGTTTATTGATCTGCAAGCCCATATTGTTATGCATGTACACGGATGGTATTGTAAACGTTTATCCATACAGAAGTATTTATAGATTAAAAGTTACTTTAAATATCTGAGTTAAATGAATGCCTCCTATTAGTTGGTCATATTGGAAACAAGAGCTCATTTTCACTTACCAAGATATTGAGGTCAAAATGATATCATGGATGATACCTTTAGATACATTGAATACACTTGATAATCCATTCTGTTAACCTAAGTATTTGACAATGACACTCTTGAATACACTTTATTTGTAAACTATGGATAACAAAAAACTCCCTATATTCATATATTGGTAATACAGGTCCATATTAATCGAGAGATTTTGTCATCCCTTATAAATATGGACAAACCTACTTGCTAAGAATGGTATTAGACTCAAACATGAGCGACATTTTACTGTTTTGAATTACAAATGAGTTATAAAATTATACATGAAATTTAGATAAAAGACATAATCTAGGTTTTGGAAGAAAATAATGATTCTAGATTTTGATAAAATTAAAATTAACTGTACAATAGGCACTATAATAGGACCTTGAATATAGTGGAAATATTCAAAAAGGTACTTTTATTAAACCATAGTGTTCATTTATTCATATTTGACTGCTAACCCAAACAAGCACTAAGTCAAGAACCATTGATTTACAAACATATTAACTTACATGTTGAAGATGATTTTTATCTCTTTGTGTGGTTGTGATATAACAACTCAAATCAAACAACCAAATACCTAAACAAAATATTTCAAATATCACCAATAAGGATGTTCAACATCCAAATCATCAAAATACAAAATTAGTTCAAATTATTTTGCTAAATTCTCTTGACTATGTTTTAAGTATATATCTAAATACAGATTGTGTACCCTAAAGTTATTAAAATGTTCAAATTTTTCATAAATTCATATTTAATTTACCAGATGGATTTAACTTCAAATAGGAATGTTTGCCTGCCATAACTATTTTGGGATGAATTGAGTATCACAACTTGATCAACCAACAATTTCGTTCATACTTGTTGCAAATACCTGATCCCAAATAGAGAAGGCAAATGTAGTGCAGGGAGAGAAGATAAGCAAGAGTAGAAAAACTTTTCGTTCCTCAAAATAAGATTCGGGCCTAAATGAAATGTCGACAAGAAAACCTTCATCACGTTCTTTGTACGTAAGGTTTGGATGAGCGAAGTTATTTGAGAATATTATAATTTTCAGGTTATAATTACCGTAGCTTTGCACTTACAAGTGATATTTGATACCGCCCTATTATTAATGTGATGAATTAATGTGATGAATTTAAGGTTATACAAGTTTCACCCATCACCAGCGTCACCTGGTTCATATGGAATTAGGTTGTAAATTATTAAACCAAAATTTATGGACACCTTTTCTGTTAGAGTGGCCATGCAAAAGCTTTTTAGCTATGTCTTCTGCATGTCATTGGAGAGAAAAGTCCACTTATTCAGTATTGATAGCTGTTATGATGCATTCTTTCTCAAAAGAACTTGATTATCTAGTTTGCAAGTAATACATGGTCGAAGAGTTAAAATCATGAACGATGCATAACATTTTAGGCATTTATTTTAACTAAATAGTTATCTTTTCTTCCCCTTACTATTGGTTTAAAAACACGTGATTCATCTGAGATATTAGGCTATAGTTTGCTATGAACATAAATCATTTCAGCCATTTATTTTCTCTTAGTTGCACCATACTGATTATAGTTATATTTGGACAAGTTTCTTGATTCATACCATGCTTTGCAGATTGTCAATCAGCGTGAGGCTGCCACTAGCAACATTTTTAAGCAGAAAGAGTTTAATCTTCGGTTGCTGGGTATTGGAGGTCTGAGTACGGAGTTTGTAGATATATTTCGAAGAGCTTTTGCTTCTCATGTTTTTCCTCCTCATGTGACATCCAAGTATTATATATAATATCATAATTTTCTGGTTTTTGATAGTCCTTGTTCTGAGTTCCTAAAAGTATGAGGTTTCAGGCTAGGGATCAAGCATGTGAAGGTAATGCTGCTTTATGGGCCTCTTGATACTGGAAATACTCTAATGGCGTGTCAAATAGGAACAATTTTGAATGGAAAGGAACCAAAGGTTTGTAAATTTGTTAAACCTGGAGGTTTCACAGTTGCTTCATATACTTGTGTATTATGATAGAATACACACATCCATGGAAATCATCATGGATGCTGTAAAAAATAAACAATAAGTGGGCTAGTGATTGTATTGCGTGATATGATAATATTGAATCACACTTTTGTGAAGTTCTTTGATCCTTCGATTTAATCAATAATGTTTCTAGCCACCATTTTCCTTCCCTAAAGCATCTTAATTATCACTATGATTGAGAATAGGATCTCCTGTTAATATTGTTGAATACGATTCACATGAGTAATGACTGACTTTCTAGCCCCTTCTCTCCTTTTGGTGAATGACTGAATTTCTACTTCTTTGTCTTAAGTGTTAAACGTGTTATATACTTTTGGGTACTGTCTTCACTTTTCCTCCTGATTCCTAATTGACATGTTTGATTAATGTTTAAATCTTGAATAATTTTCTCTTTTATTGGTTGGTATTATCTTTAGAGGCTCATGGAACTATTTCTTTTTTGGTGTGACTTGTGACTGAACTAGATTGTCAATGGCCCTGAAGTCTTGAGTAATTTGTTGGTGAAACTGAAAAGAATGTGAGGGACCTCTTCGCTGATGCCGAACAAGATCAGAGGACCAAAGGTAGGAAATATCTACACATTACGTATGCTTATAAAAGGTGTTATTTCTGAGTGTCATTGATCCAGGGAACCATTATTTTATAGGGGATGAAAGTGATTTGCACGTCATCATTTTTGATGAAATTGATGCTATTTGTAAGGTAAGATTTTCTTCAAAATCAATGACATTTACTCAATTTTTTGTTTACTCTTAATACATAGTAGATATGAGCTAGCCTTCTGCTATGGAATTCTTATATTTTAGCTTTAGTGAAGCTTTTATGTATTATATAGTCAATGTTTCATTGTTTAGTATTGGACTTTACTAGTTAAGAGTGAAGACTTTGATTAACTAGCTTGTCCTCTCTGCATTTGCTTGAGTTTTAACCCTGGAAACATGATTGTAACATTTCAATCTGGGACTTTAAAAGTTTTGCATTTTGTTCCGACTATTTTTGATGATATGTTGTGATTCAATCGTTTGACATGATAAATAAGCATAAATTTCTCGAGCAGTGAAGAGGTTTAACTAGGGATGGTACTGGAGTTCATGAATCAACTTCTTACTAAGGTCAGTGAAGATCATGAACATTTTCTTGACAATTTTAAAATTTAAATTGTTCTGAGTTAAACTTTTTCATTTATGGTTATCAATATATCTAATAGGCTTCTTTTATTGGTTTGTAGATAGATGGTGTGGAATCACTGAATAATGTTTTGCATATTGGAATGACCAACAGAAAAGACATGCTTGATGAAGCTCTTTTAATGTCATTCTAAGAGTAGAGGCCAATGAATGTATATCTAATATTTTTCAGAGGCATCAATACAACAATATATACAAGTTTCCTAATAAATACAAGCATGAAATCAAGGATATAGAAAACATAAAAGGATCCTAGAGATATTTGACTATTTACATAATAAAGATAATAAAGAGAAATACATCCTGTTAATCATTCAGATTTCCCACACATTCTATGGTTTGATAATGCATGTCAGTGTGTTGGCAAAAAAAGATAATGCATGTCAGTGATATTATTGATTTACCCAACTATAATATCTATATAGAGTTAGAATGAGGGCTATATAACATTCACTCTAGCTTGAAACATGGGTGTGACATATCTAGGATACACCTTAGGTTCACTATAAAGTCATGACTAGTGCTCACACAGTTCTAAAACTCTCCTCAGGTTGGAGCATACACATATCATATTCACTGATTTTTCACTAATATAGACGGTGCCAAGACTTCTAAAAGACTTGGTGAGAATGTTTGCTAGCACTACTACAAAAAGGTTGAAAGGTAGCGCACATATTGTAGCTCTTCCTTAATGAAGTGCCACAGCTGCTTATTTTTTTTTTTTTATATTTTATGTTTTTTTTACCAGCTGTGGCGCCTGGGAGGGTAGGTGCCATAGCTGGGGAGGCTAAGTGTGGCGCCTGCCAAGACAGGCGCCACACATGACCAGGTGGGACCAGCTGTGCCAGGCGCCACACTATCTTATGGTCAGGTGTGGCGCCTGTCTGGCCAGGTGCCACACTTGACCCATTTTTTTTAAAAAAAAAATTTATGGTCAGGTGTGGCGCCTGGTCACACTTGACCCATTTTTTTTAAAAAAAAATTTATGGTCAGGTGTGGCACCTGCCTGGCCAGGCGCCACACATGACCAATTTTTAAAATAAAAAAAATGTTGGTCAGGCAGGCGCCACACTTGACCCTTTTTTTTAAAAAAAAATTATATTTCCTATCCCTTTCCCACCAATCAGAACCTATCCCGCCCCCACCCCTTTATCATTTCCTTTTCCCGCCTCCCCCCATCTCTTTCCCTACCTTTAATTATTCCCTCTCTCACTTTCCCTTTCATTTGCGTGCACCCCGTCCCTCCATTTTCATCTTCACATCTTAAAAATACACCCACACGCGCACACGTCTTTGTTTTTTTTTAACTACCATCCCCACTCCTGTCCCTATTATTTCCTTTTCTTTGTATTGTCTTCAACTTTTGGTCCCCACTCCATTTGGTAGCTCAAATTTCTTCCTCCCCTTACTCAAGATTGCGTCACCAACGGCAATTACGTGGTCCCCCACTCCACTGCACTGATCAACCTGTAAGTTCAACTTGCTTTTTCTTTTTATTTTTTTTTCAGGTTGCATTGGTTAAATGTAATAAATATATAAAAAATAAATTTTATTGTTTTAAAATGCCTCTCTTGTAGAAAAGAGATAGAATATGTAGTGGAGAAAAAAATTTGTAGGAGGGAGAAAAAATTATCTGGGAAACTGGCAAAATTAAATGAGTAATATTTTATATTAGAGAAAGCTTACCTATAGTACTCCTTATGTTGAATTTTCAATTTCCAGTAAATTACTGTCATCTCTAACTTTAAAAAATACCATCAATATCTTTTTGATGTATCATTGTTGATGGTGTAACCCAAGTTTACTGTAATATCTTTTTGATGTATCACTGTTAATAGTGTAACCCAAGTTTTCTGTTTAATTGCAATGTTGGGGCTGCGATCGACGACTTCTATGACTCTAATAAATTATAACTAACTAACCTTCGGATTTAATTTAATTTAATCTAACCAAATATTAAATATAATAATATCGTATATATTACTCTTATTACTTCTAAGATAAATATAATATGTTAAGATATTAATATAATTTATAATATTTATGAATATCTCATCAATGGTTTTGTGTTGTCCTTGGATTTGTTAAAGTTGTTATCGATGATGTAAAGATGGTACTCATTCACTGGGAATCGAATATATAATACTCGTATATATTAAAGATGAAGATAAGTTTTGTCCATTTATTTTTTTTGGATTCCCGTTAAAGAAATATTTTTAATTTTATATAAATATGCATAAAAGATATTATAAAGATGAAATCGGTATATTAAAAATTGTCAAACTTTTCTGGCAAAAAACAAATTGTCAAACTCATCTGTAAATTTAATTTTTAGTGATGACTTTGGACACTTGATCCTATCTGCTGACACAATTTCATTAACTAGGAGTTTTTGACTAGTCTTTGTCAGTTTGTCTATGCAATAGATAAATAGATGGGAGGTAGGGAAAACATATGCTACTCTGTTGTATAATTAATATATGATCTATTTACTTGATTAGATTAAGCAATGAACTAAGTTAAGTTAGTTATTAAGTTATGTATTTTCTAAGGTACCTTATTCATCTTTCTTAGTTTCTTCATTTCTACTCCTCTCGAATTATTGTTGAGCGAAAATCAATAAGAGTGTATTAGGAAAAAATTGACCAAATATTTTATTATATATTGATGTTTATTACACATATTATTATTAAAAAAATAACTTAGAAACTCAAATATTTTATTGATTTTTTACGTTTAAGTTGTGTTTGTAGTTTCAGTTCATCAATCTATTAAAGCTTCTATTTACGGTATGTTTTTTAAATTTTGAGCTTACAAATGTGATTTTAGTTGAATTTAATAGTTATAATTTGTAGGTGTTCTAATGATTGTTATTGATTAATTGCATAAGCAAAATAATTATTTATATATTCTTAACACTTGTATTTTATTTATTGACTTGTAATGTTTTCTAATTTAACTATGATATATTGTGGCAAATATGGTTTCTTTTGTTATTAGTTGTAAAAAATTATTATAATGCCTGGGAATAATTAATGAATTATTTGGAAATTTAAACATTCAGTTTAAGACTTAGAAAGCTTCAATTATGAAGATTCATGTGGTGTATGTTATTTTAAATTAAAATTGGTAAGAGAATATAAAAGTAATTAAAATGCAATAGTCATACAACTAACCACGTAATTTTTTAAAAAAATAGATTGAAGCCCATAGATGGATCGTAAATGGATGTCATCTAATCGATGTTCAAGGGAATATATAGATGGGGTGAAGGATTTTATTACATTTGCAACTAAGCACACAAAAGATCCTGGCAAAATCTTATGTCCTTGCTTATCTTGTTGTTTTGGAAAGCGGATTAGTCAACTTGATTTGCTAGATCATTTAGTGTGTTATGGTATTGATCAAACATATATACGATGGACAAGGCATGGTGAGACCAACGATGCATATAGTGATCGGGTGCATATCACGGGTGGTGCCTCGGATGAATTTGATCAAAGCATGTTTGATGAAGATGATGGTCTTGAAGAAATGGTAAATATGGTTAAAGGGGTGCTTCATAACTGCCCTAACGAATATGAGAAGTTGAAAGGTGATGCAGAGAAACCATTATATGTCGGAAATACTAAATACACAAGATTGCTAGCAGTGTTGAAGTTGTACAACTTTAAAGCTCGCTACGGATTGAGTGATTCGGGTTTCACCGCATTGCTTGAACTGTTGCAAGATATGCTTCCAAAAGAAAATGTACTTCCTACCAAGACATACGAGGCAAAGCGAATTCTTCACTCTACAACCGGTATGGGATATGAGAAGATACATGCATGTCCTAACGATTGCTATTATTTCGAAATCAGTATGCAACGTTGGAGAAGCGCCCTAAATGCAACGCATCTCAATATAGGAAGAAGAAAGGAAAAAAGTCCTTTGAAGGTGCTATGGTATTTTCCCATTGTTCCGAGATTCAGGTGACTGTATAGTAATGCAGAGATTGCTAAGCAGTTGACATGGCATGCAGATGAAAGGATTAAAGACACGAAGCTGAGGCACCCTGCAGACGCTCCTCAATGGAAAAAAATTGATCATTAGTACCCTGGCTTTACTGATGAAGTCAGGAACCTTCGCCTTGCACTGTCAACTGATGGAATTAATCCGCACGGTGTTCAGAGTAGCACACATAGCACGTGGCTGGTGATATTGATGATTTATAACCTTCCTCCACACTTAATCATGAAACGCAAGTTTATGATGTTGTCCATGTTAATTTCTGGGCCAAGGCAACCTGGGAATGATATAGATGTATACTTGGCTCCTTTAATTGATGACTTGAAGCTGCTTTGGCATGAAGGCGTTAGTGTGTATGACGGGTACATGGAAGAAAGTTTCACTTTGAAAGCCATATTGTTTGGCACAATTAATGATTTCCCTACTTATGGAAATTTGTCAGGATATAGCGTTAAAGGATATGGTGCATGCCCTATATGTGAAGATGATACTCATTCAGTGTGACTTCATCATTGTAAGAAAAATGTTTACATAGGGCATCGAAGATTCTTACCATCACAACATCATTGGAGGAAGTGGAAAAAGCCTTTCAATGGTGATGCAGAAGAAGGTAACACGCCGAAGATGTTGACCGGTTCCCAGGTGTATTCCAAGATAAAAGACTTGGATAACAATTTTGGCAAGCCTTTTGCAAAACAAATTGAGACAAACGGTTGGAATAAAAAGTCTATTTTCTTTAAACTTCCATATTGGAAGTCTTTACATGTGAGGCATTTTCTTGATGTGATGCACATAGAAAAAAATATCTGTGATAGTCTAATTGGCACGTTGCTTAATATCCAAGGAAAAATCAAGGACAGTGTCAATTCGAGGTTGGATTTAGTGAACTTGGGAATTAGAGAATGTTAGAACCGGTTATCACCTAAGAGGAAGGTGAATTGGGTGTATAAAAAAAACTTAAGAACTTTAGAAATCTTTTCGTATCTCAATGAAAGAGGTAAATATGAAGGTTTATAAATCAACAGTTAGATTAAATAATATATGCTGGAAATATATAAGAGCTTAGGGAAGAGAATATCCAAACTGTGATTTATCCTGGTTTGGTCCAATCTGTGATGGCCTACGTCCAGTCCCCAGGCTCCTCCTGAGATTTTCAAATCCACTATCTTCTTGTTTAATCCGGGCACAAGAAAAGCCTTTACAATTCCACAAGTTTAACTAGGTACTTGTGAAACCTTTTACAAATCTCTCACCAAGATACTCCCCCTTATGGCAAGTCTTACGAGCAGAGCAATCCCAAAGATCTTTCCTTCCTGCTTACCCGTGCAAGTCTTACGAGCAGCAACGTTCTCTACTGCTTGCACCTTATAAGTCTTACGAGCAGAAAGTCTTACCGGCAATTCTCTCTACACTTGCTCGTAAGGAAATTAACCCACTCAAGGTCCCTCTACCTTGAGATCAATTCAGAGATACAATTGAAAGTATTTACAAACTCTCTCACAGAGTAGATATAATGAACACTGAAGTACAATACAAAAACTCTCTCTCAAATATACAAGATGTAGAAAATGGATAAGAACAGAGAGTATTCGGGTAGAAGTGGATGATTCATAATCTTATCATGTTATATGTTGTTGTCGTCTGCTTGAATCTCCTGTATTTATAGTTGAGTAGGATATGACCGTTGTGAGTATTTCAACCTATCCGTTGAGTCCTATTGCTTCGTTTGGTCGTTCTTCACATTTGAAAACCTAGCCGTTAGAACGTTGACGTTTCATTTCCATAAATTCACCTTTTGACTCTTCACATCATATCTTCATTGTATTCCTGGAGAAATACATTAAACACTAACACAATGAGGTGTTAGAGTGATTGGAAACAAGAAGAATGAGTTTCATGATTAATCTCATGATTTTCGAAAGCTTCAGAATATTGGTGGTATTTTTGGGAAGCATTACTCGAGTAGTGACTTGAAGTTCTCTTCTAAATAACTCTGCATACTCGGGTAGTGACTTGAAGTTCTCTTCTAAATAACTCTGCATACTCGGGTAGCGCCTCGAGTGAAGTGTGATAATAACATTGCAGATTAATCGAGTAATCGAGTGTTACCTTCAAGTTTTGCTTATCACAGTGCTTTACTCGAGTGGCTCCTCGAGTAATATTGGCAGGATTGAAAATGTCGAGAGCAACTGGAAGTGATCTATTTGATTACTCGAGTACCTACTCAAGTATTGTACAATTTTCTTCATAGGTTACTCGAGTGGCTACTTCAAGTGAATTCTTGATTTTGATTTGAAACATGGCAAATTATATATCATCGGAAAGCTATCATCGTTTACATTCCAACGCAACAAGAATTAGCTCCAAACACGTTGTATATTGAAAGTTATGATCCAAAGAGTATATCTACTGTTCTTAGACCATTTCTGAACTCACGAGCCATTACGAGCAGCAATTTCCAGAAGTCATAGCTCTTAGGATATAGCTTCAAATGTGACAAATTATATATCCAAGGAAACCTCTTTGAGTCTAATTTGATATGGCACTGTTTTTGTTGCAATCCGATATGTAGTTTGGAAGTTATGTACAAAATACCAAAGCTGTCCAGGAATATGACGCTGATTCATGTGTCAACTCTCAAAGCTTATATCTCTCTCATCTGAACTCATTTGAATGTGATCTTGGTGTCAAAGGTTCGTGTTGGAAGTCTAGTTTCATATGCCATCGGTTTCACCTCAATCCGAGTTGTGGTTTGGGAGATATGACCAAATTACTGAACATCACCCGTGCTGAAAGAAACAGAGTTTGCTGCTGTTATTCAATTAGCACTTCTTGTATTCGAATAGAATCACCCTTTTTCAGTTATGAACTATTCTGATAGTCACTTCACTGTTCGAATAATATTTGAATTTTTTGCACTAAGACTATTCTGATAGTTCCATTACTATTCGAATAGTCCTCTTTGAAATATGTCAAATATTATTCTGATAGTCTCCTTACTATCCTGATAGTAATCTTACTATTCTGATAGTAACTTTACTATCCTGATAGTCTTGTGATATTGGATGTTAAAATTCATCAAAAGCTTATTCGAATAATCATCATACTATTTGAATAGTACCCTTACTATTCGAATAGTTATCCTACTATCCGAATACCATATTTAGAAACTGAGTTTGAAATCACAATGACTATTCGGATAATGCCTTGACTATTCGAATACGTTTTCACTTGAATTATTTTCAGAAAGCATACTATTCAAATACTAATGTGCTTATCTGAATACTATCAACTGTTAACAGTTCTCCTCTATTCGAATAGCATATTCATTATTCGAATAATACTTTGTTTATTCGGATAAATTGAGAGTTATTGGAATATTTCTTAACTAAAAAAAAGTTTTCCTATTCGAATAACAATTTGACTATTCGAATAATCTACAGTATTAAATCACATGAATCTTTTCAACCCAACCTGATATCTTGTCTCTTTGCTTGACTAATCTATAAGATATTTCACATTAAACACAGTAGTTAGTCAACGTAGGAGATAATTATATCATACAAACTTTTTGCTTATATTTAACATCTATATTTGACATCATCAAAACTATTCATATATAACATTCTCTCCCTTTTTGATGATGACAAATCCTTCAAGAAAAATATGTATGAGTTATAAAAAATAAGTAAGAACACTATATTTTTCTTGCCTTTCTCTCCCCCTATTTGACATCAGCAAAAAGTTTGAAGTATAAAGAAGAAAGACTTGTAGAGAAGTAAATATGAAATCAAGTTTCTCTCCCTCGTTTTGAAAGTAGTTTCATTTATAATTTGATGTAAATGAAAAATGGTTTTCTTGAAAACACATTTGAAACAATTTGGAAAGGTTTTCAAGAAAAACTTTCATAATCAAGGATAGGCAAAGTAAGCTCAAAATATAAAGAGAGGGTTTAGAAATGCTCATTAGGATTTAGAAAAATGATGAAGCGCTCCATGAAGGCCGTTGCTTTATTCTTTAGCAATGCTAGTTCATGATGCTGTGTTCTCCACACGTCTTGCTATGCAACTCTGATGTATGTTCATGTTGTTGCCAAGATTCTCCAATTGAGTTGACACTACTAGAAAAAAGGGTTTTAACATCCCTTTTTTTGGCCTTTTAACGTCTGAAAACAGAGGGACGTCTATGTGAGGGTCGTAGAAAAAACATCATTAACGTCCTTACATAGGGGACGTGGAAGGCAGACTTTAGACGTCCCCAGTTGGAACTGGGGACGTCTAAAGTTAGACATTAGACGCCCCAGTTCCAACTGGGGACGTCTAAAGTCTGCCTTAGACGTCCCCAGGGGAGTTGGGGACATCTAAGGTCCACCTTAGACGTCCCCAATTCTTCTGGGGACGTCTGAGGTCCTACTTTAGATGTCCCCAGTTGGAACTGGGGACGTCTAAAGTGTCGCCAGCAGTCCTTTCCACGTCCCTTTTTTTATTAAGGACGTTGAAAGTTTTTTTTTTAAATGGACTTTTTATATATATATATTGCACTGTCTGAAAATGTAAACTGCAGAAATAGGATACCAACAACAGAATAAAACAACAACAGTTCAACAGAATGGAAACAACAACACAGTGATCAATCAACCCAAGGCTTCTACATGCCACACAAACTTTCAAACCACACAAACTACACAACAATCTATATCCAAGTCTACTACATGCCACACAAACTTTCAAACCATATAAACTACACAGCAATCTATATCCAAGTCCCCAGTTTGTACAATAACCAAGACTAAAATACAATCCATATCCAACAACAATAACGCTAATTATATGTACTACCACAAAAGTATGTCCTACACAAACTACTAAAGACTTTACTCTTCTAGTATACGTTGAAGAAGATGTCCAGCCATAAAGTCTCTGATCATATTTAAGTCTTCATATGAGTAGGCATCTTCATTGTCAAAAATCTGTAAATTAGAAAATAAGCTTAGGTGAAATAATGAATGAAGTGAATGAATTGTCATTGAATCACAACACCAAGAATATTATCCTCAGAGAATGAAGAAGCGATTACTTGTTCAAAATCTGTCGTAATGCCACTCTGAATGATGTTAAACATATAAAGCAAGACATAATATCCACATTCCCAGCTGCCAGGTTGTCGAGGGCACTATAAATCAAAAGCAAATGGTTAAAATCAATAAAGGCATATCTAAAACGACCGTCAATCAAAAGAACTTGATTTGAAACTACGTACCTTTGGAAACAACCATCTTGGATCTTTGCCACCTCTACGTTTGCATGGCCCGCTAAGCGCTCGATACGTCGTGCATGCCCTATCATTAAAATGAAAATCAACATAAATTAGAATAATTCATTTCCACCTTTGGTTCTTCCTGACCCTGAACCTTCTAGCTCCTCTTCTGATTCTTCAAGTTCAGATGATTCACATAGCTCTAGCTTCACATCTCTTCCTGTAAACCCCATCTCTGCAGCTAAGCCATCTAAACCTTCTCCTTCTCTTGATTGATCCTATTCCTTGTGATGAAGACAAAAAGGGGGAGAAGAACTTGGGTTGATTTTGTGATTAATGATGTGATGTGATTAATCATTTTGTGATATGATGATATGAATATGGGTGTATAGGGTTTAAGGGAATCTTTATTAGTTTTTGAATATGTAATGTACTTTGATTATGTAATGAACTCTTTTTGCAATTTCAATTGAAGTTAAATTATATTGTGGACTAATGAGTTTTTTTTTGTTGTATGCAAGGTGAACAAATTAGAACAGATACAAAAATTATGAGCTTTTGACTTTAACATCATCAAAATTAGATTTAAAAGGGTTTCAAATAATAAATTTCTCAAAATCATTAAATTTGGATTCAAAATGATCTTCACAAAGTTATTTCGAAAGAGTTTTCAAACTTGCATTAAATAAAAGATTTCATATGAAAGGTTATCAAGAAGCATATGATTGAAAACTCAATTTCAAAAGCTTTATTCAAAATCACCAAGTTTTGCATCATAAAAAAGGGGGAGAATGTTAGATCCCATATGTTTTGATGATAACAAATATTGGATTAATATTACAAAAGTTTTAAATCAAAGGTTTGAACGAAGTAACTAAGATCTTAGTTGCAAGCAAAAGTATTACTTGAAGTAATGAAAGACAGAGTACCGGAGAAATAAGCACTGTGAGATTTTTTGAAGGATTACTCGAGGGAGCCCTCGGGTAATGACTTCATTACTCAAGGGATCACTCGAGTAATATGTGAAGTTTTGCTCTTTGTCAAAATTTGCATAGGATTACTCGAAGGGGTTACTTGAGTTATCTACAAAGTTATTTAGAAGCTTACTTGAGGTATTACTCGAGTAACCAGAGCAGAAATTATGCAGTAGCTCTTGGCCAAGAAATAACAGACATTATTCGAGTAGTCACTCGAGTAACCACTTTAGAAAAGAAACTTCACTAGAGTGATTACTCAAGTAACATGAAATGAAAATTGTATTACTCGAGGGTTTACTCGAGTAATCAGGTAAGCAAAATAGAAGTTGCTCTTGGCCAAGATTTTAATGCTATTACTCGAGGGATCACTCGAGTAATTTCCAAAGTTATTTGAACCATTACTTGAGGGACCACTCAAGTAATCAGAAGACAATGAACACTTGCTCGAGTGATTACTCGAGTAAGCAAAGTATATTCTGGTCAAACAACATTGACTTACTCTCTGGCTTATTTTTTATGAAGTTACTCGAGGGACTATTCGAGTAACGAAGCATGATCACTCGAGTAGCCACTCGAGTGATGTTGTACTCAAAGCTTGATTTTAATCCGATATTTATTTATTTGTTATCTATATGATTAACCTTTCATGGTATCATTTTCTTGAGTATACTTGCAGATAAACAATGAAGAAATCATGAGAGAAGTCAAATATATCATCCACAACATCCGAAACGCCTACCTACCACAAACGGCTAGTTTTCAAATTCGAAGAATGGTTAAACAAAGCTATGCGACTCTAACGGATATGTTTGAAATGCTTCCAACGGACACTACAAATTATCTATATATATGGAGCATTCAAAGAACAGAACACAATAACTAAGAACACGCAAACTTACATCGATCATAATATTCTTTGTGCTCTGTTTTCTTATACTCGCTCTTTATACTTCAGTGATTATATATTTGCTCTGTGATAGAGATTTTCATTACAAACTAAATATTTGTTATTAAGACAACTTAAGGTTATGGAACCTTGAGTTGGGAATTTGATTACAATGTGTAAGGAGGAGCGAGTATCCAGTGAAGGAACTTGATGTGTATTGAGGTGCCAAGAACCCACTGAATCTTGGAAGATATAGTGAAACTCTCAAAGAAGCTCTGAGGACTGGACGTAAGTCAAAGTGGTTGTGATCGAGCCAGTATAACTCCCAATGTACATTTTGGTTATATTTCTCCTAGCTCTTAATTGCTTTAAATTTCAAGTCAATTTTTATATACGCAACGAAATTTCTGGTATCACCCAATTTACCCCCTCTTGGGTGAAATGCTTGTACTAACATACCTATCTTCTTTTTTTTCACTCCTTTATTGCTTCTTGTTCTTTTGGCTTCATATATCACACCCATAAAGAGACCTTGTACTTTTGGCTACATATACCACAACCATCAAGAGGCCTTGTTTTGGAAAATGTTTTTCACAAAGTTTGATTTCTTTACACCTTTTAGAGGTCATGGCAATTTAAATATTGTTTGTGCACTTCCCTTATTCATTTTAGTTATTTGACAGAAAATAAATTACAGCTTAACATTTAACTTCTTGTATGCTCCTGCTATTCTAAAAAAATGTTCGCTCAAATGTTGTAGTGTTCAATCAAATGTTGGTGTGTTCAAACAGATGGGGACTAAATATAAGAGGTGTAACCCCCTTCCACCGTAGACCGAGATTAAGTTCATAACTACGTGGTTATGTCAAATTAGAGACCGTAAGATGATTTGGGACTTAATAAAAGTATATTTTGCTCAAAACATGGTTTTCAAAAACTTTTACAAAACCTGTCAACAATGGTCTCATATTCACATTTCAATACATAAATGGCATGTACAGTACTATTTCATTTATAAATATCAGAGTACAAAATAAATTCCCAACACGCTCGGGTTCCATTAATCAATAAAGGGTTCTACAAGGCACAATTGCCCAAAGAGTTTCCCATAACAAGGGGATTACACAAATACTATCCAATATGTACATGTAATTCCCAACAAAATATACCCAAATGATTTACAAAATGATAACCAAATATTCCAAAATGAAACTCCCAAATCTGAAGCTCTACTCGCTCTTCGTCACTTGCTTTCCTTTTAATCCTTCTGCCCTATCTAAAAATTTTGTTTTTGGGAGAGTGAGATTTTAAGGAATCCCGTAGTAACAAATCACTCATAGTATGCATAACCATAAAGCATGAAAGCAAATCATCACACAACACATAGCAACTACAATGGCAGTTACAGCGGTAAGGGTAGGTGTGACTCATGTCACCCTTACATTTGCTCACGCTAAAGTGCTCACGTTGAATTGTACAATCACATGATCATATCACATATATCACCACAGCTGGGATCCATATAAAATATTTCACATATACACACAGCCACACTGGCCGGATACTCAAACAAGAATCCACGATTCCATAACGCACCCCTGGCAATTACAATGGTAGATACAACAGTAGGGGTAGGTGTGATAACCATCACCCCCTATGACTACTCACGCTGAACTGCTCATGCTGTAATTCACTACAGGAGATAACACAATGGCCTCATGCCAAAGATTTATACAACAAACAATGATAAGTCATGCATACCAAGTATCATACACAACATGAGAGAAAAGTCACTACCTAGTTCGTTCCGTGCGTGCTTTGTCCCATGTCTCTCCTGAGTAGGGCAAATATCGTATCCTATAATTCATAATTAGGGGCGTAGAGTCAATTCTCTATTCTAATGTTTAATAACTTCTCAACTCTTAAATTGGTTATCATTATTATTCCTTAAGTACCCATAAATACCTTTAACAAAAGCCCTAAAGGGTTGGAAGAACTATCCCAAAGATCCCTTTTTGGAAGCACAAGAACTGATTTTTCACTGTTGCACTCGAGTGAAGATGGCCTCACTCGAGTGATGATGCACTTTGCACTCAAGCACAAAGGTTAACACTCGAGTGATAGCCAAATGCTCACTCAAGTTCTAGGAAGTGAGGTGCAAAAAGTGTTAACCTAAGAGCAGAAAGGAATTGACAGAAACAAGAATTCCTCACTGCAATCGAGCATAAACCAACTCACTCGAGTGGAAGCCAAATGCTCACCCGAGTCCCCAAAAGTGAAGTTTAGGAAGTGCTCACCCGAGAGCACAAAGAACTATCAGAAGAAGAGAGCACTCGAGCAGAGATGATTCCACTCGAGTGACAGTTTAGCACCCGCGAGTGCTAAGACTCACTCTTGAAAAAATGGATGCGAGTGACCACCTGAGACGAGAGTTCATGGTGTCAGATACACCTGCACTTGAGTGAGAGGAGGCTCACTCGAGTGAAAACCCACAACACTTGCAAGTGAGGCAACACTCTTGCCTTTAAACACGAAAGTGCATCAGAAAACTAAAGGAACATAGAGGAAATGCAGTAGTTCACTCGAGTGAGACCCTCATGCACTCGAATGATGCTTATCAGAAACCAGAAAATGCAGAAAAACTAACAGCACTTTCCAAAATTTTCCCAAGTATTTCCAATGAACCCAAAACCTCAACCAAAGCTACTCTCATACAAAATTGCTTAAGGAATCCAATGGAAATGTCAAAACTACCAAATTCCTACTCCATTATCATGCTTTGGTTTTAGGTAACACTAAACACCAAATTTCCAAAATCATCAAACCTAATCATTCAATCCCAAATGCCTTTCTATCTATCCACATACATTCCAAACATACCAATTCCATACCCACAATATGCCAAACTACCAATGACCTTTATCTAACGAAATAGGCAAAAAATTCTAGAAATTCCAAAATTATTCATTTGGGACTAAACATAGATAGAAAGGTTTGTTTCACTTACCTCTTCAACTTTTCCAAAGAGGTTTCTTGATTCTCAAAGCTTCAAATTTCCTTGAGTGCTTAAACACCACCCAATGGAGAATCTAAAACCATAAAAAAGGAGCCCTCAACCCAAGGAAGAACATTAAAGAAATGAGTTTTGGCATTTGAGGTGATTAGCTTACCTTAGATCAAGCTTTTCTTCTTCCTTCTCAAGCTCCCATGGCCATCGAATAAGAGAGAGAGAAGTGTGTGAAGGAGAAGGGAAATAATCACTCTTACACTCCCATGCCCATTCAGCCGAAAATGAGGAGAAGGAGAGAGAAAAAAACAATAAACAATTGTCATTTGACTTTTCTTCAATCACTCTCCCTTCACTCAAACTTGACACATGTCACAACCTCATTGCTCTCATAAAGTAAGTAACTAATTAATTACTCTAACCACTCCATTAGCCATTTGGTTACACATCTCATTTATCCTTAGTTAGTAATTAATTTCCTCCCTTAATCAGTAACTTATGGCCAATAATTCCATTCTTTCAATTTTTTCACCAATTATGACATATTAATTAAAATTGCCACAAAACACATAATAATTCCAATTTAAATTCATAAATATCCATAATAATCCTTATTACCCCCTTAATCAAAATTTGGGGCATTACAGGAGGAGCCAAGAAAACCAAATGTTGACGAAGGAAGGCTTCTACATGTTAGTGCAAGCATTTCACCCAAGAGGGGGTTTAATTGGGTGATACCAGAAATTTTGTTGCGTATAAGAAAATTGACAGATTATTTAAAGCAGTTGAGAGCAATAAGAAATATCACCGAAGTGTACACCGGGAGTTATACTGGTTCGGCCACAACTACTTTGACCTACGTCCAATAATCAAAGCATCTCTGAGAGTTTCACTATATCCTCCAAGATTCAGTGGGTTCTTGGCACCTCAATACATAGCAAGTTCCTTCACCTGGACACTCGCTCCCCCTTACATATAATGTATTGATCGATATGAGTTTTTTTTGTTCTCAATTGTTGTCCTCTACTCTTTGAATGCTCCATATATATAGATTTTTTGTGGTGTTCGTTGGAAGCAATTCAAACATGTCCGTTAGAGTCGCGCAGCAACGGTTGACTGTTCTTCAAATTTGAAAACTATCCGTTTGCGGTAAGTAGCGGTAGGTGAGATCTTAGATGCTTTATTTGACTCTTCTCTTATTACATGATTTCTTCATTGTTTTTCTGCAAGTATACTCAGAATACTAATACAATGAAAGGTTAATCATATACATAACAAGCCAATAAACAAACGATTTAAATCATACTTTCTGGTTTTTGTTACTCGAGTGGCTACTCGAGTGATTATGGTCATTACTCGAGTAGTCCCTCGAGTAACTTCATTAAAAACAAGCCAAAGAGTAAGTCAATGTTGTCTGATCTGAATATACCTTGCTTACTCAGGTAGTCCATTGAGTAAGTGACTCTTTTTCTTCTGACTACTCGAGTGGTCCCTCGAGTAATAGTTATAATAACTTTGGAGATCTCTCCAGTGATTCCTTCAAGTAATTGTATAAAAATCTTGGCTGAGAACAAATTCTGTTAATCTTTACCTGATTACTCGAGTGGTCACTGGAGTAACCCCTTCAAGTAGTGACCTCCAATTCTTGGCAGAAAGCTTACTGGAACAAAATCAAACATATTACCTGAGTGGTCCCTCGAGTAATAGGTTTATTACTCGAGTGATCACTCTACCGTAATATCACAGTGTTCTATTTTACTGTGTTCTATCATTCACTCCCTCTACATTACTTGAAGTACTTACTCGAGTAATGCTTATGGCTTGTAATAAAACACTTAATTACTTTGTTCAAATCTTTTTGTTCATTATTAAACCTTTTGAATCTTTAATCCAATCTTTGTTATCATCAAAACATATGAGATCTAACATTCTCCCCCTTTTTGATGATGACAAAACTTGGTGATTTTGAACAAAGTTTTTGAATTTGAGTTTTCAAACTTATTAACTTTTTATATGTTATCCTTTGTTCAATTTAAACTTGAAAACTCTTTTGAAACATATTGATAAAGATATTTTTGAATTCAAATCTTGTGATCTTAAAAATTTAGTCTGTGAAGCCTTATTGAATTCTAAAAACTTATAATTTAGAGATATGTTTTAAGTTGTTTACCTTGCATACAACAAAAGAAAAACATTAGTCCACAATGTAATATAACTTCAATGAAATCTAACTTGAAATTGCAATTAAGAGTTCAATACATAATTGTAAACTATTAAAGCTCCCTTAAACCATATACATCCAATCCCCAAAGCATTTACATCATAAAATCACCCCAAGTACTTCTCCCCCTTTTGTCTTCATCAGAAATAGGATCAAGGAGAAGGAGAAGGTTCAGATGGCTTGGTTGCAAAGATGGGCTTGACAGGAAAAGCCAAAGACTCATGTAAACCATCTAAACTGGAGGTACTGAAGGAAGCTGAAGATGATGATGGTTCAAGTTCAGGAAGATTCACTGGAGGTACTAGAGGAAAATCCTCTGGAGAATTTTGAGGAAATGGAACCAGAGAAGTAATCTCTACCTCCTCTGTACCAGCAGGTGAAATAATCATTTCCTTGGTGCCTTTGGGTGAGCAATAGGAGTAGGCACTGACTCAGGTTGGATAGGCTGAGCTGGCTAAACCGGATCATCAATAGTGATGTGAACAGGCTCAAGTGTTTCTGGGTCAGGCAAGGAGAATAAAAGGCTCTTAGAAATAGTGATAGGCAGTGTAGTTGGAGGAATATAAGATGGTCCAGCCTCAGAGGGTTTAGGCTCAAAAGGTATAGGCTGAGAAGGTCCAAGCTAAGAAAGTGAGATAGGCTCAGTAGTTCTTAACTCAAAATGTGTTGCCTTAAAGGGTCTAGGATCTGGAGGTGATGTTGGCTCAGGCACGAAAGAAGGTATAGAGGTACCAGGGGTAGAGGAGCCAGATGCCATAGCATCAAGTCTGGCAACAATTGATCTCAGAAGCTCACCTTGTGCTCACTGCTCTACCAACATCTCTTCATTCCTCTTGTCCATTCTCTCCACAAGTTGTCCCATCTTCTCATTCATATGGGTTGTTAACTCAGCATTGGTATTAGCAATGTCGATATGAAAACCTTTGAGGATGTTTTCCATGAATGTTTGCAATGCTGAACTAATAAATGATGGAGCAGAAGTAGAGGTAGGAGCAGATGATCGAGTATCATCCATTCTACTAGATTTAGCCTCACTCTTTTTCTTCTTGAGACCTGATTGAAGAGGAGTTTTGAGGGGAATATCAATGTGAAGCTTTCCAATCTGATTTCGCCCCACTGGAGTAAGTCTCTCAATTAGCTAACCCTTCTCCAAATAAAAAATCCTGTTCATTTTGAGAAAAAGAGATATAAGCTGAGGATAAGGCATTGGAGTGGTGGATTTGCCCTCAA
This sequence comes from Inga laurina, assembly GCA_963855925.1. NCBI lineage: Eukaryota > Viridiplantae > Streptophyta > Magnoliopsida > Fabales > Fabaceae > Inga > Inga laurina. The sequence goes on from OY979713.1 coordinate 3,356,187, forward strand.
ATCTATATCTCTTGATTTTAGTGTAGATATAATCTCCCAAGTCCTTTTTCTCTTTGAGGAGAACTGAGGCAATATTTCTAAAGTCCCTCTCTATAAGGTGAGTGAAGTTGTTGGATTTGTTGACTAGGGCTCTCGAATAGATATACCACAGAACACAGTTAAAATCACACATATCACTAGGGTTGAAATTCAGAGGTCCCACAATCTCTCCAGGTCTTAAAATAGAAAACAAATGGCTTGAGTCTAGGTTAGGATGAATATCTTCAGGAGGATCCTCTATTCCTAGCCAAGTGTTTATTTTAGAAGGTAAGATAAGGAATTCTTGACCTCTAACCTTAGTAACCATTTCTTCTTCTAAGGAATCTCGGAGAGGGTCATTTACAGGCTCAAGGTTGTAGCAAAAATGCCTCACAATCTTGGTACAATAAGGAAGTTTAATAGAAAGTCAAGGCATGTAAGATTCAAGGTAGGGCATGAGATCAAACTTTAATACCTCTTGAAGAATATTAGGATCAATATAGTGCATCTTGCACACTTTTCTTCTTGAAAAGTGATCTCTATATTTCTGAGACTCCTCAAGCTTCTTCACATTGAACCCCTTTTTAGAGGAAATGTGATTTCTTCTTCCTCAAGTTTCTTTGAAGATTGACCTTGCTTCTCTTTGTGAATCTCATCCAGAATATTTGTCATGGCCTTAACCATATCTTTGTCATACTTAGCCTTCTTCAGTGGATTCACAGAGAATGTTGGTGTGTCAGAAGAATCAAAAGGAGGTGGAGATGGTTCCTTAGTGTCTTTCCCTCTTCCAGTAGGAGCAACGTTCTTAGATTGAGCTTTTGAGGTAGTGGGTTCCTTGATCACTACCTCCTTCACCTTGGGTTTTGCTGGCGACATTGATTTAACTTTGAAATGAGGAATGAGCTTTCGTCTCTTGGTAGGAGGAGATGAAAGTGAATCAGAAGGTTGGTATGGTTCAGAAGACCGAAAAGGTGTTAGTACAAGAGTTTCACCCAAGAGGGGGGGTGAATTGGGTGATAATAAAGTTTTAAGAAAGAATTAAAATTGGAAACCGATAAGAAGAAAGTTAAAGAGTTAGGAAGGTTTCACCGAGGTGTACGCCGGGAGTTATACTAGTTTGGTCTAATTCACAATGACCTATGTCCAGTCCTCAGATAGAATCTGAGCTTTCACTATACCTTCTAAGATTCAGTAGGTTCTTAACACCTCGGTACACAGCGATCTATTCCTCACTTTGAATACTCGCTCCCCTTACACAACGTAAATAGATGCCCACCTTAAGGTCCCATAACGTTAAGATATCTCTTAAACAAGTGTATTGAATCAATAAATGTTCTCTCTCACAGAGTTGGTAATATAAACACTAAAGCGTATTAATACAAAAGGGCAGTAAGAGCTCAGAAATGAATATTCATCAGTTTGGTAGTTCAACGTCTTAACTCCTGATTTGTAGTTGGAGTGATTTTATTGACCTTTGGTGACATTCTATTTTCCCGTTACTCACTAAGCACTTCTCCAAACATTCTTTATGTTATTTAGATATAGCCGTCGAGGTGAAGAGAATGTGTTGGTAGAAGCTCGGTTTTGCATTTAATGTCTCTGACATAGTATATCTGCTTTTCTTGAAATTCAAATATCTGAAGTGTAAATCTCCTGTAACTTACTTTGAGTATGTTAATCATGAAGGGAAAATGATAATAAACAATATTAATGAAAATAATCAATATTTCTATGAAACCAAAGATTTTGATTTGATGCTCTGTTTTTACTTGAGGTGCTAGTATTCAAATACTCTTATAGTTATCAGGATAATTTGAATCTTTCTATATTACATACTATTTGAATACCTTCTTCACTATTCAGATAATATTTATAATTTTACACTGAGACTATTCGAATAGTTGAGACACCTATTCGAATAGTGATCTCTTGAACTTAAGATGATTATCTTGATACATTAGTTACTATTCGAATACTTGCTTCGAGTTTGACTCGAAAACTTTTCTTATAGTTTTCAATATTATTTGAATAGTCTTCTTGCTATTCGAATAATTTCTCATTTCAATCTCATAGTCTTGATGTTGGTTTTGAAATGCTATTCGAATATTAATTACACTATTCGAATAGTGGCTTTACTATTCAAATAGTATTCATATTATTCAAATAATACAATTTGAAATCTCTTTTGAGCATGCGACAATTATTCCGATAATGGTCATACTATTCAAATAGTGACCATACTTATTCAAATAGTCATACTATTATCCGGATAATGCATTTGAAATTCACTTTGGAAAATATAAGTACTATTCGAATAATGTACAGGCTATTCGAATACTTTTAGTTTAGAAAAACTTTCAACTGTTATATTAGTTTATACTAATCGAATAGTCAAAGACTATTCGAATAATACAACTATGTATTAGTGTATCTCTATTCGAATAACTTATGCCTTATCATGATAATTATTTGTCTATTCGAATAGTCTGAAAGTTATCAGAATAATTCTAATAAAAACTGAGGGTCAGTATTCGAATAGTAAATATACTATTCGAATACTCTCTTAGCAAAAATCTTGTGAATAAGAATGCAGAGACAAATTAAACTAGACTTAGGTTTGTTTTCATCAAAACTCTGAATCTAACAGAAGGAGTAGTAGGATTAGGAGATTTACACAAGGCATTCAAATAATCATATAGTTTATGAAAGATAAAGTTACTACCTTAAATCCCTTTTCTTCTCGCTAACTTTCCCTAACCCTGACCCGGGTCAGGCAAACTGTCCAGTCATAAAATTCTGAATTTACAAGAATTGAGTTATCCCATTCATGTATTACTTTAAACTCATGTTGTTGGTTATCTTAGCTTAAAATTACAAAATGACCATAAGACCCCTAGAAATCCGATCCAACTATATTTTTCCAAAAATTATGACCCTGGTTATTCCCACACAATTTCACTGTAGAATCCATTTTGACCTCAGATTTGCCAAATTCACTACCAAAAAATGAAATTGCCTTTTGCAGCCCCTAACTTAGGGTTTTAAGGGTACAATTGTCATTTCACCCTAATGCCTTCACACTTCATAATTCACATGTACCCTACACAATTTTCCATTCTAAACACAATGGAACCATGAAAAACACAAAATTCTAGCTCTAACCCTTGGTTCCAAGTCTGGCCAAAACTTGAAGGAAAAATGAGAAAAATGAGATTTCATGATTCTATCCAACCAATTACCTCCTTTCCATATCTAATCACTTGTTTAACCTCTTAAACACTTATTGACCATGATTAGTGGAAAATTGGGCAGCATAAACCCTTAGGTTTTCGTCATCCCAAATTACAAAATTAATCAAAACAAGCCACCAAACAACCACAACAACAATAACCACCAACAACAAGCATAGATCAACAAAAAATCAATGTCTTGGTGATTACCTTTTGTTCTCTCTTCTATTTCTCTGTAGAAACAATTCTTCTTCATCTTCTTTCCCTTGAAATCGACTCATTATATTTGAGTCAATTCCGTGTAATAAGATAGTGCGCATTGCAAAAACTTCACTTCCACACAAAAATAAGGGTGGGAAAGGATTTACAAGAGTTGGATTTTGGGACCTTAAGCTCGTGCGCATTGCAAAAACTTCACTCCCACACAAAAAAAGAATTGACTCGTTATATTTGAGTCCTGATTATTGTATTCACTCTTTATAACCCCAATGCAAATGTTTTAAGGGTTTGGGCGAGGATTTCCAAGAGTTTGATTTCGGGTGGCATTGTTACAGGACTTGCTAAGGCAAGATCGTGCCGGGTGCAAAAACTTTACTCCCATACTAAAATTAAACTTACCTGTTATATTTAAGTTTTGATTGTTGCATTCGTTATTTCTAACCCCAATACAAATTTTTTAGGGGTCTGGGCCAGGATTTGCATGAGTTTGATTTTGGGTGGCACGATTACATGGACTTGCCAAGGCAAGATCGTGCGCATTGCAAAAACTTCACTCCCACACCAAAATAAAATCTACTCACTACATTTGAGTCCTAGTTGTTGCATTTACTCTTTCTAGCCCCAATGCCAATTTTTTAGAGGTCTGGGAAAGGATTTGTAAGAGTTTGATTTTAAGTGCCACGATTACAGGGACATGATAAGGCAAGATCTTACGTAGTGCAAAAATTTCATTTGAGTCCTGATTATTGCATTTACTCTTTTTAACCTCAAAATAAATGTTTTAGTGTCTTGGCGAGTATTTGTAAGAGTTTGATTTTGGGAGGCATGGCTGGTACTGGCTCAGGAATAATAGAAGGACTAGGAATAGGAGAGCTAGATGCCAAAGCATCAAGTCTGGCAACAATTGATTTCAGAAGCTCACCCTGGGCACGTTGTTCTGCTAACATCTCTTCGTGCCTCTTATCCATTCTGTCCACAAGTTTTCCCATCTTCTCATTCATATGAATTATCAACTCGGCATTGGTATTCGCAATGTCGATATGAAAACCCTTCAGAATGTTCTCCATGAATGTTTGTATTGTGGCACCAAAGAATGAAGGAGAGGATGTGTCAGCTGGAGCAGAAGACTGTGTGTCATCCATTCGACTTGTTGCAGTCTCAGTTTTCTTCTTCTTTTTGGGACTTGAGTCTAGAGGAGTCTTTAGGGGAATATCAATGTTCAATTTCCCAATTTGATTTCTCCCCATTGGAGTTATCATCTCAATTGGTTCCTTACTCTCCAAGTACCATGTCTTGTTCTTCTTCAAGCACAGAGATATAAGGTGAGGATAAGGCATTGGAGTAGTAGGTTTTCCTTTAAACCTATATCGCTTGATCTCAGTAAAGACATATTCTCCCAAGTCCTTTTGTTCTTTGAGAATCAATAAGGCAAATTTTCTGAAGTCCCTCTCAATGAAATGAGTGAAGTTGTTGGCTTTATTGACTATGGCTCTAGAATAGATATACCATAGAACATAATAAAAATCACACATATCACTCGGTTTGAAATTTAGAGGTCCCTCTATCTCACCAGGTCTCAGAATAGAAAACAACTGGTTTGAATCAAGATTAGGGTAATCATCATCAGGAGGGTCCTCTATTCCTAACCAAGTATTGATTTTGGAGGGTGAGATTAAGAATTCTTGGCCTCTAACCTTAGCAACCATTTCTTCTTCTAAGGCATCTCAGAGAGGATCATTTACAGGCTCAAGATTATAATAAAAATGCCTTACAACTTTGGTGCAAAATGGGAGTTTAATAGACAGCCAGGGCATATAAGAATCATGATAAGGACTCAGGTCGAATTTCAATACCTCTTGAAGAACCTTGCAGTCAATATAGTGCATCTTGCACACATTTCTTCTTGCAAAGTAACTTAGGTACTTCTGAGATTCCTCAAGCTTGTTCACATTGAATCCTTTTGGAGGAAATGTGATTTCTTCATCTTTGACTTTTGGTTGCTTTGAAGATTGCCCTTTCTTTGCTCCCTTAGATTGAATGGTTTCATGTAGAATGTTTGCCATGACGTTTTTAATCTTCTCATCATACTTTGGCTTTTTAGATTATTTGGGAGAAAATGTAGGTGTGTCGGATGAGTCAGAAGGAGGAAGAGATGGTTCTTTTGTTGCTTTGCCGCTTCCCAGAGGTATACTCTTCTTGGTTTGTCTTCTTGTGACCACTGGTTCCTTGATGACAACCCCTTTCACATTAGGCTTGGTTTGCGGCTTAGTCTTTGCTTTTGGTTTGGGAGAGAGTTTTCTTTTCTTGGTGGGATGAAAGGAAAGTGAATCAGAGGGTTGATATGGTCCAGAGGACTCAGAAGGAGTGCTAAGATTGAGAGTTTTTTTCCTCACCATTTTGATTTGAGAAAAACAAAGATTTCTGGAAAAACAGAAGCCTAGTGTCATGAGTGTAGGGCAGAAGAGTCAGTGAAATCTGAGAGGTTTTAGAAGGCAAAAATCAATGGGTTTTGAAGGAAATGAGAAGAGAAAATGATTGAGAAAATTTTTTGTGAGAGCATAAGGAGAATCACTCGAGGAGATTTTGTGAAGAATGACCGAGTAGCAACTTAAATAGACCTAAGGCCCGACATCAATCGAGGGCTTACTCGAGTGATCATCTGTTTTACTCGGGTAGCTGCTCGAGTAATCATACTAGAATTTTTAAAATACAGTGAATTTAAGCACGTACCTGGCATGAATAATATTGTAATTACCTATGTATATTCCCTCGATCATTTGATGACTCTTTAGGACAAATTTTAGCTAAAACTCAGCAAATTTCTGATTTGCAACTAGGTTCACTCGAGGCCTTACTCGAGTAATTTTTGAAGTTTACTCGAGGCCTCCCTCGAGTAATCTGTCATTTCATATTATGACTGTTTATTTCCAACCGTTATGCCATTTCTTTTGAATTCATTTTGAATTATTGCTCTACTGTCATAATTTTCAGGTCAGTACTCGAGTGGCTACTCAAGTAATCTATTCAATTACTTTAAGGTGTTACTCTAGTAATGGTGGTTACTTGAAGTTGTCCCTCTAGTAATATTGACCTCTGTTAACCTCTGCTTTTCATACCTCAAAACAGAATATCAAGATCCTGGAAATCAAATTACTAGAAACTCCAATGCTTAAGTTAGTAATAATCAAAACATCAATAAATAACATTATCTAACATTTTGTAAACACTAAATAACTTATAATTCATTGGGATTTACCATTCCCAATTCTTTTCTAATATATAAGAATTGATCTTTTACAAGAGGTCTTGTGAAGAAATCAGCTAGTTGAAGATGAGTTGGAATGAATATTACTTTGACATCTTGGGTGGCATGGTTAAAGCGACTTGCCAGGGGAAAATCGTGCGCTGTACAAAAACCTCACTCCTATACCAAAAAGAAATCTACTCATTACATTTGAGTCCCAATTATTGCATTCACTCTTTTTAATCCTAATGTAAATGTTTTGGGGGTCTGGGAAAGGATTTACAAGAGTTGGATTTTAGGTGCCATACGTACGGGGACTTGCTAAGGCAAGTTTGTGCGCATTGCTAAAACATCAATCCCTTACCAAAAAGATATCTACTCATTATATTTCAATCCCAATTATTGCATTCACTCTTTCTAACCCTAATGCAAATTTTTTAAGGCTATGGGCAAGGATTTACAAGAGTTGGATTTTAGGCGCCATGCGTACGAGGACTTGCCAGGGCAAGTTCATGTGCAGTGTTAAAATATCACTCCCATACCAAAATGAAATCTACTCATTAAATTGAATTCCCGATTGTTGTAATCACTCTTTTCAGCCACAATACAAATGTTTTGGGGGTCCAGGGAAGGATTTGCAAGCATTTTATTTTGGGTGGCAAGTTTATAGGGACTTACCAAGGCAAGAGCTTGCGTAGAGCAAAAACTTCACTCCCACACTAAAATGAAATCTACTCATTACATTTGACTCCTGATTGTTGCATTCACTCTTTCTAACCCCAAAACAAATGTTTTAGGGGTCTGGGCAAGTATTTGCAAGAGTTTGATTTTGGGTGGCATTGTTACAGGGACTTGCCAGGGCAAGTATTTTCAAGAGTTTGATTTTGGGTGGCATTGTTATAGGGACTTGCCAGGGCAAGTATTTGCAAGAGTTTGATTTTGGGTGGCATTGTTATAGGGACTTGCCAGGGCAAGATCGAGCGTAATACAAAAATGTCACACCCGTACCAAAATGAAATCTACTCGTTATATTTGAGTTTTGATTATTGCATTCACTCTTTATAACCCCAATGCAAATGTTCTGGGGGTCTAGGTAAGGATTTACAAGAGTTTAATTTTGGGTGGCACAGTTATAGGGACTTGCCAAGACAAGATTGTACTGTTTGCAAAAACTTCACTTCCACTGCAAGAGTTAAATTTGAGTTCTGATTGTTGTATTTACTCTTTCTAATCCCAATGCAAGTGTTTTAGGGGTCTGGGTAAGGATTTGCAAGAGTTTTATTTTGGGTGGCATGGTTAAAGGGACTTGCTAGGGCAAGATCGTGCGCTGACAAAATAAACCGCTACAAAATTCCAGAGGTGTCCAAATTTGTAGTGGTTACAACCTTATAACCGCTACAGAATTTCAGAGGTCTCCAAATTTGTAGTGGTTCTGTACCATAACTGCTACAGAACTTCAAAGGTTTTTTTAGTTTGTAGCGGTTATTGTAAAACCGTTACAAATTTTAGCCGCCCTAGGTCCTTTGTAGCAGTTGATGTAGCGTTTATTTCAATAACCGCTACAAATGTCACGCTTATATAACCTCCCCACCCTTCTCCATTTTTCCGTTCGCCCATTTTGTTTCCTGAAGTTTCTCTGAGTTTTTCCTTTTAGATTTGAGCATTGAAATGGCTTCAAGAGAGGATAGGGGAAGGCACCTGAGGTCCCCAGACCAATTTTACGGGGTGGCAGCAATAGAGCAGGGGGTAAAAGGAGGGGACAGCGTGGAGGACGGGCGACACGGCATTTCAGCCCACCCCCCCACAGGAGTCGGCACTACCACAGGCATCGCAGACAATCCCACAGGAGACGACCGCACCAGAGGTGCCTGAGTTTGGGGGGCAAATATCAGCGTGGAGGACTATGATGAGGAGGACTTCAAGATCCCGATTAGGATCAAGGAGATAGAGCAGTTCCTCGATGAGGACGAGGCTCAGGAGCAGAACAACCTACGAGGGTCGTCTTCGCGGTCCACTGGGTTTGAGGTGCAGGTCCAAGGTAAATAAATTATTTATTTAATAAATTATTTATTTAAATTCGAAATGTTAAATTTGAATTACAATTTATCTAACATGCGGTAAATTGTGCAGATGAGCAGGGGAACCTGTCCACAAGGAGGCTAGACGTAGTAGGTCTGAACAGCATGGACCGGACACTACGAGTTATAGTGCCGTGAAATGAGGGCACGGACCAACCCATCGACAATGGGGGTCACCAGTTCAACCACTTCCTGAACGAGCTGGGCTCGAATTGGTTGCAGTTCCCCTTTCACTTCAAGACGTGGAGGCACATTTTGAAGGGGCCGAAAGACCAGGCATGGGAGGAGGTGGTTCAGGTAATTAATAGTATTTAATTAATATTTTTTGTAATTAATTATATTTAATTAATATTTTTTAATAGGATTTTTGTGGTTATTGATATTTAAATAATTTGTTTGCAGCTACGGTTTGCCGTCCGGGCCAACCGGATGAGGTACACCCTCGTGAAGATGGGTGACGGCTGGAGGAACAGGAGGAACTGTCTCTTCCACAGGGTGGATAAGGACGGGACAATGCCTCTGGAGCAGCTGATCGAGAGCGTCCCAGACGGCGTGCCACCGAACGACTGGGCGAGTTTCATCCAGTTCAGGTGGAGCGCTAAGGGGCAGGTAATGTATTTATTAGATTATTTATATATAATTTTGTAATTTTTAATTATTAAATTATAATTTCAATTTAATTAATTTTAATTTGAACTTTATTAATATTAAATAGTTTAATACATTTAATATTGTTTTTTTTTCAGGCTCTTTCTTATAGGAACATCAGGATTCGTGGGCAGCAGACGATCCACCGCATAGCAGGATCGAAGACCTTTGCTGTCACCTACAGCGAGCTGGTAAGTTTTCAAAATATGACTAACTTTTAGCTGGTTATTTCATAATACTAATTGAATTTTGTAATTGTTTTAGGAGAGGAAGGCACAGCAGGAGAACAGTCAGACGGACTATGGGGAGTTGTACGCCATCACACACAGACACCGTGACGGGATTGCGACCGCTCAGCAGGCAAAGGCGGCTATTGTAAGTAATTTCATTATTATAATTTTTATAAAACCAACTTAATAATGAAAAATGCTAATTAGTAATTGTTTCATAAAATGGCAGGAGCGGATGCAGCAGTCGCAGGCTGAGCTGTGAGAGACCCAGGCCGAGGAGTCACAGGGATCAGTGGACCCGACTGCTCCTTTGAAGGTAGGTTTGGCTTAGGCGTCAGACTTAGTATGGTCTACGGCAGGAGCGGCGCCTCTGAGGCTAGCAGCTCTAGAGGGGTTAGACGTCCGAGGGATGAGTCTGTTGAGCAGCTGCGGTCAGATTTGGAGTGGACACAGGCTATAGTGGCTCAGTAACAGCTACAGCTGTGGTAGATGCGGCAGATGTAGGAGCATGCTGATATGATCTATGCTAAACAAACATAGTGGCGTGATATCACGAACAGCATGCTCGAGCGCGGATGGAGTCTCCTGTTCCTGGACGAGCAGTATCCAGTGGTTCCGACTGTCCCTCGGTTTATCGTGCAGCCTCCTCCTGTTGATGATGATGGTGTGGTTCACTCTACCCAGCGGTCCGATCCAGTAGCACCTGAGGGAGCCCCACTTGAGGGAACACCAGATAATCAGCCCCCAGCTATTTAGTTTAGGACGTCTTTTTTTTTATTTGTTGTTGAAATATTTGTAAATAAATATATATAATTTTGTATTTAAGAATTCTTTGTGTTTACCATAATTATATTTATATTCTTAGACCGCGTTGTTGAATTTGTGAATTAATTGCAACAATATTATTTATATTTCTAAACCTTAAATATATATATATATATATATATATTTGTAGCGGTTTTAAAATAAAACCGCTACAAATATATATTTGTAGCCGTTTTACAATAAGAACCGCTACAAATATACATATTTGTAGCGGTTATTGTATTAACCGCTACAAATAAAATTTTGTTATATTTGTAGCAGTTTTTTTGGTAAAACCGCTACAAATATATAATTTTTTTTATATTTATAAATAACGTTCCATTTTTGTAGCGGTTATACAATAATAACCGCTACAAAAAATCAACGTTTGAATTTTGAAATTTGCCGCCCTTTGTGCAAATTTCCAAAGGCTTGAAAATTATTAGCTGTTTTATACATGTAACCGCTACAAATGTCTAGTACTGCAGCGGTTAGTGTAGCGGTTTTTTAAACCGCTACAAAATATTAAATGTTAGAATTTCTGAATATAAGGTTCTAGGCATTCGTCATTCTCTATGCACTCATCTTCTTCTCTATTCTTTCTTCTCTCTCATTAGTAGCTATGGATAAGTCAAGGATCAGGTTGCCGTGCAATTCTCCAAAATACTTGTACAGATTAAACAATTTCTTGGATTTCGCATTCACTCACGCCAGCTCTAACGGCAAGATCGTCTGTCCGTGTCAAAGATGCAAGTTCAAGAAATGGCATGCAAGAAATGTTGTGAAGGAACATTTGCTTCTGAAGCCTTTCCCTGAGGACTATACATTCTGGGCAGTTCATGGTGAGAAGGCCGGCATTAGATATGATGATGCTCTTCCTCGAAGTTCTCAAGTAGGCGTTCAACTAGATGAAGATGATCCTGTGAATGATGTTGTGCGTGATGCATTTGGATTTCAAGGCGACAACTTCAACAAAGAAGTGCACGGTTCTAAGCTGGTGTTTATAAGGAATGAAGCAGCTCGGGATTTTTTCAGCTTGATGGATGAAGCAGATCGTCCTTTATATCAAGGTTGTCGAAAATATTCTAAATTATATTTCTTGATCAAATTGTATCATATCAAGTGCTTGTGTGGAATCACAGATAAGGGAATGTCGATGTTGCTTGAATTATTACAAGATGCATTCCCCGACGCTGAGATTCCCACAACATTCTACGAGGCCAAGAAGATTATCAACAGGTTGGGGTTGAACTATCAAAAGATTGATGTATGCCCTAACGATTGTATGCTATATTGGGGAGACGATTCCAGCAGGGAGACTTGTAAGAGATGTCACACATTGAGGTACAAGACAATTCAGAAGGGGAAAAAACAGAAGAAGAAACCTGCAAAGATTCTCAGGTACTTCCCTTTGAAACCTCACCTACAAAGATTATTTATGTCGTCTAAAACTGCAGAGCACATGAGGTGGCATGACGTTGATAAGAATGAAGATGGTAAATTAAGACATCCCCGGGATGCAGACGCTTGGAAAAAATTTGACAACAACTTTCCAGATTTCACGGCTGACCCCAGAAATGTTCGGCTTGCGTTGGCGACTGACGATTTCAATCCTTTCGGAAATCTTAGCACAAATTACAGTATTTGGCCGGTAGTCTTAATTCCTACAACTTCCCCCAGGATGTGTATGAAACAAAGCTCTTTCATTATGTCTATGATCATTCCAGGCAAAAAGGCACCGGACAATGACATCGATGTGTATCTCCAACCGCTTATTGCGGAATTGCTTGACCTGTGGAATGTCAGCATGGAGACGTACAACGCTTACGGCAAGACTTTGTTCAACTTGCTTGCAGCCTTGATGTGGACGATTAGTGACTTTCCTGGCCTTGGCACATTATCTGGTTGGAATGTGCATACTGGGTCAGCTCAATGGTAGCAGGGTTCGCCACGGCGCACTACTTGACCCTCAGGTGGCGTGTTCGAACCTTGCGGGAGGCAAAAGAAATCCCTAAGCACATGGTGCCTTGTGGCACTACGGGGTCCATGTGTGGCCTGGCTGAAAGTGTGTGGAGGGGGGACAGTACGTTGTGAAATAAAAAGGCACCTTTTTATTTCACAAGGTACTGTGCGTGTCCAGCTTGTAATTTTGACTCTGACGTAGTGCGCCTGCCCCACAGCCGAAAGTGGTGCTTTATAGGGCATCGGAGGTTTCTCGATGGAAGGCATAAGTTCATATTGCAACAGAATCGCTTCAATGGGAAACCTAAAAAAAGAGGACCACCTCAGACTTTGTCCGGTACAGATATCTTACAGCAGCTTGAGCATGTTGACTTCGTGTTTGGAAAAACCGATGATTCAGTACAAACTCGTTAAAAGACGCGCAGGACTTTGGCGCCCAAGCAGTAGAAGAAGATAAGTATTTTATTCAATATTCCATATTGGAGATCTAATTTACTTCGCCACAGTCTTGATGCCATGCACATTGAAAAGAATGTTTGTGACAATGTGTTGTATACGCTGCTTAACGAACCCGGCAAGACAAAAGATCACCTTCAAGAAAGATTTATGCGACATGGGAGTTGGTGAAGACGCTTGGCCAGATGAGCATGACAAATTTCAGCCGGCAAAGTTTACCTTCACAAAATCGAACGAGGAAGTCTTCCTCGCGACGTTGAAGAAATTAAAAGTTCCTGATGGGTATTCAAGCAACATTTCTCGATGTGTTGACTTACACGCTCGAAAGGTTGCTGGCCTGAAGAGTCATGGCTCACATGTTCTTATGCAGCAGTTACTCCCTCTGGCTATAAAGAATGCACTTCCTCCCTATGTTTCCATCTTTTTGGTGGAACTTTGTTCTTTCTTTTGGAAGTTGTGTTCTAAGGTTTTGATTGTTAAGGAGCTCGATCAGCTGTAGTCCAAAATCATTCTTACGCTTTGTCATTTGGAGATGATCTTTCCTCCATCCTTTTTTACTGTGATGGTTCACCTTACAGTCCACCTTATTCATGAAACAAAGCTCGCTGGACCAATACAATATTGATGGATGTATCCGATTGAGAGATACTCATTGTAAATATGTGCTTTATTCTCCGTATTTAATGTTTGCTAGTCGTCCTTTTCAGCATTTAGCATCAATTTTCTCTTCTTTACTTTGTAGGTTCCTTGGGAAATTAAAATCTTACGTAAGGAATAAAGTGTAGCCAGAAGGTTCTATAGCTGAAGGCTATATAGGGGATGAGGTGTTGTATTTTTGTTCAAGGTACTTTGATGATCTTGAGACGGCTTTCAACCACCCACCTCGTGTTGACGATTGTCCTGAACCTGCACCGACATCAGGAGAATTTATCCCTCATGTTGGTAAACTAGTTGGAGCAACTGAGAACTTCAAACTAACTGCAACTGAGAAGCTGCAAGCACATAGACATGTCTTGATTAATTGCACTCAAGTTGAACCTTTCATACAGTAAGAATTGTACACTCACATGTTATTCTATATCTTTCGTAACATTTCTCACTTTCATTTCAATATCGCCTTTCCATTATTAATTGCAGGGAATTTAGAAGTCATGCTAAGCGTCTACTTAGGATCCGTACACAAACATCCTCGGAAGTTGATAGGAGGGTACACAGAGAATTCCCGAGCTGGTTTGCACACAAAAGACTAAATGACCACAACCCACACTCACCAGATTTCAGAGCTCTCGCAATCGACCCTCTTGATCATGCAAACAGGTTTACAGCATACAATGTCAATGGGTTTAAGTTTTGCACGGTTTCACGGGATCAAAGATTGCAAACTCAAAATTCGGGTGTTTATGGCACATTTGGGACAAGGATTTATGCGAGCAGCAGTGACGCCAACATGCAGTTCGGGGGCGTCCCTTACTATGGCAAGCTTCTTGATGTGGTCGAACTTAATTATCAAGGCCGTTTCACCATGATGCTATTCAAGTATTTGTGGGCAAATACCACTACTTCTCGGGGACTGACAACTGACGACTTAGGGATCACATCAGTCAATTTCTCACAACCTATTCATACTGGTATTTCTCAAGATGATGAGCCGTATATTCTTGCTTCAGAGGCACATCAGGTTTATTATGTCGAGGATGAGAGGCACAGGGATTGCCATATGGTGGTTCATTTAAAGCCACGAAACCTTTACGATATGGGTGAAGGCGATAACATCGCCTACGAGAGTGAGCCATTTCAGCCGACCGATTTTGAAAACTGCTTCCCTGAAGGCGATGACAATTTACCTCTACTGCGGTGAGTTTTTCTAAGTCCACATCATTTAAATTAAATTTTTAAAATTTAATAATACATCCCTAACAATAATTTTTCTACATAAATTCTGTAGAGATGGCGAGGATGAGTGATCAAATTCAAATTATGCTTTTGTCTTAAAAAAACTGGAAAAAAAATTTTAAAAATAATAATATTTGTAGTGGTTATTAAACCGCTATAAAAATAAAAATAACCGCTACTAATTAAAAACCGCTACAAATATAAAAATAACCGATACTAACTAAAAACTGCTACAAAATGGATACATTAACCGCTACAAATGGTACGTGGATCCCTATAAATACCCTTACCACAACTCATTTCAAACACTCCCCCATTTCTTTTCACCTTACCTTTCTTTCATTTTCTCTCATTTACAACTTCTTTTGTATGAGTTGAGGAGCTGAACAATACGATCAAATATGGTAACAAGTTTTTTAATTTTTTTTTTTCAATACTTCTTTCTTTTGTATAAAATTTATTCTCACTATTTTTTTCCTAATATTTCAGAGCTTTATATTTTTCATACACAATTACATTGTAATAAACAATATAATAGTTCCTTATTACCTATGTATCCTTAATAATATTACCAATACAATTTTTAAACTAATCCAATTAAATTAAATTATTCCTTTTAATTTATAAATAAGTAAACTATTGAATAATAAGCTAATTAAATTAGATAAACTAATAAAAAAATAAACTATTTAATTTAATATTAAAAAAACAGACACAAATGATCGTATTTTCTTTAAAAAAATTTTAAATTTTTGTAGCAGTTATTAAACCGCTACTAATTAACGCGTCTTTTTTTTAAACTCAAATTAATTTTTTAGTGCTAAATTTGAATTTTCATGAAATTAGTAGCGGTTATAGAACCGCTACTAATTTCATGAAAATTCAAATTTAACGCCTAAAAATTAATTTAGTAGCGGTTTAAAAAACCGCTACTAAATAGAAAAAAGATTTCTTTTTTCTTTTCCCGCATTCAAAATTTCAATTTTTTATATTTGTAGCTGTTATATAACCGCTACAAATATCTCTGAAAAATATTTCGCTCATGGGGATATTATAGCGGTTGATTTGAACTACTACATCATTTTCCTTGAGTAGCGGTTTTATATAACAGCAACAAAATCGCTTGCAATATACGATTTAGTAGCAGTTTTACTAACTGATAATAATGTTGTTCGTAGCAGTTAAAACCGCTACTAATACCCATTTTTAACCGCTACCAAATCACGTTTTTTTTGTAGTGTAAGGATTTGCAAGAGTTTGATTTTGGGTGTCATGGTTAAAGGGACTTGCCAGGGCAAGATCGTGCGCTGTACAAAAACTTCACTCCCATACCAAAAAGAAATCTACTGGTTACATTTTGAGTTTCAATTATTACATTCACTCTTTTTAACCCTAATGCAATTGTTTTGGGTGTCCGCGTAAGGATTCCAACAGTTGAATTTTAGGTGCCATAGTTACGGGGACTTGCTAGGGCAAGTTTGTCTGTAGTGCAAAAACTTCACTCCCATACCAAAATGAAATCTGCACATTACATTGGAGTCCCGATTGAGCAATCACGCTTTTTAACCACAATACAAATGTTTTTGGGGTCTGGAGAAGGATTTGCAAGTGTTTTATTTTGGCTAGCATGGTTATAGGGACTTGCCAAGGCAAGATCTTGCGTAGAGCAAAAACTTCACTCCCACACCAAAATGAAATCTACGCGTTACATTTGAGTCCTGATTGTTGCATTCACTCTTTCTAACCCCAATACAAATCTTTTAGGGGTATGGGCAAGTATTTGCAAGAGTTTGATTTTGGGTAGTAAGGTTACAGGGACTTGTCAGGGCAAGATCGCTCATAGTGCAAAAACTTTCCTCCCATACCAAAATGAAATCTACTCATTATATTTGAGTCCCGATTGTTTCATTCACACTTTCTAACTCCAATGTAAATGTTTTGAGGGTCTAGGCGAGGATTTCCAAGAGTTTGATTTTGAGTGGCATGGTTATAAGGACTTGCCACAGCGAGATCGTGAGCAGTAGAAAACCTTCACTCCCGTACCAAAATGAAATCTACATGTTACATTTAAGTCCTGATTGTTGTATTCACTCTTTCTAACCCTAATACAAATGTTTTAGGGGTTTGGGCAAGTATTTTCAAGAGTTTGATTTTGGTTGGCACGGTTACAAGGACTTGCCAAGGCAAGATCGTGCGGATTGCAAAAAATTCACTCCCATACCAAAATGAAATCTACTCATTAAATTTGAGTCCTGATTATTGTATTCACTTTTTCTAACCCCAATGCAAATGTTTTAGGCATCCACACAAGGATTTGAAAGAGTTGGATTTTTGGTACCATAGGTATGGGGACTTGCTCTAGCGTACAATACAAAATCTTCACTCCTGTACCAAAATGGAATCTATTCGTTACATTTGAGTCCTCATTCTTACATTCACTCTTTCTAACCTCCATGCAAACTTATTAGGGCACTAGGCAAGGATTTGCAAGTGTTTGATTTTGGGTGGCATGGTTACAAGGACATGTCAGGACAAGATGGTATGTTGTACAAAAATCTCACTCCCATGTCAAAATGAAATCTACTCGTTATATTTGAGTCCCGATTGTTGTATTCACTCTTTCTAACCCCAATACAAATGTTTTGAGGGTCTGGTTGAGGATTTGCAACAATTTGATTTTAGGTGGCATTGTTACATTCTGGGCAATCTTTGACCGCAGCCAGAAGATCTTGGCTGCAGCCAAAAACTCTCTGTGCTATTTTGGGCCACAGCCAGAGATTTCTTGGCCGCAGCCAACCCCTGTTTTCAGCACTATGTGATTTCAAAAAGTGGTTTCTAACCTAGTACTTCCCAATCATTTTAGTCTATTATTAGAGACTTTCATAACTATCTAAGGGACTTTAATGATAACCAAATCTAAGTGTTGTGAAGTCATTTTAGTATTAGGATAAGTGATAAATCTTCGTCCTTAATTATGATTCTAGGATTTGATACTTGCTCTGCCTACGATAGACCAGTGCCAAAGCAAGCCTGAAAAGAACAAGGTAGTGACCTTTCTCTTGTGTTGTGTATGATACATTGTATGCATGACTTATCATTGTGTTGTCATTGTTAAATATGTTGTTGTGCATTGTAGCATGAGCAATTTAGCGTGATGCATGTCACACACACCCCTACCGTTGTAATTGCCATTATAATTTCCGTTATTGTGTTATTGTATGGTGAATTTTCCACTTTTGAGAAACATGTCGGTGTAGCTATGTTGTTGTGAAATGTGTCATATGGAACCTTACTATTGTGAAATATGTCGTTGTGCATTGCAGCGTGAGCATTATATCGTGAGTAGTCGTAAGGGGTGATGCACGTCACACCTACCCCTGCCATTGTAAATACCATTGTAAATGACGTTTTGTTGCTGTGTTGTGATTTGCTTATATGCTTTGTGGTTGTACATACTATGAGTGAATTGTTACTACTGGGGTTCTTAGAATCTCATTCTTTCCATAAAACAATTTTCAGACAGGGCCAGTAGTTCTAAAGAGAAGCAGGTGACGAAAGGCGGATAGAGCTCCAAACTAGGAATTTACATTTTGGATAGTTGGTTATCATGCTATTAATTATTTAGATATTTTGTTGGGAATTAATTGTATATGTTGTAGATATTGAGTAGTTTTGTGTAATCCCCTAGAATGGGAAACTGATTATGGGCGTTTATACCCTGTAAACCCTTAATTGATTAATAGAATCTGAGTATAACGGGAATTTATGTTGCACTCTGATATTTATGAATAAAATCGAATTGTACATGCCAAATGTGTATTTGAAGTGTGAATATAAGACCGTGTTGAACAGGTTTTAGAAAAGTTTTTAAAAACCCTGTTTTAGGAAATGAAATTTTTAATAAGTCTCAATTTATCATGTGATCTCTAATTCAACATAATTATGTATTTTTGAACATAAATCTTGGCCTTGATATGAAGGGGTTACACTGAACAAGTCCTAGTACGTCCTGGATAGCACCTAGTAGGTTTAGGATTACACCAGGACTTGCTTGGGCAAGGTCTTGTGTAGTATAAAAATTTGACTCCCGTAGCAAACTGAAATCTACTCGTTACATTTGCGATTTTGTTGCTGCATGCCCTCTTCCTAACCCTAATGCAACTTTCTAGTGGGTCCAGGCAAGGATTTGCAACAGTCAAATTTTTGGTAGCATGGGTTGGCAACCTTGTTCGGGGTCTGGGCAAGTGTTGGCAACTTTGGGCAAGGTGGTGGCAAGCTTTGGCAGCCTTGGAAAGGGTCCGAGTAAGGTTTGCCACGGAATTTCTGACGAACGAAAAAATTCCATTGGAAATTCCTTCTGAAAAATAAAAAATTATTATTTTTTGTTAAAAGTTTTTAATCAAAAAATAATAATTTTTTATTTTTCCGACGAAATTTTTCCTTAGCAAATTGCCACGGGATATTCCATTCCTTAATAAAAAAATTAATTTTAGAAATTAGACAAAAATATAATCATATGAAATTTATTTAAGATGTAAAATTTTTTTAATTTGAAGTTAATTTATATTAAAAATTATAAGAACATATGAAATTATTTTATATTATTATTACATATATATGTAAGAAACAAATATATATTTATAAATAATTGATTATATAGAATAAGATTATATATAAATAATTGTGTAATAATAAAACACTAAAGCAGTCCAGCCCATCCAGTAAGGCATTGCCTGCTTAATGATGAGGTCGTGGGTTTGAACCAAAGGAAGGCAAGTTGAGTTGCATTTCCAGGAAAAAATAGGTTACGACACGTGGTGGAGCCAGAATGCAACAAGTGGCGGATCTGGGCCCCAACAATGAGGTGGAGGTAGCCGGAGCTACAACGCATCCCCTCCGGTGATGAAGAGGTGGCCACCGAAGTTGCCACGTGGCTTTTTAAAATTTTAAAAATAAAAAAATAATTTTGTTAGGGAATTTCTGATGGAATTGAATTCCGTTGGAAATGGCGACAGAAAATTTCCGTTAGAAATTTCCGATGGAATTCAATTCCGTCAGAAATTTGTGATGGAATCTAAATTCCGTCAGAAATTGATTTGTCATGCTATTATTAGCGACAAAATCCATTCCGTCAAAAATTCTGTCAGAAACTATGAATTTCATGGTAAATTTTGTGATAAATTATGTGTTTTTTTGTAGTGTAAATACCTTGTTTGGAGGTACGTGAGCCCACCCCAAACACTCACTAAGGTAATAGTGATAGCAAAACATTTTTTTAATAAATACATTAAATTTTCTTTGATAGAGTAAAACAATGGCGACAACAAATTTTATATGAAAATTCATTTATAGAGATGGCGGACGTGAAAAGAAGTTTATAATTTAAAATTTTTGGATATAAAAAAAATATTGGTCATGAAATCACACCAACAGGCATGATATACGAGATAAAAATATATTACAAATATTGAAAGACAAATTTTGAAACAACATTTGTACGTCTTACAATTGATAATAAAATATTGAGTCTGGTTGCTAAGTATCTTATCAAATAGGTTATTCATTTTTCTTAAATATAGAAATGTTTAACTTAATTTTGCGAGTTGTATTATATCGGGCTCTAATGTGCGCAGGTTAATATTTACAGTATGAGTATTATCTCACACCTCCATCTTAATCACAAGGCAGAAGTATCACATGCCGTCCACGTGTCCCCAGACATATAAAATTTCACAGCATTTTTAAGTTAACCTCATATCTTGTCAGATTTTTATAATGATTAAAATTAGTTATGCGTCAAATATCAGTTGATGAAATTCGACTATTGTCATACGTAACGAAAATAGTTTTTTCAGTGTGATTTTTTGCATTATTGCAAGCTTTGAATCTCCGGCCTTATAATATCATTCATTCGACCCAAACATGGTATTCTTTTCAAACAATTCATATTTAGTATATTGCGGGTCATATTTGAATATTGTTAAACTCGATTAAATAGGTATAACTCTCTTGAGTTTAGTATCTTTTTTTAAAAAAAATATAATCTTTAATCTTCAATTTTCTTTCAAGAGAATCAGATACCTTACAGTTAAGTAACTCTAGTTCCTTTTCACGAGAGTTGAAGAAAATTGTAAGAGAGAAGAGCATAAAATCAATGGTGAGTGACAAAATTAAAATAAAATATCCCCATTCACCAAAAATAAGATCCCCATTTCACCCCAGGCCAGTGAGAGCTGAAGCTCACAGTCACACCAACTGTGAATCTAAACCGTATGATTAGGGCCCTCTCGACACGTGTCACATAAATCTCTCCCTCAAATTTTCACCCCAAGCCCCACTGGAGTCCATAAATACCCTCCCACCCCAAGAACTTTCTCCTCACAATTTCTCTCACAGTCCCTCTCTTTCTCTCTCTTATTCACTAAGCTTGTTCCTTCTTCCTCAACCTGCCCTGCATGGATTTTGAGCCAAACTTCCATGAAAGCTTCTCTCTGCTTCCTGGGCTTTTCCCAGAAAATCCCCCAAAATCTCAACCACTATCACTCGCAATGCCACACATTCATGATCAACCTCCTCCTTCTCACAATAATCCGCCAGTACTGTTTCCCACCGACCAAAATCTCCACCACCACCACCACCATTTCCGACACTACCCTCACAATCAGCTGGATCTGAATGGGTCAGATCGTAAACCAATCTTCCTGAAGCAGACTTCATATCCTTACTCTCATCCTTTCGATTCTGCGTACCCAAACAAGCCCTTCAAAGTCGACGCCTTGCATGGCGGTCGGGCCTTCTGGGGTTTCTCGCACAAGCTTTCTCTTCCATCCGACATGGCCCTGACCCCACATATGGGCCCACTATACCATCCAGCTTATGGATCATCACCATTGAAGCCTAAGCCTCATCATCAGGACGAAATTCTTTTGTCCTTCCCTGAGAATAATAATGATCATAATAATCGCTGGCAAGACGAAGCTCGTGCTGATCATAACGATGACAGGAAGATGAAGAAGCAGCAGATGCACAAAGGTGGTATTCTCAAGAATACAATCATCATCAAAGGCAAGTGGACACCAGAAGAAGACAGGTATATGCATAAAGGTTGCACTTTTTTTTAATTGCTTGTACTGTTTTCCCATCTTTCATGTATCTGTTTGATTAAATCCCTTTCTTGTTGGCAGAAAGTTGGTGCAATCAGTGGAGAGGTATGGGATGAGAAAATGGTCACAAGTCGCAAAGGCTTTGAATGGAAGGGTGGGAAAGCAGTGTAGAGAGAGGTGGCACAATTATCTGAATCCGGACATTACGGTTATTATATTCCTCCTCATCCAACTTTTTCTCACAAACATACATTTGTATTACATACATATACACATAACATATATATATATAAACACCCTTTTTTTTTTTTTTTGCAGAATTTTTGTTCTTAGCAGACATTATAAGACATGAAGAATATATAATTAATGAAATGCATATATGTGAATAATATATGGAAATTTATTGATTAGTTGAAAGTTTATAACGGAAACTTGACTCGTGTTTTGATAGGTATGGTAATACGATACCTCCTTTCTTATATATCATTCTTATTCTGATGAAGAGCTCTCGGAAGCATGAAATATGTGAATACATGTGTGTATACAATTGCAATATATATCTGATCGATCATGTAATGAACAGGATCAATCTTAATTGTGCTTTTAGCAATGTTTGCTTTGTATTTAATAATATATAAATGTTTTGTGAAAAGCCGAAAGTTGAGACCGCGTAACAAAGTTTGTAAAACAAACTGTTTAAATGCCTAGTTATAATACATGCTCGCACACATGTCACTCTTACATATTGACCGGTTTGAGCTTTCAACATTTTGCATTGTTTCAGAATATCTCCAAAAGTACTTAATAAAGAGGTTTGATTGCACGGGATCTTACATCTACCACCACTTGTTGTGTGTGTGTCTCTCTCTCTCTTGATTTAAAGTTGCAAATGAAATTTGGTCTAGGAACGTCAATACTGTTTTTTCTTCGGTAGGTTTTCTCTCTATTGGAATTCGTGTCAACTTGGTTACAGATGGAAGAGGTCAATGCTCGGACAGGACCACCGGATCGGCCACCGGGATTTGAGGACGAGGCTGTGGTTACAAAGAAACCAAAAAAGGATGCAAAAGCAGATGAGGTTTCATACAAAGAATCGCTACTGGGCTTTAAAGGGGAGGAATTCAATGGTGTTGCATATGGAGCGTCGGCAATGGAGGATGAACCGTTATTATCTGATCTCCTAGACCAAACTTGGAGCGTACCAGAGCCATCGGAGGAAGTCAAGATGATGATGAACATCTACCCAGTTATTCCCATGACAGACGAGGAGTACAATGAAAGCTGTGAGCCATGGAAGAATGCATTAATCATCACGGTCCTTGGTGCTAGATTTAATTTCCACAAACTGAAAGAGATGCTATGCAGAATTTGGAAGTTCAGTGAATTTGATTTAATTGATTTGCCAAACAATTATTATGTTATCAAATTCACAAATCAGGAAACTTGGACTCTCCACTACAAACGTATATTATTTGAAGGACCTTGGGTGATAGCAAAACACAGCGTTCTAGTGCAAAGATGGTCCCCATACTTCGACCCCTTCAACAATCCGTTAGGCAGGATCGCTACTTGGATAAGAATCCCAAACATTCCTTTGAACTGCTATACCAAAAAATATATCTCCAGAGTAGGCGATATGATTGGGAAGACTTTGAAGGTTGATCTTCATACTCTAAAAGGTGGGGAGGATGACTTACCAAGGGTGGAAAGAGGAAGGTATGCCAGAATTTGTGTGGAATTAGATCTCCAGAAGAAATTGGTACCAAGGATCATTCTAGCCTCTGTTCTGTACAATATTGAATATGAAGGATTAAATATGATTTGCTTTGGGTGTGGTAGATATGGTCACCGTAAGGACAATTGCCCATGGAGTTTTAATACTGAAGCCTCTACCAGTAATGCCACAATACAGGTGCCAACGGTGAGAAGAACACAGGGGCCACCGAAAAACACTATTCCGATAGAAGGAGAAGGGTTTGGGCCTTGGATGCTGGTTCAAAGAAATCAGAGAATGCGAATGCCGAGGAATAATGGACAGAAAGGTCCACCAGCCAACGGAAATCACGGAGCAAGGAAGATTGGAAATTATGAAGTCAGGTCCCACGGCTCAAGATTTGCTGCAATGGTAGACTGGGAGGAAGAGAAAAATTTGTTAGATGAGCAAGGGACGTTCACAGGAGGTAGATCTGATTTAGGAGGAAAAGCTTTAGTCTTGTATGATGGGAAAATGAAAGGGACACATAAGGTTGGGGCCCACGGTGGTGCTGGACACAAGCAAAAATCAATCAATGCAAAAGAGGCGCAAAGCATGTATAAAGTAAAGGAAAAAAACAAGGCTGAATTACTAATTCAAAGTGGGCCACGCTCAGATTTAATGGAAAGCCAAATAGATATAATTGCTGAAACAAGCACCAATGGGGAGCAAAAAAAAAAAGGATCAATATGTGAAAAGCAAAGAAATCACTGTGTAGTAAGTGGAAGTATACAGAATCCAGAACCAGTTCGACTTGACCAGGAAATGGAAGTAATACACGTGCCGGACTCAAACAAAATGAAGGGGACCCAGGAGCAAAGTCCGAAAGAAGAGTCTGCAGGAATCAAGATAGATGAGGCAAGGTCAGCAAAAACCACGGTGATGGTAATTCAAAGAACAAGATCAAGAAGTCCGTTGAGAGGGACGCAAGGAAATAAGCGGAATATGGATAAGCCTGCGCATCAAGGATCTCGATCAAGGAAAAACCAGGAACATGAACCTCCCGACAAGTAAGCTTTTCTTGCTCAAGAATACACTAATTATTGTATAATGATAGTTGCATCATGGAATTGCCGTGGGGCGGGCAGTAAATCCTTCCCACGTTTAATCAAAGAAATAGTTCAAAAATACAAGATTAATGTGTTGGGTCTTCTGGAAACTCGTATCAGTGGAGTCAGAGCTGATTGTGTAGTGAAAAAGTTGGGATTCAGTAACTGGTTGAGGGTTGAGGCAACAGGATTTGCGGGAGGTATATGGTTATTGTGGAATGAGCGAGATATTTTGGTAGAATATATTTTTTCCAACACTCAAATCCTTCATTGTCGACTATCTAATAGAAATACAGGTGAGATATTGTTTGTCTCCCTTGTGTATGGTGAACCGAGAAGGGAACTTAGGACTGATTTATGGGCAGGTCTGAGAGCGTTATATGGTATTACTCATGAACCTTGGCTGATATTGGGTGATTTTAATTCTTTTTTGAATTCATCTGATAAACAAGGTGGCAGCCCTGTTAGCTATACACATCACCAACAGTTTCGATCATGTGTTGAGGACTGTAATTTGCTTGAGGTTCCGATAGTGGGTGATAAATTTACATGGGGAAAAAATCAGGTGCAAGAAAGGCTAGATTGGGTGTTTTGCAACATGACTTGGGAAATGACTCATCCAGCTTTTAAAGCTTTTCACCATCTTAAATTCAAGTCAGATCACCGGGTTGTTGTGGTTTCATCTGGTACTGGTGAACAATGTCAAGCTAGGAGTCTTTCTTTTAAATACCAAGCAGGCTGGTGTTTACAGGAAGGGTTTTCTGATATTGTTAAAGAGGCTTGGCAGGATAAATCGTGGTCAGCAGGGTACAGGGATTTTGAAAAAATGGCGACAGAATGGAATAAGGATGTGATTGGCAGTTTACCTAAAAAGAAAAGGGAGCTTATGCGAAGATTGGAAGGAGTTGATAAGGCCTTGCTAAAGAAACCTCACGAAGGACTGATGCGACTTGAGAAAAACCTGTGGCGAGAATATCTGAAGGTGTTGAATCAAGAGGAATTACTGTGGTACCAAAAATCCCGTTGTAACTGGCTAAAGTTTGGGGATAAAAATACTAAGTTTTTCCATGCATCTACGGTTGTGAAGAGGAAGCGAAACCGAGTTGAAAGACTACAAGATGACCAAGGACAGTGGGTTACGGATCAATTGAAATTAAAAGATTTGGCCTTCAACTACTTCAAAGACCTTTACACTCGCGATGAGGGTGTTATCCCGGTGCATGATTGGCCAACCACCTTCCCTCCACTTCAACAATCTCAAATTGATGTCATTCAAAGAGATATAACGATCATTGAAATCAAAAATTCAGCTTTTGAAATGGGTGCCTTCAAATCTCCGGGTCCCGACGGATTAAATCCTCATTTTTTCCAATCTCAATGGGAGGCAATTGGAACTAAAGTTTGTGATCTGATTTTTGAAATGGTGAGCAATCCAGATAAAATCAAGGAGGTAAATCATACAAACATTGTGCTAATTCCTAAAGTAGATGGTCCTGTATCCATTAAGGATTTTCGTCCCATTGCACTGTGTAATGTATGCTTTAAGATCCTTAGCAAGGTCCTAACAAACAGGCTGAAAAAGATCATGTCATTTCTGATTCAACCAGCTCAGTGTAGTTTTATCAGTGGCCGACAAAGTTGTGATAACATCATTCTTGCTCAGGAAGCCATCCATACGATGAGAACAAAAAAAAGAGGTAAAAAATATATTGCTATTAAAGTGGATATGGAGAAGGCTTATGACAGATTGGATTGGGACTTTATCAAATTCAATCTTCAAAGCTTGGGATTTCAAGATCATTTTGTTCATCTTATTATGAAGTGTATCTCATCAGCTTCAATGAAAGTAAGCTGGAATGGTGATCTTTCAGACTCATTTTGCCCCTCTAGAGGAATTAGGCAAGGAGATCCTCTAAGTCCATATCTTTTTGTATTATGTATGGAGAGACTTGGACAAATCATTAATCAAGAAGTGGAGGCTGGAAGATGGAAACCTCTAAAGATGTGTACATATGGTCCTGCCATCTCTCATCTATTTTTTGCGGACGATCTTATATTATTCTGCGAAGCAACAAGAGGCCAAATAGAACGTGTCAGGAATATCATGGCTATGTTTTGCAATAGTTCAGGTCACAGAATTAGCTTTCCAAAATCTAAATGTTTTGTATCCCATAATGTGAACTTTAGCAGGGCTCTTGAATTCAGTCAGATCCTAGGGATTGGTATCACTCCTGATCTTGGGAAGTACCTCGGAGTACCGCTGCTACACAAGAGAATGGTAAAGATGACGTTCACTCCTTTAATTGATAAGGTGAAGAAAAAGCTCTCAGGGTGGACAGGAAAACATTTGAGTATGGCGGGCAAATCAGTACTGATAAAGTCGGTCTTGTCTACACTTCCTTCCTATCAAATGCAAACACTTCTCATCCCTACAGGGGTTCTGAAAGACATTGAAAAGCTAAGCAGAGAATTCTTTTGGAGCCAAGGACCAGAAGCTAGGAAACTTCATCTAGTACCCTGGGAAACTATTAAATTAGAGAAAGATGAGGGGGGGCTTGGAATTAAAGATCTAGTTACCCAAAATAAAGCTTTTATAATGAAGTTGTGTTGGGGTCTCCTGACTAAGCCTGATGCCCTCTGGGTTAGATGCTTGAAGAGTAAATATGCATGCGGAACAGAGAAAATCCCTATGATAAACAAGAAGAAGAATCAATCAGCAGTTTGGAGTGCAATTGTCAGAGTTTGGGGAAAGTTTAAAAAGAAGTTGGGAAGTAAACTCAGAAGTGGCAGAAACACAAATGCTTGGTGGGAAACATGGTCCCCGCTAGAACAACCCTTGATTCAATATATAGATAAGAATTCAGAATGGGTTAGTCATGAGGAATCGGTGAGAGCATTTGTATCCCCAAATGGCTCATGGGATATTATGAAGTGGAGGCTATTTTTACCAGAATGGGTGATTGAGAAAATCAAGATGGTGAAACCTCCAACGGCAGAAGGGGAGGACCTGTTTTACTGGAAGGCGTCAAATGATGGAAATTTCAGTGTGAGATCAGCATACAAGATGTTAGGGAGTATTAATGAATCAATAAGAGAACCTCTCTGGCAACAAATCTGGCGGTGGCCAATTCCAGAAAGAGCCAAGTTTTTCATGTGGCAAGTTTTTCATGGAAGATTACCTACCAATTCTATTCGTAAATTGCGAGGATTGAGTGTACATGGCGAGTGCCCATTTGAGTGCCTTGGTGAGGAATCAATATTACATACATTGAGAGACTGTGAGGCTGCTTATACGGTGTGGCAAGTTTTAATTGACCCTATATACTATAGTACTTTTTTTAGTGGTAATTTGCAGGAATGGATACTGTGGAATAACAAACAAGAACCAGGTAGCAGGAGAGTCAAAAACTGGCCTTGGTTGCGGATATTTGGTTCGGCTTGCTGGCTCATATGGAAGAATAGATGCAAGAAGGCCTTTGAGGGTATCGCTGAAGAACCACGTAGCATCATTCAAAGCTGTCTTCACCATCTGATGGAAGGCGTAGAACAAGGAAGATTGAAGCATCGGATCTACCAGATTCCTGATAGAGCAGACGTTAAGTGGAATGCTCCCCCTTCTGGCTATGTTCGTGTCGACGTAGATGGTTCGGTTAATAACCATAAAATTGCTGCTTGTGGTGGCATTGTCCGAGATAGCAATGGGATGTGGATGACAGGCTTCCAACAGAAAATCGGGTTCACCTCCACTACTGCAGCGGAGTTACAAGCAATCAAGGCAGGTATGCAAATCTGCAAACAGATGAAACTCACCAAAGTTAAGTTACATTCAGATTCATTAGAGGCTATTCAGTTACTGATATCAGGATATGGGCCATATCATCCATTGGGCCAAGATATCATTGAGATTAGATCGTTGATTTACTCTGGTTGGGATATAGAGATACTTCACTCAAATAGGGAAGCGTTGAAGTGTGCAGATTATTTGGCTAAAATGGCGCAGGAGGCGAACACTGATCTGTGTCTACTACAAGTGCCACCAACTTGTTGTTTGAATCAAATGTTAGTCGATCTAGGCTAAATTGATTGATGTAATATCACCTCTTTTGGTTTGTAGTGTCAATATGACACAACTCAAGAGTTAGCTCTTGTCCTACTAATTCAAAAAAAAAAAAGTTGCAAATGAAAACCATTCCACGCGCCTTGTGTTGTGTATGTGAAATGAACACGTTAACATGAAGTTGAGTGAAGTAAAATTTCATTGGAGTGAGAGTGATATAATTAATTACTAATAACAGTTTCAACCAAAACTAATATGAATGCAGAAGGAGGCATGGACGGAGTTAGAAGACATGATTCTGATCCAAGCTCACAAGGAAGTCGGCAACAAGTGGGTGGAAATCGCTCGCTGGCTTCCGGGAAGGACGGGAAACAACATCAAGGAACACTGGAACGCCACAAAGCGCAGCCAAAACGCCAAGGAACACAGAAACAGAGCATTCACATCGAGGCCTTCACTTCTTGAGGAATACATCAAGCAAGTCATCGCATGCCAAGGAACCTCAAGGCAGTTCGGATCAAACAAGAACGAGCCGAAGACGGCGACGAGCTGGCAACAATCGCATGATGAACAACGTGAGAGTTCGCTACAAAAGCGCCTCCGATGATGATGACGACAGCACCTCCGGTGATTGTGAGGTTGAGATGTATGAGGCGGCAGAGGAAGAGGAAGAGAAGGCGGCCTATAATAATGAGAATGATGATGGCGGAAAAGATGAGGTGGCGGCGGAGATAAACGGGTTTGTGGGAGAGGATGGGATGAAGAACGAGATGGATCTGATGGAGATGATTTGTGGGACCAGGAAGTACTGAAATTAGTAATATTCTGTGTCTCTGTAGTTTTTTTTTTTTTTTCTTTTTCTCTTTTTTTAGTTATTATGTGTGACGTACAATTGTCTGTTTGTAGTTGTCCGTTGTGACTAATTTTAATCTTATAGTCATTAGTATTATTATTTTGAGCAAAAAAAAATCATTAGTATTATTATGATAAAGACAAACCGACCACCATGGCGAGTTAAGGTAAGTGAAACGTTAGAGAGAAGGACTGGATGCAGGAAGAGAGCACTGTCCCTCAACAGGTTCAGGCGATTTTACCGTCCTACAGAGAAATCTTAAAACCAAAAATGGTTAGCGACGAAGAAAAAGCCAAGAATGGTAAAACTGAGAAACGCTGAGATGGAACTCTCTAGCTATCTCAGCAGCGAGACAGAGATGCTTAAAGGTGTTACTGTGAAAAACTCTCCTAAGAGTCCGCTAATTGAATTTTCAAAAGAGGAGAAGAAAATTTGAGCAAAAAAAAAAAAAAGAGGAGAAGAAAAGATTGGAAGAAAGCTGTTCAAAATGATTGATTATAAAGCTTCTTGGCGGCACTTTAGGCTTCATGCAGATGAGGAAAAAGGTGCAACTACTGTGAGTAAAGAGTGGAAAAGTGGGATCAGGGGTGCTGATGTGCGGCCTTGCGCCTACTGCGCGGGCAGTTTGAGCTCTATCCCAAATATTTTTTTTAATGATTCTTTATATCATTATATTTTATATAATATTGGTGACATTTTTTAATTTTTTATGGGTAAAATATGAAATTATTTTCATTTTTTTTATGATTTTTTAAAGTTACAGTATTTTTTTTAAAAAAAAATGGTGTATTTATTTTTTTTATTTTGAACACTGAATCTTTAAAGAATCATATAAAATTTGAAACAGTTCCATTTTTATTCAATTGTGAAGAAGTGAAGTTGCCCGCACAGGAGGCGCACATAAGGGGGTTGCACATCAGACACGCTTGATCCGGAAAGGTGAAGCTCACATACATTGACAATGGCTACATGATCTTAAATTTTCAAGATAGAGAAGATTACTTTTTTGCTCTCGAAGGAGGGAGAGCCTTGGTTAATCCAAAATCACTTTTTCTCTGTTTAGACTTGGAAAAAAAATTTTAACCCCTATAATAGAAAGGTTCAAAGGGTGGCAGTTTGGGCCAAATTACTAGGAACAGCGGGTGACTACTATGATAAAAATGTACACCCGTATGTGTGTTGAGATCGACTTTCATGCAACTTTGCTACCTTCATACACTGTTGTTGAGAAACCTCTGAGCGACATGCAACCAGAAGCTACTTCACAGAGCAAGGGTGGGTCGCAAGTGGAGTAACCGGACAGTGTACTATGGCTTCTGAATGGTGATGCAGGACACGAGAAGAAGCCGGAAAAATAATAACCGAGATAGCAAAAGTAACTATGACTAGAAAAAAGTCAATGGGGGCGAAACCTTGCAAGTATCTCTAGATACGCTCTTTTGGCCGTAGATGAAGAAAATGAAGATTCAGAAAAGACAGGCTGGCGAACGTATCCCCTTACAAGAGATCTCCAATGTTGATATGAAAAAGGAAGGAAGGAAGAAAGCGAATCAAAAACTAAGGAAGATGTGTCAGAAGGTCAAAAAGTAGAAAAGAGAAATTTGACAATAATAATAATAATAATAATAATAATAATAATAATAATAATAATAAGGAGGGCTAAAAAGAAGAAGCAAAAGAGGGAGCTAGAAGGAAAAAGAAAGAGAAATATAAGGGCATGATAAATATAAATCTGGAAAGAAGGATAAAAAAAATTTTTAAAATTAGAAAATCACTTGTTATTAGAAGTTGATGAGGGAATAATGAAATTTAATAAATAATTTATAATTCATTTTTAGAAAATACTGAATTTAAAATTTTATAATTTCAAAATTTGTTTTAATATTTTTCTCTATATATTTTATAATTAAATAGGTATGGATTTTAAGACATAATTAATTAAATTTATTGATATTTTATACATTATCTTTTATATATTTTTTATTTTTTTAATTAATTTTAGGATAAAAAAAATTTTAATATAAAATTTATCTATATCCTATTTTATTATGTAAGACATATTATATAAAGAAACAGATAAAAAGAATCAAATAAAAGAAATAGCAGACGGAGCGCAAGCTAATCATCAATAAAAATGCTATATATATATATATATAGTCTTGAAAGAGAAGAGACAATTTGTGCAAAAAAAAAAAGAAAAGAAAGAGAAGAGACAAAAGGCGTGGAGCTGGCAGCAATAAGTTAATGAAAGGGAAGATGTGGACTTCAGGGTAAAGAAAGGACAAAGTCAAGTGTTGTGATCTATGGAGAGAATACGGATGCGCACATAATATCTTTATGAGGCAAAAAGAGATTTAGATAAAGAATTGGATAACGAGCTGTGCCGCCAAGAGCGGAAAAAAAAAAAAGGAATCTTAGAGATATTAATATAT
This sequence comes from Inga laurina, assembly GCA_963855925.1. Lineage (NCBI taxonomy): Eukaryota > Viridiplantae > Streptophyta > Magnoliopsida > Fabales > Fabaceae > Inga > Inga laurina. Next base: position 3,388,216 of record OY979713.1, read on the forward strand.
TATAAAGATAAGGAAGACAAGAGGCTCTGACAAGATGGGGACAGCTGAAACTCGAGCGGAAAAATAACGAAGAACTAGTATATTAATAGTCATTTATGAAAATTAAACGGAAAACAGAATCCGCACGCGCATCAATCAGAGAAACACGAATCAACATCAGAGATCCCGATTGACCGGTAACGTACTAATGAGGATGAAACCTGTGTCTTTTTACTAAATATAAAAATTAAACGGTGGGAAATTAGGACGTACGGTCATGTTAGGGCATGAAAGAAGATGCATTTTAATCTGTAGAATTTCTTTTTACCTGATAGTTCTATTAATTTAATTTTGTGTTTTATCAATTTCAAAAATTTCTATTTCTCTTGGTTGATTTTTTTTTTGAAAAAGAGACGATTAAATATTATTTGAAATTCAAAATCTCAAATCATTGATTTCTCAAAAATTTGAGTTGTTTATTGTTATACTCTTTTTGTCAATCCCATTACTCTTATTATTAACAAAATCAATTTGAGATTTTAAAATTTAAGTGATATCTAAGAGTCTTTCTCTCTATGTCTCTCTCTGGTTTTTTTTTTTTTTTTTGGGTTGGCTTTTCGGGCTAGATATTATGCTCTGCCACATTGACATCCTAATCCTCATTTTTTCTGTAAGATGGCAAAATTGAGTTTTTTTTTTTTTGTTGAAGCTTCTTAATCATATACTCCTTCTATCTTTAATATAAGATATATTTAGAGAATTGATATTTATCCTGAATATAAAACATAGTTTTCATATTTATTAATCTTTTCATAATTTATCCCTATTCATGCTCCTTCAACAATAATTAAATATGAGAGAGAATGAAGGAATTAAAGAAGATGACTAGAATGTCTTAAAAAATATATGACATATTAACTAACTCAACTAATTTCTTTAACTAATCAAATTAAATAAATATGTCTTATACAAATAAAACTTAACCACACACGTACCCTTTTGCTCTTTTTCTTTTTGTTTTTTTAGTGACCATTTGCTTGTGGTCGCATGGCTGCGTGAGCAATACCCATACTTCTAGAAGGCTAGCCACATACATGTGTCAATAACCAAATTTTTAAAAAACAAATCCAAAATGGTGGAGAGCATTTTATACTTGGCTTCTCTCCTCTACATTTTCCCATCCTTTTCCCTCTTTTTTCCTTTTTTATTGTTAGATTAAGGCCTCAATGGTCAATAATTATCATATTATAAAAATATTATTATAATTTTACCTTAAAGATACAAAAATAATTTTAACAGTTCAAATTTACTTTGCATCTGGTATCAAAAAAAAATTATTTTTGTGTATCTTTAAGGTAAAATTATAATAATATTTTTATAATATAATAAATTTGGACCATTGAGATTTTAATCTAACAATAAAAAAGGGAAAAGAAGGGAAGGGGTAGAGGAGAGAAGCCAAATCCGTGTTAGATGTAACGACCCCTCTTAATTACCATATAATTAATTTTCAAACCAAGTAAAACATTAAATATCATAATACAACATATTATGGGGTTCTGTCCACAGTACAAACCCCAGTATGCAGCGTAGTATTCGACATATGCAACGTAAAACCAAAAAAAATCTCTTAAGTTTGGCAATATACATTATGCTCATGTAACCAAATGAAACATACGATTGATATCAAATCAAGTCTCGTTTGCCTTCCCCTTGGTAACACCATCTGAACTCTCGCCTGAAAAATTTAAAATATTGATAGGGTGAGTCACACAGACTCAGTAACCACAATTCCACTTTAACAAATATGCAGGGAATGATTATAATATAATTAAGCGGGCAAAATATATGTTCATATAACATAAAGTTCAATCTTCCGAAAACATTATTATTTCAAGAAAACCATTCAATATACATAAAACTCCATCAACCATCCTTATAACCTCCTTAACCGCTGACAAAATCCATGAGCTATAACATATAATAGGATTAGTCTTTTTGACAAGACTGCATCAAGCTCTCCAATAATGAGGTGTAACACGGCCAAAGGCAACAGAACTCATATCGGATCATGGATTTCCTTTCCTTTGAAAATGGAAAGGTGTCACCTACCCTTGAGCTGACCCTTAACCCGGCCAAAGGAAAGGGTGATACCAAGGGTCCTAAATGCCAAAGCCATCCACTGTGCACATGGTGGTGGCTATACCACGTGGTATAAAAGAATCAAACCTTCTCAATCACAACACCTCAATCCACATCTCAACATCACAATCTTCAATATCAATAATTTATTCATATATTTTATTTAATGATATATCTCATCAATCATTCAAATAAATCATTCATGCCCACTTAACTAAAAATTACTAAAAACATGATTAATACTATCATTGTACATTTTTCATATATAAATTACTATAACATATTTATAGCAGTTAAAAATACCAACATACGTATATAATCATTTCAACAATCATACATGATAAATTGGAAAGTGGTTACCTCAAGTTCTTGACACAACTAAACTTGAGAATTTAACTCCAACAAGCCAAATTCAAATTCACTCTACAATAAATATATATATATTTACATGTTAATATAATTTATAATAATTGTTAACTATTACAAAATAGAAAATAATAATCCCCATAATTAACTCAATTTTCTTAAAAATAACAACAATTTATCTATTCCTCAAATTCCTTTTTAAATCAAAATTTCTTAACTCTATTTCACAATAAAATATTTAATAACCATAATTCTCTAACTATAATATCAAATCATATTTTATAATTTCACATAATTCAAAATCTGCAAAACTAAACCGATTAAAATTTCAATAATACTTCCAATAACTCAAATAAATTGTTTAATCCAAATTTAATCAGTCAAAAACGTTTCTAAAGCATAATTTATTATTTATTTAAGAAGAAATTAATTATAAAATCATACAATAACCAAATGGTAAATCTAAACCGATTAAAATCAACTATTAATTATTCTCTACATATCTATAACAATTTTTTGTAAAAACTCAAATTCTCCCAAAATCCTAACCCCAAATTTCTCGTTAATCAATATAATATTACTATCAATACGAAGATCAAAAAACGTAGAACAACTTTTATGAAGGAAGTTTGTTAAAAAAACGTGATTTTAAGTACCAAAATTATCTGCTAAATTCATAACCTTACCTGTTGAACTGCGTTCGCTCTCTGCTGATCGCTCTCATGAAATGAATGAGAATGTGAAGGGAGAGGTATTAATAATACCCTCCCGTTGATTTTTTTCTTCAAGCGGGTCCCACATGTTTTATTTTATTATTATTATATTTTTTTTATTTTTTTCTCAAGCGGGTCCCACATGTTTTTTAAAAACCCAGCCGACAGTTTTTTTTTTTTTAATAATATTACAACTCTACCCACCTAAATAGAATTTTGTCCCCAAAATTCACAACTAATAAAAAAACAATTCACAATACAAAATTCCTATACAATATACAAGCGTACCTAAACAAACAAATTAGGGAAATCACGTCGCATTCGCTCTTCAGTTTCCCAAGTAGCATCCCCAGGAGACATACCCTTCCAGAAAACTTTTAGGAAACGGATTGTTCTGTTCCGTAATTGCTTATCTTTTACATCTAAAATCCTTTCTGGTCCGGGCTCATAAGTCAAATTTTCCCTTAACTCAACTTCTTCAGGCTCAATCACATGGGAAGGATCTGAATGATATTTCTTAAGCTGTGACACGTGGAACACGTTATGCACATTTGACAAATGTGGCGGCAAGGCAATTCGATAGGCAACTAATCCAATTCGCTCCAATATCTCGTAGGGTCCAATGAAACGAGGAGTTAACTTTTTGGCTTTAATGGATCTGCCAATACCAGTCACTGGTGTAACCTTAAGGAACACGTGGTCACCCACTTCAAACTCTAAAGGTCTACGCCGCCTATCCGCATAGCTCTTTTGTCTGCTCTGAGCAGTCAACAACTTTTGGCGAATCATCTCAATTTTTTTAGTAGTTTCATCCATAAAGTCCGGTCCAATCACAGTTCTTTCACTTAATTCAGTCCAACAGAGAGGCGATCTACATTTTCTTCCATATAATGCCTCGAAAGGAGCCATCTGAATGCTTGAATGGTAACTATTGTTGTAGGAAAATTCTCCTAAAGGCAGGTGAGAATCACAATTACCAGGTAGCTCAATTACGCAAGCTCTCAACATATCCTCAAGAGTTTGAATCGTTCTCTCAGTTTGACCATCAGTCTGCGGATGATAAGCCGTACTGAACTTCAGCCTAGTCCCCATGGCCTCTTGTAACGCTTTCCAGAAATTTGACGTAAACCTTGGATCGCGGTCTGACACAATTTCTACAGGCACACCATGCAACCTAACAATCCAATCCACATACAACTGGGCTAGCTTCTGCAAACTGTATCCAATATGGATCGGCAAGAAATGAGCTGACTTTGTCAATCTGTCTACAATGACCCATATGGCATTATGGTGCGTAGTATTAGGCAATCCCATAATAAAATCCATGGATATGTTGTCCCACTTCCACTGAGGTATTTGTAAAGGTTGAAGTAGCCCTGAAGGTTTTTGATGCTCAATCTTCACTTTCTGACAAGTTAGACACCTCATTACGAAGTCTGTTACATCTTGTTTCATATTAGGCCACCAATAATTTCGCTTTAAATCATTGTAAATCTTAATGATCCCCGGATGAATAGTGTATTTACTTCGATGCGCTTCTTCTAAAATACAAATCTTAGCTTTTTCATCATTCGGAACGCAAACCTTCCCTTTAAATCTTAGAATACCATTACTACCTACGTCAAAATCATTGACTCTTCCTTCCTCTAATTCTTCCTTAATTTTCAATAGATATTCATCCTCCAACTGAGCCATCTTTATCTCCTTCCAAAATTCATTCTCAATTTGTATAGATTGCATCATAACTTTACTGACTAGCATGTTTATGTCCTTCAACCTTTCTAACCAGTGGTTCTCATAAAGACTCAAGTGAAATACATGAATAGCTTTTCTGCTTAAAGCGTCTGCAACAACGTTGGCTTTACCTGGATGATACTTTAGTTTGAAATCATAATCTTTTAGAAATTCCATCCAGCTCCTCTGCCTATTGTTAAGCTCCTTCTGATCCACTAGATACTTTAAACTCTTATGATCAGTAAAAATTTCAAATCGTGAACCATAGAGATAGTGCCTCCAGATCTTCAGTGCAAATACAACTGCTGCCAATTCTAAGTCATGGGTCGGATAATTCTCTTCATGTGGCCTCAATTGTCTGGAAGCATAAGCAACAACTTTTCCTTCTTGCATCAATACGCATCCCAGACCCTTCAACGAAGCATCAGTATACAAAGTATAGGATAAAGCAGGATTAGGAATAACTAACACTGGTGCAGAGGTCAACTTCCTCTTCAACTCTTGAAAAGCGTTTTCGCACTTACTTGTCCAAATAAAAGGTTGATCCTTCCTGGTTAGCTTAGTAAGTGGTATTGCTAACTGAGAAAAACCTTGTATAAACCTTCTGTAGTATCCAGCTAATCCCAAGAAGCTTCTGATTTCAGTAACAGACTTTGGTTGTTCCCACTGAAGAACTGCATCAACTTTGGTAGGGTCCACTGCAACCCCTTCAGCTGAAATTACATGGCCGAGGAATTTTACCTCTTTAAGCCAAAATTCGCATTTGTTCAATTTTGCATAAAGCTTGTGCTCTCTCAACACTTGCAACACTGTTCTAAGATGTTCTCGGTGTTCCTCTTCGTTTCGAGAGTAGATGAGAGTATCATCTATGAAAACCACCACAAACTTATCCAAATATTTTCTAAATATCCGGTTCATATAGTCCATGAATACCGCAGTGACTTCTATTGTACCAAACATCCCAAAAACTGAAATCCACTTCCAATTCCACTTCCTCCCTCTCAATTCCATGCTACCAAACGTGGCATTATTTCTTAGCAAGTAGTTATTTCATTGCTAGTTATATTCAGAGTGGTTTTGTTTCTATTCATAAGGCATAAATGTTTAAACTGATGTAAGAGCATTTATAAGACAAATAAGGGTATTCACAAGACAAATAAATGGATTATCTTCCATTCACTTCTTTTGGGCTTAATTACAAACTCATAACTGAACTACTATGACAACAAGGCTTTTAAATCTAATAAAATAACTTGAAAATGTCTACTAAAATGATATCATATATTAAGTTTTCAGTAAAAACACAATGGATGTCATAAGAATGATCACACTTCCCATAGAAAATATTTTTTTAAAACTTATATGTTGATCTTTTATGTAAAATAAATTACTTATTCTTGGAGGCATTTTGCAGTTTGTCTGACAGGTTATGACTTTAAGTATGCAGTTATTAGGTACAAGGTAGAAGGGTAGGGGAAGGATTTGTGTCTATGGAAAAGTCAGGGGTAAAATAGGAAATTTGGGTAATCAGGGGCAACAATGTAATTTTGGGCAAAATCTGGGGTCAGAATGCGATTTCAGAAAGTTTGGGAGGTTTGAAATGTAATTTTGGCAGAATCTGGGGGTCAAAATGTAATTTCAGAAAGTTCAAGGGTCTGAAATGTAATTTTGGCAAATTCTAGGGGGTCAAAATGTAATTTTAGAAAGTTCAAGGGTCTGAAATGTAATTTTGACAAATTCTAGGGCACAAAATGGTAATTTTAACAAAATTCTAGCTGACCGTTGTGCTGACGTGGCCAGAGTGACACGTGGCAGTCCGTGATTGGTCCACGTTGCGTTAACCGATGACGTGAATACTGATTGGACGGGGTGACGTGGCAATGCTGACGGTGATGCTGGCATGGCGCTATTGACACGTGGCGCAATCTGATCGGACAGTGATGACGTGGCAGCTGACTGGTCATCTTCAACCTCTGGGTGCGTGGGCTCCATTGACGGCGCGTGGGTCTCAGGCGGTGGCGCATGGCGGCGTTGCACGGTGGTGCCCGACTCCTGTCTTGGGTTTTGGGACCTTCTAAACACGATGGTGTGGTCAGATTTTTGAGAAAAGATCGGCAGGATGGAATTTGCACACCCTATTTTCCCAACGTTTTTTTTCTCTCAATCCTATTCCTCACTCTCTCGTTTTCTCTCCCTCTGGAACAAGGCTCTGATGCCAAAATGGTATAGAAACCAAACTCTAATGTGTTTATTCCAAACTCAGATGCATTACAATGAAAATCACACACCTATTTATACTAAAATCACAACCTTATAAATTCTTTAAAATAATGCAAAAGTCAAAACTGGCACCCATACAACAACCCTTCTGTCGTCGTTCCCTATTCACAACGTCATTGCATACATCATATGCAATATTTTCATGTCAACGTTGGCTACTCTGTTCTCATTCTCCCTGTTCTGTTTCAAACAACCTTTTGAGTTTGTTTCATACCCCCCGGTTTCTCTCTGACACTACGTTTTCTCACGTTCAGTGTTACCAATTGAACTATTTACAATCCTTAAAGCATTTAGTAACAACCTTTTGAGTTCATTTCACAACCTCCCCCCCCCCCCCGTTTCTCTTTGACACTACATTTTTTGACGTTAATTGTGACCAATTGAGCTATTTACAACCCTTAAAGTGTTTATTAACAACCTTTTGAGTTCATTTCACAACCTCCCGCCCGTTTCTCTCTGACACTACGCTTTCTTATGTTAAGTGTTACCAATTGAGCTATTTACAACCCTTAAAGCGTTCATTAACAACCTTTTGAGTTCATTTCACAACTTCCCCTCGTTTCTCTCTGACACTACGTTTTCTGATGTTAAGTGTTACCAATTGAGCTATTTACAACCCTTAAAGCCTTCATTAACAACCTTTTGAGTTCATTTCACACCCCCCAGTTTCTCTCTGACACTATGTTTTCTGACGTTAAGTGTGATCAATTGAGCTATTTACAACCCTTAAAGCTTTCATTAACAACCTTTTGAGTTCCTTTCACAACCTCCCCCTTGTTTCTCTGACACTACTTTTTCTGACGTTAAGTGTGACCAATTGAGCTATTTACAACCCTTAAAGCATTCATTAACAACCTTTTGAGTTCATTTCACAACCTCCCCCCGTTTCTCTCTGACACTACATTTTCTGACATTATGTGTGACCAATTGAGCTATTTACAACCCTTAAAGCCTTCATTAACAACCTTTTGAGTTAGTTTCACAACCTCCCCCCATTTTTCTCTGACACTACGTTTTCTCACTTTCAGTGTTACCAATTGAGCTATTTACAATCCTTAAAGTGTTCATTAACAACCTTTTGAGTTCATTTCACAACCTCTCCCCCGTTTCTCTCTGATACTACATTTTCTGACGTTAAATGTGACCAATTGAGCTATTTACAACCCTTAAAGCGCTCATTAACAACCTTTTGAGTTCGTTTCACAACGTCCCCCTTGTTTCTCTTTGACACTACGTTTTCTCACGTTCAGTGTTACCAATTGAGCTATATACAACACGTAAAGCGTGGATTAACAACCTTTTCAGTTCCTTTGAAAAGCTCATCGCTTGACTACAATAGTACAGAGAATTAGGCCGCTCACAACAGCTAAATTGTAGTATATTTTATCAAGTGGTTAACAAGTTGTTAGCCTATTGTATCAAGTGCGTTAGACACATGCATAAGTGAATTGTAAGTAGCGAATGACTTTATAAATTGCACACCTCACCACTGTCGCGTAAGCAACCCATGATTTTGACTAATTATAATGGCTATTTTATTTCAATTCCTGCTACAAAATTTCATAGCAACTGATGCAAATTTTCACAACTCATAATGCATGTTTTCACAACATAATGAGTTATGTTCACAAGGGATCCACCAAACCCGATAGTGTACCACATGAAAGTCCCCCCTGTAAGTACAACATGGCATGAATTTAAACAACTAATGCAACCTAATTTTCCAACTTGATCACAGTACATGTCATAACTTAGTAGCATATCATATCCACATATCAATTTACATTAAAATATTAAGTTGTATGAGTAAGTGGGTATTTTCGCCTACTCATTTAACTTAATATCATACAATTTGTGTTTAAGTACACCAACATCTGGACCCGTTCAAAAACCAATACGGGTCACAAGAAGTCACAGTTAATGGTGTATATATACATAATCCAAAAAAAGTAGCTACCAAAAGTAAGTACATGCATGTAGTATGTGTGTTTTAGGTTGGATTTGGATTTTTGCAAGTCTTGACGAAGTGCCCAACCTCATGACATCACCCACAATGATAAAGCTTCTTGTTTTGAAACTAAGATTCCCTTCTTCTTCTTTTCGACCTCCCTGCCGGCCTTGTAGTTGTTAGCGGATCCAAGAATGTCTGTGTGAGCAAATGTGTGATAGTCAAAGATTCAGCTTGTGGACAATCATGTGTTGCAACTGGTCTCATGGTGTTTGCATATATTTTCTCATGTGCTTCCACTTTCAGCCAATCATGTACAAATATGTATATATTACCATTGAGTACCTTAATAGCTGCATATGCATGGCCACAAGGTATTCCACTCATTTACCATGCTAAACATGTGCATTTTCTTTGAGCAAGATTTACATTGACATAAATTGTCGCTTCACCACATCTAGTTCGCACCGAAAAGTTATGGTCTCCATAATATTCTGCATCCATATTTTCCGCATAGCTAACATGCTGCAACACTTTCTCTTTAATATTGGGTCCAACTCCATTTTTCCAATTGCCCATTGCCATCTTGCTTGCAAGCAATTTCCGTGCCAATTTGTCTCGATGCTCATGAATTAGTACTGACACGCTATGCTTCCTCTCTTTCAACATCCATGCATTAAACAACTCTGCAAGATTCGTGGTTATGTTATCCCACCTATTAAAAGGAAACTTGCTTAGAGCCCATTTGTCAACATCACCATTGGTCTCCACCCATTATGCCAATTATGGATTGAACAATCTTAATTTTCCCATTGCACTTATAAAGTCCTCATCCAACCTTGCATAGGCAATTGCATCAAGGAGCTTGAGTGCAATCTCCTTGCTATTCGCCGATGTACGTGCTCGACCTCTATTGATTTTCAAGAACTCTACACTATAATTTTCCTTCAGATGCCTGTAGCAATAGGCATGTCGCTCGCTGCCAAATATTTCAGTAACAACACCGATAATTGCATTATTACGATTTGACACAATGGTTATCATGATTGATCCTATTATTTCTTTCAAATTAACTAGAAACCAAAGCCATTCTTCGTATGTTTCAACGCTGACAATGAAAAAGGCTAAGGAAAACATTTGGTTGTCTGCATCGTATACACAAGCTGACAACATTGTTCCCTTATAAGGGCCACTTAGATGACAACCATCTATATAAACAATGGGCCGACAACCACCTATAAAACCTTTAACCGAGCAACCATAAGCAATAAATACCCGCTGAAATCTATTGTTAGATGAGCCTTCCTATTTTGCAACTGTGTATGGATCACTTTCAATTAATCTGTCACATATCCAAGGAATTGCTTGATAAGAATCTTCTACTCATCCATGTAATTCCTTTAACGCTCTTTCTTTTGCCCTATATGCTTGAGGGTAGTTCAGTTGCACCCCATACTCTCTGTACAAGTCTGCTCAAATTTCATTGGAAGTTTTATCAATATTACACCTTAAATCATCCATTACAATTGATGATGTCAAGCTCGACCTGTGTGGATGCCAGACAATTAAGCTGTCATGTGAATAGTGAATGTTTTCACTTTTGTATGTTCGGATCGTTAGAAACTCCATATCTTGATGTTCTCCTGATGAATAAGCACCCATGTACCACAGACAACCACCAACCTTACACTTCACAATTATCTTCTATTGATTGTTCTTCACAAATTGGTATGAAAAGTTATGTTAAATGTTGTATTTGTATAATGTCTGACGAAGGCTCACAGCATTCGGAAATATCTGTCCTTCTCCAATAATTAAATACTTCCATTTGGTATGATTCATTCCTGGTATGGGTGTTGGCACCAATTGAGTACAACATGCCAACGATGGGACCTCTTGCCTTTCATTTAACAAAGGCGGTGGGCACATACACAATCCTTCAGCACCTACAAACATTTGATCAATCCTGCAATAAATGACAAGTTAGACTTCTCTTTCGCATAATTAAGTTACAACAAATTACTTTTCTTAAGACAACTCGACTTACACTTCTTGCTCTTCCATTTGACCATTCAATGTTGGGACTGTATTCTCATTATCACCATCGTCTTCAATGTACACATGACCATATTGTTCATTATATTTCATAAAATGATCCACCCCTTCATCGTCTACAAGATCCACAAATGTTGATGTATCAACGGAAACTTTGAATTTCACTTGAATTTCATTACTTTCATCTCCCGTTATAGATGATATGATTTGTCACAACTCCTCATATGTTGTGCCTTCCTTTACGTATCTTGTTCTTACCATACCACCAACATATTGCATTTCATTTGCTCTGCCATTTAAAAACTTCCACCACATGAATGAAACACAATAGATTCTTCCCAGAACTAGTTGCCATCTTTCATGATAATCTGCAACATGAAGTTTGTATTAACAACTTCCAAAGCTATATTAACAACTATATATGTGTTAGAGCAAGCGTTTCACCCAAGAGGGGGGTGAATTGGGTGATACTAAAAAATTCGTCGCAGATATAAAACTTTGACAATAAATTTAAAACAGTAAAGAGTAAGGAGAAATATCACCGAAGTGTACACCGGGAGTTATACTAGTTCGGCCACAACCACTTTGACCTACATCCAATCCTCAGAACCTCTCTGAGAGTTTCACTATAACTTCCAAGATTCAATGGGTTCTTGGCACCTCAGTACAAGCAAGTTCCTTCACCTGGACACTCGCTCCCCCTTACAAGTTGCAATCCAATCCTAACTCAAGGTTCCACAACCTTAAGTTATCTCAATAAAAAATATTGAGTTTGAATGAAATATCTCTCTCAAGAGTGAATAAGAATCACTGAAGCATAGAGTTTCAATTACAACGTAAAAACAGAGTAATGAACTTGATGATAAGTTTGAGTGTAATCTTATTGTTGTATGTCTATATTCTTCTCTGTTTGGATGTTCCCATATATATAGATATGTTAGTGATGACCGTTGGAACAATTTCTTTTCGTCCGTTGGAGAGTGCGCAGCTACTATTGACTTTTCCAGTTTTTGAAAAATATCCGTTGGCGGTGGTTGGCATTTGAACGTTTCATTTGACTTCTTTTTCTTGATATGATTTCTTCATTGTTTATCTGTAAATATGCTAGAAATACTAATACAATGAAAAGTTAATCATATAGAAAACAAATTAATGAACGTTTGAATGATTTCTAAGTTTCTGGGTTTGCTTACTCAAGTAGCTACTCGAGTATCCCTTGAAGTTTACTCGAGTACCTACTCGAGTATCATCGGGAAAACTTTGATGAACTTCAAGTCAATGAACAAATACAAGATTACTCGGGTAGTACATGGAGTAAACTAAATCTCAAACCTTTGGAAATAGTTGTTTACTCGAGTACCTACTCGAGTAATGCACTCATTTCTGCATAAGTTACTCGGGTACCAACTCGAGTAATACTTCAAATAAACTATTGTTACTCGATGCTCTACTCCAGTAATATTGCAGGATTTCAAGGCCGAGAGCATTTCAAGTTTGATTACTTTGTTACTCGAGTATCTACTCGAGTAAACTTACTTTTTGTACATACCTTACTCGGGTAAGGACTTAAGGTTTTCCTTCAAGCATAACTCTGCATACTCGAGTACATACTCGAGTAATCACTTAAAATAAAACATTGAATACTTGCATACTAGAGTAATGACTCGAGGAAAATAAGATAATATAAGATCAAGTTATTCGGGTACTACCTTCAAGTTTTTACTTACCTCAGTGCGTTACTCGAGTAGCTACTCAAGTAACATTGGCAGTGGTACAAAGTGCCGAGAGCAACACATTTTCTGAAACAGAGTTACTCGAGTACCTACTCGAGTATCATTGGCAGGCCGAGAGTTACTGTTAGATTTTCACATGGTTACTCGAGTAGCTCCTCGAGTAACGTTGGCAGGCCGAGAGCAACTCCAAGTTATTTACCTGGTTACTCGAGTAATATTGGCAGGCCGAGAGCAACTTGAAAACACTTACACTATTACTCGAGTAACGTTGGCAGGTTACTGGAAGGTGCTTCTGGTTACTTCAAGTTTTGTCTCATTACTCTAGTACGTACTTGAGTAATGTCTTAGAAAGATTGCTCCTGCTCAAGTTTCTCAGCATTTTCTCTTGGTCTTTCCTCATTACTCCAATGCTTACTTAAAGTGATGCTTATCCCTATTATTACTTTGTTCAAACTTATTTATTAATCAATTCTTTTTCATACCATTCTTTTGTTATCATCAAAACATGAGATCTAACATTCTCCCCCTTTTTGAACAAAATTTTAAAAGCAAGTTCTTAAATAAACACATCTTGAATTCTATGATAAGATTTGAGAAACCTTGTTAAGTTTATATTTGAAAAATAACATATTCACCTTGCATACATAATAAACTTCATTAGTCCAACAATGTATCATAATTTAAAGCTTAAATGGACTTGAAATGAAATCATAACTTCAATAAACTTGCATTAAACTTAAAAGTTGTATCTTACAAGATAAAAAAAAACTTAACAAAAACAAGATAAAAGTTTAACAAGTTCCAAAAGACTCCCCTAGAACCCATATACACCCAAATACCCAAAATAAGTACAGATACTTCCACAAAATCACTCTCAAGCTCTTCTCCCCCTTTTTGTCTTCATCAATCAAGTGGAGGACTAGAAGGCTTGACCATGGAGATGGGCTTCACAGGAAGAACTAAACCACTATATGAATTAGAAGAGTCAAAAGAACTAGAGGGGATTGGTTCAGGCAGATTCACTGGAGGAATAGGAATGTCATCTTTTGGAGGAATAGGAGAAGGTTGGAAAACAACCATAGTGGTCTCAACCTCTGGAGGGGTATCAATCTATGGAGTATGATGTTCAGAGGAGGAGGAGGGAGATATTTCCTCAGTGTGGGTAGGAGATGGAATAGGTTTAGGAGGCTGAGGTTTGGGAGGTGAATCATCAATGATGATATGAGTGGTTTCATGAGTTTCGGGATCATCCACTAAGTATAATATGTTTTTGGCTTGAGGCTCGGGTGGACTAGAAACAAGAGGGATAGAAGGCTCAACCTCAGAGGGAGGAATGTCAGAAGGAGTGTGCTCTGGAGGTGGTGGTGGTGGTGCAGAAGAAGTTGGACCAGCAGAAGGTCCGGGACCCAGAGAATCCAGTCATGCCAGAATCAGTCTCAGTGTCTCACCCTGGGCACGTTGCTCAGCTAGCAACTCCTCGTGCCTCTTATCCATTTTGTCAACCAACTCCCATTTTGTGATTCATGTGGGTTATCAATTCGGCGTTCGTGTTGGCGATATCCATATGGAATCCTCTGAGCATGTTTTCCATGAAGTGCTGGAGAGTGGCATTGAGGAAGGATGGTGATGATGTGGTGGCAGCTGGAGCCGATGACTGAGTGTCATCCATCTTGCTGGTCTCGGTCTCAGTCTTCTTCCTCTTCTTCGATCCAGAATCCAGAGGACTCTTGAGAGGGATGTCAATGTTTAGCTTCCCTATCTGATTTCTCTCAATCGGAGTCATCCTCTCAATAGGCTCCTTGCTATCCAGATACCATATCTTATTCTCTTTCAGAATAAGTGATACAATTTGAGGATATGGCATCGGTGTGGTAGCCTTCCCATCCACCCTATATATCTTCATTTCAGAGAAAATATACTCCCCCAAATCCTTCTGTTCCTTCAGGAGAAGTGAAGCAAACCACCTAAAGTCCCTATCAGAGAAGTGGGCTTGAAATTTAGAGGGCCAACTAACCACCTAGAATAGATGTACCATAGGACCCTGTGATGATCACACATATCACTGGGCTTGAAATTTAGAGGGCCAACTAACTCACCGGGTTTAAGGATAGAAAATATTTGGTTTGGTTCAAGTTGGGAGTAAATATCATCTGGGGGATTCTCTATCCCTAACCACAAGTTAATCCTAGAGGGTGATATGAGAATCTTTTGGCCTCTCACTGTGGTGGTCATCTCTTCCTCAGCTGAGGTTCTGTTTGGCTCATCTATGATCTCTAGATTATAGTAAAAGTATGTGATCACTTTCATGCAAAAAGGTAATCTAATGGATAGCCAAGGCATAAAGGGTTCTAAATAAGGACTGAGGTCATGCTTCAATACCTCCTGAAGTAACTTGAGGTCGACATAGTATGTCTTGCACACTTTCCTTCTGGAGAACTGAGACAGATACTTTGGAGGCTTTACCAGCTTGTTGACATTGAACCCTTTTAGAGGGTTGGTGATCTCCTCTTCTGGCAATTTGGATTTCTTGGAAGATTGTCCCTTCTCCATCTGCTCTAGAATGCCAGCCATAGCCTTAGCAACATTCTTGTCATACTTGGGCTTTTCGGTAGGCTTTGGTGTGAAAGAGGGGGTAGAGGAATCAGAGGGAGGAGGTGAGGGAGATTTGGTACTCTTTCCTTTCCCGGTTGAAGAACTCTTTTTGGATTGAGCCCTTGTGACAATAGGCTCTTTAATCACAACCCCTTTTGGTTTCGGTTGAGGTTGAGATTGAAGATGAATTTTGGCTTTTGATCTTGGGGTTAATTTTCTTCTCTTTGTGGGAGGAGAAGAAAGAGGATCAGGATGTTGTTGAGATTCAGAGGAATCAGTGGGAGTAAGGTTCTTGGTCCTAACCATAGTGAAATATGCAGATTTCAGAAAAAACAGAGCCAATAGTCGTGACCTTAGGGCACAAAGAATCTGAACAGAATAGGAGATTTTTGGTGATGAAATTGGTTGGGTTTTGATGGAAATGAAGCAAGGAATCGATTGTGAAAAGTTTTTGTAAGAGAGTATAGTGATTTACTCGAGGCGATTTTATGGAAATGACTGAGTTTGCGACTGTTAAAGACCTAAAACCCGACGTTACTCAAGGCGTTACTCGAGTAACCTTCAAGTTTACTCGAGGCCTTACTCGAGTGATCATACAGAAAATCTCTAAAATGATTCATTTAAATTGCGTACCTGGCATGAATAATATTGTAATTATCCATGTATGTTCCCTCGATCATTTGCAACCAATTTTGAGCAGTTGAGTCATTTTTCTTCATTTTGGAAATCTGGACTTGCAGTTACTCGAGTCCTTACTTGAGTAAGCTTCATGTTTAATCGAGATTCGCCTCGGGTAACTTGTCTTTTCAACTCCTGACTCTTCATTTCTTTGTAACTCAACCGTTAGATTTAAATTCCAAGTAACTTGATCCGTTACTTCCAGTTTTGAAGTCCATTACTCGAGTACATACTCGAGTAAAGTGCTTCTTTACTTCAAGTTGTTCCTCGGGTAATGCTTCACTGTCAGTCATTACTTCAAGTTGGTACTCCAATAATGGTATCCTCTGATAACCTCTGTTTTTGTTTCTCAAAACAGAGTTTCATCCTTCCTGCAAAACAAGTTTCTATATACTCCGATGCTTAAGTTAGCAATCATCAAAACATTATCAAGTGACTTCATCTAATATTATGAAAAGCTGAAATAACTTATAACTCATTGGGATTTACCATTCCCAATTCTCTTCTAATGTATAGAAATTGATCTTTTGCAAGGGGTTTTGTGACGATATCAGCTAGTTGAAGATGAGTAGGAATGAATATCACTTTCACATCTTTCTTTTGAACATGATCTTTGATGAAGTGATGTCTGACATCGATATGCTTGGTTCTAGAATGTTGAACTGGATTTTTCGCCAAGATTATCGTACTAGTATTGTCACAATAGATTGGTATTTCTTTGAGATAAATACCAAGATCATGTAGTTGTTGTTTTAACCATATTACTTGTGCACAACAACTTGAGACTGCAACATATTCGGCTTTCGTTGACGAAAGAGACACAGTATTTTGTTTCTTGCTAAACCATGATACAAGTGATCCTCCAAGAAATTGTCCTTGTCCGCTAGTACTCTTTTTGTCTGTTTTGTATCCTCCATGATCAGAATCTGAATATGCAACTAGATATTCACTTCTTCCTTTGGGATACCACAGACCCAAATCGGGTGTGTCAGCAAGGTATCTAAAGATTCGTTTGACCGTTTCAGCATGTGATTCCTTTAGTGCCGATTGATATCTTGCACATATGCCAACACTAAATTGGATGTCTGGCCTACTTGCTGTGAGATAGAGTAATGATCCAATCATTCCTCTATATTTTGTTATGTTGTAGTCTTTCCCTTTGGCATCAGCATCAAGTAACGTAGTTGAGCTCATAGGTGTGTCCGTGCCATTTGCTTCATCCATTTCATACTTCTTCAACAATTCTCTCAAATATTTTGTTTGAGATATAAAGATTGCGCAGAACCTTGCCCTGGCAAGTCCTGAGTAAGTCTTGAACCTGCCAGGACCAGTCTTGGACGAGTCAAGAGTTGCGTGGACCCTGCCCAAGTATGCCAAACCTTGACTGGACCCTGTCTAAGGCTGCTAAACCTTTCCACTACCTTGCCCAAGGTTGCCAACACTTGCCTGGACCCCGAAGAATTTTTCCAACCCATGCCACCAAAAATCCGACTGTTGTAAATCCTTGCCCGGACCCCCTAGGAAGTTGCATTGAGCTTAGAAAGGGAGGATGCAACAAAAAAATAAAAATGTAACGAGTAGATTTCATTTTAGTATAGAGTGAAGTTTTTGCACTACGCAGAACCTTACCCGGGCAAGTGCTGAGTAAGTCCTGAACCTGCCAGGACCAGTCCTGAACATACCAGGACTTGCCCGGACACAGTCCAAGTATGCCAAACCTTGCCCGGAACCTTTCCAAGGCTGCTAAACCTTGCCATCACCTTGCCTATGGCTGCCAACACTTGCCCGGACCCCGAACAAGGTTGCCAACCCATGCCACCAAAAATCTGAATTTTGCAAATCCTTGCCGGACACCATAGAAAGTTGCTTTGGGCTTAGAAAGGGGGGATGCAAAAAAAATAAAAAATGTAATGAGTAGATTTCATTTTGGTAGGGGGTAAAGTTTTTCCACTGCCTAGAACCTTACCCTGGCAATTCCTAAGTAAGTCCTGAACCTGCTAGGACCAGTCCTGGATGTGTCGGACTTGCCCTGAACCTGTCCAAGTGTGCCAAACCATACCCGAACCCTTTCTGAGGATGCCAAACCTTGCCACCACCTTGCTCAACGCTGCCAACACCTGCCAGATCCCCGAACAAGGTTGCCAACCCATGCCACCAAAAATTTGAATTTTGCAAATCCATGCCCGGACCCCCCAGAAAGCTGCATTAGGCTTAGAAAGGGGGGATGCAACAAAAAAATCGAAAATGTAATGAGTAGATTTCATTTTGGTACAGGGTGAAGTTTTTACACTACGCAGAACCTTGCCCGGGCAAGTCCTGAAGCTGCCAAGACCAGTCCTAAACATGCTAGGACTTGCCTGGACACAGTCCAAGTGTACCAAACCTTGCCCGGAACCTTTCCAAGGCTGCCAAACGTTGCCACCACCTTGCCAAAGGCTGCCAACACTAGCCCGGACCCTGAACAAGGTTGCCAACCCATGCTACCAAAAATCCAACATTTGCAAATCCTTGCCTGGACACCCTCGAAAGTTGCATTGGGCTTAGAAAGGGGGTATACAACAAAAAAATCAAAAATGTAATGAGTAGATTTCATTATGGTAGGGGGTGAAGCTTTTGCACTGCGCAGAACCTTGCCCGGGCAAGTCCTGAGTCAGTCCTGAACCTGCCAGGACAAGTCCTCGACGTGGCAGAACCAGTATTGGATGTGTTAGGACTTGCCCGGACCCTGTCCATGTGTGCCAAGCCTTGCCCGGACCCTTTCCAATGTTCCCAAACCGTGCCATCAACTTGCCCATAGCTGACAACATTTGCCTGGACCCGGAACAAGGTAGCCAAACCATGCCACCAAAAATCTGATTATTGCAAACCTTGTCTGGACTCCCTAGAAAGTTGCATTGGGCTTAGAAAGGGGGGATGCAAAAAAATAAAAATAAAAAATGTAACGAGTAGATTTCATATTGGTAATGGGTGAAGTTTTTGCACTGAGTAGAATCTTACCTAGGCAAGTCCTGAGTAAGTGCTGAACTTGCAAGGAACAGTCTTGGACGTGCCAGGAGTTGCCCGGACCCTATCCAAGTTTGCCAAACCATGCCCGGACCCTTTCCAAGGGTGCTAAACCTTGCCACCACCTTGCCCATGGCTGCAAACACTTTCCCGGACCCCGAACAAGGTTGCCAACCCATGCCACCAAAAATTAGACTGTTGTAAATTATTGCCCAGACCCCTTAGAAAGTTGCATTGGGCATAGAAAGAGGGTATGCAACAAAAAAATAAAAAATGTAACGAGTAGATTTTATTTTTGTATGGGGTGAAGTTTTTACACTACGCAGAACTTTGCTCGGGCAAGTCCTGAGTAAGTCCTGAACCTGCCAGGACCAGTCCGGAACATGCTAGGACATGCCCGGACACAGTCCAAGTATGCCAAACCTTGCCCGGAACCTTTCCAAGGCTGCCAAACCTTGCTACCACCTTGCCCAAGGCTGCCAACACTTGCCCGGACCCCGAACAAGGTTACCAACCCATGCCACCAAAAATCCAACATTTGCAAATCCTTGCCTGGACACCCTAGAAAGTTACATTGGGCTTAGAAAGGGGGTATGCAACAAAAGAATAAAAAATGTAACCAGTATATTTCATTATGGTAGGGGGTGAAGTTTTTGCATTGCGCAGAACCTTGCCCGGGCAAGTCCTGAGTATGTCCTGAACTTGTTAGGACAAGTCCTCGACGTGGAAGAACTAGTATTGGATGTGCTAGGACTTTCCCGGACCCTGCCCATGTGTGCCAAGCCTTGCCCGGACCCTTTCCAAGGCTACCTTGCCATCACCTTGTCCACAGCTGCCAACATTTGCCAGGACTCGGAACAAGGTTGCCAAACCATGCCACCAAAAATCTGACTGTTGCAAATCCTTGTCCGGACCCCCTAGAAAGTTGCATTAGGCTTAGAAAGGGAGGATGCAACAAAAAAATAAAAAATGTAACTAGTAGATTTCATTTTGGAAGGGGGTGAAGTTTTTGTACTGAGTAGAACCTTACCTAGGCAAGTCCTAAGTAAGTGCTAAACCTGCCAGGAACAGTCTTGGACGTTCCAGGTGTTAGATCAAGCGTTTCACCCAAGAGGGGGGGGGGTGAATTGGGTGATACTAAAAATTTTGTTACAAATATAAAACTTGACGGTGAAATTGAAATAGTAAAGAGTAAGAAGAAATATCACCGAAGTGTACACTGTGAGTTATACTGGTTTGGTCAGAACCACTTTGACCTACGTCTAGTCCTCAGAGCTTCTCTGAGAGTTTCACTATAACTTCCATGATTTAGTGGGTTCTTGGCACCTCAGTACAAGCAAGTTCCTTCACCTGGACACTCGCTCCCCCTTAAAAGTTGTAATCCAATCCCAACTCAAGGTTCCACAACCTTAAGTTATCTCAATAACAAATATTGAGTTTGAATGAAATATCTCTCTCAAGAGTGAATAAGAATCACTGAAGCATAGAATTACAAATATCACATAAAACAGAGTAATGAACTCGATGATACGTTTGTGTGTGTTCTTGTTGTACTTTCTCTATTTGGATGTTCCCATATATATAGATATGTTGGTGATGACCGTTGGAACATTTTCTTCTCGTCCGTTGGAGAGTGTACAGCCACTATTGACTTTTCCAGTTTTTGAAAAATATCCGTTGCCGGTAGGTGGCATTTGAACTTCTCATTTGACTTTCCTTATTTGATATGATTTCTTCATTGTTTATCTGTAAATATGCTAGGAATACTAATACAATGAAGGTTAATCATATAGGAAACAAATTAATGAACGTTTGAATGATTTCTAAATTTATTTGTTTACATACTCGAGTAGCTACTCGAGTATCCTTTAAAGTTTACTCGACTACTTACTCGAGTATCATCGGGAAAACTTTGGTTAATTGCAAGACAATAAGCAAATATAAGATTACTCGGGTAGTGCATGGAATAAGCAAAATATCAAACCTTTGGAAATGCATGTTTACTCGGGTACCTACTCGAGTAATGCGCTTATTTCTTCATAGGTTACTCGGGTACCAACTCGAGTAAACCTTCAAATAAACTTTTGGTTAATCGATGCTTTACTCCAGTAATGTTGCAGGATTTCAAGGCTGAGAGCACATCAAGTTTGATTACCTTGTTACTCGAGTACATACTCGAGTAAACTCAATTTTTTT
The DNA here is from genome assembly GCA_963855925.1 of Inga laurina. Taxonomy (NCBI): domain Eukaryota; kingdom Viridiplantae; phylum Streptophyta; class Magnoliopsida; order Fabales; family Fabaceae; genus Inga; species Inga laurina. The sequence continues at coordinate 3,409,635 of OY979713.1, forward strand.
GCATAGCTTACTCGGGTAATGACTTGAAGTTTCTCCTCAAAAAATAACTCTGCATACTCGAGTAATCCACTTAGAAATGAATCATTAATTACTTGCATACTAGAGTAATGACTCGAGGAAACTGAGATAAAATTAGATCAAGTTATTCGAGTACTACCTTCAGGTTTTTGCTTACCATAGTGAGTTACTCGAGTAACATTGGCAGGATTGAAAATGACGAGAGCAACACTTTTCTTGAAACAGGGGACTTGAGTACATACTCGTGTATTATTGGCAGGCCGAGAACAACTGGAAGACTTTCACATGGTTACTCGAGTAGTTACTCGAGTAACGTTGGTAGGTCTAGAGCAACTCCAAGTTATTTACTTGGTTACTCGAGTAGCTACTCGAGTAACATTGGCAGGCCGAGAGCAACTTGAAAACATTTACACTATTACTCGAGTACTTACTCGAGTAACGTTGGCAGGTTACTAAAAGGTATATCTGGTTACTTCAAGTTTTGTCTCATTACTCGAGTACATACTCGAGTAACGCCTTAGAAAACTTCCTTCTCATCAAGTTTCTTAGCTTTTTCTCTTGGCCTTTCTTCATTACTCCAATACTTACTTCAAGTGATACTTTTCCTTGTTGTTACTTTGTTCAAACTTATTTATTAATCAAATCTTTTCATAATATTCTTTGTTATCATCAAAACATGAGATCTAACACCAGGAGTTGCTCGAACCCTGTCTAAGTTTACCAAACCTTGAATGGACCCTTTCCAAGGTTGCCAAACCTTGCCACCACCTTGCCCATGGCTGCCAACACTTGACCGGACCCTGAACAAGGTTGCCAACCCATGCTACTAAAAATTCAAATTTTGCAAATCTTAGCCTGACCCTCTAGAAAGTTGTATTGGGCTGAGAAAGATGGGATTCAACAAAAAAATCGAAAATGTAATAAGTAGATTTCATTTTATTAGGATGGTGAAATTTTTGTACTTCGCAGAACCTTGCCCACACAAGTCTTGAGTAAGTGCTGAACCTGCCGGGACCAGTCCTGAATGTCCCAGAACTAGTCCTGAACGTGCCAGGACTTGCTGGACCCTTTCCAAGCCTTGCAAACCTTGTCTCCACCTTGCCCATGGTTGCCAAGACTTGGCCGGACCCCGAACAAGGTTGCCAACCCATGTCACCAAAAATCCGACTTTTGCAAATCCTTGGCCGGACACCCTAGAAAGTTGCATTAGGCATAGAAATGGGGTATGCAACAAAAAAATAAAAAATGTATCGAGTATATTTCATATTGGTAGGGGGTGAAGTTTTTGAACTGCGCAGAACCTTACTCGGGCAAGTCCTGAGTAAGTCCTGAATCTCCCAGGAGCAGTCCTGGACGTGCCAGAACCAGTCCTAGACGTTCTAGGACTTTCCTGGGCCCTACCCATGTAGGCCAAGCCTTGCCCGTACCCTTTCCAAGGCTGCCAAACCTTGCCATCACCTTGCCTATGGCTGCCAGAACTTGCCCGGACCCCGAACAAGGTTGCCAACCCATGCCACCAAAAATCCGACTGTTGCAAATCCTTGTCCGGACAACATAGAATGTTGCATTGGGCTTAGAAAGGGGTGATGCAACAAAAAAATAAAAAATGTAATGAGTAGATTTCATTTTGGTAGGGGGAAGTTTTTACACTGCGCAGAACCTTTGCCGGGAAAGTCCTGAGTAAGTCTTGAACCTGATAGGACCAGTCCTAGAAGTCCCAGAACCAGTATTGGATATGCCAGGACTTGCCCGGACCCCTTTCAAGGCTGCCAAACCTTGCCACCACCTTGCCCAAGGCTGCCAACACTTGTTCGGAGCCCGAACAAAGTTGCCAACCTATGCCACCAAAAATCCGAATTTTGCAAAACCTTGCCTGGACCCCCTAGAAAGTTGCATTGGGCTTAGAAAGGGGGAATGCAATAAAAAAAATAAAAAATGTAACTAGGGCGTTTAATTTTGGCACTGTTGTAAAATTTTTACAGTGCGCAGAACCTTGACCGGGCAAGTCCTGAGTAATTCCTGAACCTGCCAGGACCAGTATTGAACGTGCCAGGACTTGCCCGGACCCTGCCCATGTGTGCCAAACCTTTATCGGACCCTTTCTAAGGCTGCCAAACCTTGCGACCACGTTGCCCAAGGCTGCCAACAAACCTTTACTGGAAAGTTGTATTTTGCTTAGAAGGGGGGATACAACTGAGCAAATCTAAAATGTAACGACTAGATTTAATTTTGTTACAGGGGTGTAGATTTTCCATGCGCAGAACCTTGCTCGGGCAAGTTCGGAACGTGCCAGGACCAGACCTGAACGTACCAGAACCAATCCTCGACATGCCAGGACTTGCCCAGACCCTGGCCAAGTGTGCCAAACCTTGCTCGGACCCTTTTGAAGGCTACCAAACCTTGACACCACCTTGCCCAAGGCTGCCTATACTTGCTCGGACCCTGAACAAGATTGCCAAAAAATGCCACCAAAAATATGACTTTTGCAAATGCTTTCCCAGAAACCCTAGAAAGTTGCATTGGGCTTAGAAAGGGGGGATGCAACAAAAAAATCTAAAATGTAACGAGTAGATTTCATCTTTTTATGGGGGTGAAGTTATTGCACTGCACACAACCTTGCTCGAGCAAGTCCTAAGTAAGTCCTGAACCTACCAGGACCAGTCCTGGACGTGCCAAAACAGGTCCTGGCCGTGCTAGGACTTGCCTGAAACCTGCCCAAGTGTGTCAAATCTTGCCCGGACCCTTTCCAAGGCTGCCCAACCTTGCCACCACCTTGCCCAAGGCTGCCAACACTTTCCTAGACCCTGAATATGGTTGCCAACCCATGCCACCAAAAATCTGACTTTTGTAAATCCTTAGCCTGACCTTCTAGAAAGTTGTATTGGGCTTAGAAAGGGGGGATGCAACAAAAAAATCGAAAATGTAACGAGTAGATTTCATTTTGGTAGGGTTGTGAAATTTTTGCACTACGCAGAACCTTGCCTGCGCAAGTATTGAGTAAGTCCTAAACCTGCTAGGACCAGTCCTGGATGTCCCAAAACTCATCCTGAACGTGTAAGGACTTGCCCGGACCCTGTCAATATATGCCAAGCTTTGCTCGGACCCTTTCCAAGCCTGGCAAACCTTGCCTCCATCTTGACCATGGCTACCAATACTTGCTCGGACCCCGAACAAGGTTGCCAACCCATGCCACCAAAAATCAAACTTTTGCAAATCCTTTCCTAGACACCCTAGAAAGTTGCATTGGGCATAGAAATGGGGGATGAAACAAAAAAATAAAAAATGCAACGAGTAGATTTCATTTTGGTATGGGGTGAAGTTTTTGCACTGCGTAAATCCATGCCCGGGCAAGTCTTGAGTAAGTCCTAAACCTGCCAGGACCAGTCCTGGATGTGCGGAACCAATGCGGGACGTGTAAGGACTTGCCTGGACCCTTTCCAAGGCTGCCAAACCTTGCCTCTGTCTTGCCCAAGACTGCCAACACTTGCCAGGACCCCGAACAAGGTTGCCAACCCATGCCACGAAAAATTTGACTTTTGTAAATCCTTGGCCGGACACCCAAGAAAGTTGCATTAGGCTTAGAAAGGGGGGATGCAACAAAAAAATCAAAAATGTAACGAGTAGATTTTTTTGGTAGGGGCTGAAGTTTTTGAACTGCGCAGAACCTTACCCAGGCAAGTCCTGAGCAAGTCCTGAACCTACTAGGACCAGTCCTGGGCGTGCCAGGACTTGCTTGGGCCCTACCCATATGTGCCAAGCCTTGCCAATACCCTTTCCAAGGCTGCCAAACCTTGCCATCACCTTACCCATGGTTGCCAGCACTTGCCCGAACCCCAAACAAGGTTTCCAACCCACGCCACCAAAAATCTGACGTTTGCAAATCCTTGTCCGACCCCCTAGAAAGTTTCATTGGGCTTAGAAAGGGGGGATGCAATAAAAAAATAAAAAAAGTAACAAGTAGATTTCATTTTGGTAAGGGGTGAAGTTTTTGTACTCCTTAGAACCTTTCCCGGGCAAGTCCTGAGTAAGTCTTGAACCCGCCAGGACCAGTCCTGGACGTGCCAGAACAAGAGCTGGATGTGCCAGGACTTTCCTAGGCCCTACCCATGTGTGCCAAGCCTTGCCTGTACTCTTTCCATGGCTACCAAACCTTTCCATCATCTTGCCCATTGCTGCTAGCACTTGCCCGGACCCCGAACAAGGTTGCCAACCCATGACACCAAAAATCCGACTATTGCAAATCCTTGTCCGGACCCCCATAATGTTGTATTAGGCTTAGAAAGGGGGGATGGAACAAAAAAATCAAAAATGTAACTAGTACATTTCATTTTGGTAAGGTATGATGTTTTTGCACTATGCAGAACCTTGCCTGGGCAAGTCCTGAGTAAGTCTTGAACCTGCCAGAACCAGTCCTGGAAGTGCCAGAACGAGTATTGGACGTACCAGGACTTGCCCGGACCCTGCCCAAGTGTGCCAAACCTTGCCTACACCCTTTCCAAGGCTGGAAAAGCTTCCCACCACCTTGTCCCAGGCTTCCAACACTTGCCTGGACCCCGAACAAGGTTCCCAACCCATGCCACGAAAAATCCGACAGTTGCAAATCCAACACTTACGAGGGTGAAGTTTTTGCACTACACAGAACCTTGCCCGGGCAAGTCTTGAGTAAGTCCTGAACCTACTAGGGCTAGTCCTAGGTGTGCTAAAACCGCTCTTAGACATTCCACCTTGCCCAAGGCTGCCAACACTTGCCCGGACCCAGAACAAGGTTGCCAAGCAATGCCACCAAAAATCCGACAGTTGTAAAGCCTTGCTTGTACCCCTTAGAAACTTACTTTAGGCTTAGAGAAGGGGGATGCACAAAAAATATTGAACCTGTAATGAGTAGATTTCAGATTGGCACGGGTGTGAAGTTTTTGCACTGCGCAAAAAAATGCCCAAGAAAGTCCTGAGTAAGTCCAGAACCTGCCAGGACCAGTCCTAAACGTGCTAGAACCGGTCCTGGACATGAAAGGACTTGCCCGGACCCCGAACATGGTGTCTAACCCATGCCATCAAAAATCTGACTATTGCAAATCCTTGCCCGGACGCCATAGAAAGTTGCATTGGGCTTAGAAAGGGGGGATGCAACAAAAAAATAAAAAATGTAACTAGTAGATTTCATTTTGGTACGGGGTTGAAATTTTTGCACTGCGTAGAACCTTTCCCGGGCAAGTACTGAGTAAGTCTTGAACCTGCCAGGACCAGTCCTGAACGTGCCAGAACCAGTCCTGGATGTGCCAGGACTTGCCCAGAGAGTGCTAAAGTTTGCTAAACCTTACCTGGACCCTTTCAAAAGCTACCAAACCTAGCCACCACCATGCCTAAGGCAGCGAACACTTTCCCGGACCTCGAACAAGGTTGCCAACTCATGCCACCAAAAATCCAACTGTCGTAAATCCTCTCCCGGCCCCCTAGAAAGTTGCATTATGCTTAGAAAGGGGGGATGCAAAAAAATTGAAAACGTAACGAGTAGATTTCATTTTGGTACGGTGGAGAAATTTTTACACTGCGCTGAACCTTGCCCGGGCAAGTCCTGAGTAAGTCCTGAACCTACCCGTACCAGTCCTGGACGTGTTAGAACCGGTCCTGGACATACCAGGACTTGCCTGGTGCCTGGCCTAGTATGTCAAACCTTGCCTGGACCCTTTCTAAAGCTGCCAAACCTTGCCAAGGCTGCCTACACTTGCCCTGACCCCGAACAAGGTTGCCAACCAATGCCACAAGAAATCTGACTATTACAAATCCTTGCTCGGACCCCCTAGAAAGTTGCATTGGACTTAGAAAGGGGGGATACATCAAAAAAATCAAAAATGTAACGAGTAGATTTTTTGTTGGTATGGGGGTGAAGTTTTTGCACTTCGCAAAACCTTGCCCGGTCAAGTCCTGAGTAAGTCTTGAACTTTCTAGGATCAGTCCTTGACGTGCCAGAACCGGTCTTGGATATGCCAGGCCTTTTCCTGAACCTACCAAAGTGTGCCAAACCTTAACCGAACCCTTTCTAAGGCTGCCAAACCTTACCACCACCTTGCCCAAGGCTGCCAACACTTTCCCGGACCCCGAACAAGGTTGCCAACCCATGCCTCCAAAAATCCGACAGCTACAAATCCTTTCCTGGACCCCCTTTAAAGTTGTTATGAGGGTGAAGTTTTTGTTAGATCCCATGTTTTGATGATAACAAAAGAATGGTTTGAAAAGGAAATGTTTAATAATCAAGCTTGAACTAGAAATGACAGGAATGAGCTTCACTTAAGGTAAGCATGGAAGTAATGAAGAGAGGCCAAGAGATAATGCTGAGAAACTTGATTAACTTCAAGTTTCCTAAGGCATTACTCGAGTATGTACTCGAGTAATGAGACAAAACTTGAAGTAACCAGAGACAACTTCCAGTAACCAGGCAACTTTACTCGAGGAGATACTCGAGTAACCGTGTAAAAGTTTTCAGGATGCCATTGATACTCGAGGAGCTACTCGAGTAACCCTGTTTCTAAAAATGTGCAGCTCTCGGCATTGAGTACTACTGCAACATTACTCGAGGAGCTACTCGAGTAATCATGTGGAAAACTTCCAGTTGCCTTCAGGTTACCAACGATACTCGAGGCGCTACTCGAGTAACTCTGTTTCTGAAAAGATGGAGCTCTCGGCACTTTGTACCACTGCAACAATTTACTCGAGTATGTACTCGAGTAACTCACTAAGGTAAGTGCAAAACTTGAAGTTGGTACCCGAGTATGATAAGTTATTTGGAAGGTAAACCTCAAGTCACTACCCGGGTAAGCCATGTTCAGAAAGTACAGTTACTCGAGGTGATACCCGAGTAACCCATGCAAAAATGAATCAATTACTCAAGTCAGTACTCGAATAACATGGTAAGTGCTCTCGGCTTTGAAATTCTGCAACATTACTCGAGTAGGTACCCGAGTAACTCATAAAGTTGTGAGTGAATTACTCGAGTAGGTACCCGAGTAATATATAAAGTTGACAGTACATTACTCGAGTGTGTATCCGAGTAAATGATTTTTCCAAAGGTTTAAAATTAAGTTATTCCATGCACTACCCGAGTGTTCTTATTTTTATTCATTGACTTTCAGAATTCCCGAAGATACTCGAGTAGATACTCGAGTAACATTCAAGCAATACTCGAGGAGGTACTCGAGTAAGCTTGCCCAGAAATTCTGAAATCATTCAAACGTTCATAGATTTGTTTCCTATATGATTAACCTTTCATTGTATTAGTATTCTTAGTCTATTTACAGATAAACAATGAAGAAAACACTTCAAGAGATTGAAGTCAAAAGAAACGTTCAAATGCCAACCACCGCCAACGGATATTTTTCAAAAACTTGAAAAGTCAATAGTGGCTGCGCACTCTCCAACGGACGAAAGAAAATGTTCCAACGGTCATCACCAACATATCTATATATATGGGAACATCCAAACAGAGGAATAACAACAAGCACACACACAAACGTATTATCAAGCTTATTGCTCTGTTTTCACATTGAAATCATATTTCTATGCTTCAGTGATCCTTATTCACTCTGTAAGAGAGATATTTCATTCAAACTCAATATTTGTTATTGAGATAACTTAAGGTTGTGGAACCTTGAGTTGGGATTGAATTGCAACTTGTAAGGGGGAGCGAGTGTCCAGGTATAGGAACTTGCTTGTACTGAGGTGCCAAGAACCCACTGAATCTTGGAAGTTATAGTGAAACTCTCAGAGAAGATCTGAGGACTGGACGTAGGTCAAAGTGGTTGTGACTGAACCAGTATAACTCCTGGTGCACACTTCGGTGATATTTCTCCTTACTCATTACTGTTTTTAATTCCTCTGCTAAAGTTTTATATTTCCGACGAAATTTTAGTATCACCCAATTCACCCCCCCTCTTGGGTGAAACGCTTGTTCTAACATTTGGTATCAGAGCGTAGGTCTTCTTGTTAAGGTATAACAACCTAAGAAGGATCCAATGGCAAGCATGGGTGAAGGAATTCTTCCCGACGGAGCATCCATCACTAGACCTCCCGGTTTCAGTGGAGAACATTTTTCATTTTGGAAAGCAAAATTCAGAGTGTTCGTGATGGCTACCGAATATGGGCTATGGGATGTAATTGAGACTGGAAATTATCAACCTACAAAGATTGTAGATTCTCAGAAAATTCCCAAGACACCAGCGGAATATGATGAGAATGACAAGAAACTTATCACTCTTAACAGCAAGGCAATTCTGATGTTACAAAGTGCCTTAAGCCAAAGTGAATACTTCAGAATCTGCACACTTCCAACAGCAAAGGAAATGTGGGAAGCTCTGGAAATAGCTCATGAAGGGACTTCGGGAATAAAGGAGAATCGCATCAACACCTTGGTCACTGAATTCGATCTACTTCGAATGAAATCAGGTGAATCAATTTCTGAATTTGAACTTAGATATACTCATCTTGTTAATCAACTTGCAGCACTTGGGAAATCTTATGATCAACATACCCAAGTACGAAAGATTTTGAATATTCTTTCTAAAGAATGGGAGGCCAAGGTCACTGCGATAGAAGAAGCAAAAGGAGAATCAATGAGATCAGTTGCTTCTCTATTTGGAAGTCTTTCTGAATATGAAAGCAAACTAAAGTTCAAACGGGAACTAGATGACATCGGTGACAAGAAAAAGAAGGGTCTAGCACTAAAAGCAAAAGAAGAAAATCAAGATGAGAATGAAGAGTTCGACGATGACGAAATGGGCCTAATCATAAAACGATTCAGAAAGTTCTACAAGAAAGGACAAGGATTCAAACACTTTCAAAAAGGTGGAACTAGCAACAAAGATCACATCATTTGCTACGAATGTGGAAAACCAGGACATATCAAATCAGAATGTCCAGAACTGAATCAAAAGAGCAAAGAAAAGAGAAAATGCAAATTCTTCAACAAAAAGAAGGCCTTCGTATCCGCTATATGGGGTGATAGCTCTTCTGACGAAGAAAGTGATGAGGAAGAAGTAGCTAATATATGCCTCGTTGCTCAAGAAGAAACAGAAAGAGAGGTAAATGATTCTGAACCTACCTATGATGAATTACTTTCCGAATATAATGCTTTACATTCTGAATTCATCAAAGTAGTTAAAGAATTGATTTTTTACAAAAAGAAAAACAAAGCTCTTGAAACTGAACTTAAAGAAAAGGATTGTGAAAATTGTTCATCTTTGAAAAAGAAAAACATTGATCTCACAAAAACTCTTGAAAAATTTACACAAGGTAGTGAGATGCTAAATGTTATTTTAAAAGCTCAACGATTTGTAAATGATCGATCTGGAATTGGATACGATCCAAAATCAGATAAAAGGAAAGGTAGAAAGAAAGCAGGGGGTAAGTCATATTTGAATTATTTCCAGCATTCTGTGCATACATCAAATCCTTTTGCATTTTGTAACTACTGTAATAGAAAAGGCCATTATACTTCTTCATGCATTCATAAGAAGAAAGGAACGATAGGAACCTACAAATGGGTACCTAAAGGTTCATATATCCAGAAAATTATTTGTACTAATCCAAAAGGACCCAAAAAGATGTGGGTACCTAAGACTTAGTCATTCGATTGCAGGAATGTCTCAAAGCATCCAAAAATAACAAGTGGTATATTGATAGTGGATGCTCTAGACATATGACCGGTGATTTCGAAAGTTTTACCAAATTGCAACCTAAAGAAGGTGGAGAGGTAAAATTTGGAGGAAATCAAACCGGAAGAATAGCAGGAATTGGTGAAATCCAAAATGACAAAGGAATACAAGTCAAAGATGTATATTATGTTGAAGGCTTGTGTCATAATTTGCTGAGCGTAAGTCAAAGTGCAGATAAAGACAACTGGGTAATATTTGACTCAGAAGAATGCTTAATTATCAACAAAAATGACTTACAACTTGATAAGAAGAATATCAAGGCTAAGCTCAGAGCAAAAAGGGAAGGTAACTGCTATACTCTAGATATTAGTAGAAATGAATCTGAAAATTGTTTCCTGAGTAATACTGATGAAATTTGGTTATGGCATAAGAGATTGGCACATGTTAATATGCATCAATTAGGCAAACTACTCAAAAAGGATTTAGTTCTTGGATTGCCCAAAGTAATTTTCAAAAATGATTTGATTTGTGATGCATGTCAAAAGGGTAAACAAACTAAATCATCTTTTAAATTGAAAAATGAGATTTCAACAAATAGACCACTTCAACTATTGCATATGGATTTAGTTGGTCCAGCAAGAGTAAAGAGTCTTGGTGGCAACTTATATTCATTGGTCATTGTTGATGATTTCTCTAGATTTACATGGGTTATCTTTCTATCATCAAAAGATGAAACGTTTGAAGAATTTATTGTCTTTGCTAAGAAAGTGCAAAATGAGAAAGGTATGTCCATTGCAGGTATTAGGACCGACCATGGCGGAGAATTTGAAAATCAAGCATTTGAAGAGTATTGTGACACTAATGGGATTGATCACAATTTCTCTGCTCCAAGGACGCCTCAACAAAATGGAGTTGTAGAACGCAAGAATAGAGTGCTTACAGAAATGGCTAGAGCAATGTTGAACGAAAAGAACGTGTCTCAAGTATTTTGGGCTGATGCCATGTGTACAGCATGCTACATTTCAAATAGAGCCTATATCAGAACAAAACTTGGTAAGACACCATACGAGCTGTACAAAGGAAGAAAGCCAAACATTGCTCATCTACACATCTTCGGCTGTAAGTGTTTCATTCATAATAATGGTAAAGATAACTTAGGAAAATTTGATTCTAAAACTGATGAAGGAATTTTCCTAGGATACTCTAACCGAAGTAAAGCATATAGAGTTTTCAATAAACGAACATGTGTTGTTGAAGAATCAATTCATATTGTATTTGATGAATTTGAATCCTCTGACAAAACCATTGATGAAGAACAGGAAATTGTTTTAAATCAAGAAAAATCTATTTCTAAGTCTCTTATTCCAGAGGTTGATGAAACTAAGGAAGAAGAGCAATCCCTAGGTCAACCTAGAGCTTGGAGATACAATAAAAGTCATCCCCTAGATCAAGTCATAGGAGATGTGAATGAAGGGATCAAAACTAGAAATAAAATTTTCAATGAAGTAAGTTTTTCTGCATTCATTTCTGAGATTGAACCTTCTAACATTGATGAAGCCTTATCAGACAATGATTGGGTTATAGCAATGCAAGAAGAACTAAATCAATTTGAGAGAAATCAAGTTTGGGATTTGGTGCCCCGACCCAAAGATCATCCGATCATTGGTACTAAATGGGTATTCAAGAACAAACTTGATGAATCTGCAATTATTGTCAGAAACAAGGCAAGATTGGTGGCCAAAGGCTATAATCAGGAAGAAGGAATTGATTATGAGGAAACGTATGCTCCAGTGGCTGCTAGATTGGAAGCTATACGTGTACTCTTAGCCTTTGCATGCATCAAGGGATTCAAACTCTATCAAATGGATGTAAAGAGTGCTTTTCTAAATGGTTACATCATGGAAGAAGTGTATGTAGAACAACCTCCAGGCTTTGAGGATGTTACTAAACCTGACCATGTTTTCAAACTCAAAAAGGCTTTATACGGTTTAAAACAAGCTCCTAGAGCATGGTATGAAAGGCTCAGTAAGTTTCTCATCGATCAAGGTTTTGTACGAGGAAAAGTTGATACAACACTCTTTATAAAACGAAAACACAATGATATTTTAATTGTTCAAATATATGTTGATGACATTGTTTTCGGTGCTACTAATGAATCTCTATGTAAGGAATTTTCTGAGATAATGCAGGGAGAATTTGAGATGTCAATGATGGGAGAATTGAATTTCTTTCTTGGTTTACAAATCAAACAAAGAAAGAATGGAATCTTTATATCTCAAACAAAGTATTTAAAAGAGCTATTGAAGAAGTATGGAATGGATGAAGCAAATGGGACAGATACGCCTATGAGTTCAACTACATTGCTTGATGCTGATGTCAAAGGTAAAGACTACAACATAACAAAGTATAGAGGAATGATTGGATCATTACTCTACCTCACGGCAAGTAGACCGGACATCCAATTTAGTGTTGGCATATGTGCAAGATATCAATCAGCACCAAAAGAATCACATGCTGAAACAGTCAAACGAATCTTTAGATACCTTGCTGACACACCCGAACTGGGTCTGTGGTATCCTAAAGGAAGAAGTGAATATCTTGTTGCATATTCAGATTCAGATCATGGAGGATACAAAACAGACAGAAAGAGCACCAGTGGACAAGGACAATTTCTTGGGGGATCTCTTGTATCGTGGTTCAGCAAGAAACAAAATACAGTGTCTCTTTCGTCAACGGAAGCCGAATATGTTGCAGTCTCAAGTTGTTGTGCACAAGTGATATGGTTAAAACAACAACTACAAGATCTTGGTATTTATCTCAAGGAAATACCAATCTATTGTGACAATACAAGTACGATAAGCTTGGCAAAGAATCCAGTTCAACACTCTAGAACCAAGCATATCGATGTCAGGCATCACTTCATCAGAGACCATGTACAGAAGAAAGATGTGAAAGTAATATTCATTCCTACTCATCTTCAACTAGCAGATATCTTCACAAAACCCCTTGCAAAAGATCAATTTCTATACATTAGAAGAGAATTGGGAATGGTAAATCCCAATGAGTTATAAGTAATTTCAGCATTTCATAATATTAGATGAAGTCACTTGTTAAAGTTTTGATGATTACTAACTTAAGCATCGGAGTATATAGAAATTTGTTTTGCAGGAAGGTTGAAACTCTGTTTTGTGAAATAAAAACAGAGGTGATCAGAGGACATATTTACTGGAGTACCAACTTGAAGTTTTGGCTATCTGAGAAACATTACCCGAGGAGTAACTTGAAGTAAAGGAGCATGTTACTCGAGTATGTACTCGAGTAATGGACACCAAAACTGGAAGTAACGGATCAAGTTACTTGATTTTCAAACATAACGGCTCAGATTTCGAAGAAATGAAGAGTCAGAAGTTAAAAAGATGGTTACCCGAGGCGTGCCTCGAGTACACTTGAATGTTACTCGAGTAAGGCCTCGAGTAAAGTCGGAGTCCAGATTTTCAAATTGATGAAAAATGACTCAAATCTGTTCGAAATGGGTTATAAATGATCGAGGGAACATCCATGGATAATTACTATATTATTCATGCCAGGTACGCAATTTAAATGAATTATTTTTAAAGTTTTCTGTATGATCACTCGAGGAAGGCCTCGAGTATCCTTGAATATTACTCGAGTACGGCCTCGAGTAAAGTCGGGAGTTAGGTCTTTATCTTGCGCAAACTCGGTCATTTTCACAAAATCACCTCGAGTAAATCACTATACACTCTTTCAAAAACTTTTCCCAATTGTTTCCTTGCCTCATTTCCGTCAAAACCCAACTGATTTCAAGTCCAAAAACTTCCTATTTTGTTCAAAATCCTTCTGCCCTAAACTCGCGTCAGTTACTCTGTTCTTCTGTGATTTTTGATTTTCTGTGTTTCAAGATGGTTAGAACCAAAAATCTCAACTTCACTGATTCCTCTGATTCACAACAAAACCCCGATCCTCTTCCTCCTCCTCCTCCAACAAAGAGAAGGAAGTTAGTTCCAAGATCAAAAGCCAAAATCTCTCTTAAACCTCAATCACCACCGAAAGCAAAAGGGGTTGTAATCAATGAGCCTATTGTCACTAGGGCTCAATCCAAGAAGAGTACCTCTACCGGAAGAGGGAAGAGTACCAAATCTCCCTCACCTCCTCACTCTGATTCCTCTACCCCTTCTTTCACTCCTAAGCCACTCAAAAAGCCAAAATATGACAAGAAAGTGGCAAGTGCTATGGCTGGGATCATTGACCAAATGGAGAAGGGTCAATCTTCTAAGAAGTCCAAGATTCCGGAAGCAGAGATCACTTCCCCACCAAAGGAATACAATGTGAGCAAATTGGTGGAGTCTCTGAAGTACTCAACTCAATTCTCCAGAAGGAAAGTGTGCAAAACACACTATGTTGATCTGAAGTTGCTTCAAGAGGTAGTGAAGTATGACCTAAGCTCTTATCTAGAACCCTTTATGCCCTGGCTTTCTATTAGGTTACCATTTTGTACTAAAGTAATTACCCATTTCTATTGCAACCTAGAAATTATAAGTAAGCCTAATCGAACCTCAGTAGAGGAAGAAATGACCACATTTGTAAGAGGTCAAGAGATCTTAATTTCACCTTCCAGAATTAACTTGTGGTTAGGGATAGAGAACCCCCCTGATGATATCTATTCAGAGCTTGAGCCAAACCAAATTTTCACAATTCTCAAACCCGGTGAGATAGTTGGCCCTCTAAATTTCAAGCCCAGTGATATGTGTGATCATCATAGGGTCCTTTGGTACATATACTCTAGGTCCCTAGTAAACAAAGCCAACAATTATACCCACTTCTCTGATAGGGACTTTAGGTGGTTTGCTTCACTGCTTCTTAAGGAACAAAAGGATCTGGGAGAGTATATCTTCTCAGAGATGAAGAGGTACAAGGTGGAAGGGAAGCCTACTACACCAATGCCATATCCACAGATTGTGTCACTGATCTTGAAAGAAAACAAGATATGGTACTTGGATAGTAAGGAGCCGATTGAAAGGTTGACCCCAGTGGGGAGAAATCAAATTGGGAAGTTGAAAATTGACATCCCTCTCAAAGGCCCTCTGGAGTCTGGATCTATGAAGAAGCGGAAGGCTACTGAGGCTGAAACCAGTAGGATGGATGACACTCAGTCATCGGCTCCAGCTGGTACCACATCATCACCATCCTTCCTCAATGCCACTCTCCAGCACTTTATGGAGAATATGCTCAGAGGCTTCCATGTGGACATAGCCAATACAAACGCTGAGTTAATCACCAATACGAATTTCAAAATGGGAGAGCTGGTTGAGAAAATCGACAAAAGGCATGAGGAAATGGTTGAAAGGATGGATAGAAGGCATGAGGAGTTACTAGCAGAGCAACGTGCCCAGGGAGAGACTTTGAGATTAATTCTGGCACGGTTGGATTCTTTGGGCCCTGGACCTTCTGTTGGTCCTTCCTCATCTGCACCACCACCACCTCCAGAGAACCCTCCTATTATTGATCCCATTCCTGAGGCTGAACCATCTACCCCTCTGGGTTCTGATCCACTTGAGCCCCAAGGCAAAGAATTTCTATTCTCAGTGGATGATCCTGAAACCCATGAGACCACTCACATTACCATTGATGATTCACCTCCCAAACCTCAACCAGAAACTGATCCTAAACCAACTCCATCACCTGCTCCCACAGAGGAAATTTCTTCTTCCACATCCTCCTCTGAACATCTTACTCCCATGGCTGAGACCACCCCAGAGAACCAGACTACTCCAGAAGCTGACACTACTATGGTTGTCTTCCAACCTTCTCCTCTCCAGCCTAGAGATGACCTTGTTATCCCACCTCTCAATCTTCCTGAACCTGTGTCATCTAGTTCTTTTGATAGTTCAGATGGTGGTGGGTTGGTCTTTCCAGTAAAACCCATTTCCGTGGTCAAACCTCCTAGCCCTCCACCTCATTGATGACGCCAAAAAGGGGGAGAAGAGCTTGAAGTGATTTTGTGAAAGTGTCCTACTCATTTTGGGATATTTGGGTGTACATGGGACTTTAAGGAGCATTTTGTTCTCATTTTATTTTATCTTGTAATTTGAAAGTTTCTAAGATTAATGCAAGTATGTTATGATTTTAAGTTCATTTTTTTTAGCCTTGAATTATAATACATGTTTTGGACTAATGAAGTTATTATGTATGCAAGGTATATGATATGAATTCAAACTTAATATGACATATTTATAATTGAAAATTCAAATCAAAATCACCAAGTTTTGTCATCATCAAAAAGGGGGAGAATGTTAGATCCCATGTTTTGATGATAACAAAAGAATGGTTTGAAAAGGAAATGTTTAATAATCAAGCTTGAACTAGAAATGACAGGAATGAGCTTCACTTAAGGTAAGCATGGAAGTAATGAAGAGAGGCCAAGAGATAATGCTGAGAAACTTGATTAACTTCAAGTTTCCTAAGGCATTACTCGAGTATGTACTCGAGTAATGAGACAAAACTTGAAGTAACCAGAGACAACTTCCAGTAACCAGGCAACTTTACTCGAGGAGATACTCGAGTAACCGTGTAAAAGTTTTCAGGATGCCATTGATACTCGAGGAGCTACTCGAGTAACCCTGTTTCTAAAAATGTGCAGCTCTCGGCATTGAGTACTACTGCAACATTACTCGAGGAGCTACTCGAGTAATCATGTGGAAAACTTCCAGTTGCCTTCAGGTTACCAACGATACTCGAGGCGCTACTCGAGTAACTCTGTTTCTGAAAAGATGGAGCTCTCGGCACTTTGTACCACTGCAACAATTTACTCGAGTATGTACTCGAGTAACTCACTAAGGTAAGTGCAAAACTTGAAGTTGGTACCCGAGTATGATAAGTTATTTGGAAGGTAAACCTCAAGTCACTACCCGGGTAAGCCATGTTCAGAAAGTACAGTTACTCGAGGTGATACCCGAGTAACCCATGCAAAAATGAATCAATTACTCAAGTCAGTACTCGAATAACATGGTAAGTGCTCTCGGCTTTGAAATTCTGCAACATTACTCGAGTAGGTACCCGAGTAACTCATAAAGTTGTGAGTGAATTACTCGAGTAGGTACCCGAGTAATATATAAAGTTGACAGTACATTACTCGAGTGTGTATCCGAGTAAATGATTTTTCCAAAGGTTTAAAATTAAGTTATTCCATGCACTACCCGAGTGTTCTTATTTTTATTCATTGACTTTCAGAATTCCCGAAGATACTCGAGTAGATACTCGAGTAACATTCAAGCAATACTCGAGGAGGTACTCGAGTAAGCTTGCCCAGAAATTCTGAAATCATTCAAACGTTCATAGATTTGTTTCCTATATGATTAACCTTTCATTGTATTAGTATTCTTAGTCTATTTACAGATAAACAATGAAGAAAACACTTCAAGAGATTGAAGTCAAAAGAAACGTTCAAATGCCAACCACCGCCAACGGATATTTTTCAAAAACTTGAAAAGTCAATAGTGGCTGCGCACTCTCCAACGGACGAAAGAAAATGTTCCAACGGTCATCACCAACATATCTATATATATGGGAACATCCAAACAGAGGAATAACAACAAGCACACACACAAACGTATTATCAAGCTTATTGCTCTGTTTTCACATTGAAATCATATTTCTATGCTTCAGTGATCCTTATTCACTCTGTAAGAGAGATATTTCATTCAAACTCAATATTTGTTATTGAGATAACTTAAGGTTGTGGAACCTTGAGTTGGGATTGAATTGCAACTTGTAAGGGGGAGCGAGTGTCCAGGTATAGGAACTTGCTTGTACTGAGGTGCCAAGAACCCACTGAATCTTGGAAGTTATAGTGAAACTCTCAGAGAAGATCTGAGGACTGGACGTAGGTCAAAGTGGTTGTGACTGAACCAGTATAACTCCTGGTGCACACTTCGGTGATATTTCTCCTTACTCATTACTGTTTTTAATTCCTCTGCTAAAGTTTTATATTTCCGACGAAATTTTAGTATCACCCAATTCACCCCCCCTCTTGGGTGAAACGCTTGTTCTAACATTTGGTATCAGAGCGTAGGTCTTCTTGTTAAGGTATAACAACCTAAGAAGGATCCAATGGCAAGCATGGGTGAAGGAATTCTTCCCGACGGAGCATCCATCACTAGACCTCCCGGTTTCAGTGGAGAACATTTTTCATTTTGGAAAGCAAAATTCAGAGTGTTCGTGATGGCTACCGAATATGGGCTATGGGATGTAATTGAGACTGGAAATTATCAACCTACAAAGATTGTAGATTCTCAGAAAATTCCCAAGACACCAGCGGAATATGATGAGAATGACAAGAAACTTATCACTCTTAACAGCAAGGCAATTCTGATGTTACAAAGTGCCTTAAGCCAAAGTGAATACTTCAGAATCTGCACACTTCCAACAGCAAAGGAAATGTGGGAAGCTCTGGAAATAGCTCATGAAGGGACTTCGGGAATAAAGGAGAATCGCATCAACACCTTGGTCACTGAATTCGATCTACTTCGAATGAAATCAGGTGAATCAATTTCTGAATTTGAACTTAGATATACTCATCTTGTTAATCAACTTGCAGCACTTGGGAAATCTTATGATCAACATACCCAAGTACGAAAGATTTTGAATATTCTTTCTAAAGAATGGGAGGCCAAGGTCACTGCGATAGAAGAAGCAAAAGGAGAATCAATGAGATCAGTTGCTTCTCTATTTGGAAGTCTTTCTGAATATGAAAGCAAACTAAAGTTCAAACGGGAACTAGATGACATCGGTGACAAGAAAAAGAAGGGTCTAGCACTAAAAGCAAAAGAAGAAAATCAAGATGAGAATGAAGAGTTCGACGATGACGAAATGGGCCTAATCATAAAACGATTCAGAAAGTTCTACAAGAAAGGACAAGGATTCAAACACTTTCAAAAAGGTGGAACTAGCAACAAAGATCACATCATTTGCTACGAATGTGGAAAACCAGGACATATCAAATCAGAATGTCCAGAACTGAATCAAAAGAGCAAAGAAAAGAGAAAATGCAAATTCTTCAACAAAAAGAAGGCCTTCGTATCCGCTATATGGGGTGATAGCTCTTCTGACGAAGAAAGTGATGAGGAAGAAGTAGCTAATATATGCCTCGTTGCTCAAGAAGAAACAGAAAGAGAGGTAAATGATTCTGAACCTACCTATGATGAATTACTTTCCGAATATAATGCTTTACATTCTGAATTCATCAAAGTAGTTAAAGAATTGATTTTTTACAAAAAGAAAAACAAAGCTCTTGAAACTGAACTTAAAGAAAAGGATTGTGAAAATTGTTCATCTTTGAAAAAGAAAAACATTGATCTCACAAAAACTCTTGAAAAATTTACACAAGGTAGTGAGATGCTAAATGTTATTTTAAAAGCTCAACGATTTGTAAATGATCGATCTGGAATTGGATACGATCCAAAATCAGATAAAAGGAAAGGTAGAAAGAAAGCAGGGGGTAAGTCATATTTGAATTATTTCCAGCATTCTGTGCATACATCAAATCCTTTTGCATTTTGTAACTACTGTAATAGAAAAGGCCATTATACTTCTTCATGCATTCATAAGAAGAAAGGAACGATAGGAACCTACAAATGGGTACCTAAAGGTTCATATATCCAGAAAATTATTTGTACTAATCCAAAAGGACCCAAAAAGATGTGGGTACCTAAGACTTAGTCATTCGATTGCAGGAATGTCTCAAAGCATCCAAAAATAACAAGTGGTATATTGATAGTGGATGCTCTAGACATATGACCGGTGATTTCGAAAGTTTTACCAAATTGCAACCTAAAGAAGGTGGAGAGGTAAAATTTGGAGGAAATCAAACCGGAAGAATAGCAGGAATTGGTGAAATCCAAAATGACAAAGGAATACAAGTCAAAGATGTATATTATGTTGAAGGCTTGTGTCATAATTTGCTGAGCGTAAGTCAAAGTGCAGATAAAGACAACTGGGTAATATTTGACTCAGAAGAATGCTTAATTATCAACAAAAATGACTTACAACTTGATAAGAAGAATATCAAGGCTAAGCTCAGAGCAAAAAGGGAAGGTAACTGCTATACTCTAGATATTAGTAGAAATGAATCTGAAAATTGTTTCCTGAGTAATACTGATGAAATTTGGTTATGGCATAAGAGATTGGCACATGTTAATATGCATCAATTAGGCAAACTACTCAAAAAGGATTTAGTTCTTGGATTGCCCAAAGTAATTTTCAAAAATGATTTGATTTGTGATGCATGTCAAAAGGGTAAACAAACTAAATCATCTTTTAAATTGAAAAATGAGATTTCAACAAATAGACCACTTCAACTATTGCATATGGATTTAGTTGGTCCAGCAAGAGTAAAGAGTCTTGGTGGCAACTTATATTCATTGGTCATTGTTGATGATTTCTCTAGATTTACATGGGTTATCTTTCTATCATCAAAAGATGAAACGTTTGAAGAATTTATTGTCTTTGCTAAGAAAGTGCAAAATGAGAAAGGTATGTCCATTGCAGGTATTAGGACCGACCATGGCGGAGAATTTGAAAATCAAGCATTTGAAGAGTATTGTGACACTAATGGGATTGATCACAATTTCTCTGCTCCAAGGACGCCTCAACAAAATGGAGTTGTAGAACGCAAGAATAGAGTGCTTACAGAAATGGCTAGAGCAATGTTGAACGAAAAGAACGTGTCTCAAGTATTTTGGGCTGATGCCATGTGTACAGCATGCTACATTTCAAATAGAGCCTATATCAGAACAAAACTTGGTAAGACACCATACGAGCTGTACAAAGGAAGAAAGCCAAACATTGCTCATCTACACATCTTCGGCTGTAAGTGTTTCATTCATAATAATGGTAAAGATAACTTAGGAAAATTTGATTCTAAAACTGATGAAGGAATTTTCCTAGGATACTCTAACCGAAGTAAAGCATATAGAGTTTTCAATAAACGAACATGTGTTGTTGAAGAATCAATTCATATTGTATTTGATGAATTTGAATCCTCTGACAAAACCATTGATGAAGAACAGGAAATTGTTTTAAATCAAGAAAAATCTATTTCTAAGTCTCTTATTCCAGAGGTTGATGAAACTAAGGAAGAAGAGCAATCCCTAGGTCAACCTAGAGCTTGGAGATACAATAAAAGTCATCCCCTAGATCAAGTCATAGGAGATGTGAATGAAGGGATCAAAACTAGAAATAAAATTTTCAATGAAGTAAGTTTTTCTGCATTCATTTCTGAGATTGAACCTTCTAACATTGATGAAGCCTTATCAGACAATGATTGGGTTATAGCAATGCAAGAAGAACTAAATCAATTTGAGAGAAATCAAGTTTGGGATTTGGTGCCCCGACCCAAAGATCATCCGATCATTGGTACTAAATGGGTATTCAAGAACAAACTTGATGAATCTGCAATTATTGTCAGAAACAAGGCAAGATTGGTGGCCAAAGGCTATAATCAGGAAGAAGGAATTGATTATGAGGAAACGTATGCTCCAGTGGCTGCTAGATTGGAAGCTATACGTGTACTCTTAGCCTTTGCATGCATCAAGGGATTCAAACTCTATCAAATGGATGTAAAGAGTGCTTTTCTAAATGGTTACATCATGGAAGAAGTGTATGTAGAACAACCTCCAGGCTTTGAGGATGTTACTAAACCTGACCATGTTTTCAAACTCAAAAAGGCTTTATACGGTTTAAAACAAGCTCCTAGAGCATGGTATGAAAGGCTCAGTAAGTTTCTCATCGATCAAGGTTTTGTACGAGGAAAAGTTGATACAACACTCTTTATAAAACGAAAACACAATGATATTTTAATTGTTCAAATATATGTTGATGACATTGTTTTCGGTGCTACTAATGAATCTCTATGTAAGGAATTTTCTGAGATAATGCAGGGAGAATTTGAGATGTCAATGATGGGAGAATTGAATTTCTTTCTTGGTTTACAAATCAAACAAAGAAAGAATGGAATCTTTATATCTCAAACAAAGTATTTAAAAGAGCTATTGAAGAAGTATGGAATGGATGAAGCAAATGGGACAGATACGCCTATGAGTTCAACTACATTGCTTGATGCTGATGTCAAAGGTAAAGACTACAACATAACAAAGTATAGAGGAATGATTGGATCATTACTCTACCTCACGGCAAGTAGACCGGACATCCAATTTAGTGTTGGCATATGTGCAAGATATCAATCAGCACCAAAAGAATCACATGCTGAAACAGTCAAACGAATCTTTAGATACCTTGCTGACACACCCGAACTGGGTCTGTGGTATCCTAAAGGAAGAAGTGAATATCTTGTTGCATATTCAGATTCAGATCATGGAGGATACAAAACAGACAGAAAGAGCACCAGTGGACAAGGACAATTTCTTGGGGGATCTCTTGTATCGTGGTTCAGCAAGAAACAAAATACAGTGTCTCTTTCGTCAACGGAAGCCGAATATGTTGCAGTCTCAAGTTGTTGTGCACAAGTGATATGGTTAAAACAACAACTACAAGATCTTGGTATTTATCTCAAGGTAAGTGCTCTCGGCTTTGAAATTCTGCAACATTACTCGAGTAGGTACCCGAGTAACTCATAAAGTTGTGAGTGAATTACTCGAGTAGGTACCCGAGTAATATATAAAGTTGACAGTACATTACTCGAGTGTGTATCCGAGTAAATGATTTTTCCAAAGGTTTAAAATTAAGTTATTCCATGCACTACCCGAGTGTTCTTATTTTTATTCATTGACTTTCAGAATTCCCGAAGATACTCGAGTAGATACTCGAGTAACATTCAAGCAATACTCGAGGAGGTACTCGAGTAAGCTTGCCCAGAAATTCTGAAATCATTCAAACGTTCATAGATTTGTTTCCTATATGATTAACCTTTCATTGTATTAGTATTCTTAGTCTATTTACAGATAAACAATGAAGAAAACACTTCAAGAGATTGAAGTCAAAAGAAACGTTCAAATGCCAACCACCGCCAACGGATATTTTTCAAAAACTTGAAAAGTCAATAGTGGCTGCGCACTCTCCAACGGACGAAAGAAAATGTTCCAACGGTCATCACCAACATATCTATATATATGGGAACATCCAAACAGAGGAATAACAACAAGCACACACACAAACGTATTATCAAGCTTATTGCTCTGTTTTCACATTGAAATCATATTTCTATGCTTCAGTGATCCTTATTCACTCTGTAAGAGAGATATTTCATTCAAACTCAATATTTGTTATTGAGATAACTTAAGGTTGTGGAACCTTGAGTTGGGATTGAATTGCAACTTGTAAGGGGGAGCGAGTGTCCAGGTATAGGAACTTGCTTGTACTGAGGTGCCAAGAACCCACTGAATCTTGGAAGTTATAGTGAAACTCTCAGAGAAGATCTGAGGACTGGACGTAGGTCAAAGTGGTTGTGACTGAACCAGTATAACTCCTGGTGCACACTTCGGTGATATTTCTCCTTACTCATTACTGTTTTTAATTCCTCTGCTAAAGTTTTATATTTCCGACGAAATTTTAGTATCACCCAATTCACCCCCCCTCTTGGGTGAAACGCTTGTTCTAACAGTTTTTGCACTACGCAGAACCTTACCCGGGCAAGTCCTGAGTAAGTCCTGAACCTACAAAACCGGTCCTAGAATTGCCAAAACTAGTCCTGGATGTTCCACCTTTCCCAAGGCTGCCAACACTTGCCCAGACCTAGAACAAGGTTGCCAAGCAATGCCACCAAAAATCCGACAGTTGTAAAGCCTTACTCATACCCCCGAGAAACTTACTTTAGGCTTAGAGAGGGGGGATGCACAAAAAATATTGGACCTGTAATGAGTAGATTTGAGTTTGGTACTGGGGTGAAGTTTTTGCACTGCGCAAAAAAATGCACACGCAAGTCCTGAGTAAGTCCTGAACCTGCCAGCACTAGTCCTGGACGTGCTAGAACCGGTCCTGGACATGAAAGGAATTGCCCGTACCCCGAACATGGTTGCCAACCCATGTCACCAAAAATCCAACTATTGAAAATCCTTGCCCGGACCCCCTAGAAAGTTGCATTGGGCTTAGAAAGGGGGGATGCAACAAAAAAATTGAAAATGTAACTAGTAGATTTCATTTTGGTACGAGGTTGAAATTTTTGCATTGCGCAGAACCTTGCCCGGGAAAGTATTGAGTAAGTCTTGAACCTCCCAGGACCAGACCTGGACGTGCCAGAACTAGTCCTGGATGTGCCAGAACTTTCCCAGAGACCGCCAAAGTTTACCAAACCTTACCTAGACCCTTTCGAAAGCTGCCAAACCTTGCCACCACCATGTCTAAAGCAACCAACACTTGCCCGGACCCCGAACAAGGTTGCCAACCCATGCCACCAAAAATCCAACTTTCCTAAATCATTTCCCAGCCCCCCTAGAAAGTTACATTAGGCTTAGAAAGGGGGGATGCAAAAAAAATTGAAAACGTAAAGAGTAGATTTCATTTTGGTACGGTGGAGAAATTTTTGTACTGTGTTGAACCTTGCCTGGGCAAGTCCAGGATAAGTGCTGAACCTACCCGTACAAGTCCTGGATGTGCTAGAACCGGTCCTGGAAGTACCAGGGCTTGTCTGGAGCCTGGCCTAGTATGCCAAACCTTACCCAGACCCTTTCTAAGGTTGCCAAACTTTAACACCACCTTGCCCAAGGCTGCCAACACTTGCCTTGACCCCGAACAATTTTGCCAACCAATGCCACAAAAAATCCAACTGTTACAAATCCTTGCTCGGACCCCCTAAAAAGTTGCATTGGGCTTAGAAAGGGGGCATACACCAAAAAAATCGAAAATGTAATGAGTATATTTTTTGTTGGTACGGGGGTAAAGTTTTTGCACTTCACAGAACCTTGCCCGGGTAAGCCCTGAGTAAGTCCTGAACTTACCAAGACTTGTCCTGGACGTGCTAGCACTTGCCCGGACCCTGGCCAAGTGTGGCAAACCTTAACCGGACCTTTTTTAAGGCTGCCAAACCTTGCCACCACCTTGCCCAAGGCTGCCAAAACTTGCCCGGCTCCCAAACATGGTTGCCAACCCATGGCAGCAAAAATCCTACTGTTGCAAATCCTTGCCCTTACCCCCTAGAAAGTTGCATTGGGCTTAGAAAGGGGGGATACACCAAAAAAATAAAAAATGTAACGAGTAGATTTTTTGTTGGTACGGGGGTAAAGTTTTTGCACTTTCCAGAAGTTGCCCGGGCAAGTCCTAAGTAAGTCCTGAACTTTCTAGGACCAGTTCTTGACGTGCCAAAACCGATCTTGGATGTGCCAGGACTTTTCCTGAACCTGCCCAAGTGTGCCAAACCTTAACCAGACCGTTTCTAAGGCTGCCAAACCTTACCACCACCTTGCCCAAGGCTGCCAACACTTTCTCGGACCCCGAACAAGGTTGCCAACCCATGCCTTCAAAAATCCGACAGCTACAAATCCTTGCCTGGACCCCCTTGAAAGTTGCATTGGGCTTAGAAAACGGGGATGTAACAAAAAAATAAAAAATGTAACTAGTAGATTTCATTTTGTTAAGAGGGTGAAGCTTTTGCACTGTGCAGAACCTTGCTCGGGCAAGTCTTGAGTAAGTCTTGAACCTACTAGGACTACTCCTGGGTGTCCTAAAACCGGTCCTGGAAGTGCCAAAACTGGTCCTGGACGTTCCACCTTGCCCAAGGCTACCAACACTTGCCCGGACCAAGAACAAGGTTGCCAAGCAATGCCACCAAAAATCTGACAGTTGCAAAGCCTTGCTCGTACCCCCTAGAAACTTACTTTAGGCTTAGAGAGGGGGGATGCACCAAAAATATTGAACCTGTAATGAGTAGATTTCAGTTTGGTATGGGGGTGATGTTTTTGCACTACACAAAAAAATGCCCAGGCAAGTCCTGAGTAAGTCTTAAACCTTCCAGGACCAGTCCTGGACGTGCTAGAACCGGTCCTGGACATGAAAAGACTTGCCCAAACCCCGAACATGGTTGCCAACCCATGCCACCAAAAATCCGACTATTGTAAATCCTTGCCCTGACGCCCTAAAAAGATGCATTGGGCTTAGAAAGGGGGGATGCAACAACAAAATAAAAAATGTAACTAGTAGATTACATTTTGGTAAGGGGTTGAATTTTTTGCACTGTGCAGAACCTTGCCCGGGCAAGTACTGAGTAAGTCTTGAACCTGCCAGGACCAGTCCTGGACGTGCCAGAACCGGTCTTAGATGTGCCAGGACTCTCCCTGAACCTGCCCAAGTGTGTCAAACCTTAATCAGACCCTTTCTATGGCCACCAAACCTTACCATTACCTTGCCCAAGGATGCCAACACTTTCCCGAACCCCAAACAAGGTTGCCAACCCATGCCTCCAAAAATCCGACAGCCACAAATCCTTGCCTAGACCCCCTTGAAAGTTGCATTGGGCTTAGAAAATGGGGATGCAATAAAGAAATAAAAAATGTAACTAGTAGATTTCATTTTGTTAAGAGGGTGAAGTTTTTGCACTGCGCAGAACCTTGCTCAGGCAAGTCCTGAGTAAGTCTTGAACCTACTAGGACTACTCCTGGGTGTCCCAAAACCGGTCCTAGACGTTCCACCTTGTCCAAGGCTGCCAACACTTACCCGGATCCTTTCGAAGGCTGCCAAACCTTGCCACGACCATGCCTAAGGCTGACAACACTTGCCCCGACCCCGAACAAGGTTGCCAACCCATGCCACCAAAAATCCAACTGTCGTAAATCCTTTCCCGGTCCCCCTAGAAAGTTCCATTGTGCTTAGAAATGGGGATGCAAAAAATAATCGAAAACGTGATGAGTAGATTTCATGTTTATATAGTGGAGAAATTTTTGAACTGTGCTGAACCTTGGCCGGGCAAGTCCTGAGTAAGTCCTGAACCTGCCCGAACCAATCCTGGTCGTGCTAGAACTGGTCCTGAACGTACCAGGACTTACATGGAGCCTGGCCTAGTATGCCAAACCTTGCCCGGACCCTTTCTAAGGATGCAAAAACTTGCCACCACCTTGCCTAAGGCTGCCAACACTTTCCCAGACCCTGAACAAGGTTGCCAACCAATACGACAAAAAATCCACCTATTGAAAATTATTGCCCGGACCCCCTAGAAAGTTGTATTGGGCTTAGGAAAGGGGGATACACAAAAAAAATAAAAAATGTAACTAGTAGATTTTATGTTGGTACGGGGGTGAAGTTTTTGCATTTCACATAACCTTGACGGAGTAAGTCTTGAGTAAGTCCTGAACATGCGAAGACCAGTCCTGGACGTGACAGAATTGGTCCTGGACATGTCGGGACTTGCCCGGACCCTGGCCAAGTGTGTCAAATCTTAACTGGACCCTTTCTAAGGCTGCCAAGCCTTGCCACAACCTTAACTAAGGCTGCCAACACATGCCTTGACCCTGAACAAGGTTGCCAACCAATGCCACAAAAAAATATTACTGTTTTAAATCTTTGCCCGGTCCCCCTAGAAAGTTGCATTGGGCATAGAAAGGGGGGATGCACCAAAAAAATAAAAAATTCATCGAGTAGATTTTATGTTGGTACGGAAGAAAAATTTTTGCATTACGCTGAACCTTGCCCGCACAAGTCCTGAGTAAGTCTTGAACCTGCCCGGACCAGTCCTGGACGTACTAGAACCGGTCCTAGACGAACCAGGACTTCTTTGGAGCCCACCCTAGAGTGCTAAACCTTGCCCGGACCCTTTCTATAGCTGCCAAACCTTGCCACCACCTTGCCCAAGGAGGCTAACACTTACCCGGACCCCGATCAAGGTTGCCAACCCATGCCACCAAAAATCCGACTGTTGCAAATCCTTGCCTGGACCCCCTAGAACGTTGCATTGGGCGTAAAAGGGGGATGCAATAAAAAAATAGAAAATGTAACGAGTAGATTTAATTTTGGTACGGGGGTGAAGTTTTTGCACTGCATAAAACCTTGCGCGGGCACCCTAGAAAGTTGCATTGGGTTTAGAAAGGGGGGATGAAACAACAAAAATCTAAAATGTAACTAGAAGATTTCATTTTAGTACGGGCTTGAAATTTTTGCACTGCGCTGAACCTTGCCCGGGTAAGTCCTGAGTAAGTCCTGAACCTGCCCGTACCAATCCTGGACGTGCTAGAACTGGTCCTAGATGTACCTGGACTTGCCTGGAGCTTGGCCTGGTATGCCAAACCTTTCCCGGACCCTTTCTAAGTCTGCCAAACTTTACCAACACCTTGCCCAAGGCTGGCAACACTTTCCCTAATTCGAATAAGGTTGCCAACCAAAGCCACAAAAAATCCAACTGTTGCAAATCCTTGCCCGGACCCCCTAGAAAGTTATATTGGGCTTAGAAAGGGAGGATACACAAAAAAAATCAAAAATGTAACAAGTAGATTTTATGTTGGTACGGGGGTGAAGTTTTTGTACTTCGCAGAACCTTGACGGAGTAAGTACTGAACTTGCCAAGACCAGTCCTGTACGTGATAGAACCGGTCCTTGACGTGCTAGAATTGGTCGTGGACATGCCAAGACTTGTCTGGACCCTCGCCAAGTATGCTACACCTTAACCGGACCCTTTCTAAGGCTGCCAAACCTTGCCACAACCTTGAGAAAGGCTGCTAACACTTGCCCTGACCCTGAACAAGGTTGCCAACCAATGCCACAAAAAATATTACTATTTAAATCCTTGCCCGAACCCCCTACAAAGTTGCATTGGGCTTAAAAAGGGGGAATGCACCAAAAAAATAAAAAATGTAACGAGTAGATGTAATGTTGGTACGGTGGAGAAATTTTTCCACTGCGCTGAACCTTGCCCGCGCAAGTTCTGAGTAAGTCTTGAACCTGCCCGGACGAGTCCTGGACATACTAGAACAGGTCCTGGAAGTACCAGGACTTGCCTGGAGCCTGCCCTAGTGTGACAAACTTTGCCCGGACCCTTTCTATAACTGCCAAACCTTGCCACCACCATTCCCAAGGCAGCCAACACTTGCCCGGACCCCGAACAAGGTTGCCAACCCATGCCACCAAAAATCCAATTGTCATAAATCCTTTCCCGGCCCCCCTAGAAAGTTGCATTGTGCTTAGAAATGGGGGATGCAAAAAAAATCGAAAATGTAATGAGTAGATCTCATTTTGGTACAGTGGAGAAATTTTTGAACTGCGATGAACCTTGCCTGGGCAAGTCCTTAGTAAGTCCTGAACCTACCCGTACCAATCCTGGACGTGCTAGAACTGGTCCTAGATGAACCAGGACTTGCCTGGAGCTTGGCCAAGTATGCCAAACCTTTCCCGGACGCTTTTCTGAGGCTGCCAAACCTTGCCACCACCTTGCCTAAGGCTGCCAACACTTTCCCTGACCTCGAACAAGGTTGCCAACCAATGCAATAAAAAAATCCAACTGTTGCAAATCCTTGCCCGGACCCCCTAGAAAGTTGCATTGGACTTAGAAAGGGGGGATACACAAAAAAAATAGAAAATGTAAGTAGTAGATTTTATGTTTGTATAGGGGTGAAGTTTTTGTGCTTCGCAGAACCTTGCCGGACTAAGTCCTGAGTAAGTCCTGAACTTGCCAAGACCCATCCTGGACGTGCCAGAACCGGTCTTGGACATGCCAGGACTTGCTCTGACCTTCGCAAAGTGTGCCAAACCTTAACCGGATCCTTTCTAAGGCTGCCAAACCTTGCCAAAACTTTGACCAAGGCGGCCAACACTTGCCCTGACCCTGAACAAGGTTGCCAACCAATACCACAAAAAAATCTTACTGTTTTAAATCCTTGCCCGGTCCCCCTAGAAAGTTGCATTCGGCTTAGAAAGGGGGGATGCACCAAAAAAATAAAAAATTCAACGAGTAGATTTTATGTTGGTACGGTGGATAAATTTTTGCACTGTACTGAACCTTGCCCACACAAGTCCTTAGTAAGTCTTGAACCTGCTCGGACCAGTCCTGGATGTGCTAGAACCGCCTTAGTGTGCCAAAATTTCCCCGGACCCTTTCTATAGCTGCCAAACCTTTCCACTACCTTACCCAAGGCAGCCAACACTTGCTCGGACCAGAAACATGGTTGCCAACCCATGACCCCAAAAATCCGACTGTTGCAAACCCTTGCCCGGACCCCCTAAAAAGTTGCATTGGGATTAGAAAGGGGGGATGCAACAAAAAATTCGAAAATGTAACTAGTAGATTTCATTTTGGTACAGGGTTGAAATTTTTGCACTCCGCAGAACCTTACCCGGACAAGTACTGAGTAAGTCCTGAACTTGCCAGGACCTGTCCTGGATGTGCAGAACCGGTCCTGAATGTGCCAGGACTTACCCAGAGACTACCAAAGTTTGCTAAACCTTACCAAAACCCTTTCGAAGGCTGCCAAACCTTACCACCACCATGCCCAAGGCAGCCAACACTTGCCCGGACCCCGAACAAGGTTGCTAACCCATGCCACCAAAAATCCAACCATCGTAAATCCTTTCACAACCCACCTATAAAGTTGCATTGTGCTTAGAAAGGGGGGATGCAAAAAAATCAAAAACGTAATGAGTAGATTTCATTTTGGTACATTAGAGAAATTTTTGAACTGCGCTGAACCTTGCCCGAGAAAGTCCTCAACCTGCCCGTACCAACCCTGGACGTGCTAGAACTGGTCCTAGACATACGAGGACTTGCCTAGAGCTTGGCCTAGTATGCCAAATCTTGCCCAGACCCTTTTTAAGGTGGCAAACCTTGCCACAACCTTGCAAAGGCAGCCAACACTTGCCCGGACCCCGAACATGGTTGCCAACCCATGCCACCAAAAATCGGGCTGTTGCAAATCCTTGCCCGGACCCCCTAGAAAGTTGCATTCGGCTTAGAAAGGAGGGATGCAACACAAAAATCAAAAATGTAACCAGTAGATTTCATTTTGGTACGGGGTTGAAATTTTTGCACTGCGCAGAACCTTGCCGGAGTAAGTCCTGAGTAAGTCTTGAACTTGCCAAGACCAGTCCTGGACGTGCCAGAACCAGTAGTAGACGTGCCAGAACTTCCCCGGACCTTGGCCAAGTGTGCCAAACCTTAACTGAACCCTTTCTAAGGCTGCTAAACCTTGCCACAACCTTGACCAAGGTTGCCAACACTTGCCCTGACCCTGAACAAGGTTGCCAACCAATGCCATAAAAAAATCTTACTGTTTTAAATCCTTGCCCGGTCCCCCTAGAAAGTTGCATTGGGCTTAGAAAGGGGGGATGCACCAAAAAAATAAAAAATGTAACTAGTAGATTTTATTTTGGTACGGTGGAGAAATTTTTGCACTGCGCTGAACCTTACCAGTACAAGTCCTGAGTAAGTCTTGAACCTGCCCGGACCAGTCTTGGACATACTAGAACCAGTCCTGAACGTACCAAGACTTGCCTCAAGCCCGCCCTATTATGCCAAACTTTGCCCGGACCCTTTCTATAGCTGCCAAACCTTGCCACCACCTTGCCCAAGGCTTCCAACACTTGCCCTGGCCCTGAACAAGGTTGCCAACCAATGAAACAAAAAAATCTGACTATTACAAATCCTTGCCCGGATCCCCTAGAAAGTTACATTGGGCTTAGAAAGGGGGTATACATGAAACAAATCGAAAATGTAACGAGTAGATTTTACGTTGGTACGGGGGTGAAGTTATTGTACTTCACAGAACCTTGCCCGATTAAGTCCTGAGTAAGTCCTGAACTTGCCAAGACCAGTCCTGGAAGTGCCAAAACCGATCCTGGACGTGCCAGGACTTGCCAGGACCCTGGCTAAGTGTGCCAAACCTTAACCGAACCCTTTCTAAGGCTGCCAAACTATGCCACAACCTTGACCAAGGCTGCCAACACTTGCCCTGACCCCGAGCAAGGTTGTCAACCAATGCCACATTAAAATTTGACTATTGTAAATCCTTGCCCGGTCCCCCTAGAAAGTTGCATTGGGCTTAGAAAGGGGGGATGCACCAAAAAAATAAAAAATGTATCGAGTAGATTTTATGTTGGTACGGTAAAAAATTTTTTGTACTGTGCTGAACCTTGGCAGCACAAGTCCTGAGTAAGTCTTGAACCTGCCCGGACCAGTGCTGGATGTACTAGAATCGGTCCTAGAAGTACCAGGACTTTCTTGGAGCCCGCCCTAATGTGCCAAATTTTGCCCGGACCCTTGCCCAAGGCTGCCAACACTTGCCACCACCTTGCCCAAGGCTGCCAACACTTGCCCTGACCCCAAACAAGGTTGCCAACCAATGCCACAAAAAAATCCGACTATTGTAAATCCTTGCCGGACCCCCTAGAAAGTTGCATTGGACTTAGAAAGGGGGTATACACCAAAATAATTGAAAATGTAACGAGTAGATTTTATGTTGGTACGGGTGTAAAGTTTTTGCATTTCATAGAACCTTGCCGGGCAAGCCTTGAGTAAGTCCTGAACTTGCTAGGACCAGTCCTAGACGTGCCATAACCGGTCCTAGACGTGGTAGAACTTTCCCAGAACCTACCCAAGTGTGCCAAACCTTAACCGGACCCTTTCTAAGGCTACCTGTACCTCCTGAAATTTGGAAAAACATGGAGCTGTCGTAAAAATTTTAGAAAAAGGATGATTTTGGAAACCTTTTTAAAAATGAAACTGGACTACAAAAACCATTTAGGGTTCGGGAGTCGATTGTGTATGGGGAAGGTGTTAGGCACCCCACAACACCCATTCGTAAGAATGGTTACCCTAAGTTAATTATTTAAAAATGTTATGGCCTTTAATTTTATTATAATTACCCAAATAAAAAGAGAATATTTACAAAGATAAATGAAAGGAAAACTAAAGAAGAAAAAAAGAACATTTATTTGCAATAAGAAAAAATATATTTATTTAAAAATAAAGAAAATTTATTTACAAAAATAAAAAATATATTTATTTTAAAAAAAGGAACATTTATAAGAAAAAATATATTTATTTACAAAATTGGACTTGACCTAGGATGAAAACCTAGGGCTTACGTACCCTTTAGAGGGATCAAAACCCACGTAGTTTGGGGGGTAGAAATGAGTGTCACTTTGTTGGTGTTTTTTAGAAAAATGTTTATTTCGTTTATTTGAGAAAAATATTTCTTTTTTGGTTTGTGTTTTTTATTTTTTTCAAAAAGTATTTTCTTTATTTTCTTGTAAAAGAGAGTTTTTTCATTTTATTTTCATTTATCAAAATGTGTCAAAATATTTTTTTTCTTTTTTTGATAGATGACCTAAGAAAGGATAAAGAAAGAAGAAGAAGAAGAAGAAAACGTAGCTCAAGTTAAACAAAAAGGAAGTCAAAGGCGAGGAGATTTATGTGTACCTTTTATCCTTTGAACTCGCTACAACAAGAGATAGGGTGATAGAATCACA
This sequence comes from Inga laurina, assembly GCA_963855925.1. Taxonomy (NCBI): domain Eukaryota; kingdom Viridiplantae; phylum Streptophyta; class Magnoliopsida; order Fabales; family Fabaceae; genus Inga; species Inga laurina. Next base: position 3,442,706 of record OY979713.1, read on the forward strand.
TAATAAACAAGAGGCAATTACAATCACATTACCTATATCTATTAAGCATGACATCTAACACCATTAGAAGACAAGGCAACACATACCTCTTGATTTCAAACAGAACACGTCCATCAATGTATATACGATAATTCCATGGGACAAAGCAAGTCTATTTAATTCTTGATCTCATGTTCAACGTCCAGCACTATTGGCATATATTGGTATAAGATAAAGGACAAGAATGAAGTCATAGAAGAGGGAGAGGTAGTCAACGCAACATATATTGAATGAACAAAAAAAAACAAGAGCAAAGTTATAGAGAAGGGAGAATTTATGAAAGATCATCACGTGGCTGTACCTTCATTGACGCAGAGTAGTGAGTATAAAGCAAGTAAATGGAAACCAACAAAATTCTTGCAATTCTTATATGTAGGGATTTGCCCATCATTCAAATAGGAATGTCTCCATCTCTAATAAGAAATGTTCATTGGCTTAGGCAAGAATATTAAGACCCTATTTAGACAAAGCAAAATAAGACGGCCTCTTATGTCAACTCCCCTTCCCCATGAGAATTATGTATGAGCAATGAAAAATGAGAAACTAAAATCAGCTCCCTACCTTGCCTCTCTTTTCTCCCAAAATTCTTGTGTATTTTGCTTCAACCCTTCCACTCCTATTTATAGTCTCAAGGTAGGGTTTTCTTCATAAATACTCATTTTTTTTAATTTTCATTTTAAATTATTTTGTATTTTATGTTAAGAACTACCTAACTTGGCCCAATCACCATCAATAGAGATTTTTTTTTAATTTTTGTTTTTTATTTTTTTTTATTTTCTATGAATAAAACTTCCTAGCTTGACCTAATCACTATCAATGGATATTTTTTTTTTGTTTTTTTTAATTAATTATTTTTTATTCTCCCCACAAGTAGTTTCCTAATTTAAACCTATCAACATAAATGAGATTTTCTATTTTCTATTTATTATTTTCCCTTAATGAATGACAATGCCAATCATCATTAGAAAGGGGATTTATTTTAATTTTTCATTTTTTTAAAATTTTTTTTCAATGATGATTGCCAATTTAGACACCGATCATCATCAATAGTAGGATTTTCTTATTTTTTCTTATTTTGTTTTTTTATTTCTTTTTTCTTTCAATGATGATTGCCAATTTGGATACTAATAGGGTGTTCACAGTTGCCCCTCTTTACTTGTTTCGTAGCTGAGAAAAGTGAGATTCTCGTCTTTGAAGCAAGTAAAAATAAGAACACGTATTTTGTCCGGTCAAAGAACAAGGTGCCCCCTTGGAACCAAAGAGGATTTGGACAAAATACAGTGCCCATGCCCCTCTTTACTTGGTTCATAGGGGAGAAGAATGCAGGTGGAGATAGATGATTACTTGGAGTGCAAGAGAAGCGCGTAGTTACACAGGACTTTGGTGGGGCGTAAAAGAATTGTGCCAGCCAGTACTGGGCTTTGAGAGTGCCTGCTGATACAGAGCTTTGACAGAATAGTGCCTGCCGTTCCAGGGCTTTAAAAGAATTGTGCCAACCGTTACTAGGCTTTGAGGCTGCCTGTAGGTACAGGGCTTTAAAAGAATAGTGCTTGTCGTTACAGGGCTTTAAAAGAATTGTGCCAGCCGTTACTGGGCTTTGAGGGTGCCTGATGGTATAAGGCTTTGAAAGAATAGTGCCTGCTGGTACAGGACTTTAAAAGAATTGTGCCAAGCATTATTGGGCTTAAATAAATTGTGCCAGTCGTTACTGGGCTTTGAGGGTGCCTGCCAGCACAGGGCTTTGAAAGGGTGCCATCCGGTACTGGGTTTTGAGGATGCCTGTAGGTACAGGGCTTTGAAAAGGTGCCAGTCGTTACTGGGCTTTGAGGGTGCCTGCCAGTATATGGCTTTGAAAGGGTGCCGACCGTTACTAGGTTTCGAAAGGGTGCCAGCCGTTACTGGGCTTTGAGGGTGCCAACCGTTACTGGGCTTTGAGGGTGCCTGCATGTATAGGGCTTTGAAAGGGTGCCAGCCATTACTGTGCTTTGAGGGTGCTTGCTGGTACAGGGCTTTAAAAAGGGTGCCAGTCGTTACTGGGCTTTGAGGGTACCAACCGTTACTGGGCTTTGAGGGTGCCTGCCTGTACAGGGCTTTGAAAGGGTGCCAGCTGTTACTGGGCTTTGAGGGTGCCTGCCGGTACTAGCCTTTGAAAGGGTGCCAGCCGTTATTGGGCTTTGAGGGTGCCTACTGGTACATGGCTTTGAAAGGGTGCCAGCTGTTTCTGGGCTTCGAAAGGGTGCCGGCTGTTATTGGGCATTGAGGGTGCCAACCGTTACTGGGCTTTGAGGGTGCCTGCCTGTACAGGGCTTTAAAAGGGTGCCAGCCGTTACTCGACTTTGAGGGTGCCAACCGTTACTGGGCTTTGAGGGTGCCTGCCTGTACAGGGCTTTGAAAGGGTGCCAGCCGTTACTGGGCTTTGAGGGTGCCTGCCGGTATATGGCTTTGAAAGGGTGCCGGCCGTTACTGGGCTTCGAAAGGGTGCCAGCCGTTACTGGGCTTTGAGGGTGCCAACCGTTACTGGGCTTTGAGGGTGCCTGCATGTATAGGGCTTTGAAAGGGTGCCAGCCGTTACTGTGCTTTGAGGGTGCTTGCTGGTACAGGGCTTTAAAAAGGGTGCCAGTCGTTATTGGGCTTTGAGGGTACCAACCGTTACTGGGCTTTGAGGGTGCCTACCTGTATATGGCTTTGAAAGGGTGCCAGCTGTTACTGGGCTTTGAGGGTGCCTGCCGGTACTGGGCTTTGAAAGGGTGCCTGCCGTTATTGGGCTTTGAGGGTGCCTACTGGTACATGGCTTTGAAAGAGTGCCAGCAGTTTCTGGGCTTCGAAAGGGTGCCGGCCGTTACTGGGCATTGAGGGTGCCAACCGTTACTGGGCTTTGAGGGTGCCTGCCTGTACAGGGCTTTGAAAGGGTGCCAACCGTTATTACGCTTTGAGGGTGCCTGCCGGTATATGGCTTTGAAAGGGTGCCGGCCGTTACTGGGCTTCGAAAGGGTGCCAGCTGTTACTGGGCTTTGAGGGTGCCAACCGTTACTGGGCTTTGAGGGTGCCTGCATGTAGAGGGCTTTGAAAGGGTGCCAGCCGTTACTGTGCTTTGAGGGTGCTTGCTGGTACAGGGCTTTAAAAAGGGTGCCAGTCGTTACTGGGCTTTGAGGGTACCAACCGTTACTGGGCTTTGAGGGTGCCTGCCTGTACAGGGCTTTGAAAGGGTGCCAGCTGTTAACGGGCTTTGAGGGTGCCTGCCGGTACTGGGCTTTAAAAAGGGTGCCAGGCGTTATTGGGCTTTGAGGGTGCCTACTGGTACATAGCTTTGAAAGGGTGCCAGCTGTTTCTGGGCTTCGAAAGGGTGCCGACCGTTACTGGGCATTGAGGGTGCCAACCGTTACTGGGCTTTGAGGGTGCCTGCCTGTACAGGGCTTTAAAAGGGTGCCAGCCGTTACTTGGGCTTTGAGGGTGCCTACTGGTACATAGCTTTGAAAGGGTGCCAGCTGTTTCTGGGCTTCGAAAGGGTGCCGGCCGTTACTGGGCATTGAGGGTGCCAACCGTTACTGGGCTTTGAGGGTGCCTGCCTGTACAGGGCTTTGAAAGGGTGCCAGCCGTTACTGGGCTTTGAGGGTGCCTGCCTGTACAGGGCTTTGAAAGGGTGCCAGCCGTTACTGGGCTTTGAGGGTGCCTGCCGGTATATGGCTTTGAAAGGGTGCCGGCCGTTACTGGGCTTCGAAAGGGTGGCAGCCGTTACTGGGCTTTGAGGGTGCCAACTGTTACTGGGCTTTGAGGGTGCCTTCCTGTACAGGGCTTTGAAAGGGTGCCAGCCGTTACTGTGCTTTGAGGGTGCCTGCCGGTACAGGGCTTTAAAAAGGGTGCCAGCCGTTACAGGGCTTTGAGGGTGCCAATCGTTACTGGGCTTTAAGGGTGCCTGCCTGTACAGGGCTTTGAAAGGGTGCCAGCTGTTAACGGGCTTTGAGGGTGCCTGCCGGTACATGGCTTTAAAAAGGGTGCCAGGCATTAATGGGCTTTGAGGGTGCTTGCCGGTACTGGTCTTTGAAAGGGTGCCAGCCGTTATTAGGCTTTAAGGGTGCCTACCGGTACATGGCTTTGAAAGGGTGCCAGCCGTTACTGGGCTTCGAAGGGTGCCATCCGTTACTGGGCTTTGAGGGTGCCAACCGTTACTGGGCTTTGAGGGTGCCTACCTGTACAGGGCTTTGAAAGGGTGCCAGCTGTTACTGGGCTTTGAGGGTGCCTGCCGGTACAGGGCTTTGAAAGGGTGCCAGCGGTTACTAGGCTTTGCAAGGGTGCCAGCGGTTACTGGGCTTTGAGGGTGCCTGCCGGTACAGGGCTTCGAAAAGGGTGCTGTGAACATGTGATGCCCCTTGGAGTAGTGCTTATGAAGATGATGACATTGATAATAATGATGATAGTGATAATGAAATTCTAATGAGGATGACAACAATGACGATGAAGAGGATGGGAATTACCATGATAATGAGGGGAATATCAAAATAGTGCAGTCATGATAGAGGTGATAACACTAATAATGATGATGACAGTGATGATGGAATCCAAATAAGGATGATGAATACAATGATAATGCTAATGATGATGATGATGATGATGATAGTAGTGATGATGATGATGTTAATGGTGATGTTGATAATGGAGGTGATGACAGGCTAATGAGAATGAGTGCAATACTGGTGGTGTTAAAGATAGCCTGGTAAGTGATATTGCTCCTTCTTCATCCAGGTGCCAAACCAGTACCCCCTTACTCACGCAATCTTGTCAGAGGTATGGAGACGTGTATAATGATATTTACATAGATAACACAGCCTAGAACCCTCAGTTTAGATTGTGTCCCTTTGTCAATTGTTTGACCCCACAATAGAGATTGCAATTGGGACCTTTGCTAATGATCCTGAAATTACACAAGTTAAATGGGAGTAGAGGACACCATGTATATCAATGTGATTGTTTATCCAGATAAAAGTTGAACTTTCATTAAAAAAAGAGTTACCCTTATACAAATCATGACACAAAAATTGGCATGCGATTTAATGGAAGGGAAAGATATACTAAGGATGAAGATCCATTTAAAAGAAATGATCTTCCAATATTCAAGTGGATGCATGATGATGAGCATATATTGGTGTAGACGTGATGTTATTAGGAGGTCCTTCGCATTCAATTCCGTGTAGTCCCCTTGATGGTGCCTTGCTTAACTACCAAAATATGCACTTTTCGATGAATGATTACGGAGTCTTCCAAATAGACAAAGTAAAGAGAGTTATGGGGCTATGACTTATAAGCTTCTTCAATATTTGTTTAACCCGCCTTTTTGGTTTTTGACTTATCCCCCAATTTTGTGCTCTAATTTTTGCCTAAGCTGCCCTTTCGGGTTTTCAACTTAGCGAGCTTTTTTTTTTCTTTTTTCTTTGCTTTAACTTCTGCCTAAGCCGCCTTTTCGGGTTTACAACTTGGCGAGATTTTTTCCTTTTTTTTTTGCTGTAATTTTTGCATAAAGCCGCCCTTTCGGGTTTTTAACTTAGCGAGCTCTTTTTTTTTTGCTCTAACTTTTGCCTAAGCCGCCCTTTCAGGTTTTCAACTTAGCGAGCTTCTTTTTTTTTGCTCTAAATTTTGCCTAAGCCGCCCTTTTCGGGTTTTCAACTTAGCGAGCCCTTTTTTTTTCTTGTTTTGCTTTAACTTTTGCCTAAGCCGACCTTTTAGGTTTTAAACTTAGCGAGCATTTTTTTATGTATAGTATTTCTTTACAGCATCTAAATTGATTGGTCTTGGTAAATCTTAGCCATTCATGTTTGTCAATATCAATGCCCCTCAACAGAAAGCTTGCTTAACAACATATGGACCTTTGTAATTCAGAGCCCATTTACCTCTGTCATCCTCTTGATTTGGCAGGATCTTCTTGAGGACTAGGTCTCCTACTTTAAACCCCTTGGGTCGTAGTTTCTTATTAAAGGCCCTTGCCACTCGTGACTGATATAATTGCCCATGACATATTACTGTGAGCCTCTTTTCTTCAATCATATTTAATTGTTCAAACCGAGAGCGTATCCATTTACTTTCATCTAGGCCTGATTCAGCCAATATTCTCAGGGATGGTATTTCCACTTCAATTGGAGTGACAGCCTCCATGCCATAAACTATAGAGTAAGTGGTTGCCCCAGTTGAAGTACGTATTGTGGTACGGTATCCATGTAATGCATATGGAAGCATTTCGTGCCAGTCCTTATAGGTCACTGTCATTTTGATGATGATCTTCTTAATGTTTTTATTGGCTGCCTCAACTATGCCATTCATCTGTGGTCTATATGGTGCAAAATTATGATGTTTGATCTTGAACTGATCATATAATTCTTTAACTGCTGCCCCGTTGAGGTTTGGTGTATTGTCAGTTATGATTCTCTCCGGTAACCCATATCTACAGATGATATTGGCCTTTAAGAACTTGATGAAGGCCTTCTGAGTAATACTAGCAAAGGAATTGGCTTCTACCCACTTAGTAAAATAGTCAATAGCAACGAGGATGAAACGATAACCATTTGAAGCTTTTGGGTTAATCGGCCCGATGACATCTATTCCCCACATGGAGAATGGCCATGGAGATACAAGACTATGCATTATAGTCGAAGGAGCATTAGCTTTGTTGGCATATATCTGGCACTTATAACACTTTCTAACATAATTGATACAATCCTTCTCCATAGTTATCCAGTAGTAACCGGATCTTTGAGCTTGTTTAGTTAATGAGTGGCCATTGGCATGTGTACCGCATACGCCTTCATGGATCTCTGTCATAATATTGTGCGCCTCCCTCATGTCTACACAGCGTAACAATGTCCCATCAAAGCTTCTCTTATACAAGACATTATTACTAATTAAAAAAGCCCATGGCCAATCGCCAGATGGTCTTATTTTCATTATATGTCGCGTCTGGAGGGTAAGTACTATGTTCCATATACATCCTAATACTATGGTACCAAGGTTGCTCGTCGTGCTCTCTTTCAATATTAAAGCAAAATACTGGCGATCTTCTAGTCTCAATCTGCATTGGCTGAACTTAGACCCCATAATCGAGTTGGATCATAGCCGCTAAAGTAGCTAACGTGTCAGCAAATCGATTCTTTTCTCTGGTCATGTGGTGGAAATTGATTACTTCAAAATTTTTGATCAACTCTATCAAATACTCTTGATAAAGGATCAACTTTGGGTCTTTAGTACGCCATTCACTAGTCACCTTATAAATTATGAGAGCTGAGTCACCATAGACTTTTAGGTTTTTTATTCCAAGATTTATGGCAGCTTGGAGACCATTAATACAAGCTTCATATTCTACCATGTTATTAATGCAGCCAAACCCTAACTTTATAGTAATCAAAAATTGCTTTCCGTCTGGGGATATGATTACTGCCCCTACACCATTGCCATGCATATTTACTGCCCCATCAAAATACATCTCCCACTCCTTCGATTTGCTTTCTCAATTAGATGATCTGTAGCATATATGTCTTCATTTGGGAATTTGAAATCTAGTGGCTGGCATTCATCTATAGGGTTTTCCGCTAAGTGATCTGCTATCGTACCACTCTTGACAGATTTTTGAGTGACGTATCTTATATCATATTCAGACAATATCACCTGCCACTTAGAGACTCTTCTAGCTACATGCGGGCTTTCAAAGATGTACTTGAGTGGGTCCACTCTAGAAATTAACGAAGTGGTATAGTAAAGCATGTATATCCTCAACCTCCTTGTAGCTCAGACTAAACCACAACAAGTTTGCTCGATCATCTGGTAACATAACTCACAATCATTAAACTTCTTGCTCAAGTAATAGATCGCTTGTTCTCTTCGCTTAGATGCATCGTGTTGCCCTAGCATGGCTCCCATGGAGTTTAGTCGTATTGTCATAAAGGTCATCCTGGTGTAGGAGGAACCAAAATTGGGGGATTTAGTAAATAATCCTTGATTCTATCAAATGCCTGCTGGCAATCTTCATCCCACTTCCTTGTATAGGTCTTCTTTAAAAGCTTGAATATCGGCTCACAAGTTGCAGTTAGGTTAGTAATGAATCGTGCAATGTAATTCAACCGCCCCAAAAAGCTTCGAACTTCCTTTTCTGTTTGAGGAGGGGGCATTTCTCGTATTGCTTTTACTTTGTCTGGATCTACTGTAAACCCTTTTTGGCTTACAATGAAGCCCAGCAATTTCCTAGATAAAGCCCCAAAGACGCATTTGTCAGGATTTAGCAGCGGCTTGTACTTACATAGCCTTTCGAACAGCTTTCTTAATACCACAACATGGCTTTCTACCTCAAAAGATTTAGTTACCATATCATCCACGTATACTTCAAGTTCTTTGTGCATCATATCATGGAAGAGTGCCACTATGGCACGCTAATAAGTTGCCCAAGCATTCTTTAGCCCAAATGGCATGACGCTGTAACAATAAGTGCCCCATTGTGTAATAAATGTGGTTTTTTCTTTGTCCTCTTCATCCATAGGGATACCCTGAGTACCCATCCATGAACGAGTACCTATAGTTACTGGCCGCACTATCATCTAGGACATCAATATGAGGCAATGAAAAATCATCTTTTGGGCTATCTTTGATAATCAACATACATTTGAATTCTGCCATCTTTCTTTGGGACAAGAATGACATTTGCTACCCATTGTGGGTATTTAGCTACTTCCAGGAAACCTGCTTCTAATTGCTTCATCACATCATCTCGAACCACTAAGGACATATCGGAAGTGAGCCTCCTCAATTTCTGCTTTTAAGCGTTGGTATATGGGAATAAGGGAATCTTGTGAGAAGCAATCCCTGGATCATGGCCTGGCATGTCTTGATAAGACCATGCAAACACATCTATGGATTCTTTGAAGAGTTCAACCATTTTCTCTCTTTCAGGGTTATCTACTATCTTTAATTCTCTCTTTTCTTCATCTCTGCCCATATTTATTACTTCAATTACATCTTCATGTGGGCACATTCTATTGTCGTCAGATTCGAGGATTTTTTTGTATACTTGATGATCTCATCATCATCATACTCATAATCATGCATATCAATGGCAACAAGCGAATCATCATTCAGGGACTCAGAAACCTCTGCGTTGGACAAGAGTTCCGAGGAAATCGATTTCCTGGAGGGCGAAAAATGAACAACGAATGAATAGAAGGGAAAAAAAGGAAAAATGGATATAAATAAGTAAATTTTATTCGCATATCATTCTTTATTCATGATTCATATAAGAGTTTGCCTAAAGGCGCATACGAAACATAAAAGAACAACCTTTTAGATAGACATGTTTCTCTAAAATAATAGAATTGAAGGTGTCCTCAAAATCCCAATTTTCCAGAGCTCTTCCAGAATCATCAACTGAAATCCATGTGCAATTCTTTTTGCCTATTGTTGAAACCATTGCAACGGTTGGCTTGTTTAGCACTTCAAAGGACATCAGGAATTTCTTCCTTATATGGGGATTTTAGAGTGCTAATATTCCCTCCCTATCCAATGATTCATATTAGATTCGGCTTCATTTCCACTACTGGCTGCCATCTAATGAATACATGAGTGCATGTTGTATGAATGCGCAGGGGTAGCTGGTTAGGACGTTTAGATGGAGCAATACTGTATTACCTGCTTAGAAAGGAACAAAACAACATTAGTTTATTTAAACTTACAATTTCAGGCTGGCACAATGAGTTATCACATTGTTTTGGCATAAAGGTCTTCTGGCACAAGTATCCTCTAGCTTCCTCCAGGAATCTATTATTCCACAGGGAGAACTAGAGTTGATCATTAAATTGGAGGGACCTTGAGTCCCATCCTAGCCAAGATATTTTCATTTGGTGAGTGTTTAGTTGGCACATAGTCTTCTGAAATGAGTGTCCTCTAGCCTCCTCAAAGAATCCATTATTCTACAGGGAGAACTAGAGTTGATCATTAGATAGGAAGGACCTTGAGTCCCTTCCTAGCCAAGATCTTTTCATTTGGTGAGTATTTAGTCGGCATATAGTCTTCTGGAACGAGTGTCCTCTAGCCTCCTCAGAGAATCCATTATTCTACAGGGAGAACTAGAGTTGATCATTAGACAGAGGGGACCTTGAATCCCACCCTAGCCCAAGATCTTGTTATTCATCATAGTGATAAGCACACAAAAAAATGATAGTAAAAGGAGCGAGATATGCTTTTATTCGATAATATCAAAATTTAGTTACAATTTTGAGTTCATCTACTAGTTGATTACACAAGTTAAAAAATTCAACAATCTCTGTTGGTGGATTCAAAGGAATAACCATGCCTTCAGCGCGTTTGAATGTGAAAGCAAATTCTGGGATCTTGATGTTAGCAAAGTTGACTAAGTTACCACACCTCTTTACCCATTCTTCTGTCACACCAACTTGTCTGTGGTAGAGGAGTTCCCAGCTGGCTAAAACTTTCTTTTCATGATTCAGCTTGTCCACGAGGCTCTGGATGGTTTCAGCGCTACTAGCCCTTACAGCAACCAATTCGCCCTTCTTGTTTTCTAAGAGTTGAGTAAGAATATCAACTTCCCCTTATAATTTCTTAAGAGGGGTATTGTCTTGCAGTTTCTCTTCGAGCAACTCTTTTTCCATTGTCATCTTCAATAGTCGAACTCTATTGTTCTTCATTTGTCTGTCGTTCTCTTGCATAGCCCTTTTTAAGCTTTTTTTTCTTCTTCTAGCTTCATGATCCTTGAGTGTTCTTCTAAATCTCTTCTCTTTCTCTTTTGTGTCAGTTTTTCTTGAAGGGATGCACATTTGTCTTCTAGCTGACTCATCCTTCTCTTATTTTGTGATTCCATCACAAACAACACCTCCAACTCCTTTTCTCTTTTTTCCAGGCGCCTTGCCAACTCTTTGTTTACCTCTTGGGCATCATTTCCTAACAAAGGATCTTGGGGAGAATAAGATGGATTGGCTCCTTTAATTCTGTCCTTGAGCCAGTCCTTATTGCCTGGAGTTGCACCTATTTCTCGCTTCCCCAGCTCAACCTTTCCCTTGTATGCTATCTTGCTCCAAGCTTCTTTGATTTCTCGACACAAGTCTTTCCCACTATCTTCTTCGTATGAAAAGTGTATGGCTTGCACTTTTTCTTGAGAGGGAAATTTTTGCCGAAATGCTAATTGCCTTAATGCTAAAGAAGGGTTGTAGTTAATACATCCTCTTGGTCCCATTAGAGGCATATTAGAAAAGTCTCCGCAGTGATGGATAATCTCTTAATCCTCCCACCATTCTATTTTCCATAAGAGAGAATCTTCTGTTAACCATGAGAACTCCTTCCTCCAATCATTTTTGTTTAATTGAAGATGATTGAAAGCCATAAGTGGATTAGTAAACTTGTCATGACTTTCTCGGAAGTACTTCTTCTTTCCATACACATGACTCAGCATCCATACCTCAAGCAATGCAAGACAACAATTTATTCGACCTTCCTTATTTAGGTGGCATTGGGATAATGACATGTAGGTCTCTGCTAAAATTATGGGTACCGGGTTAATTTGGCAATGTTCGACCAATTGAAAGATACTTATAGCTCCCAAGTTGATTATTCCTGCTGATGAAGGAAAGAGAATCATACCATAAATAGTAAAGGCAAAAACCCTACAAAAACTCTCCCAATCTTTATTTTCTGCTAAACGAGCTTCCATTGTGGTCCTTTTAATCCCATTGACCTGTCCGGTGCCTACAATATGTACTTCTTCCATATGAACCCCTAACAGCTTGGCTATTCCTCCCTGAGAAGGTAGCAGGCCTGGATAATGGTAGATCTTATCACTCCTCTTAATTGGTATCCTAAGGATTTCCCCGTATTCTTTAAGGGTTGGGGCTAGTTGAAAATCAAAGAAAGTGAAGATCTTAAAGAGGCATCCCAATACTGGCCCAGTTCTATGATAGCCTCATTATGCATAGGCACGTGTAATAAATCAATGATATTTCCATACTTCTTCATGAAACCCAATTTGACTGAACCTTGAATATAGCGACTTAATTGACTTAGGCCTTCAAGTGGTTCTGCTCCTGCAATCAGTCTGATGCCCTTCCCTCTATATACATTTCGTGTAGGAACTTGATTTAAACTTGGTCTTTGTGCCATTTAACTTTTATGCCAAATTTTCAGTTGTTGGATAACTCGCTTGCCCTCATGAGACATGAAGAGTGATGACTTATACTTCAAGTTTTGATATGGGTGATGGACATTAAGAAAAAGAACTTCACCTCCTCAAGAGATCTATTACCTCATAGGGAGAATGAAGTGCCCATTAACCTTCAAATGGCCCAAGCCATCACGCGGCTAAGGGTTTTAAAAATGATGATTATGTCCAAGGCCCATATCAAATGAAGCTAAATGCCAATGGATGATGCAAGGATACCTCACGAGACATGAAGAGTGATGACTTGTACTTCAAGTTTTGATATGGGTGATGGACATTAAGAGGAAGAACTTCAACTCCTCAAGAGATCTATTACCTCATAGGGATAATGAAGTGCCCCTTAACTTGCGAATGGCCCAACCCATCACGCTGTTAAGGGTTTTAAAATGATGATTATGTCTAAGGCTCATATCAAATAAAGCTAAAATGCTAATGAATGATATAACGATACCTCATGAGTCCTCAAGGATTATCTCTCATTGAGATGTTTTCTAACATGATTTATGGTCTTTTAGGGTCATGGACCCTTAGACTAAGGTTGGCTGTCTAATGCATAAACCATCCTTGTGATGTATCTTTATGTGAAGTGATACTAGATACATACTCAAGTGGAGCCACAATTAGTCACTTGATCCTAGGGGTTTCATTGATTATGCATGGATGACAATAATGATTATCAACAATAAATAAATATATGCCCTCCAGTGTCCTATTTTAGGAATGACCATAGGTTAGTGGTATCTATCCTAAGAAAGGCAGGTACTAATTAATTGGGTAGGTCGATAATTTCCACTAATAGGTGCAATGGTTTCAAGGTGGTTCTAATTCTCACAGATAAAGGTCTCCTAACTGCCCCCATCGTAAAGATGAAGACCCCATTTAAGTAAATTGATCTTCAGGGGGTTCTAAAAACCCCACAGGGATCAACCTCGCCAAATGAGTAACAGCTAGGATGAAGTCTTCACAGTAACCTCAGGGGGTTCTTAAAACCCTACAAGGAGACCACTAGAAACTTCCACTCACCTAAGGAACTCACAGACCTGGGTACAGCGCCCAAAATGTGTGTGAGGAGAATAGTGTATGTGTTCAGTGTGTGTGAAGAGCATACCAACCTATGGGCCTAGGTTCTACCCAACCCTCATCTGCTAACCAGATCACAAGATAGTTAGAAAAGGAAAAAAAGCAAACAAATAGATTAATAATGAATTTAATAAATAAAAACAACTATTCACAAAAAAAAATAAGAAAAGGGTAATTAAAATAAAATTAAGGCCAAATTATTTTTAAACACTTAACTTAAATGGGCTTGACTCTCAAACTGTCCCCAGTGGAGTCGCCAAGCTGTAGCGCCCGAAATTTGGAAAAACATGGAGCCACCACCAAAATTTTAGAAAAAGGATGATTTTGGAAACCTTTTTAAAAATAGAAACTGGTCTACAAAAACCATTTAGGGTTCGGAAGTCGATTGTGTATGGGGAAGGTGTTAGGCACCCCACAACACTCATTCATAAGAATGGTTACCCTAAGTTAATTATTTAAAAATATTATGGCCTTTAATTTTATTATAATTACCCAAATAAAAAGAGAATATTTACAAAGATAAATGAAAGGAAAACTAAAGAAGAAAAAAAAGAACATTTATTTACAATAAGAAAAAAATATATTTATTTAAAAATAAAGAACATTTATTTACAAAAAGAAAAAATATATTTATTTTAAAAAAAAGGAACATTTATAAGAAAAAATATATTTATTTACAAAATTAGACTTGACCTAGGATGAAAACCTAAGGCCTACGTACCCTTTAGAGGGATCAAAGCCCATGTAGTTTTGGGGTAAAAATGAGTGTCACTTTGTTGGTGTTTTTTAGGAAAATATTTATTTCATTTATTTGAGAAAAATATTTTTTTTTGTTTGGTTTGTGTTTTTTATTTTTTTCAAAAAGTATTTTCTTTATTTTCTTGTAAAAGAGAGTTTTTTCATATTATTTTCATTTATCAAAATGTGTCAAAATATTTTTTTTTCTTTTTCTGATAGAGGACCTAAGAAAGGATAAAGAAAAAAAGAAGAAGAAGAAAAAGTAGCTCAAGTTAAACAAAAAGGAAGTCAAAAAGGAGATTTATACATACCTTTTATCCTTTGAACTTGCTACAACAAGAGATAGGGTGATAGAATCACATAATAAACAAGAGGCAATTACAATCACATTACCTATATCTAATAAGCATGACATCTAACACCATTAGAAGACAAGGCAACACATACCTCTTGATTTCAAATAGAACACGTCCAGCAATGTATATACGATAATTCCATGGGATAAAGCAAGTCTATTTAATTCTTGATCTCATGTTCAACGTCCAGCACTATTGGCATATATTGGGATAAGCTAAAGGACAAGAATGAAGTCATAGAAGAGGGAGAGGTAGTCAACGCAACATATATTGAATGAGCAAAAAAAGCAAGAGCGAAGTTATAGTGAAGGGATAATTATGTCAAAATTCTTGGGCAAGAATATTAAGAGCCTATTTAGACAAAGCAAAATAAGACGGCCTCTTATGTCAACTCCCCTTCCCCATGAGAATTATGTATGAGCAATGAAAAATGAGAAACTAAAATCAGCTCCCTACCTTGCCTCTCTTTTCTCCCAAAATTCTTGTGTATTTTGCTTCAACCCTTGCACTCCTATTTATAGTCTCAAGGTAGGGTTTTCTTCATAAATAATCCTTTTTTTTTAATGTTCATTTTCAATTTTTTTAGTATTTTATGTTAAGAACTACCTAACTTGGCCCAATCACCATCAATGGAGATTTTTTTTTTAATTTTCATTTTTTATTTTTTTTTATTTTCTATGAATAAAACTTCCTAGCTTGACCTAATCACTATCAGTGGAGATTTTTTTTTTCATTTTTTTTAATTAATTATTTTTTATTCTCCCCATAAGTAGTTTCCTAATTTAAACCTATCAACAAAAATGAGATTTTCTATTTTTTATTTTTCGTTTTTTTATATATTATTTTCCCTTAATGAATGACAATGTCAATCATCATTAATGAGGGGATTTATTTTAATTTTCGCTTTTTTAATTTTTTTTTCAATGATGATTGCTAATTTGGACACCGATCATCATCAATAGGAGGATTTTCTTATTGTTTCTTATTTTGTTTTTTTATTTATTTTTTCTTTCAATGATGAATGCCAATTTGGATACCAATCATCAACAATTATTTTTGTATTTTTTAGTGGGGCCCGGACAAAATAGGGTGTTCACACTGCCAAACCTTACCACCACCTTGCCGAAGGCTGCCAACACTTTCCTGGACCCCGAACAGGTTGCCAACCCATGCCTCCAAAAATCTGACAACTACAAATCCTTGCCTGGACCCCCTCGAAAGTTGCATTGGGCTTAGAAAACAGGGATGCAACAAAAAAATAAAAAATGTAACAAGTAGATTTCATTTTGGTACGAGGGTGAAGTTTTTGCACTGCGCAGAACCATGCCCGGGAAAGTCCTGAGTAAGTCCTGAACCTACTAAGACTAGTCCTGGGCGTGCCAAAGCTGGTCCTAGACGTGCCCAAACCAGTCTTGGACGTTCCAAAACTTTCAAGGAACCTGTCCGAGTATAACAAACATAGCCCGGACCCTTTCTAAGGCTGCCAAACCTTACCACCACCTTGCCCAAGGCTGCCAACACTTGCTTGGACCCCAAATAAGGTTGCCACCCATGCCACCAAAAATTGGACAGTTGCAAATCCTTGCCCATACCCCCGAGAAACTTGCTTTAGGCTTAGAAAGGGGGATGCACCAAAAAAATTGAACCTGTAACGAGTAGATTTCAGTTTGGTACGGGGGTGAAGTTTTTGCACTGTGTAAAACCTTGCCCAGGCAAGTCTTGAGTAAGTCCTGAACCTACCTAGACCAGTCCTAGACTTGCTAGAACCAGTCCTGGACATGAAAGGACTTGCTCGGACCCTTTTTAAGGCTACAAAACCTTGCCACCACCTTGCCCAAGGCTGCCAACATCTCGAACATGGTTGCCAACCCGTGCCACTAAAAATCCGACTGTTTCAAATCCTTGCCCGGGCCCCCTAGAAAGTTGCATTTGGCTTAGAAAAGGGGGATGCAACAAAAAAATCAAAAATGTAATTAGTAGAACTCTTAAAATATCCCGGATTGCTCTATAGGGGGTGAGCCCCCTTCACGCGCATTCCTTTCTTTACCCCGCGTACGCGCGTACTCGCACTAGCCCTTGCACTTGTACTTAGCACTTAAGACTTGGCACAATGGCATGTTGCTCGTGCATGTGTGCAAGGATAAAGGCCTTTAGTAGATGCGCATGGACCGTTAGGTAAGGTTTTGGCAAGTACAGGCAAAGGTGGGCAAGTGTTGGACAATGGTCATGGACCCTTGGGCAAGGTCATGGCAAGTCCGGGCAAGTTCCGTGCATGGCGTCATTGCGCAAAAAATGACCCCTATTGGTGGAACTCTTGAAATATCCCCGATTGCTCTATAGGGGGTCAGCCCCCCTCATGCACATTCCATTTTTACTACACGCGCTAGCACTTGCACTTAGCACTTAGTACTTGGCATGTTGGCACGTTGCTTGTGCACGTGTGGAAGGATGAAGGTGCTAAGCGGATGTGCGTAGACCCTTGGGAAAGGTCGTGGCAAGTGCGGCAATGGTGGGCAAATGTTGGATAAGGATCGTGGACCCTTGGGCAAGGTCGTGGAAAGTGCGGGCAAGTTTCGTGCATGGCATCGTTTCACGAAAAAAAACCCCCATTGGTGGAACTCTTGAAATATCTCGGATTGTACTATAGGGGTGAGCCCCCCTCACGTGTATTCCTCTCTTAACCACACGTGCGCACTAGCACTTGCACTTAGCACATAGCACTTGGCATGTTGGCACGTTTCCCTTGCGCGTGTGTAAGGATCAAGGTGCCGCATGCATGTGGACCCTTGGGCAAGGTCTTGACAAGTGAGTGTAAAGGTGGGCAAATGTTGGACAAGGATCATGGACCCTTGGGCAAGGTCGTGGCAAGTGTGGACAAGTTCTGTGCATGGTGTCATTTTGGGAAAAAAGACCCCCGTTGGTGGAACTCTTGAAATATCCCGAATTGCTCTCGAAATGGGCCAGACCCCCACATGTCCTAACAGGGATTTTGATTTCGGGCTGGCACGGTCAGTCTAACTGGTTGGACCGCAGGCAGGTTCGCATTACTAGTAGCCCGTGTCACATTTTCGTTCAGCTAGCCACAGTCTGACATGCTGGAAGATCACCACAAGGTCGGACGGTATGACCAATCTGATTGTGTCCTTTCTGGGAAAGTCCTACCAGTCAAGCCATACCCCGTGCAACATTGGTGTTGCATACATTTTGAAAGAGAAATCGCGATACCAACAGCAGCAATCGAAACAAAACATATCACATATAATCGAAATAAGTAAGGCCCCCACATGTTCCAGTGGTAGTTTTGATATCGGGCTTGCACGGTTGGTCCAACGGGTTGGACCACAGATAGATTTGCATTACTAGTAGGCTGTGCCAACTTTTTATTCAACCAGTCATAGTTTGACATGTTGGAGGAGCACTGCAAGGCTGGACAGTCCAACTGGTTGAACTGTGTTCTTGCCAGGAAGGTCCTACCGGTCGGGCTGTGCCCCATGCTGTATTGGTGTTGCGTTTGTTTCAAGATAGAAGTTGTGATACCAATAGTGGAAATCAAAATGAAACATATCACATATAATCGAAAAGGGCCAGGCCTTTACATGTCCCAGCGGGGGTTTTGATCTCGAGCTGGCTCGATTGGTCCAACTAGTTAGACCGCATTTCGATCCGCCTTACTGGTGGGCCATACCGCCTTTTAGCTCAACCAGCCAAGGTCTGACATGCCGGAGGACCACCAGAAGGCCGTACGGTCCAATCGATCGGACCGTGTGCCTTCCCGAAAGGTCCTATTGGTCAGCATTCAACCAGTTGGCGTTCAAGCTCGTTCGTTAAATTCATGTCACAAAATAGGCCGATGGTGACGAGCGGACCGGTATGGCTTCAGCTCATTAAATTTTATATGGTAAAAGGGGAGAGGTATGTCATCAAGCACGTTCATTCTCTGGCCATGCAAAAGCAGGCTTCAACACGAGGACTTCCCAGGAATTCACCTATCCTAGTACTACTCTCATCCAAGCACGCTTAACTGCGAAGTTTTGATGGGATCTGGTGCATTAGTACTGGTATGATCGAACCCAATAGGTGAGTCACAATCATCCAGAGGGGGTTTTATTCTCGAGCCGTCCCCAGTAGTCCAACTGGTTTGACCGAATGCCAGTCCGTGAGGGTGGTACCTTGAGGGACAGCCCAACCGGCCTGTCCTTTGGCAGTGAGTTATGGTCCAACCGGTAGGGTCATGGACCGTACGTGTTGGCCAGACCGGTCGGGCCTCGGTTCGTTAAAATAAATGCGGTAAAAGGGGACCAGGATGTCATCAAGCACACCCGTTCTCCAACCACGCAAAAACAGGATTCAACACGAGGACTTTTAAGGAGGTCACCCATCCTTGTTGTTAAATCCCAAATTTTATATATTTTATCCCACGTTATTCATTTATTTTGGGAACTAATTTAGGCTAATTTGGATTTATTAGATAATATTTTGATTGTTAGCCAGTTTTAGGAAATAATATAATTTTGAATTAATTATGAGATTATTGGGCTTAAATTGTTTATAATGTAATTGCCTATTTTGTGATTGAATAATGTTTCGAAATATATGATAGATCACAATCTCATTTAATTTTTGCAAGGTAAAGATAAGCATATTAGGAAATCAAGTGGTCCAAAATTATTCTTAGAAGCTAAAAGAAAATTTAATGGATAAATTTTATTAAACTACTTCAATTTTAATGGGCTCGAATTTTGGTATCAAAGCTCCCTCTTCTTCTCGTCCACCAACCCCACTTCACCAACCATTCATCCTCACCGACCCCACAATCACCTACTCCCATTTCTCGTTCTCTCCATTTCACCAACCCCACCATATTTCCTCCTATATATCAATTCCTTCCTTTCATTTAGGGAGAACTACATAAGCCACAAACATGCGCATATGACAAAAGTAATTTTGTCATTCATCATCTTTGTTCACCCACGAGACTCCATCTCTTGTAAGCCAAACACACACCATCACAAAATCCATTCTTATTGCAACATTTTTCCATTCCATCTCCTTTATTCACTGACCTACCATTATCTCCATAACATCTAATCAATCTAAATTTCTTTTCCATCAACTTAATGACCGTGGCTTCCCAAGAGAATTGGAGAGTACGAAAGGCGGTGATGGCAGCTTAAGCTAGTTGGGAGACAACTTGGGAGGAGCATGGAGGAAGTTAGAGCCTAGAACTTGCACTTGAAGACCACAAGAGAGTGTCTTTTATTTTATCAATTTATTTCAAGTCTTGAGATTATTTAGTTTTAAATAATTTTGAGTTGTGATAATTGAGAACAATCTAGTTTTAGATTGTAGACATATTGCTTTTGGATTAGATTGATATTTAGGAATGTTTTGTGCTTGAGACAATTGCTGGAATTTTTGTTTGCAAACCTTTGGATTGTCAATTGAATTATTAATTGAGTTTTCATTATTAATTTAATTGTCAATTTGGTTTATTCTCTGAATTGTTTAATTAGGGTGGTTAATTGTCTAGTTGTTTAATTAGATAATTGTAAACTTAATTTCCAAAATTAATTTGAAATTATTTATTATTGGTTTTACTAGGTTTAATTAACCAAACTTATTTCATTATGAGCTTTCTAGTGGAATGAGAATAATTTTATTCTCATATAGGTTTTAAAGTCATTTATATCTTACATTTGATTAGTTTAATTGTATTAGATAGTAGTGTTTTGCATTCTAGTTTAGGTCCATTCCATTGCATTTTTTTTAATCACCTAAATTCAATTCTAGAGAAAACCCATAAATTGCTCCTTAGGAGAATGACCTAGGTTACCACTATATTACATTAGTTGGTTGTCCTAGTTATTAATTGATTGCTTTAGCGACAGAAGCAACACATCACTAGTACTACTCTCGACCAAGCACGCTTAACTGCGGAGTTCTGATCGAATCGGTGTATTAGTGCTAGAATGATCGAACCGGATTGGTAAGTCACAATCATTAACGATATTACAACCGATGAGAAGTCCAGCAAGAGCTAAGGCCTCACACGCTACAGAGGGGGTTTTATTCTTTGGCTGGCCCTGTAGTCCAACCAGTTTAACCGCATGCCGTTCTATGGGCCGTACCAAATTTTTGTTCGATCAACCGTCATCTGACATTGCGGGAGGTCGGCACCTAGCAGGATGGTCTAACAGGTCGGTCTGTTGGTCGATAGGGATGGCCCAACTGGTAAAGTCGTAAGCTGTGCTCGATAGGTGAACCAGTCGGGGCTCGGCTTGTTAATTTTAACACGGTAAAAAGGGACTGGGATGTTATCAAGCACATCCATTTTCCTACCATGCAAAAACAGGGTTCAACATGAGGACTTCCCAGGAGGTCACCCATCCTAGTACAACTCTCACCCAAGCACACTTGACTATGGAGTTCTGATAGGATTCGGTGCATTGGTGCTAGTATGATCGAACCTGATAAGTGAGTCACAATCATTAACTATAATACCACTGGCGAGAAATCTAGAATGAACTACAGGCCCCGTATGCCGCAGCGGGGGTTTCGTTCAAATTTTTGAAGGGACTTTGGTGGTTCCTCTTGATTGTGAATGGGTCTGGCATTGTCACAGACTTAATCTGGTATGCTTCATTGCCTGAAAACATTTATGTTCTTTGATTTTTCAATTTATGTTTGTTTAATGAGTTGAGTTGTTGGGTATAGACATGGTACTATGCCACAGGTGACGTACAAATCTGACTGCAAGGAACTTTTTAGACGGATCTTTGACAACTCTGATGTGGTCTCAATTGTCAAAGATGTAAAAAGGTTTTTCTTGTGGATGTATGATGTCAAATTTTAAGGTTTTTGTAAAAGATAATTGTTGGCTTTAAAAAGACATCATACTGACTTCATGAATAGCTTATCCCAATTAAGATGTCTTACGTCTTTTCTTAAGAAAGGAAGAGTAGAGGCTATATGGGGACTTTCAAACTAAACTTTAGTGTCAAACACATACGAACTTCATAATACCACTAGGGTAAATAAAGTGCCTTAGGGTTTTAATCTAATCAATATAATATTTTCCGTGGTGTTCATCTCTCTCTCAATTGGCAGATTATTGATCTGGCTTAAATTGTGTGGTTAGGTTAAAAAAAGGCTTTATATTTGTTTGTGGCACCCATTATCTATTGAAATAACATGTTACAAGGTATAAATCACTAAGATATATAAAAGTATGTGATAGTATAACATAGGTTTTAGAATAACAATCAGTTCTAATTGTCGGGTCTTTTATTTAACGGTTGTTATAATATAAAAGTTGTCTTTTATATTATTAATCAGTTCTCATCAATTATGACAAAGACAATCATCTTTCTGTGGGGGTGCCACATTTATTAATTGGATATGTCAAGGGTAAGTATTCAACAGAATAGACTGTGCATAAATCTAAACATTGACTTTAGAGCTTAGAGAAAGAAGCAAAAAATTTCCAGGTTTTCCTTCTTCTCTAATCCATAACCCCAAAAGCCAAGTTATTTCCACTATTTTATCTAAAAATGGTGAAGGACATGCGAGTCCATCAAGTCACATGACAGAAATAAAAGATTGATTGGACTACCACCTTTCCTTTTGAAAGTTACTCACTCCTATAATTTTTAAACGCTATTTACTTCATGGTTTTTCAAGGCACCGAAGATAACATTCAAGCCAACGATTAAGAACCTCCGTTTGGCCATCTGTTTGAGGATGGTAAGCAGAAGAATATTGGAGTTTAACCCCATACAAACGAAAAAGTTCTTTCCAAAACTTTCCTAAAAAAAGGGATATTTTATTAACATGTTGTTCATGTAAATGAGGTTAAAATATGGAAGAAACGTATTGACATTTCAAAGAAATCTTTTTAATATATAAATATAGTTTTGATCCAAAAATATTATTTTATAGATATTATGTTATTCAATGATGAAGGTGATGACAATGATAATGATGATGGCAGTGATGCTGAAATCCTAATACAACGCGTTTGAATGATTGCCAAATTTAGTTATGTACCTTAATTCAGCATTTTGTGAATAATGATTACCACCTTTGCAAAACTTTTTTATAATTAAATGATGGGATCTGTCATGGAATTTAGCATTTTAACACACTACATTGTTAATCTTATATATTTTGCCAATGTTAATATAAGACCTATTAATGTTGGTGGACAAGTTAAGTACTACCTCCGATTCTAAATATAAGACATAGTTGACTTTTTTTTGGAGAGATTAAAGAAGCTTAATAAGTTATTTAATCATATTATATGTTGTGTATCCTTAAATTATATATCAAAATATAAGTTAGGGAAAATAGTTTGGAAAACAATTATAAATATAAATATTTTAAAGTAATTTAATTAACTGAAATCCGCCCAGCGAGGGTTTTCATCTCAGGCCGGCCTGTTCAGTCAACCGGTTTGACCGCAAGCTGGTTTACTGGCTGTACCGCATTTTCGTTGCATTAGTTGTGGTCCGACAATCACCGAGAGTGGCACCTGGCAGGACGGTCCATCGGTCAGACCGGTCGGCCTGTCGGTTGGACCTCGGCCCATTAAATTCTACTCAATAAAAAGGGACCGGGATGTCATCAAGCACACCCATTCTCTGCCCACGCAAAAAAGGGGTTTCACACGAGCACTTCCCAGGAGGTCACCCATCCTAATAGGTGAGATTCAATTATTGACTATTATTACCATCGGCGACAAATCCAGCACAAGCTGCAGGCCCCGTATGCCCCAATAGGGGTTTCGAACTCAGGCCGACTCAGACAGTCAACCGGTTTGACCGCATGCCGATTCGTGGGCCTTTCCACATTTTTATTGCATCAGCCATGGTCCGTCATTCCGTGAGAGCGGCGCCTAGTAAGACGGTCCAACAGGTTGGTCCTTAGGCTGGGATGGACGGTCCAACCAGGCGGGCTATGTGCTGTTCAATACGATCGGACCAGTTGGGCCTCGACTTGTTAAATTCTACGCATTAAAATGGGACTGGGATGTCATCAAGCACGCCCGTGCTCCTCCAGTTTAAAAACGGGGTTCAACAAAAGAGCTTCCCATGAGGTTACCCATCCTACTACTACTCTCACCTAAGCATGCTTAACTGCTGAGTTCTTATATGATCTGATGTATTAGTGTTGTTATGATTGAACCCGATTGGTGAGATGCAATCATTGACTACATTGGCACCAGCGAGATATCGCAAAAAAGGGGTTCATCAGGAGGACTTCCCAGGAGGTCACCTATCCTAGTACTACTCTCACCCAAGAATGCTTAACTGAGGAGTTCTAATGGGATCCGATGCATTAATATTGGTATGATCGAACCCGATAGGTGAGATGCAATTATTGACTATATTACCACACGCGACAAATCCAGCACGAGCTGCAGGCCCCGTATGCCCCAGTAGGGGTTTCGATCTCAAGCCGGGCTGGACGATCAACAGGTTTGACCGCATCCGGTCAGTGGACCTTTCTGTATTTTCATTGCATCAACCATGGTTTGTCATTCGGTGAGAGCGGTGCCTGGCGGGATGGTCCGACCGGTCGGTCCGTTTGCAGGGATGGATGGTCTAACCTGTCAAACCGTCTGCCGTGCGCAGTACGTGACGGTCAGACCATTCGGCGCTCAGCCCGTTAAATTCTAGGCGATGAAAAGGGACTGGGATATCATCAAGCACTCCCGTTCTCAGCCTTCACAAAAAAGGGGTTCAACATGAGGACTTCCTAGGAGGTTCGGCATCCTAGTACTACTCTCGCTCAAGCATGTTTAACTGCAGAGTTCTTATGGGATCCAGTGTATTAGTGCTGTTATGATCAAAACTGATTGGTGATACGCAATCATTGACTATATTACCACCGGCGAGAAATCCGGCATGAGATGCAGGCCTCGCATGCCCCAACGGGGGTTTTGATCTCACACCGGCCTGAATGGTCAACCGATTTGATCGCGTGCCGATTCGTGGGCTTTTCCGTATTTTCATTGCATCAGTCATGGCAGGGATTCTGCAAGAGTGGCGCCAGGTGGGATTGTCCGATCGGTCGGTCTGTTGGCCCGAATGGATGGTGTAACAAGTCGGTCCGTGTACCGTGCGTGACGCTAGGACCGTTCAACCCTTGGCCCATTAAATTCTACAAGGTAAAAATAGATAGGGATGTTATCAAGCACGCCTGTTCTCTACCCACGCAAAAAAGGGGTTCAACACGATGACTTCCCAGGAGGTCACCCATCCTTGTACTACTCTCGTACAAGCACACTTAGCTGCTGAGTTTTGATGGGATCCGGTGTATTAGTGCTGGTATGATCGAACTCGATTACTAAGATGCAATGATTGAGTATATTACCACTGATGAGAAATCTGGCACAAGCTGCAACCCCCACATGCCCCATCGAGGATTTCAATCTCAGGCCGGCTCGAACGGTCAACCGGTTTGACTGCATGCCTATCTGTAGGCCTTTCTGCATTTTTATTGCATCAGCTATGGTCTGCATTCCACGAGAGTGGTGCCTGGCGGGATAGTTTGAATGGTCGGTTCGTGGGCTGGATGAATGGTCCCACCGGTCGGGCCGTGTGGGTGAACGATGGTTGGACCAGTCGGGCCTCGGCCCGTTAAATTCTACACTGTAAAAAGAGACCGGGAGGTCATCAACCACGCCTATTCTCCGCCCAAGCAAAAAAGGGGTGCAATATGAGTACTTCCTAGGAGGTCACCCATCCTAGTACTACTCACGCTCAAGCACACTGAACTGTGGAGTTTTGATGGGATCTAGTACATTAGTGCTGTTATAATCGAACCCGATTGGTGATACGTAATCATTGACTATATTACTACCAAAGTGAAATCCGGCAAGTGCTGCAGGCTCCGCATGCTCCAGCGGGCGTTTCTATCTCACGCCGGCCCGGATGGTCAACTGGTTTGATCGCATGCCAATCCATGGGCCTTTGTGAATTTTCATTACATCAGCTGTGGTCTGCATTCTTGAGATCGGTCTGTTGGCCGGGATAGATGGTGTAACCGATCAGGCCGTGTACCGTGCGCAACTCAGCCCATTAAATACTATGTCATAAAAATAAATAGGGATGTCATCAAGCACGCCCGTTCTCTGCCAGCGTAAAAAAAAGGTTCAACACGACGACTTCCCAGGAGGTCACCCATCCTTGTACTACTCTTGCACAAGCACGCTTAACTGCTGAGTTCTGATGGGATCTAGTGTATTAGTGCTGGTATGGTTGAACCTGATTGGTGAGACGCAATCATTGACTATATTACCACTGATGAGAACTCCGGCACAAGCTGCAGTCCCCGTATTACCGATCGGGGATTTCAATCTCAGACCGGCCTAGACGTTTAACTGATTTGACCGTATGCCGGTCCGTAGTCCTTTTCGCATTTTCGTTGCATCAGCCGTGGTCCATCGTTCTAAGAAAGCGGCGTCTGGCAGGACGGTCCAACCAGTCGGGCCGTGTGTCGTGCTCAACGGTCCGACCGGTTGGCCCTTAGCCTGTTAAATTATTCGCGGTATGTCATCAAGCACATCTATTCTAAGCCAGCGCAAAAAAAGGGTTCAAAATGAGGACTTCCCTTGAGGTCACCTATCCTAGTACTACTCTCACCAAAGCACACTTAACTGCTGAGTTCTGATGGGATCCGTTGCATTAGTATTGGTATGATCGAACCGGATTAGTGGGACACAATGATTGACTATATTACTACCGGCAAGAAATTCGGCAAGAGCTATAGGTCCCGCATGCCCCATCGGGGATTTCAATCTTAAGCCGGCCTAGACGGTCAACTGGTCTGCAATCCGCGAGAGCGGCACTTGGCTTGACGGTCCGATTGGTCGGTCTGTTGGCCAGGATGGACGGTCTAACCGGTCGGGCAGTGTGCTGTGCGAGACGGTCAGACTGGTCAGGCTTGGCCCATTAAATTCTACACGGTAAAAAGGGACCAGGATGTCATCAAGCACACCCGTTCTTCACCCACGAAAAAAGGGGTTCAACAAGAAGACTTCCCAGGAGGTCACCCATCCTAGTACTACTCTCGCCCAAGCACGCATAACTGCGGAGGTCTGATGGGATACGGTGCATTAGTTCTGGTATGATCGAACCAGATAGGTGAGACGCAATGATTGACTATATTACCACCAGCGAGAAATCCGGCAGGAGCTACAGGCCCCCCAAAAACACTAATGTATTAGTGTAAAGTAAAATACATGTTATTCCAAGTAATCTTCTTAAATATTATTATTTGGAGTACCTTATATCCCATCGAATGGTTTATTAGTAAATAAAGTAATTCATCCATTGTTAAACAAACGGTTATATTAGTGTTTATTTGGACTAATTAGGATTTTAGTGTCGGAGTTGGCACCCATTATGCCCTAAATGTATTTTTCTCTATTGGAATGTGCAATAGGCATTAATACATCTGGCATTCTGATCTATATATGTTATTTCATCATAAACGTAAAACCGGTGATATAAGTAAATATTCTAAAAAAATTGATATCAAATTATAAAAATTAATACATATTATACGCGATTGGAGCTAAACCTAACACGGACTATTGATCTAACATACTTGTAGTAAATTCCCCGTTGGGTAAAACTAATATTCCCCCTTGGAGCTCCTTGATCTGAGCAAGCATGATAAATATTTTGCTTAACAACTGTATTTATTTTGGTATACTCATGTTAGGTTTAGCATTTGAGTTTTGGACTAATTTATAATGTGCATAATTTTAACACAAAAAAGTGAGCCTAAAATTATATAGTAAATGTTTGGCTGTTACATCTGAGTCGAACTTTGATTCACACTCATCAGAAGTTGCTTTGTATAATTAGTAGTACACTTAGTAAACATAAGACACTTCTAATAAGTGCATCATAGTTAAATGGTTGACAAGTACTGTAAACATATGATAGTATTACATCCAAAAATTACACTTTTCATAGCACTAAAATCTTGTAAACTGAATTATAAAAGCCCAAATAATTCTAGTTTTGTTAAAACACTTATAAAGTCAACTTTATAAATCCATTAATTAATAAAGTCTACGAGAACAAATCCTTAAAGATATGTATTATACCAAATTATTAATACATTTGATCAAGGAAATCAAGCTATATATAAGTTAAATTTGTAGGGAATCGTAAAGCGTGATATATAATATTTGGAGTTATTAAACTTAACCAATTTTATGCAAAATGATAACAATATAACTCCAATTATACCCTGGAATGTTTGGGTTGGCAGACATTACAAGCGATTGTATTAAACTAATAACTTAGTGCATGAATAGGATGCTACTTTTACTTATGCGATGTTATTTTGGAGTGCTTTATAAGACTAATATATAATTTTTTTTTTTTTTTTTGCTCAGAAGACTAATATATAATTCAAGATAAGTGTAATCCATATGACCTCCTTCACAGATTAATCGCTTACACTTATGATGTGACTAGATTGACAATATCACCCAAACACTAATACTTTTTACAAATAGTGACAGAAGATATTATTAAAATGAAAATTGTAATATTGAATATGATAATAAAAATAAAATTATAGAATTTTTCAATTTTAATTTTCTTATAGTGTAATTGTAATAATTCTTAAAATGATGCTTATAACCCCGTAAAATGTATGACTGGTCATGTTAAAAAAAATTATGTAATTTGTGCATGTAAATTTTATGTGATTCGGAGACATAATGGGAAGAAACTCAAAATTTATATTACCTCCATAAAAAATAAGTGATAATTTAAAAATATTAAGGCGTTTTTCCAAACACATAAATAATTAATTAAACAGTAATATATAAAGAAAACAATGACATTTTATTGAGTCACTATTACAATAGGATAACATTAGCCGGAATATCAGAATCAAATTTTAAAAAAAAAAAAGATTAAAAAAATGGGAAAAAGTCAACTGAAAATTTAATACTTACAAAAATCTCTTCCTGGAAGCTAAGTCAAAATTAAAGTCACGTACTTTTTAGATTTCCAAATTAATGCTAAAGACATACTCTTGTTAAGTTCATATTAATACCAACGTTAAATCCCTACCTCCCAACTGTAATAAGATATATAAATAGAGATATCCAGCTGACGGTCAAGTGAACTATAAATTTTGGGGTGATATAATAAAAAGGGAATCCTGACCAATAACATTATGTTGGACTTTGGGTCTAAGTCCGTCCTTGATGGGCCGGACTATTTGATTAGGAAATAAGTAGCCTAATCAAATAAGAATAAAATCAGCATAAGATGCAGATTTGGGAATATTTAGCAATAATTATGGATTTGTTAAAAGAGGAACAAATCACCATAATTAGGGAATTAATTGAGAGACAATTAATTCCTGTCTTGGAGGGCAAGAAGGAGTGCACACGTTTCCTAATTAGTGGCCTCCATATACCACTATAAATAGGGTGTGCCTCCTCAATTGCAACTCACCCCCGCCATTGAGTTTTCTGGCAATTTCCTTCTCTCCTACCATCTTTCTGGTTCTGGTGATCTGCTGTGCAAATCACAATTAGGCTCTAGTAGTCTAATAATTGTGTGGGCACAAGTATGGAGTATTGGAGCTTTGACCCGGATCCGAACATGGATTCGTCCAGGTACGCCTAATCTCCTCTTAGTTAAAAATATTTTTTCCCTACATTGGCATCAGAGCCTTCATGATCCTGTGGCTGTGATTATTCTATGTGAATAAAAATGTGTTATAATTTTTTAATTATATCCCATCATGATTTTTATTTCCGCTGTGCAATCATATATATGAGATTATATGATAAAATATATGTTGCTTCAATTTTTCCCACAAATGAGTACAGCAATATATTTTTTTGGGGTGCCAATATGAAATTATCTTTCACCGCACAAAATCATCTTGTTCTCATATTGATATACGCATGTATATATATATTTTTTGTTTCATATTGAATGATATATGCGTGTCTATGTGTTCGTCCAGATTTATTATTCAACTTGAATGTGCACACATATATGCTAGGTTCTTGATTGTTTCCTCCTCTGGTTGTTATATATATATATATATACACAATAAGTGTGTATATATATATATATCTCATGGCACAATTCCTTTCATCTTCTCCTCATCTTTTTGTTCATGTTAAAGTTGCGTTTTTGGGAACCTATGTGGAACCAAAAACCAAGAGCTTTTAACTCTCAAAAGGTTAAGAAAGCTTTTGAGATACACAGAGGCACACATCCGATCGGTTTACGTCACGCCGACAACGTCGAGGAAAATGGGGTGTTCGAAACTCGGTGTTTTTGCCCAAAGTAACAATATGGATGTGTAGATCTCGAAGAGACGATTCCAACGATGCTTAGAACGCGTCAAACGGAGTCTGGATGAGGGAGAAACGAAGGAAAGAAGTTCGCGGGTCGTTAGTCGCCGCCGCAACTTCACTCGTGATTTAATCAATGAAACAGATGTTTTAAGATCAAATAAATGCCATGGATTTGTAGTTTGCTGAACTACGATTCCAACGACACTAAGAACGCGCAAAACGGAGCTAAAACGAGGGAGATGTGGCTTCCCGAAGTTGGCGGGTCGCGATGGTCCGCTGGAGCTCCCACCGGGTCGGGTTGACCCGGCTGGAGGTTGAAGATGATGACGTGGCAGTCAACGCCACGTCATCGGTCAACCAACGCCACGTGGAGCCAATGAGCGGTCGCCACGTCAGCGCCAAATGCCACGTCAGCTTCGGTCAACGAGGCCACGTCATCCGTTGACCAGCACGTTGACCGAGACACGTCAGCGGTGACCGGTCACTGTTGACTAGTCAACGTTGACCGGTCAACGGTCAACAGTCATCCGTTGACTGTTGACCCCAAAAAAAAAGGGACACATGACGCGTGGGGCCCATTGGGGTCTCCGTTTGACACGTGGCAAGCACCGTCGGAGAGAGGACGGCGCATGGATTCTTGGGAGCCGGCGCGTGTCGCCGGCAGATGGCCGCAAGGCGGCGCGTGTACGTCACTCGCCACCGCCGAGAGTGGCCAACGCTGGAATTTTCCAATTTTTCAGGATTTTTCCGCCCAGACACCTTCTAGGGGCGTGTGAGGGCGCGTGGAACCTTCGATTGAGGTGTGGTTGGTTCCTAAAAATCCCTAAATTCGAGAGCTTCAATTTGATATATAATTTTCATATATTTGAAGCACGTTTGGATATGATTTGAGTCAAAAAGGTGCTTATGTGCACTTAGAGGGTCCCAAAAACGTTGGAATTGAATCAATGTTGGTTCTATTGTTTTTTGGGATGGGTTGGCTTATTTTTTAAGAGTTTTTCCAGTTGCAACATAAGTTTAAATACTGAAAGATTCTTTAAAAGTAAGGGATTATTCAAATGAGTTTTTGAATGTAAAATCCTATCCAACCTTGACTCAAACTGTTAGAGATAAAAACCTGAAAACTTGCAGCAACTTAAAATTATTCAATAATTATTGAATAATAAGTCTTCCCATGCTTCTAACCCATTGATCCACTTGGATTGAAGCAATGCCTTCTAAAAGTCAACCTTTTATCACATATGTTGTGACAAAGGATAAGACAGATAGAGATGTGAGAATCATCTCATCAAGTGGGAGGTATGCTGCAAATACATCCAAATGAGTGGATGTAAACATGGCAAAGAGGAGCTTGACATTGTAGCTAGATGCTACATGAGTTCATATGGTCAGAAGGGCCTATGAGAAGGAGAACCTAGTTAAGAGACAATGATATGAGGCTTAAATTTTTTTGAATGTTCTTGTTTTTCCATTGAATTTAAGATTAAATTCTCCGTTAGTTTATAGAATTGAATTCGGTATATTCTCTTCTTGTTTTCTTGAACATTCATGCTAGTTAGATGATAATGTGTTATTATCTTGTTAATATAACTGCTCTTTGATTGAGTGGGAGTTTTCTGGAATGCGTCTAGAAATCCAAAGGGGAAAGTGTTCAAATGAAGACTGTGGTTAAAAGGGTGATGAGCTAACTAGTATGATTGGGATGGGAGTCAACATAGTTGTCTCCTGAACATGAAACTAGTGAACTTATTATCTAATTATCCTTTGTCTTATTTGAACAAATAAGATTTGTATACCATAATCGTCTGAGTGACCAATTATGACCAAGTCTATTTGACTGAGCTTATAAAGACAAGCTCAATAGAGATATCTGTGGAGTTAGAAACTCTCAAATCTCTTTCATTCAAGAAGAATGAGATGTCAGGGACATCCTACCAACTAGTCTTCAGCATTTAGAGGCTGAAGTAACTGAAGGATACAAAAGCTTTATGCTATCAAGTATAGAAAGAACAACATTGCTTAAACTTATGTTGGTATGAGCAATGTAACCTTATCCAAGCCTTGTGGATAGTATTGGAAGATAGTGGAATAAGTGATCTTCTTCCATAAAGTTAAAACTAAGTTAAGTTTTAACATAGTGTACTAAGTCCTAAACATGTCATTTAGGCAACACTTGAGGCATATGTCAAACTAAGAAGTTGAGACAAACTAAATGCCAAGTTCTTTCTAACAAACAACAAGTGCATGTTGTGATAAGACATCTCTCAGTGAGTGGGAGGAAGCTATGTCTCCCAGTGAGTGGGAGTGAGCCATGTCTTCCAGTAAGTGGGCGAATACGAAAGTAAAGATTGCCTCTGATATGCATATCAGCAATGTGATTCACCACATTGAACTTAAGTGTGAGAGACTGAAGGATCCAAGATCCATCAGTCAGACGAACTTAGCTAAAGAGTGGGAGGATTCATCTTCTAAGCCCAAGGGCAAGAAACCTATGAGGTAAACTTGATCTAGGGAAGGTCAAATGGTTTCTACAAAGATGAAAAGCTACATTCATAATCCTTAAGGGTTATAAAAGTAGCAATCCACATGAGTTGTGGATATTTCAGAGAAGCATATGGCTTCATGTCAAATGCAAAGCAACAAAGAGATTGAATCAAGGGATTGGAACTTGCACGTTAACTCTGCATAGATAAACCACCCTGATTCACTCCATGCAATTGCAATTGACAGAATCACATCTTTGCTATCTCTTTAGTTAAGGATCGATGGGACATGATTCTCAAATCCTTTGTTGGATTTTGATGTTTCTTTTCTAGGGATAAAAGATTCCATTTCTTGCCACATGTACACCTTGGTCAAAGGGAATGATCAAACTAGCAAAAGAGTATTTGCTAAACAAACGTGTGCTAAAGGTTTAATACCCCTATGAATAAGTTTAGAACTCATTCTACCTGGCAAGAAAGACAAAGAAACATTTTTGAAAATATCCACTGCAATTGGCAAATTATGCATTGGTGAACCAATAAATGTGAGGGCAAAACACAAACAGCTTGCTGTTTCGTTAACGTTGTGGACGTTTACTCGAAATACGATAATGTTTACTTGATTTTTGGCAAGTGTGAGGCTGTTAGATAATGACTGAACTAGTCAGGAATCAGTAGACTGAAAGGATAAGACCTTTTGAACTAACAAGGGTTAAAGACACCCATGTGCTTAGTTCAAGCTGTTTTGTGTACAAGAAAGGCATTGTTAGGCAACTATCAATACCTAGAACTCTTCAACATAATAGAGTTGTTGAAATGAAGAGATAGACCTCTCTTTGTTTTGGTTATGAACATAATGGCGTCAATGAGGCTATCAGCCATATGTTGGTAAGTGGACTCATAGCTATTATATTCACACTTAACCAAATGCCCTCTATGTCAGTCATGACCTTACCCTATGAATCGTGGATGGGCCTTAGACCAGGGCCAAGTTCGTTAAGACCATAAGGGTCATCAACTTTATATTCACACTTCTTCCTATGAGTAAGGAAGATTAAGGCTAAGGTATACGAAGTATCTCTTTGTGAGATGACATGAGAATTTGACATGACACGTCTTCATTAGTGAAAATGATGGCGGTTCAGTGACTGAGAGAAAACCGTGGGACACAACGTTCATAAAACCAAGATTTCCTAGCAGGAAATGAGCATTAATCACAATAAATCTCTTTAAGAGGTTCACAAGTGATAAGGAATGACCAAGTGTTCCTAAGTTCACTGATCCGAGTGGGAGGATTGAGACCATTTTCACAATGAAAGAGGTAAGAGGTAAGTTACGAGAGAATTACCTCACTCATACATAGGAAAAGAATCCTATGAAATCCACCTCGGAGCAAATTGTCATCTAGCAAATAACTATAAGGGATAGATTCCCTAATGGATTGAATGCTCTCTTCATCATTTAGAAGGTGATGATAACTACCTATAAGTGTCTGAAAGACACTAGAAGGACCTGCTAAGATGAACTGCAAAGTGTCATGCAGGAGGATTTGGATTCCTTTTAAGCCAAATACGTGTTTGGGTAATTTGTCACCTAGCCAAGAGGCGATTGGGAACAAGTAGGTTCTCAAATCTGTTGGGGGCATGTAGAACCTAAAACATTTAGTGGCTAAAGGGTAATACAATGGAAGGTTGTCCATTGTGTGTCTTAACTCTGAACTTTGACTATGACAACAAGCTTAGTCTTGAAAATTGCATCAAGATGATGTAAAGACCACCTTCCAATTTGGAATTTTGGAAATTGGATGACGAACTCTACATGAAGCAGCTTAAGGGCTTCATAGAAACAATCACCTAAATAGTAGTATATGAGGTTTTCACAAGGAAAAAGCCTCACCAACTTCGAAATAATCGAAGAATACTACACAAGTCTCAAATGGTCTAGTGATGATTCTTTGTGAAGTCATTCTTTGTCAAATGACATATGAAACAAGTGTCAAGGGAGTCAAAGGAATAAAGGATAAGAGAATCCTTAAATTCTGAGTTGAGAATGTCATGGGTTGAACAAATATCTTGATTGACAAGATAAACAGAGTTGCACAAGAAAGATACAGTCTTTTCAACCTAAGACATGTACAAGTGTAATCCTTAGACATCTTAGGATGTCAAAGTGCAAACCCATGGACACCCCTGAGGTCAAGGGCATAAACCTAAAGAGGTTACATGTCCTATGAGGAATCCAACATAAGAAAGGTGGATAGAGTCCTATGTGAGACTATAGTTGGTAATATGAATGTACGCATTGGTGTACATAAGACCAAATGTTTTTGGTCAGACTTGGAAGTTGTTTCTGGTCCAGCTGTGAGATGGGTTATGAGAATAACCATGGATTAAGTTGTCAAGACAACAACTTTCCTTTTTGAAAGGATACTCCAATACAAGACCTAGGTAAATGGTGATGGAGTAAGGAAATATACATAGTATTTTTCCTGTTATCCATGGAAATAGAACGCAAGGCATGGTCTGCCATCATTCAAAGTGCCATATGGCTAAAGTAATTCCTATGAGAGATTGGGAAAGAATGGTGGACAGAAGGATCCAAACCATAACATCTTATGATGAGGATCCTAAGTATCACAGCAAGACGAAACATACCTTTTGATACATCTCTAT
Source organism: Inga laurina (assembly GCA_963855925.1). Classification (NCBI taxonomy): domain Eukaryota; kingdom Viridiplantae; phylum Streptophyta; class Magnoliopsida; order Fabales; family Fabaceae; genus Inga; species Inga laurina. Next base: position 3,477,619 of record OY979713.1, read on the forward strand.
GAGAGATATGCTTTCAAAGAGGGAAAGCGATAGTTCAATGACCTTCTACTGACAGAATGTTGGTAGATCCCCTTATTGAGCCCATAGCTTGATTTTCATTGAGTTAGTGAAAATCTAGGGGCGCAAATAAAATATAAGGTCGTGAACTTCTTTTATAAGAAGATAAAAGAAATGGTATGTATGTTATGAGTAAATACATAAAGGTATACAGTTTGGTATGTCGTACAGGTCAAAAGAGGTTGGTTCACTCACACGAATAACCGTCTTCCCATGTTTTTGTGGGGGCATGGGAAGGTAAGACGAGCAAATGATCACCATGGGATGGTTGAGAAGAATCTTTGCGTTTGAGTCGCCTCAGTTAGACTGAGATGAGATCCACATGTGTGCATATACACAGAAAATGGATCGAAGCATGAATATAGACCTGTAGCCAGGCAAAGAACTCTTTTTCACAAACGATATTGTAAAAGAGATATTGTGAAAAAGGAAGTTCTAGTTCGAATGTTGAGTACATTTTGGAACTAATGTCTGTACGGTGAAAGATGAAGAAATCGACGTACACCTCAAACCATTCACCGTAGCATACAATTCATACTGCATGTGCTTGAGAGTTAAACTGCAACACGGGATGTGGGTGAAAGATCCCTAGTTCACCACAGTGTGAGTCCCAAGAAGGAAGAATACTTCCACGATGCCCTTAAGACTTAGGCGGCATCATGAAAGCTTGGTTTGGTGACAGCTACTTTAGCTGAAGCTCCATGATCACACTCGATTCGGTCAGACGAGTGAAAAAAGGAAGATTTACTCTTAGATACATAAGATGTACTAGTATCTGTGGTCGACCCCTTACTAGCCCTGTGTGTAGCTAGTAAGTGCGAATACTATGTGCGTGGAAGGCAATCTGAGTTAATCAACATATTAACTCGAGAGGGATTAGATATGCCATGAGCAATATGTATGGGAGAATCTGGGGCATATGAGGCAATGAACATATAGCTTACGGTTATATATAAAGGGTGTCCTTGGATGCTGGTCCGATATAAAGGATTTCTAGTATCACAAGCACCAAATCTGAAAGATGTTTTTGCCCACGCAATCACGGCAGACGCCAAGTATGAAACAAGAAAGAGTAACGCACGCACGATGGGAGGCCCATCAAGTGCGAGTGGGAGATGTTGGACTTTGGGTCCAAGTCCGACCTTGATGGGCCGGACTATTTGATTAGGAAATAAGTAGCCTAATCAAATAAGAATAAAATCAGCATAAGATACAGATTTGGGAATATTTAGCAATAATTATGGATTTGTTAAAAGAGGAACAAATCACCATAATTAGGGAATTAATTGAGAGACAATTAATTCCTGTCTTGGAGGGCAAGAAGGAGTGCACATGTTTCCTAATTAGTGGCCTCCATATACCACTATAAATAGGGTGTGCCTCCTCAATTGCAACTCGCCCCCGCCATTGAGTTTTCTGGCAATTCCCTTCTCTCCTACCATCTTTCTGGTTCTGGTGATCTGCTGTGCAAATCACAATTAGGCTCTAGTAGTCTAATAATTGTGTGGGCACAAGTATGGAGTATTGGAGCTTTGACCCGGATCCGAACATAGATTCGTCCAGGTACGCCTAATCTCCTCTTAGTTAAAAATATTTTTTCCCTACACATTATGATTTTAGCTCATATAATGCAGACAATATCTTTATTCTTTAGTTAAGGAGTCCTTTCAATCAATTAAACCCCCTTCACACGAACTCACATTTTTAAACCATCGATAATATAGTAATTTTTTTCCCAACATGGTTCTATGCCACAGGTGAGGTACAAATCTGACTGCAAGGAACATTTTGGATGGATCTTTGACAACTCTGATGTGGTCTCGACTGTCAAAGACGTTAAAAGGTTTCTCTTGTGGACGTATGATGTCAAATTTAAAGGTTTTTGTAAAAGATAATTGTTGGCTTTAAAAAAACATCATACTGACTTCATGAATAGCTTATCGCAATTAAGATGTCTTACGACTTTTCTTAAGAAAGGAAGAGTAGAGGCTATGTGGGCACTTTCAAACTAAACTTTGGTGTCAAACACACATCCGAACTTCATAATACCACTGGGGTAAATAAAGTGCCATAGGGTTTTAATCTAATCAATATAATATTTGCCGTAGTGTTCATCTCTCTCTCAATTGGCAGATTATTAATCTGAAAAGTTGAACAAAAGTAGGTTAAACACCGCAAAATGTAAGTTATGTAAAAGTTATTCATGAAGTTTCAATAATGGGGAAGCCTCTACATTAAGCACTGAGAATTTGAATGTGAATAGTGCTGTAACGGGTCTGTTCTTATCTAAGTATCTGTTGTCCACTTCCGGAATGGTAGCAATTAGGTATTTGTTATATAACTTTATATAAACCTTTAATAACCTGTTTTGTTTCACCATCTAAGGATTTGCCAAATCATAGTATTCATAAAAATAAGCGCTGTTTAAAATGAGGCATGTTCCTGTCAATACAACTTCATCATGAAAGAGGCAAGCTTCACCTAAGAGGGGGGTGAATTAGGTGATGTTATAAATTTTTCGCTTGATATGGTGATATGAAAAATATAGTAGATAGAGTAGAGTTGAGAAGATTTGAACACAGAGAGTTATACTGGTTCGGCCTAACAACCAGGCCTACATCCAGTCCTCAGAACTGAGATTTTCACTATGCCTCCAAGATTCAATGGGCTCTCAGAACGCCACAAAACAACAATCGTCCTTGAAAGGACTACGAGCAGAAATAATCTCTTACTAAGAAATTTCTCTCCCCCTTACGACAAGTCTTATGTGCAGAAAAACAACCTATGACCTTTCTCACTTGCTTATGTATACAAGACTTATGAGCAGCAACGTTCTCTCCTGCTTACACCACTGTAAGTCTTACGAGCAGCAACGTTCTCTTCTGCTTGTATCTTATAAGACTTATGAATGGAAGGTTCAACAAGGAATTCTCTCAACTCCTTCTCTCGTAAGGAAAAACTACCCTCTCAAGGTCCCAATACCTTGAGATCACATAAATATATAATTTGAATTGTATGAAGACTCTCTTACAGAGCAAATGAATAAACACTGAAGATCAATGTGTATACAAAGAAAATGATGAATAGCAGAGACTCGTGTATATGCTTGTGAATTCTTGTACTTTGTTAATTCCTCACGATCTCTGAATCTCTGTATATATATAGATGTTTAGCTTTTGCCCGTTAGAGTATTCATCATTTGTGGAGTGTGACTTTGAGACTATGGAATGACAAGCGCATGTTTGAATAATCTGAATGCGGTAGGTGTGAGCGTATTTGTAATGATGTTGTCTGCCGTTATTTGACTTTCTCCGTGTCAGCTTATTTCAAACGTTCATCCTTCTGTAACACACTTATAATACATTCAAAATAATGTTAAACAATGATAATAAGTTATGATGATATGAATAAATAACAATAAACCATATTCGGATTGAACGTTGTGAGACTTGGTATTTTCGGTGATCTGGCAGAGTATCACTCGAGCATGACTAGCTCACTCGCGAGTGATATGGGGTCTCACTCGAGCACAACACCTTCTGCTCGAGTGATCCTATACTTTACACAGGGAGTTTCTTCTCGGGTCATCACTCGCATATCATTTTAACAAGAGTGAGATTTTGTACTCGCGGGTGATATGGTCCCTCACTCGAGCACACACACTACTGCACGAGTGAGACGCATATTCTTCAGGAATATGCTCTCAATACCAACACTCGCATCAGGATTTCAGAGGGATGAAATTATCACTCGCAGGTGATGTGGGCCTTCACTCGAGCACACGTACTCCTGCTCGAGTGAGAAGAATATTCTCATGGAATATACCATTTATACAAGCACTCGCATCAGATTTAGAGAGGGATAGAATTTTCACTCGCAAGTACTGATGTGTCACTCGAGCACATGAGGTTGTGCTCGAGCACACTTGCCCTTCTCTGAAGTTCATGACTCTCAGCCAAACACTTGCAGTACCTTGCTCGAGCACAAAATGCTCATGCTCGAGCATTGATGTCTCTGCTCGAGTGAACCAAGGAAGCATGATAATTCTTGCTCTCGGCCAAGTACTCGCAGACCTTCACTCGCATGTGCTCGAGTGAGAATGGCTTCTCTGCTCGAGTGCAAACCCCAGTGCTCGAGTGAATCAGAGAATATAATAGTGGAATGCCTCTCGGGTAAACACTTTCTGGCTTTCACTCGCACCTACTCGAGCACAGAAGGGATCCATGCTCGAGTGCAAAATCCATGCTCGAGCACTCCAGTGTAATTTGACAGCAGATACCAGAAAACATTGATATATGCATTTGGTAACTTTGTAAACTTTTTTTGATCTTCTAAAAACATGTTTTGCACACAATTGTCTTTTTGTTATCATCAAAACTTGGGATCTAACATTCTCCCCCTTTTTGATGATGACAAAACCTTTGTGATGAAAGTTTAAGAAAAATTGATTAAGATTGAAAATTTTTGAAATTCTTCAATGTTTTCTAAATGCATATCAAGTTTCAGTTTCAAGTTCATGTTTTCCTGCAATGCTTCCTCTGGACACTTAACAACCAAGATAAGCATAGTATGAGGTACATAATTTAATAACAACTTAATAACTTGAAACATCATTTAAACTTGATAATCAAATTCATGAAAAAGTTCATTAATATCAAACTTGAATTTAAATGATCAACAACATAATAGTGCATAATCCAAAATAACATTAGATCCTACCCCATACGTAAAATCTACCCAAACACCCAATACATCCCATATAGAAACTCAGCTCAGAATCATCACACATCCTTATTCTCCCCCGTTTTGTCAACATCAGAAGGGGGCTTAGGAGAAGTAGTACCAGAAGGTGGGACAAATGAAACCATGGCAGTGAGAGGGTCAATTGATTCAGATGGCTGTGGTATAGAGGATGAGGGAGGTAGAGAAGGCGACCGATCAAAAGTGACATCAACGTTAGAATCGGGATCGGTGAAGAGGACATGGGTCTGTGGTTCAGAAGTATGAGTGGTCTCGGGAGGAACCTCTGAAGAGGGGAAATATGAGTGCAAGAAGATCTCCATATTTTTTATCCTATCTCATCCTGAGTCTTGAACATCAACTCAAAATTGGTATTGGCCTTGTCTACCAAGTTGATGACTTGTGCTTCCATCTTTTCCACCAGCTTCTCATACTCATCCACTAATTCCTTCTTCAACCCAGATACTGCTTGATTGATTGCCTCAGTCAAATGGTTGGAAAGAGAGGCATTGAGGAAGGAAGGAGGAGGAGGAATAGGGCCTTGAGCAGATGATTGTGCCTCATCACCTCTGGATGGAGTGGCTTCCCTCTGGGAAGTGGCTTTGGTTCGACTCACCGGAAGATTGATACCCATGTGAGTTAACTGAGTCTTACCAAACCTTGAGATGAGTACCCTTTCAGTTCCTTCCAAATACCAGATCTTGTTTTTCATCAGAATGAAAGAAACAAGCTGAGGGTATGGTATGGTTGTGGATCTTGTTGAAGAAAATCGAAATCTTCTCATTTCATTAAAGATAATCTCCCCCACATTCCTTTGTTGCCTGGCAATTAAAGAGGCCAACAAAAAATAATCCTTTTGAGCAAAATGGGTAAAATTTTTGGACTTATTTACTATGCTCCAAGAATATATATAATGAAGGACTCTGTGAATATCAGGCATATCAATAGGTTTGAAAATGAGGGGGCCTATAGGGTATTTTGGTCTCAAGATTTTAAAGGCTTCATTGGCAGAGAAAGAGGGTGGATCAGTAGGTGGTGCAACATACCCAAGCAAATCATTTATGATCTTAGTAGATATCATAATAAAATTTCCTCTAACAGTAGTAGACACTGCTTCCTCAATCAAAACACCATCTCTAGACTTAATGTTACAGGTCTTCATATTGCAGTAAAATATTTTCACGACAGTGGGTGAATATGGCATATGGATATTTAGCCAGGGAGCATAGTATTGAAGATAAGGGTATAAATCCAAATGACAATTCTTCTTTAAGTAATCCAAATCCACATATACCACAGGACAGAAATGTCTATGTTTAAATTCATCATCATATACCTTCTGATTCGAGGCCTTAAGTTCTTCAACATTGAATCCCTCAGGAGGACTAGTGATGTGATCATCCACTGGTGCTTGTGATGCAGAGGGTGCTCCTGAAGCAGAAGCACTTGGTTGCCTAACTTTGTGTGAACTTGAGGCATCGGCTTGAGAAGCAATCTTCCCAACTATCTTGTCAAGTTTGGATTTCTCTATTGCTTCCCGGAGTTGTCTACTTAAGGTATCACCAAAAGAAGAAGATGATTGAGGTTGCTTTGACTCCTTTTTCTTCCCTCTTCCTTGAACCTCTTTGGATTGAGACCGGGTGATTATAGGTTCCTTGAATACCACATCCTTTGGTTTCTTTTGAGGAGGTTGGTCTTTCTTTGAAACTTGAGGGTTTGGGTGAGGTTTCTTAGCCGGAGTCCTCTTTTTGGTCTTGGGTTTAGGAGGAGGTGACGGTGAGGAAGAGATTTTGGGAGATGGAGGTGTTGGTTCTGGGGTACCCGATGCACTGGCAGCAGACTGAGTAGGAGATGGAGAGTGGGATCTTTGAGGGATAGAGGGTATTTTGGTTCTTGCTATTGTGGAGAAAATGAAAGAGAAGCAAGAACACACAAATTTTGAAAGTGAAGAGAGAAGCAAAACGAGATTAGGGCTTGAATGAGAAATGCAGAGGGTAAGAATCACCTTTTATAGAAGACTGAAGAGTTGTCACGGTGATTTGAAGTAAATGGACGTGATTGATTGAAGAAAAACGGTTGAAGATGAAGAGTTGCGCCCTTCGAGTGAGAGAACACTTCAAGTGAGATCAGGAAGTGCGACGTTCTGAGCTCCCGTGTAACTGATATAAGTGACAGTGCTTGAGCATAAACCCTAGTGCTCAAGTGATGTTCATACTGTGCTCGAGTGTGTTCTATCAGTGCTCGAGTGATGTTCTGGACAAATTAATAAAACATGTAAAACGTACCTGGATTGTGAATTTTTTGACATATTTTGTGTCTTTGTACTCAAATCCTCCAAAATCATTTGAGTAACCATGTTTTGGATAGCTTTTGGAGAGAAATTCTTCTTCTTCACTCGAGCAGGAACTCCTTACCTCAAGCATGTTCATATCATGCTCGAGTGAGATTTTCTCACTCACGAGTGAATTGAATTCTCGCTGTTGCTTATGATACAGTCTCTGGGTAGTATTATTTCGTCTGTTAACCTCTGTTTTACTTGTCAAGAAGCAGAGCATTTTGAACAGCGTTGTGCTCGAGCAGAGCTGCTTGTGCTCGAGTGACACAGCTCATCACTCGAGCAGCACCCTCAGTGCTCGAGTGACAGTCCTGCAAGAAAATTTTGAACACTCCGATGCTAAAGTCAGTATGGTTATCATCAAAAGGAACATTTAATTAAAATAATTAACAAGTAAACTTACAACTCATTCGGATTAACCATTCCCAATTCTCTTCGAATATATAGGAATTGATCTTTTGCAATTGGTTTTGTGAAAATATAAGCAAGTTGAAGATGAGTAGGTATGAATTCCACTTTGACATCTCTCTTTTGAACATGATCTCGAATGAAGTGATGTCGAATGTCTATGTGCTTGGTCCTTGAATGTTGTATAGGGTTCTTGGCCAAGCTTATCGTGCTAGTGTTATCACAATAAATTGGAATTTCATTTAAATAAATTCTCAAATCTTGAAGTTGTTGTTTCAACCATAACACTTGAGAACAACAACTTGCTACAGCTATATATTCAGCTTCAGTTGAGGATAATGAAACTGTGTTCTGCTTCTTGCTGAACCATGATACCATAGATCCTCTAAGAAATTGACATTGACCACTGGTACTCTTTCTGTCAGTTTTATATCCTCCATGATCTGAGTCTGAATATGCCGTTAAATACTCGTTCCCTCTTTTCGGATACCAAAGACCAAGCTCTGGAGTGTCTCCTACATATTTGAATATTCTTTTTACTGTCTCTGTATGAGATACCTTAGGAGCGGATTGATACCTTGCACACATTCCTACGCTGAATTGAATATCTGGCCTGCTTGCTGTGAGATAGAGTAATGAACCAATCATTCCTCTATACTTAGTGATATTGAAACTAGGGCCTTTTACATCAGCATCCAACAAAGTTGTAGAACTCATCGGAGTATCAGCACCATTGGTATTATCTAATCCATATTTCTTTAACAACTCTTTCAAATATTTTGACTGAGATATAAATATACCATTCTTCTTTTGTTTGATTTGAAGTCCAAGAAAGAAATTCAATTCTCCCATCATGGACATTTCAAATTCTCCCTGCATAATCTTAGAAAATTCTTGACACATAGATTCATTAGTAGCACCAAAAATAATATCATCAACATAAATTTGAACAATTAGAATATTATTTCTGTTATGTTTGATGAATAAAGTTGTATCAACTTTACCTCTGACAAAACCTTGATCAAGAAGAAATTTGCTTAGTCTTTCATACCAAGCTCTTGGTGCTTGTTTCAAACCATATAAAGCTTTCTTAAGTTTGAAGACATGATCAGGTTTTGTTTCATCTTCAAAACCAGGAGGCTGTTCTACATATACTTCCTCCATAATATAACCATTTAAAAAAGCACTTTTCACATCCATTTGATAAAGTTTAAAACCTTTAATGCAAGCAAAAGCTAGGAGTACTCGTATTGCTTCCAATCTTGCCACTGGAGCATATGTTTCCTCATAATCAATACCTTCTTCTTGATTATAGCCTTTGGCAACCAATCTTGCTTTGTTTCTCACAGTGATTGCTGATTCATCAAGTTTGTTTTTGAAAACCCATTTGGTTCCTATAACCGTATGGTCTTTAGGTCGTGGAACCAAATCCCAAACTTGATTTCTTTGAAACTGATTTAGTTCTTCTTGCATAGCAATCACCCAATCATTGTCAGATAAAGCTTCTTCTATGTTAGAAGGTTCAATTTCAGAAATAAAAGCAGAGAAAGTTACCTCATTGAGAATTCTATTTCTGGTTTTGACACCTTCATGAATATCTCCTATAACTTGATCAATTGGATGATCCTTTATATGTCTCCATGCTTTTGGTTGAGCATGATCATCAACATCTTCTAAGTTTTGAAAATCATTTGTTTCAACATCATCTTGTTTTGAAATAGATTTGTTTTTCTTGATTGAATCCATTTCTTCTTCATCAATAAGTTTTGTCTAAGATTCAATTTTATCAAACACAACATGAATAGATTCTTCAATAGTACATGTTCTTTTATTGAAAACACTATAAGCCTTACTTCTATTAGAATATCCTAGAAATATACCTTCATCATACTTTGAATCAAATTTACCTAAGTTTTCTTTACCATTGTTGTGAATGAAACACTTACACCCGAAGATATGTACATGAGCAATATTTGGCTTTCTTCCTTTGTAAAGTTCATATGGCGTCTTACCAAGTGATTTGCGAATATATGCTCGGTTTGAGATGTAGCATGCAGTACTCATTGCATCTGCCCATAACACTTGTGACATTTCTTTTTCATTAAGTAATGCTCTTGCCATTTCTGTAAGGACTCTGTTCTTTCTTTCCACTACTCCATTTTGTTGAGGTGTTCTAGGAGCAGAGAAGTTATGATCTATTCCTTCGTTATTGCAGTAGTTTTCAAATAGTTGATTATCAAATTCTCCTCCATGGTCTGTCCTAATAGAAACAATAGAAATACCTTTCTCATTTTGAACCTTTTTGACAAACATAATAAATTCAGCAAAAGTTTCATCTTTTGAAGCAATAAATATAGTCCATGCAAATCTTGTAAAATCATCAACAATTACTAATGTATATAAATTTCCTCCAAAACTTTTTACTCTTGCAGGTCCTACTAAATCCATATGAAGTAATTGTAAAGGTTTTGAAGTAGAAATCTCATACTTTGTTTTAAAAGAGGATTTAGTTTGTTTTCCCTTCTGACATGCGTCACAAATCATATTATCTTTGAATTTGAGTTTGGGAAGACCAACAACTAAATTTTTTCTAATCAATTTATCAAGTTGATTCATATTGACATGAGCCAGACGCTTATGCCATAACCAACTTTCCTCTGAACGACAAAGAAAACAGTTTTCAAGAGAATTTGAATTTAAATCAATAGTATAACAATTACCGTCCCTTTGAGCTCGGATTTTTGCTTTGATAGAATCTTTGTTTAGTGGCAGATCTTTCTTGTTCACTATCAATCATTCTTTTGAGTCAAAAATCACCCAGTTATCTTTGTCAGTGCTTTGACTTACACTCAGGATATTGTGGCATAATCCTTCAACATAATACACTCCGCTGATTTGAACACCATCGGATTTTCCCACTTCACCAATTCCAGCAATACGTCCAGATTGATTTCCTCCAAACGTTACCTTTCCTCCTTCTCTAGTTTCAAGCACGGTGAACTTATTTTTGTCACCAGTCATGTGTCTCGAACATCCACTATCAATATACCATTTGTTCGCTCGAGATGCTTTGAGACATACCTAGAATAAGATGGTCAAGTTTTAGGTACCCACACTTTCTTGGGTCCTTTGTGGTTATTATGTGATGTATGTATCCCTTTCGCAACCCATTTATATGTTCCAACAACTTGTCCCTTTTTGAAATAACATGATGAAGTATAATGTCCTTTCCTGTTACAATAATTGCATGATGCGAATGGATTTGATGTATGCACAGAATTCCTGAAATATTTAAGATATGCTCTACTATTCCTCTTATATCCTTTATTCTTATCATGAACAGAATTATATCCAATTCCAGATTTATCAAATGAAACTTTCTGAGAATTTAAAATAACCTTAAGAGTTTCACTTCCTTTAGTAAACTTTTCAATAATCTTTGTTAGATCATCTATTTTCTTATCTTTCTCTTTACAAATTTCATATGATGATATGACAGTACTTTCTAATTCTTTTACTTTCTTCTTATAGCTAACCATTCCTTTAGCTACTTTGATATACTCTGTATGTAATGCATTATATTCAGATAACAATTCATCATAAGAAGGTTCAAAATCACTTACCTCAAAGTCTGATTCTTCTTCCTTGGCTACCAAGCATAGATTTGCTACATCGTCGTTGTCACTTTCTTCGTCTGACGAACTATCACCCTATATAGATGATATATATGCTTTCTTTTTCAGCTTCTTTTTGTCTTTGTTTCTGAAGCACTCAAATTTGATGTGCCCTGGTTTCCCACATTCATAGCATACTATCTGTTGTTCTTTATTTTCTTTCTTGCTTGGTCCACCTTGATAGTTCTTGAAATTCCTTTGACCTCTTCTGTAGAATTTCTTGAATTTTCTCACGATCATTCCCATTTCATCATCATTAGGGACATCTTCATTCTCGGAAGATTCTTCTTCATCTTTGATGACTTTGAGTGCAACTCCCTTTTTCTTTTTATCATCGAATTCTTCAAGTTCCTTTTTGAATCTCAACTTGCCTTCATATTCAGAAAGACTTCCAAAGAGAGCAGCTATGGATCTCATAGATTCTCCTTTAGCTTCTTCAATAGCTGTCACCTTTGCTTCTCATTCTTTTGTAAGAATATTAAGAATCTTTCTTACCTGGGAATTTTGATCAAACGACTTTCCAAGAGCAGATAATTGATTAACAAGGTGAGTATACCTGAGTTCGAATTCTGATATACTTTCTCCGGATTTCATATGAAATAAATCATATTTTGTAATTAGAGTATTGATTCTATTTTCTTTGATTCCAGATGTTCCTTCGTGAGCAATTTCAAGAGCATCCCACATATCTTTGGCAGTTGGTAAAGTACATATACGAAAATATTCTTTTTGACTAAGAGCACTCTGTATCATTAAAATAGCTTTACTATTTAATGTTACTAACCTCTTGTGATTCTCGTCAAACTCATCTGGGCACTTTTTAACTGCTCTATCTTCGATTTTCTTCATTGGAACATAGTCACCATCTTGTATAACATTCCACAATCCATACTCATTGGCCATCACGAACACTCTGAATTTAGCTTTCCAGAACGAAAAATGTTCTCCAGCAAAACCAGGAGGTCTAGTGATTGAAACTCCGTCTGGAAGAATGTTTTCACCCATTGTTGCCATTTGTCGGATCCTTCTCAAGCTGTTAGGCTCTTTGAAGAAGACTAGGCTCTGATACCAAATGAAAGAGGCAAGCTTCACCCAAGAGGGGGGTGAATTGGGTGATGTTATAAATTTTTCGCTTACTGTGGTGATATGAAAAATATAGTAGATAGAGTAGAGTTGAGAAGATTTGAACACAGAGAGTTATACTGGTTCGGCCTAACAACCAGTCCTACATCCAGTCCTCAGAGATCAACACCTACTGAGATTTTCACTATGCCTCCAAGATTCAATGGGCTCTCAGAACGCCACAAAACAACAATCGTCCTTGAAAGGACTACGAGCAGAAATAATCTCTTACTAAGAAATTTCTCTCCCCCTTACGACAAGTCTTATGTGCAGAAAAACAACCTATGACCTTTCTCACTTGCTTATGTATACAAGACTTATGAGCAGCAACGTTCTCTCCTGCTTACACCACTGTAAGTCTTACGAGCAGCAACTTTCTCTTCTGCTTGTATCTTATAAGACTTATGAATGGAAGGTTCAACAAGGAATTCTCTCAACTGCTTCTCTCATAAGGAAAAACTACCCTTTCAAGGTCCCAATACCTTGAGATCACATAAACATATAATTTGAATTGTATGAAGACTCTCTTACAAAGCAAATGAATAAACACTGAAGATCAATGTGTATACAAAGAAAATGATGAATAGCAGAGACTCGTGTATATGCTTGTGAATTCTTGTACTTCATTAATTCCTCACGATCTCTGAATCTCTGTATATATATAGATGTTTAGTTTTTGCCCGTTAGAGTATTCATCATTTGTGGAGTGTGACTTTGCAACTGTGGAATGACATGCGCATGTTTGAATAATCTGAATGCGGTAGGTGTGAGCGTATTTGTAATGATGTTGTCTGCCGTTATTTGACTTTCTCCGTGTCAGCTTATTTCAAACGTTCATCCTTCTGTAACACACTTATAATACATTCAAAATAATGTTAAACAATGATAATAAGTAATGATGATATGAATAAATAACAATAAACCATATTCGGATTGAACGTTGTGAGACTTGGTTTTTTCGGTGATCTGGCAGAGTATCACTCGAGCATGACTGGCTCACTTGCGAGTGATATGGGGTCTCACTCGAGCACAACACCTTCTGCTCGAGTGATCCTGTACTTTACACAGGGACTTTCTTCTCGGGTCATCACTCGCATATCATTTTAACAAGAGTGAGATTTTGTACTCGCGGGTGATATGGTCCCTCACTCTAGCACACACACTACTGCTCGAGTGAGACGCATATTCTTCAGGAATATGCTCTCAATACCAACACTCGCATCAGGATTTCAGAGGAATGAAATTATCACTCACAGGTGATGTGGGCCTTCACTTGAGCACACGTACTCCTGCTCGAGTGAGAAGAATATTCTCATGGAATATACCATTTATACAAGCACTCGCATCAGATTTGGAGAGGGATAGAATTTTCACTCGCAAGTGCTGATGTGTCACTCGAGCACATGAGGTTGTGCTCGAGCACACTTGCCCTTCTCTGAAGTTCATGACTCTCAGCCAAACACTCGCAGTACCTTGCTCGAGCACAAAATGCTCATGCTCTAGCATTGATGTCTCTGCTCGAGTGAACCAAGGAAGAATGATAATTCTTGCTCTCAGCCAAGTACTCGCGGACCTTCACTCGCATGTGCTCGAGTGAGAATGGCTTCTCTGCTCGAGTGTAAACCCCAGTGCTCGAGTGAATCAGAGAATATAATAGTGGAATGCCTCTCGGGTAAACACTTTCTGGCTTTCACTCGCACCTGCTCGAACACAGAAGGGATCCATGCTCGAGTGCAAAATCCATGCTCGAGCACTCCAGTGTAATTTGACAGCAGATACCAGAAAACATTGATATATGCATTTGGTAACTTTGTAAACTTTTCTTGATCTTCTAAAAACATGTTTTGCACACAATTGTCTTTTTGTTATCATCAAAAATTGGGATCTAACACATCAATACTTTCATGTTCGATGATTTGGGCCTTTCCTTTTGAAATAGTGCGTAGCGCGGTTGGTCTGGGATTTCATAAATGGAAAGCAGGATTTAGACCTGAATTTACCACTGCATGAATAGTTTAAAATTGGCTCAAAATTATTATTGTATGAAGAGATATCAATGTTCTTATCTCAACTTCAGCCCAAATATGGATGGAAAGCATATTAGGTATGTGCTAAGAGATATAAAAGATGATGGATAGAGGTGCCGAGGTTGAGAATGAGGCAAAGAACGTAGATAACGGATAATTAATAAGGGCATATTCAGAAACAATATTCACTCAATAAACCATTACGTTTATATCTGCATCATCACATGCCCTAAGATCATTATCACTTGCCAAATTCATACAACACTTACAAATGATAATATATATAAAATGAGTATTGATATGTCTTAATTGTAACAATTAGTATAGAAGAAGAGAAACACTATTGTAACACTTAAATACTACTTGAACTTAAAAAGAACACATTGGTCATTTTCAATGTCAAAATATATCTTTGGACTTTTCATCCTTCAGCTTATGACATCCCTCTTGCTTCATTCACGTCAACTTCTGTCAGAATTGGCTTCTCTTCAATGCTCTTCCCATCATTTTTCCCTCCTTTTCCCTTCTTCACCATTGGATCAAAATTTCAACTATCCAAGTTTAAGATTTTATAAAAATATTACTATAATTTTACTTAAGAATACAAAAATAAATTTAGAGTGCTAAAATTTAGAGTGCAAACTCCTTCTCTATCTGCACCAATGCAATCTCCCTCTCTACAACTAGATATCTCCCTACCTACACATTTTTCCACAATTGTGAGATTCTTCCAAAGGCTGTTCAATAAGTTAGCCATAGAATTAGACTCTTCTAGCCAATCAATGATGATTCCCTCCCGAACTAAGAGATCCACAACAGTGCTTGTGCTGATAAGGAAGTCCATATTCGCAACATAGTCAGTTTTGTAAAAAGCATAAGGATAGTGACACAAAGGTTATGAAACAAAGGTTCGGGGAAATTATCTACTTCTGATACCAGTATTTCAAGAGTACGTCCTGAAACTTTGAAGCCCATTAAGTGCCTTCGCTTTTCCTAAATGTCAACCTGCCTCATCTAACTCAGTTGCACCATGAATTTGTGTTGCTGATTTGTGCAATCCCACTGGTAGACGCGACAGTGATCAGGTAAGTGAAGGCGCTAACGATAACACCTTGAAAGTTTAATTCTAGGGTGTTATAATATTTGAAATACTTTATTTATATTTCGAAATGAAGTTTTAGTAAATATATAGGCTATAGTAAAAAGCCCACCTAGAAAGTGTGTTATTGACAGATATTCATGCCTACGAACTTATTGCATTGGTGTCCAGTGGATGAATTTCATAAACTTAGTAAAAAATCCTTGTTTTCCCCTCAGGTTCAATCACGCCCAAATATTGATTTCATATAGATTTCTGGCTTGACCAAAGTTTACGGTTAACGGGCCTGTATAACCAATATATACAGGGATTTTCCGGTGAGGTACGACACCAATTTTTTTATGTAGTCAGTACGTTTAAAAATATTAATGGTTAGCAAACTTTATAAAGAACAGCAAACTTCATTGATATATATACCACTCGAGTGTTTCAGTCAACCAGCTTATTACATCTGTGTGATCTCAATTTTTGGCAATGTTCCCCGAACCATCCCATTTCTTGGCAATTAATAGTTAAAAAACTCCCTAACTCAATAATGTGGCATCTACTTAGATTTACCTAATACCTTACATAATTGGTACATAACTTTTCCCACATAATAGGGTGAAATATTGTTATTCCATTTTATACATACGTGTTACCAATCTCAGTACCACCAAGCATACTTTCTGTCTCGATATATACAGGAAGCTTCTAAATATATAAAACACATTGGTCAAGGGTTCCTGATTTAATCCGATATTATTAAATTATGTTGCACCATTCTTGACTATGTTCAATTGCATATGACCTGACCAATGTGCAAGCTTGACAAAACACAGAGCCAACTCATATTACATCAGTTGAAAAGACATGAATATGGTTGAAGAACAAAATGATTAGCTTGCTTGACCAAAAAAGTGAGCAGCCCAAAAGAAGTCATAAGCTGTATAAAATAAGCTGAACAGAAGACTTCATGTTGGAGGATACGAGTCAATCATTGAACCTGTATTTGCTTGCAGTATAATGTTAATCAATGTATAGTGAGAGTCTTGTAATTATCAAATGTCTTGAGATCAAACACTGCTATGTAAAAAAATTTAGATTTCAATAAAAGTGATTGAATTGTTTTCTTTCATTATCATTATTCTTTATCGTTACCAGTATTATATACTTGGCTAAAATTTCATTAAAATAAAAAGAAAATTCCAGTATTTGAATGAATACAAAAAAGAAATACGTCCACCCTAATGTTGATTGACGTTGTCTTGGGCATTAGTATTGAAATTCAGTGCAATGTCTTGACTATTTAGTGTGACCAAATGTGGTATAAGAACACATTTTGTTGGTTAATTATATTGCAAATTTAATATGTAAAATGAATGTTTAAGAATACCACCAATCTTCACTTATGTCCCATATTAAGTGTCTATAACAAATTGTGAATATATGGATGACATACTATAGCCATAATATGTTCGTTTGACAATGCGATACTAATATGTGCAATTATTTCAAGCCTTTCTAACCCCAATTATTGTACTGTTAATCTTTAGTCACTAACAAATATCAAGCACATTATATATACTCACATTTTGAAAGTTATATATCTTTTTGCACAATACTCATGGGGCTTTGAATATCGCCCGTTGTTCTTCAAATTTCCTGATTTTCATTCCACTAATGTAAAGATGGTAATGTGACTGAATTTAAACTATTTAATATTATATTAAATAGTTTAAATTAAAACAGTTTATTATATTCTTAAATATAAATATTCTATATTCAAAATACAAATATATATCTATAAATATATATCTATTTTTTTTTAATTTTATTACTAAATATATTGATATTGAATCTCAATTTCATTAAATTAATAATTCAAATTAGAGAATATTATAGAATATTAGAATATTAAATCAATGAATAATGAATAAATGGAAGCTGTTTTATTTCACTCATATAACTATCTTATTTAGTTCATCAATCCGAATTCCGAATAAAAATAATGAAAATAAAAAATCAGGATATCTATTCCATTTTTTCTACCCCTTTCATATAAATTTCCTATAAAGAAGAAAAGAAATAAAGACCAAAAGAAAGGAGTATGGAAAAGTTTCTGTCTCAACGAATCACACGTAGAGATATTGATAACACACAGAGTTAATGGTATTTCATAACTAATCGATTGCGCAGCAGCCCGTAGACCACCCAAAAAGGAATATTTATTATTTGACCCATATCCTGACATAAGAAGTCCAATGGGAGCAATACTCGAAATAGCAATCCATAAAAAAACACCAATATTGAGATCAGCTAAAACAAAGTTATAGCCAAAAGGAATTACTGAATAGCTTACTAGAATTGATATGACTGATATGGATGGTCCAATACTAAATAAACGAATATCTCCCCTAGATGGAATAAGATTCTCTTTGAAAAGTAGTTTTGTTCCATCTGCTAGAGCTTGAAGAACTCCCAAAGGACCGGCGTATTCAGGTCCAATACACTGTTGTATCCCTGCGGATATTTCTCTTTCTAACCATACAATCACTAGCACACCTATTGTGATTCCCAATACAAGAGTCAAAATAGGAACAAGTATCCATATAATTCCATACACATCTTTTAAAGATTCCAATCTGGAAAAAGAATTGATATCTTGTACTTTTGTTGTATCAATTATCATTTCAACGATCAACTTCTCCCATAATGATATCTATGCTACCTAGAATTGTCATAATATCAGCCAACTTCATTCTTTTAACTAAATGAGGAAGAATTTGCAAATTGATAAAACCCGGGGGACGAATTTTCCATCTCCAAGGAAAACCATTCTGATCCCCTATTAGAAAAATTCCTAATTCTCCCTTTGGGGCTTCAACTCTCACATAAAGTTCTTGTTTCGGTAATTCAAAAGTCGTAGACGGCTTTTTACTAATGAATCTATATTCAAAATCATTCCATTCTGGATCCTTTTCTCTATCAAAGCAACATATTTCTAAATTCTCATATGGCCCTCCCAGAATTCCTTCCAGAGCCTGTTGAATCATTTTTATGGATTCTACCATTTCACCAATTCGTACTAAATAACGAGCTAATGAATCTCCTTCTTTTTGCCATTGAACTTCCCAATCAAATTCCTCGTAACATTCATAATGATCAACTTTACATAGATCCCATTGTATTCCGGAAGCCCGAAGCATTAGTCCTGATAAACCCCAATTTATTACTTCCTCTCTACCAACAATGCCTACTCCCTCAACCCGTTCTAAAAAAATAGGATTTCGCGTAATAAGTTTTTGATATTCAACAACCCTTGTTAAAAAATAATCACAGAAATCCAAACATTTATCTATCCAGCCATAAGGTAGATCAGCCGCTACCCCTCCGATACGAAAAAAATTATGCATCATTCTCATACCTGTGGCAGCTTCGAATAGATCATATATTAATTCTCTTTCTCTGAAAATATAGAAGAAAGGGGTTTGTGCACCAATATCTGCCATAAAAGGTCCCAGCCATAGTAGGTGAGAAGCTATACGACTCAACTCCAACATAATTATTCGAATATAGCTGGCTCTTTTAGGTACTTGAATATTTCCTAACTGTTCTGGTCCATTTATGGTTATTGCTTCTGTGAACATAGTAGCTAAATAATCCCAACGTGTTACATAAGGTAGATATTGTACAATTGTTCGGTTTTCTGCAATTTTTTCAATCCGTCTATGTAAATAACCCAATATTGGTTCACAATCAATAACATCCTCACCATCTAGAGTAACAATAAGTCGAAGAACACCATGCATTGATGGGTGGTGAGGACCCATATTGACTATCATGAGGTCTTTTCTTGTAGCTGGGGCATTCATAGGTTTTTCCTCGATTCATTCTTCCATGAATTGCTTAAAACAAAAATGAGTTCATCAAGATTCAATATCTAATAAATCGAATAATTCAAAATGACTCTTCAAATTAATTAGTTTGTGGCTCTCGAATATCCAACTGATTAATTAATTTTTTATAACGTATTCCATTTTTCTTTGACAAATAAGACAAGAGTCATTTCTGCTTTCCCAGAATTTTACGTAAACCCCTTTAAGATAAATAGTCTTTTCTGTGCAATTCCAAATGTGAAGTAAGTCTTCGTATCTTATTGGTGAAATTGAATACTTGAAATTCAATCGATCCCGGGTTTTCGTCTTTTTTTTTCTTGTGAAATAAAGGATATAAATGATTTTTTTACCATAAAAAAATGAAAGCTTGTCTTCCCCCCCCCCTTTTTTATTTTATAGAGTCTAGATATTTTTATTGATCAGTAATAATAATGACACTCATTTTCAATTTAGTATATATAATAATCTTAATTTTCTTAAGAGTTCCCGATTTTTCAAATAAATTTTGATTAATCAACCCAATTCAAATAGGTATACAAAAAATACTATATTTATGCATTCACAAAAGCAAAATTGTAGACTTCAAATAAGAAGATTCAGTTATAGATCTAATGGGTAGGATATATCATTGAATTAGTATCGTGCCTCAGAATAGAGGGTAAGACAATGCGTATGTGCATCTATTTGTTTTCACATATCAGATATGTTACGAGAAATAGAAAAAAAAAGAAAAATGTAGATTAACTAATTTTCAATCGGGGATACATATGTATCCTTACCATACTGAAACGGCTGCCATTATTGGTATCAAACCAATAGCGATTCATACAAGCTAAATCTTCTAATCGATAATTTGGCCAAAAAAAGAACTTTAAATTAATTAGTTTTTTTTATCTCTATCAAGATCTTTACTTGTAGCCAAAACTTGACAGCAATTATTCACTTTATTCTCATTGTAAAATGTCTTATTTCTATGCACACTATTTCTATTCTTAGGATTGAAACAAATTAGAATTCTCAATTCTCTACGACGTCTAGCGGATAAAATATTTTTAGGAACAAGCAAATCATAATTCTTTTTTCTTTATTTTCAGTCAGCTTTTGATCTCTTGTTCTTGTAATGGATTTCTTAATAATTTGGTGCTTTCTCTTATGAATAAACGAAGGGCCTATGATTTGATACATATTAAATTATTCATGGTTTCTTCTAGACAGACGAATTGGTTCGATACTCAATATTCCATTTTTTATCAATTCCATATTTTTTATCAATTCCGTATTTTTACTCAATTTTGTAAGAGTGAAATCCTTCTGATTCTTAATTTTCATAATATCTAGACTTAGTTATCTCCTCTTTGAATAGAGGCTATAGTAATCTCTTTTATATTTTTCAGTCTAAGCAGGAGACAATATACTTGGATATTATTTATTATTCTTTCATTTAGGATGTGTTCTTATTAGCTCTTGGAGAATAGATTCTGGAGAGAATAGCTCTTGGAGAATAGATTATAGGAAAATAGATTATGGGAAAAAGTGATTTTGATAAAATGAGAGTGTTTGGATGATTTTATCAGAATAGCTTTTTTCATAGTCAAATGACTAAAAAGGACATTAACTTTTATGATAATTACATATAAAGGATAAGATTATATTTTAAGTATTATTTGACATTAAATTGCATAATAATTACAATAAATGAAATAAATTTGTCCAAAAATTTTTAAATTATAACATTTGTCAATTATGTAATATAAAAAAATAGATGCAAAAATTATAAAATTATAACATTAGCCAATTATGTAGTAAATTACAAAATTAGATCAAACGTACATATTGAAGACGTACACTATATTAATTTTTATCTCCTTTCACAACCTGGGTTATCTTTTGCCAAACCTACTGTATCATTCTTCATTCTTCATTAAATTTTAGAAAATAGAAAAATAACAATGAACAATTAAAACCCCTAACGGCATTAAAAATGATGTATCTTAACCCATTATTTAACATTAAATTTCATAATTAATACCAAAAATGAAATAAATTTGTCTATATGTAATGTTAATTAACTTAACTAATTTTTCTAATATAATTAAATTAGAAAAATAGGTCTTATATTAAGGATAAGAGAGAGTATTAAAATTTTAATTTTTTTTTAAAAAAAAGACAGAAAAAACGCTGAAATTTAAAAAACAAAACAAAAGATGAGAGAGGGTGTGACATGGGACCCACATATAGGAAAAGAACCAATGAGAATGAGAGGGTGGGGCCCACAAAGTGCAAAAGGTAAAAAAAATAGCTTATGGCCAAACCATGGTTTTGAGGTCTAAAACCATGGTTTAGGGTCAAAATAGCTTATTTGAAAAAATTGAGTGTTCTTATATTTTTTCCTCAAAACCATGGTTTTGAGAAAAAAACACTTTTTTGACCATTGCCGAACACACTCTTAAGCAATGATGCCAGTTCAATTGAGAAGGCAAATACCCTCTTAAGAAGCAATTAAGTTCTGCTTCGATGTTGTTCTTGTATTTATCTTTTTTTACACCCTTTTTTATGTCGGATCCTGCATAATCTTCTTTAACATCTTTTTCTTTCTTTGAAAGGGATGCTTCAAGATTTAGTCGACTTGCATATTCTGTTTTATTCTTTTCCATGATCTTTTTCTTTTCACCAACATTTTTATTTACATTAAAATTCAAAAAAAGGAATTTGATTGGGATGATCCATGGGTTACTCGTATATGCATTATAAAATATCCAATTTTTAGAGAAGAACAAAGATTCCCGATTCGCTATAGAACAATTTAGTATTTCTACATTCATTCCCATCCAATCAAAAAGGTTTTTTTTTATTGGCTGGGTTAATCTCTTGATGAAGCTTAAAATAATAATCGGTATCGATCGAACCCCCAAAATGCATTTTATTTCTAAGAAAAAAATTCAGAATTCTCCAATCAAAACACTTTGTATCCAGATTTTTTTCCATATCTAGAATAGAATCTTCTACTATAAAATTCTTGATAGGAATATCATCCGTCATATCCCTTTTTTTTTTTTTACGCGTGTTGCAATTATAAGAAATCGCTTGGTTATTATTTGCTTGGAATGACAATCTATATCCATAAATATATGAGTCCTTCTTATCTGCATAATTAATAGATCTATATGATAAAAGATCATACCCATATTGTTTTTTCATTTTTTTTTGATTTGTTAATGAGTCTATTTCTTGTTTTTTGTAAAGAATTAATCCGTTTTTTTCATATGAATGATATTTGGTTAAATCTTTCTTTTGAGCCACATGGCATTCATTCATTTTATTTCGCCATTTTGGGGATACTAATCTAGACCATCCATTCTGAGATAAATCGTATTGATAATGACCTTTTAACCAATTTGTCCATTGATTCATTACAGAATTGGGAGCGCTCTTACGTTTTAATTTGGAATGAGACATTCCTTGTACTCCAAAAACAATTTCAATAAAAGTGACTGAATTGTTTTCTTTCATTATCATTATTCTTTATCGTTACCAGCATTATATACTTGGCTAAAATTTCATTAAAATAAAAAGAAAATTCCAGTATTTGAATGAATACAAAAAAGAAATATGTCCACCCTAATGTTGATTGACGTTGTCTTGGGCATTAGTATTGAAATTCATTGCAATGTCTTGACTATTTAGTGTGACCAAATGTGGTATAAGAACACATTTTGTTGGTTAATTATATTGCAAATTTAATATGTACAATGAATGTTTAAGAATACCACCAATCTTCACTTATGTCCCATATTAAGTGTCTATAACAAATTGTGAATATATGGATGACATACTATAGCCATAATATGTTCGTTTGACAATGCGATACTAATATGTGCAATTATTTCAAGCCTTTCTAACCCCAATTATTGTACTGTTAATCTTTAGTCACTAACAAATATCAAGCACATTATATATACTCACATTTTGAAAGTTATATATCTTTTTTTTTATAATAAAAGATATTCTACAAATACATCAGAAGCTATCCTCCTGAGTCAACATGAAAATTCATCCTGTTTACATCATTAATTAAAAGGGCGGTAATAGCATCAGGGGGCGAAAATGTGATATGAAAATCAATCGCCATCTTTCAAGCTTCTTTTGCCATAGCGTTTGCAACCGTGTTAAACACCCTAATGCAATGTGAAATTTCCACGTCCCAATCTCTATCCAGCAGCGTTTGAACCTCCACAATAAGTTGAAAATCAGGGTGTTCCCGAAAAACGTTACCCTGAATTATATCCATTACTTCACTACAATCTGAATCAATCATGATTTTTCTATATCCTTTATCCCATGCAACTTTTAGTCCCCACAAAACACCCCAAGCTTCCGCAGATACTACTGTTCCATGCCCAATTTGATACATAAACCCCATTAGAAATTCACCATTGTGATCTCTCAACACACCTCCACACGTGCAAGTCCCTAAGTTGTCATTCCTTGATCCATCGGTATTAATCTTCACCCACCCAAGCGGTGGTGGCATCCACTGTTGTTGATTCCTTTCTGCACTCTTATTTTGAACCAAACTTGTATTTCCCCATGTTAAGCAGGCATGAGCATGGGCTAATATGGCATGACTACTCCAAGTATTGTTATTAAAACATCTGTCATTTCGAGTTAACCAGATATGTCGGCATAGTACCGAAAACCAAAGATGAAACTCGAATCCCTGTATAACTTCTTTTCTCCCCGCACACCATGTAAGCCAGTCATTTCTCTCAAAAGAGACAAAGAATTGATCACACCAATCCAGAGGTAAGAATCCTCTCCATAATTCAGAAGTGAAAGGACAATCCCGCAAAACGTGGAGTACAGACTCGCTTGAGTTATGGCATATATCACAAAAACCCGTCGGATGACTACCTTGCTGATAACGCATTAAGTTTGTCATTAGACGACCATGAAAGCAAAACCACAAGAAAAAATGGTACCTTTGAGGGACTTTCAATTTCCAAACACATCTCCTCCAGTTATTACTGTGAGGTTGTGGGGTGCCTACTAGATATTTGTAGGCGGATCTGATGTTAAACATTCCATCTGAAGACCATCTCCATACCGGAAAATCCTCCCCATTACGCTGATTAATATTAACACATGCAATAGCTGTGCATATATGACTTGGAAGTAGGTGCTGAAACTTTCTCATATCCCACTGTCCGGATGAAGTGATACAATCAGCTACTCTCCATTCAGTAGCATCTCTAGGCAATTCTCTGATTACCAAACTCTGAAGCTTATCAAAATGTGGGACCCAAATGTCATTCCAGAAAGTAGTGTTCTGTCCATTAGTAACTCTCCATGTTAAGCTATCTTTGATCTTGTCCCAACAGTTATGAATACCCCTCCACGTACTAGACTCAGACCGGTGCTTCTCAACTTTAGGAATAATATCATTCCCGGCTTTATATTTTTCAAGCAAAATCCTAACCCAGAGCGAATCTCTTCTGTTAATCATATTCCATACAAGCTTCATCATGAACGCCTGGTTCTGGTACCGAGCCAACCTAAGACCAAGGCCTCCATTATCCTTAAGTGCACACACACTATCCCAGGAGACTAGATGAGGTTTTCTGCTTGCTGAGCTACTACCCCAGAGGAAGTTACGACAATGTTTGTCAATTTCATCACAAAGTCCCAAAGGAAGAGGCACTGTCTGCATAGCATAAGTTGGCATAGCCGACATAACAGACAACATAAGAGTATGTCTGGCAGCCATCGATAACATGTTAGACTTCCAATTGGCCAGGCGAACATCCATCTTATCCAGAAGAAAACTGTACGTAGCCTTTGATCTTCGGTCATGTAAAATTGGCATTCCCAAATATTTCCCCAGATTTGACGTTGGAGTAAAATTTAGAAATTCACTGATTTCTCTGCTTTTTATATGATTTACATTCTTTGAGAAGTAAACTCTTGATTTTCCAGCATTTACTTTCTTTCCCGAAATGTCACAGAAGTCATCCAAGATAGCCTTAATAACCCCTGCGTTATCTAGATCTGCTTCTGCAAACAAAATGAGATCATCAGCAAAAAAAATATGAGAGACAGGAGTACCTCATTTGGAGAGTCTAAACGGTTGCCAAACACCTCTTCAATTGTCGTTTGTATAAGATGCCCCAATCTTTCCATCATGATAACAAAAAGATACGGCGATATTGGGTCACCTTGTCTAACCCCTCTGGAAGGGCAAAACATATTAGTAGCTTCTCCATTCCAAAGAAATTGCAAATGAGACGTCGACATACAAGCTTGAATAACTTTGCTCAGATATTCAAGAATCTTGTGTTCTTTTAGACAGTCGTAGACAAAATTCCATCTCACCCGATCATAAGCCTTCTCTAAATCAATCTTGATGGCCATGAAACCCTTTTTTCTTTTTAAAGACTTCATAGAGTGAATGATCTTCTGCACAAGTATAACATTATCTGAACTCTGACGTCCTTTAACAAAACTACACTGATTCGGGGCTATCATCAACGGCATAATTGCCTTGAGTCTATTTGATATAGCCTTCGTAACAATCTTGTAAACAACATTGCAAAGACTTATAGGACGAAAATCACGAAAAGTCTCTGGATGTTCCACCTTCAGAATGAGAACAATCTGAGTCCCATTGATTTTTCGTATCCATATCGGATCATTGAAAACTCTTTTCACTAATTCAATCACTGACGGTCTTACAGTTTCCCATTGGCTTTGGTAAAATAGCGGATTGAAACCATCTGGCCCTGGTGTTTTCAACGGCCCCATGTCAAACAAAGCTCTTTCAATCTCTTGCTCTTCAACCGATCTCCCCAGAATATGCAAATTTGCATCGTCAATCTCAGGATAAGTGCATCCGAATACCGAAGATCCATTATAATTATGGGTTTATGTATACAAAGTTTCAAAGAATTGGCTTCCCAATCTCATAATTTCCGCTGCATTATATGTCCATTCCCCAGATTCAAGCTTTAATGCTTCAATTTTATTCCTTCTTAGTCTGCCATTAGCCACAGAATGGAAGTATCTAGTATTACTATCTCCATCCACATACCAATTAGCCCGAGAGTATTGAAGCCACATGACTTCTTCCCGTGCCAAAAGTTTTTCAAGCTCTCCCCATAGTTCCCCTCGTAACTTCTCAAGGTGCTCCGAGATACCTACCGAAGCCATCTTTGCATTAATCCCATCTAATCTTTGATATAATCTGTCTTTCATATAGGATATATTGCCTAAAACCTCTTTATTCCATAACCTCAGATCGTCAGTAAATTGTTTAACAGATCCATACCAGTCATCCTCCACCCCCCAGTGTGAATGAACAAAATTATTGAAATCATCATGCATAACCCAGGGAGAGAAAAACCTAAAAGGCCTTCGATTCTTTGCCGTAAGAACATGAGATTCAGTATCAACCAAACCAGACAATGATCGGATTTATATTTAGGCAAATGTGTCACTGTGGCATTAGGATTATTTCTAAACCAACAGTTATTAACCAAGGCTCTGTCTATTCTGCTCTGGCTATTCAGATTCCCCCAAGTAAATTGAGGTCCATTAAAACCAATATCAAGTAACTCGCTACTCAGAAGCCAATTCTGAAAAGACCTATCAATACCATTAGTCTTCTTGTGATTCTTACTCTAGCGTTCCTCGGGATGAGAAATAGCATTAAAATCACCAATCACAACCCAGCCTCCCATAGTCAATTGCCGAATACCCTCAAGAGTCTGCCACAGTTGACGTCTAATAACCATATTTGGGTGCCCATACACCACAGTTAGAGACCACTCATCCCTGGTACCTTTATTAACCACCCCATGAACAAATTGATCCCCTGAAGAAGTAACAAAGAAATTTAAAGTAGAATCCAAAAACAACCACATACCTCCACTAAAACCACGAGCTTCAACCACGTACATATTCATCCATCCCAACTTCCTAGCAATGAGCTTAGCTTTAACCCCTGGCTGTCTAGGCTCCAACAGGGCAAATAAATTAACTCCATGTCTGGCAACAACATCACTAAGTAACCTTCGAAAGGAGGCACCACCGGCACCTCGAGTATTCCAAGTCATAATCATTAAAAAATTAATAAAATAAGAGAAGAACACAAACAACCCAGGCATTATTGAATGTCCCTCCTGAACATCCTCAATCCCATGCATCACCACATCATCAACACCTCCAAGTGGACTAATTCGAGGTACAACGGTCTCTTCTCCTTTTGCACCTGGGTCAATAGGATTGGAGGCTTCTAGACGAATAGCGGAGGAATTGGAATCTAATTTTATAACATTCTTCTTTCTTCCTGACCCCACTTCCCCACTTAAATTACACAACGTTCCAGCTTCTTGTGTTTTCTCCATACTCAATATTTCTTGGGAAGTTCCCTCCTCAATCCCTTTCTTTTTAGCTACTTGGATCCCACGTGTTTTATTCTGTTAGATATGAATAGTTTTGATGATGTCAAATATAGATGTTAAATATGAGCAAAAAGTTTGTATGATATAATTATCTTCTACATTGACTAACTACTATATTTAATGTTGCATATTTTGTAGATTAGTCATAAACCCGATTGTGGGTTGATGTTACAATGCCTCATATGTGAAGAATGATCATCAATTCAAGAAGATATCTAGTTGAGTTATGAAGAATGATCATCAAGTGACAAAACAAGAAGAAAGAGATTGAAGAAAGAAGAAGAAAGAGATTAAAGAAAGAAAAACTTGCAAGTTCACATGAGAATATCAAGATCCAAGCTACTAGAAGTGATACCGGAGGTTTCTATGATCATACGGAAGTTGGAATGGGTCAATATGAAGCTTAAATGATGTATACGGAAGCTATGGTACCTTTAGGGATGATTACCCGAGTAATCACTCGAGTAATATGGCATTGTCTGATTTTGGAGGTGTTTACTCGAGGCCTTACTCGAGTAATCTGCCGGGTTATTTAATGAATCACTCGAGGCGGCACTTGAAGTAAATGGTACTCTGTTTTCGCGCTTCAGAACATAGGTTCGGTATTTTGATGATATCTCTCCAACCACATGTCGGATCGAACTGAAACCGATGGCATATGAAACTAGACTTCCAACACGAACTTTTGACACCAAGATCACATTCAAAGGAGTTCAGATGAGGGAGCTATGATCTGTTGAAGTTGACGCATGAATCACCGTCATATTCCAGGATAGCTTCGGTATTTTGGACATAACTCTCAAAATACATATCGGATTGAGACGAAACCGGTGCCATATGAAAGAAAACTCAAAGAGCTTTCCATGGATATATAATTTGTCACATTTGAAGCTATATACTAAGAGCTATGACTTCTGGAAGTTGCTACTCGTGATTTCAGAACAGTAGATACTCTTTGGATCATAACTTTCTGTACACAATGAGTTTGGAGCTGATTTTTGTTGCATTGGAATGTAGATAATGAGGGCTTTCCGATGATATATAATTTACCATGTTTCGAGTCAAAATCAAGAATTTACTTGAAGGCACTACTCGAGTAACTGGTTGAAAACAAAAGACTTTACTCGAGTAGGTACTCGAGTAATCACATAGAAAACTTCCAGTTGCTCTCGGCCTGCCAATGTTACTCGAGGAGCTACTCGAGTAACCATGTGAAAAACTTCCAGTTGCCTTTAGGTTGCCATTGATACTTGAGGAGCTACTCGAGTAACTTTGTTTCTGAAATTATGGAGCTCTCGGCATTTTGTACCACTGCAACATTACTCGAGTAAGTACTCGAGTAAACTTAAATGAATACTCGAGTAGCTACTGGAG
The DNA here is from genome assembly GCA_963855925.1 of Inga laurina. Classification (NCBI taxonomy): domain Eukaryota; kingdom Viridiplantae; phylum Streptophyta; class Magnoliopsida; order Fabales; family Fabaceae; genus Inga; species Inga laurina. The sequence goes on from OY979713.1 coordinate 3,506,789, forward strand.
TAAATCACTGTTCATGAAGAGTTATTTACGAAAACTTCAAGTCACTACTGGAGTAAATCACTGTTCATGAAGAGAGAACTTCAAGTCACTACCCGAGTAAGCTATGCAGAAAATGGAAGGTCACTCGAGTAACCTGTGAAGAAACTTGATGTTTACTCGAGTAAGTACTCGAGTAATGCTTCCCAGAAAAACTGAACAGCGTCTCGAAGATTCTGGAAATCAATGGAATGATCATATAACTCATTCTTATTGCTTCTAATCACTCTAATACTTCATTATATTAGTGATTAATGTATTTCTCCAGGAATACAATGAAGATATGATGTGAAGAGTCAAAAGGTGAATTTACAGAAGAGGAGCGTCAACGTTATAACGGCTAGTTTTCAAATTGAAGAAGCACACTCCAACGGATATATTATGCTCAAACGGTCATCAACCTTCATCAACTATAAATAGAAGATCATCCATAACAGAAGGGACTAAGTGTGCATACATCATCGAAATGTCAACATCCTGAACCAACGCTCATCACACATACTCTCTGTTTCTCTACTTTCTATATCATTTACATTTGAGAGAGAGAGTTTTTGTATTATACTTCAGTGTTCATCATATCCACTCTGTGAGAGAGTTTGTAAACACTTTCAATTGTATTTCTGAATTGATCTCAAGGTAGAGGGACCTTGAGTGGGTTGATTTCCTTACGAGAAGCTGTAGAGAGAATCACTGGTAAGACTTTCTACTCGTAAGACTTACAAGGTGCAAGCAGTAGAGAACGTTGCTACTCGTAAGACTTACAGTGGTGTAAGCAGAAGAGAACATTGCTGCTTGTTAGACTTGCATAGGTAAGCTGGAGGGAAAGGTCTTCGGGATTGCTCTGCTCGTAAGACTTGTTGTAAGGGGGAGTATCTTGGTGAGAACTTTGTAAAGGCTTTTCTTGTGCCTGGATTAAACAAGAAAATAGTGGATTTGAAAATCTCAGGAGGAGCCTGGGGACTGGACGTAGGTCATCGTGGATTGGGCCGAACCAGGATAAATCACAGTTTGCATATTCTCTTCCCTAAGCTTTTATACTTCCAGCATATATCATTTAAATATCTAACTGTGATTTATGATTCATTACTTTCATATTTATTGCTTCCTCTAATATGTGAAAAGAATTTCAAAGTTCTTAAGTTTTTATCTTATACCCAATTCACCCCCCCTCTTGGGTGTCAGCCGGTTCTAACATATTCAACTTATTAAAATGCCCAACATTATTCACAGCATCACCACTAATCTCCTTTTCCTTACATTTGAAATATCCGATCTATTATTACCCTTGTTCCCTTTATTTAGAACAGGTAGATGACCAGTTTTTTCTTTCGTATCCCGTGACCTATCTTCTGGCTTTGAACTAACATGAATCTTTCCCTGATATGCGTTATCACCAGAACCGCCATTAACAATTGTCATGTCTTCAACATTCAGAGACTCAAACCGAGATCCTCCTCCCATATTCACGCCTAGGCTCACGACTATAATTACCATTTCTTGCATTCAAGTTCCATTGCCCCTTCTCCTACTTGGCGCCACCATCCACTCCCCATACGTTCAAGCAGTTATTTCGGAGGATGTGGATGATGGTGTTATAACTGTAGAATTCGACGTGTTATCAGTGCATGCTGACTTTGACGTATTTTTTACTTGATTATTTGGGCAATGTTCAGTATCATGACCATACCGCCCACATGAGAAGCAAATCAAATGCAGACCCTCATAAACAATCTTCTTTTCTTTCCCATTAATCATTATGGATGGAAGCAAAGGTGCATTCAAATCAATTTCAACACATATACGGGCAAAACGCCCTTTGGTTTGCCTAAGGGTATTATTATCCACTTTCAGAACCCTTCCAATACCCACCACATATAAAATACCCTTATCATAAAAATCAACAGGGAATTTAGGAATTCTTACCCATACTGCAATTTTGGAAACCTCACTAGAATCGGGATCAAACTCTGACTTCCATGGCTACACTGCTAGGTAATGATCCATGTATAACCAAGGGCCTCCTGTTAACGCAAAATCATAGTCCTCCTTATTGCTCATACGAACCAGAAAATACCCAAAGCCTATCTCAATAGTTTCAACCTGCCCTCTACGTCCCCATAACTGTTGCAGTTTTCGACCCAATTGATCCTCCCGCACCATTCTGCCAAGTAATCTAATGAACAACGACGTAGACCATTTTCGTGCTAGCTTCATTCTAAACTCCGGAGACACAATGATATTTGGACCCTTCTTTGTTATCTCCACCTCAATTCTGGATTTCCATCCGTCTCCTTTCCACCATTCTTCTTCTTCATCTGAACATTCCTCCCTTGTCTGATCTTCGACACATGCCTCCTTATATGATCTTTATGGTGCTTCCGGTATAATTGTTTCCTTTTCAATATCCTCCTCCCTCATCCAGTCCTCAACCCGTGGGGCTAATGATTGCTTACGTGTGAACTCTTCATCATCATCTCGAACTTTCTTTGAATTACGCTCCAAGGCATCAATCTTCTTCATCATTGGCACCGAAACCATTCTTTCAGGACTACGATCCCTCTCATGTTCAATCATGTCTAGCAGATCCAAAGCCGCCCAGACGATGAAAAAATACAATCTTGCACAAATATTTAAAAAAAACAAACAAAAAAAAAACAAAAAAAAAAATTGAAAGAAAAACGGAA